>CM024239.1:109757074-110382074 GCA_013421045.1 Propylea japonica
TTCTGTTATTTTTAGAAGTAGTTGTGTTAGGTTGTGTTATTGTTATGATGAAGTGAAGTGATTACGGAAATTAAACTGATTTTGTTGACAAGCAACATCAGTTGGAAGTGATGCAGCGTCAGATAGAAAGGACCTATTACCAAGAGCTTGTGTTCTCATACTGCTTACAAGAAGTCAATTCTCTTTATCCACTCCCAAAGCTACGAAATGAAAAGAATTTGAGATTTTTCCTCTGAGCCTGCAAACGCTGTTGATAAAATGCCGCTACTTTATACAGAGTGTTTCAGAATAACGTCAACAAATTTCAAAGGGAAGTACAACAAATTTTTTTTTCAATATTCAAAATGCTCTGCAAAAATTGAGGAAAGATGAATTAAGTTTTTGACCTGCTAGAATTTGATTTACCTTACCGTTTTCAAGAATTACGCACATTGAAAAATATATAACCGACAGGTTCAAGTAACAAGTAACTGTTTTTTCATTGAATAAATTGACACCCCAAATTCTAAGCTCCGCCGACTTTCAATTTATAATTTTTATTCAATTTTCACAGAGCATTCCGAATGGATTTAGCTGTTACCGAATTTCAATTGAATAACAATATTTCATTTTACAATAACAAGAAAAAATTTCTTTCAACTTACGAAACAATTGCAGTTCCATGTTTATGAGACTTTTTTACTTACAATTAGTCGATGAATTCATTTATTATTACCATTATAATTATTCCAAAAATATACTACATAAGCATGCAAAAGTAGAAGACCAATATAAATGTATATTCGAAATATTGGATGTTAATGAACCCAACATCAATAAAATTAATAATTTCAGTACACTGATCCGACAGATGTTTTGCCATTCGCAGTTCAGTCTCAATCGCGTGCGGAAAAATATCACTTGGCGGATTCCTTACGTAAATAACTATTTCTGTTTCCTCACGTCCTGGCGTGATCTCATTTGCATTTATGAAAAAATACCCGAATTCGATTTTTCACACCTTGCCCCCTAATAACCCCCCTAGAGCCCCGCTCACCGATTATAGGACGCGTTATAAATTCGTCAAATATAGATATACACCGAAGTGTTAATTACCGGCATTATCGATTTCTCATTCTGCCCATATTTTAGGGGCCCTGCCCGAGGGGGCAAGTGACCGTCATAATTGGCGTCCCCCCGAGATACGAAGCCCGCGTAATTGCTCCCTTTACTTCTCGAGGGGGCAGGTGCCGATCACGGCCGACTGTTCATTTCGACGTTGAGGTACGATCGGGGTTATACAGGGTGACGTTGATGTGCCGTCCGATTAATAAACTTCGATATGAAGGCGACATGAATTATTGATTTTTAGGGGGTCGATAAAACGATGGTTCGACTAGTCGTTAAATCGGGTGTTTTAAACAGGTGTTAATAAAATATAAAACGTATGAATTATTACGAAATCATTATCTCTTGGTATTCGTTTCCTTTTGGATTTGTAAACTGTCTCCCTTTTATGTTATGTCAGTTATCAAATACAAGTAGTAAAATCAAAATGTCATCAACTTCACCTCAACACGTGTAGTGTATTATATTGATCAGGAATAAATCTGAAAAAACGCTGTGTTAGATATAAAATTAGTGTAAAACTCCAATCACGGATATATGATTAGGTTATTTTCCGTTTTTCAATGTTTAGATATAAGTTTCTGAGGGATGAAGATATGTATTTGGTGAAAGTATTAGAATTAATAACAGCATAATGAGAAACACCTGTTGAATGTCTAATCCGCTGTCAAGAATTAAAAACACAGTGTACCATAAAAAAATACGACAAGGTCCCGAATTCCAAATTAAATTAAATATTTAGAATAAACAAACAAAACTTGAATTTTTTTAGTTCGAGAGGTGAACAGAATAGTTGAATGGATAAATAAAAAATATTAACAACGCTCTCAGGATCTTCAAATTTGGTTTATTGATTTTCCAATATGAACAATCTAATAATAACAATCTAATAACTATTGAATGGTTTTTTTTCGTACTATCAAATTGATTCGGTAAATAACTACCTTCGCGTCGTTATTGTTTTATATTACATACGAGTATAAGTATTTCGAAATATAACTTTAAGTGTCAAACCAATGAGTTAGTTTGAAAAAATTGAAATAGAAAATTTCAAATCTCTATAACTCGTGAACCTTTCCATCGATTGGCTCATTAACGAACTTACCTGAGATACTTCTGCCATACTTGTACCATTATAAAATTTCGATAAGATCGGATTCCCAGTTTTGAAAATATTCGAAAAAATTTTGAAATTCTCATAACTCGAGAACTATTCAACCTAATCCGTTCGTTAACGAAGACGAACCCAGCCGAGATATTCCCATTTTGTACCTATACCCTGAAAATTTAAAATGTTCACGGACAGCCGGACAGATTTTTTTCAACATCGATTTTTTAAAGAGCTCAAAATTCGAGACTTACAGACATTTGGGCAAAACAAGGACAGTATGTTCAGGGTCTCTATAAATGATTATAACAGCGAAGTTGGCGTTGGAATATTATAAATAGTTATATTCTGATGTAAACTTATATATAAATAAACGATACTGTGAGTTTGTGATTCCGAAAGAAATTGAATAATGTGATTGGAATGATAAATTTGTAGAGAGTTTGTAAGAAAAGATAAAAATTCTCCACAGCAACCTACGTTGTTACAATCATTTATAAAGACCCCATATAACTTATCAGCCCTTAAACTAATTGGCTAAGAAGAACACTGTATAGTTAACAAATAAAATATTCAATGCATTAACGTTACACTTACCCCATTCTGCATTCAGCACCAGGCAGTCACCGGAAACAAGAAAAAAATAATTTCAATAAAATTATGTAATACATATTAATCACATGCAGCATGCATATCGATTTATATCAACTATTTTCGAGAAGGATATCGATGACCAGATACAAAACCGATAGATAAAAAACTCGTTAATAAACGTCTCATAAAATATAAATGTAAACATAATAATAATAAAGAGGGTATTAGGATGCCTGGTAAAATTTAAAGGCTCGTAAACCTCGAAGCAGCAGTAGGAATGAAAGGGGAACAGGTGCAAATCGAAGTGCCCTCTTCAACATGGGGATAAACACCGAAGTATAGCTTTTATGAGTAAAGTCGACCACAGATAATGTTATTTATTGGGGGGTTGTGTGATTTTGGATCTGCGCAGACGACGTCTGGTGACAATCGAACAAACGTTATTTCATTTTCACGTCGACCACAAAATGAAAAGAAGAAATTGATCAATAATTACCAATTTTAATGCATGATTCTCATTTTAATGTATGATTGTCATGGACAACAACAACTCAGCAGAAGCATAGAACCAGAGACATTTATGTTATGTCAAATGTATCTCTTATGCAAATTGAGAATGCATCGTGCGTTCAAAAAAATTCGTGGTCAAGTAAGCTGTGGATTTTATTTTTCCCCTCAAAGACTCTTAGGAAAAATAGAATCCACAGCTTACTTGACCACGAATTTTTTTGAACGCACGTTATTTCAATCAAGAATTCGTACTCAATTCATTATAAGGTTGACGAAAAAACTTTCTGATTAACTCGTTTATGGATCAAGCTGTCAATGGTCTCAAAATTTCAACAATGGTGCTATTGAGCAATAGAAAAATTTGGTTCTGAGACAAGACCACATGCGGGACGTCAGTATGATGCTGAGGAGGGTTCCAGTACTAATGCTACAGTTCAATCGGAACAACCTAGAAGACAAACAACAGCAAAGTCTTCCTCTGCAGATGGTAGTACGCAAGATTTTCAACCAGCGTGAATGGGGTTTCTTCCTCCTCGCCACAGAACCTACACTCGTCAGTGTCCGATAATCCCATCCTCAACAGGTGCTTCCTGAGGCAATAGTGTCCTGTAAGAAAGCCAGTGAGGAGGTGTAATTGCTTCTTACCAAGATCTAGATATCTTTTGGATCCGACTGTCTCAAAGTTCCGGAGGAACTTAGTGGAATGATCCATTCCTTGGAGATTCCGCCAGAGTTTTTTCCCCTCGGCTTTCTCCTTCTCCAGAAACTCTTTCCCTTTGGCAAATGTATTGGCCTCTTCGTTTCCTTCGATTCCCGAATGGCCTGGAATCCAGGTTAAAAAGACCTTATTTTTCTTGCCTACCTCATTGAGTTTGTTCCCGCACTCCCAGATCATTTTTGAGTCGATGATGTAGGAACGCAGTGCTTTAATAGCCACTTGACTATCTGAGTGTATGGCTATATAGCACTTCTGATGGTTTCTTTCTAGATTTATATCTAGACATCTTTCAATAGCTGAGATTTCCGCTTGAAAGATCATACAGGAGCCTAGCGACAGTGCACACTTGGTACTTGGCCCGTATATCCTAGCGCCTGCTCCTGTAGAGGTTTTGGAACCATCTGTATACCATTTTACTTCGAGGTTATAGTCGATGTCTTTTCGTTTCTAATCCTCTCTTTTACTTAGCAATATCCTGAAGTTTTTCTCCGTGCTTACTTTCTTTATCATTTCATCACTAGGGAGGTTCGCAGATGAGATGTAGTAGTTCAGAGAGGACCAGACTCTCTGATTCTTTATTCTCTCATTAACTGTTCCTTAGATATTCTGAGGATAGCTTCATGGACTACCTTATCAATCACTAGATGTAGAGGTTTGAGATCTTAAGTAAGGTTACTACAAATGGCACTCCAAGGATATACCCTCCAGATAAAGTGACAAGAGGAGGAACCACTGAAGTACCTACATAACCTCAAGGTGATACTTCGGCAGAAACTGACGAACAAATTTCGAAAGGAGAATGACGCGGCCTACTACAACGTCTGGAATCAGCAAATTGCAGCTCCTTTAGCAGATATAACGGCGCTGATCCATTTAAATTATTCAAACAGCTATTTGTCCTTCCGAGGATGATGAATAATGTAATCATACAGAATTTTCAACAATGGTAACACGACTAAAAACAATTGGTCTAATCATTTATGCCCGTACTCATAGTTGATGCTCCGTCAGATCTCGTAATCAAGCAGATCACAAGCATCCGTTTTCATCTTATAGACGTTACTCGGTACTCAAGCAATACTTCGTCGGTGCTCAGCACCGTCCTCACTCAAGTCAGCTACCGACCAACCTTGAGACGTGCTTGGATGTTGAACTGACTTCGAAGAGCTGATACAGATACCTCGAATTAATCTGTATTCTTCCGAACAAGAAATTTTTTGCTGGTTTATTCTGAGTTATTTAAGTGATAAGATTGGTCAATATGAATTCAAAATTCAACAAGTCAAGTATCGCTTGAACATACTCAATGAGGTAAGCAAGAAAAATAAGTTCTTTTTAATCTTGGTTCCCAGCCATTCGGGAATTAAAGGAAACGAAGTGGCCAATACACTTGCCAAAGCGGGCGCACGAATGTCACTAATTGACCCAGAACCCTTCTGTGGTATAGGTAAATATACCTATAAGAAGGAGTTTTCTAGAAAAAGAGAAAACCGAGACGGAAAAACTCTGGCGGAAACTCCCAGGGATGGACCATTCCACTAAGTTCCTTGGGAACTTTGAAACAGGAAGATCCAAAAGATATCTGGATCTTGGTAAGAAACAATTACACCTCCTCTTTCTTACAGGACACTGCCGCCTCAGGAAGCACCTGTTGAGGATGGTACTATCGAACACTGACGAGTGTAGGTTCTGTGGGGAGGAGAAAAAAACACCAAACACCTAGTCAAGAAATGCTGTGCCATTGCGAGCCTAAGGAAAGAATGCCTTGGGCGAGAAACTTGTAAGAGTGAGGAACTAGCCTCGTTGAAGCCTTCGTAGTTATTGGATTTCATCAGATCTCTGGAACTGGAAGGTGAGCTGTGAAGGGTGTGGTCAGAACAGCTCTGTGAGGGGGCACAATAGACCTTGAGGTCACAGTATAACTAACGCTTGAATATCATAGTAAGCATTAGAAATTAGATGAGTACCGGCATACATCAAAGCCCTAAATCCCAGTCCAATTTACGTCCAATTGCATCCTCACAAACAGTTGTCAGACATGGAAGTCCATGGACGCCTTACAATCGGGATAAACACCGAAGTATCGGTTTTAATGAGAGTCCCTACCTAAAGGGACAACCTGTAATCAGTCTCGATTAGTTGTAGTATCATTACAACCGGCCGAAATGTGTAATTTCGGTATCGGAATAATCGCCGGGGTAGATTGAAACCGGCCGGGATGCGTTCATTATCGCCCGAACTGTGAATTGATCTTGCAGATGGATCCGATCTACGGAAATTACAAGTTTTATGCTTTCTCGATCGAGATATAGTCGAGGGACAGGAATTAGGTAGCAGACTTAATAATACCGAGGAAATTAATGAGTGAATGGGAGAGATCGATCGGAAATTGGCTTGCGAAAATATAAGGATGAACGTCTTAATTAAGTGAAAGTTTACATTAAGCCATTCCTTCATTTCGAACTTCCAACTATGAAATTATCTGATGATAGTGTAGGTTTATAGAAAAAAAGTTAAATTCTCTCTGTTGGAACCAAGACATAAGAAGAAAACCAAAAAGCACATATATGAAAGTATGGTCCAGAGTGTCACCCTATACGGATCAGAGGTTTGGGACTTATCCAGTGCAAATAAAAAGAAGCTAGTCACGACGGAGATGTATTTTCTAAGAAGGAGCTGTGGACTAGACAGAATCAGGAATGACGTTATGAGCATAGACTAACTAAACGCATAATTTTTTTTCGTAACCGTATACCCGAGTCCCGCCGCTTCCCGAGTCCTCAGCTCTCGCGGCATGCGCGCCTCAATCCTTCGTAAATTGCTCTCCACCCGTTTCGTTGTGCCTTGCCTCGATGTGCTCGTGCATAGATAAATAAACTAGAGTTTATTTATCTATGTGCTCGTGCCTCCCCTCCCTTAGGGGAGTTCCCTACAACACAACTTCATACATGCATTTCTCGAACAAAACAAGATTTTTGCGAGAATTTGCATGTTTTCATTTTTCATTAGAAATCTCAGAAATGGCGAAGTCTAGAAAAGTATCTGGCTACTCCCGATTTTTTTCGGAATTTTCGCAGGTAGATTGATGTGTTAAAATTAATATTTAATATAATTATCCTGAAATATATTTTAGGAAGAAGAAAATCGAGCCTTAAGTTTCCAGGAAAAGTCCGTTAAGGTTGCTGAAAAATGGAAAAGTATGACTGCGAGTGAGAAAAATGTAATTTGAACCTTGTATTGAATTTGATTATCTGAATAATTACGAAATTTTGTTTTTAAGAAGTACCAAATCGAAAGCCAGCCAGATGAGGCAAATAAAGTAATCTACTGGTAAAGAGAATCAGAACAAAGTAAGAGTTTAAAATTAATGAGATAATAATAACAATAATGATAAGGTTCTTTAGTTATGTTCGAAATTATACATGCATATTCATGTCAGAGAATTTGGCCTAAACTAGATTTGTGTGCTCTTTTTCTCTGACACAATATTAGGCACATTAACATAATTAAACTAAACTAATATACAATATACATTATAGTTGATCAAGTAGAGAGAGTAAGATGAAGCAATGAATACTTATTTTATAAAAAGATGCTCAAATGAAGAGAAATTTCTGGAAGATAGAAGAATATTGAGTAAAAATGTCTTCAGTCTTCTATTATCAATTTAGAATTTCATAACAAAAGACTGACATATTTACTCAATAAATCTTCTATCTTGAAGAAATTCTTCTCCATTTGATATATCAAACGATGTTATTGTAGTTCCTAATCTATCTTTTATATTCAATAGGGGAGTACAAACAGGCGAGGATAGACGCGCGCATGCCGCCAGAGCTGAGGACTCGGAAAGCGGCGGGACTCGGGTATACGGTTACGAAAAAAAATATGCTAACTAAACGGAGAATAGATGAGACACTAGTAGAACAAGCTTCAACGCCATCTTTTTTTTGTACAACATTACTAATTCGTGAAAAAAGCTCAATTGAAAAAGGAATCTGTATCGTAAGCTGCCTCAAAAAGAATTCTGTAGTGCACTTTTTGAATAGGTAGGTACACCCATATACAAGAGGCAAAAAAGTTTTTTGAAATTCAATTTCCAAAAGGAAATCAGAAATGGATTCGTGCAAGTTATCGATGAGTGAAGAAATTTATTTTCATGAAAATAATACCTGCAACGAACTTCCATCTGATTTTCTTTTGGAATCGAGAAATGAGGATCAATAATAAAATTCTGGATAGAATAAAAATTTATTAACTGAAATAGGTATCACCATTGAAAATACAGATTTATTCTCATAAATATCTAATCAATAACTAATAATTGCATTGAAAACATTCTCAAAAACTAAAAATAATGAATCAATAATACAAAATGAGTATTTACCGACTAAACTTATTCAAAACATGAAAAACTTTTTTGAAAACTACGAGTATCTTAATTCTTATAGTTAACAGAATATACATGTAAATTTTATAATTACCTCTTGCATCTCGATTTTCACATCCAATACACAGCACGTCTTCACTCTTGCAGGCATATCGAAATTTATTATATTTCAAAAAGAGCGTGTCAAACCACTCCTTGTGTCAGTTGACAATTCAAAGGTTTTTTGATAATAATGATTTTACATACTTACTATTTTCTCGATAGGATTTCCATGAATGCAACGACATCTAACTATCAAATTGAGAATAATTTTGTCGTGTTTAGTCTCCTCCTCCGACAGATGTCGCGGAATATACGAGTGGCTCATCTATTTTATTAGTTTGTCTATGGTTATGAGAACCAAAATGAACGTGAGCCGAACAATATTAGACGAGGTGGAAAAAAGACAATGACGTGGTTGGACATGTCAAGAGAATGACTGATGAAAGATGGACCAAGAAGATATTGGAATGGATACCGCCAGAGAGAAGAAAGAGAGGACGGCCTTGAAGAAACTGGCGCGATGAGATTGAGGAGGCTATGAGCTGAACAAATTTGAGTGAAACTACGACTGAAGAGAAATTGGAAGTTGGAGACGGAGAGACTGCGACAGCTGTAGAAAAATCCTTTATATAGAAACAGCGATATTTCTAAACTAGAATATAATCTATTGTATAGAGTTTGATGCTCAAATGTTATTATGAATTGAGTTCAATTTGAGGTGCTTTTTCTCACTTTATACAAATGGTGAATCATCTTCAAAGCTTCCCCAGAGACTTCAGTTGCTTTGAATGAGTCTCTTTCGAAAGTGTATTTCTTAATTTGAAACGCAGAAAGAATACGAACAGAATAAAAAAAGATATAGCATTCGGTCAAGCAAAACCGAACAGTTGAAAACTCAGTAAGGTGCTAAGAAGCCCAAAAGTTCCAACCAACCTGAAGAGAAGAGTTTTTAACACCCGCTGTTTCTAACGGCATGGAGACGATTACTTTAACAGTTAGAACAGCAGACAGATTGAGAACATCACGGAGATCTATTAGAAAGAGCTATTCTGGGAATCTTTTGGAGACCATATCGGAAATGATGATGTGAAGAAAGAATAAAAGAGAATGATAGAATACGTAATATAGCAGGAAATAGAGCTGGGTTGGCATGTGGCTAGGAAGAAAAGCAACAGTGGACGAAAAAGATTGTGCACTGAAGACCGAGGGAATACAGGGTGAGTAATGAGTAAATGGAAGAGATCGATCGGAAATTGGGCTTGCAAAATATAAGGATAAACGTCTCAATTAAGTGAAAGTTTATATTAAGCCATTCCATCATTTCGAACTTTCAACTAAAAATTATCTGATGATAATATAAAGATGAACGTCTTTATTAAGTGAAAGTTATTAACATTAAGCCATTCCTTCATTTCGAACTTCCAACTAAGAAATTATCCGATAATAGTGTAGGTATTTGTTTATAGAAGAAACGTTAAATCCTATCTGTTGGAACCAAGACATAACGAAGAAAACCAAAGAGCACATATATGAAAGTATAGTCCAGAGTGTCACTCTATACGGTTCAGAGGTTTGGTACTTTTCCAGTGCAAATAAAAAGAAGATAGTCACGGCAACAGCTGTAGAAAAATCCGATATACAGGGTGTCAAGGAAAAAAGTACCATGCATAGTACCACGCGATAGAGGGCAATAAAATATGAAAAAAAGGTCCCATGGATAATGTCCGAAACTGCTTTGAAGTTTCGACGAAGAGGTAAGAATTGAACTGAATGTGATATAAGAGGGTTTTGTATGATGCAGAATTCAAATATCCTATTAGTTTTCAGATTTCTAATACAGGGCGCCACATACAGGATTCCTCCACATTTAAATCAACCCAAACTTTTTGTCCTACACTGTAAAAGCGATTCCTCTACCTTTTTTCCTTCAAAAAGGTATACTTTGCTAAAGTCGCTAGGACCAACGGTTTCCGGTAAAAACACATCGAAAAGTTATGCTGAACACAAATTGTTCAGAAGCGCCAAAGTTAACTACTTAAAACGACAAGAACAAAATGCTACTAGAATTAAATTTTAATAACAACAGCAAATGACTGATTAATTAACAAAAAACAAGTATTTAGAAGATGTTCGAATTGCTGGCCTTCTGCTTGAATAATAAACTAATGTAGGTATTTTTTTACAACAGAAACAGCGATATTTCTGAACTAGAATATTATGATCTATTGTAAAACGTTAGAATCACGTATCCGAATCGATGGTAAACCCATATTATCAAGTGAATAATTTCTCAGTAGCACTATCATCGAGAGATATTGTGTGCATCTTTCAGACTGAAATAAAAAAGTGGAACCTCGATATAAATAACAAATCCGATATTCGTTATATCAAGTAATTCGTAAAACTGAGGTTTGTTATATTGAGGTGAGGTTGGTCCAAAATTTGTTATACCGAGGTTTTATTCACGTCGACTCATCACGTACTCATCTTGTTATAGCGAACTAATTTTGCTCATATAAATGAAAACTCATTTTTATCAAATACTCATTTATTTTATATTTTCTTTTCCAAAACAATAAAGTGAGTAGGTAGGTTTTTTTTTCAAAAATTCGCAGAACAAAATAAAAAGAGGTGAAAAATCAACCTATTGGTATAAAAGCCTAAATCTAATTTTATTCATCTTGATTGGAAAAAAGTAATGAATTATAGTTTGTTTTCCACGGTTTCAATCTTCTGATGTTTGAAGGCAAACCAATTTCGTCGGAAAACTTATCTTTAGATTTGAAAATTGTAGCCAATGAACTTGCGGGAATCCCGAACTTATTAGCTATGTCTAATTTTTTTGTAGAAGGATTTTTGTCAACATAATTAATGATGCTTCGCTTTTCTGCGACAGATAAGGAACGCCTTTTACGTTTCTGAGCCATTGCTTTCCATCAACTAACTTCGTATTTTACGTAATACGCGTCGAAACCTGTCGCGGCTGAATCACATACCTGAATTGAGGGTTATTGGTGAAAACGTTATATAGAGGTTTTGAGTTGACGAAATTCGTTAAGAAGAGGTATTCACACTCTTTTAGGTACATAGTTGAAAATAAGTTATAAAGAGGTTGTAATGTAGAGGTATGTTTTACATTGACTCTTATGGACGATTCAAGGGTATTATGAAAAATTCGTTAAATCGAGGAAGTCGTTATATTGAGGTTCGTTATATTAAGGTTGCACTATAATGGTCATTATAGAAATAATGCGTTAACTTACCGTTTTAGAATTGACGTCTACTTTGTAAGTTCCAGCAAACACTTTAATAATTTCAGCATTACCATGTTTAGCACCCCAATGTAAAACAGTCTGGAAAACAAAGGCAAATTAGTATACAAATTTTGTTCGCATGAAAAACACGAATATAAAAACTTTGACATGATCACCTCAAAAGAAAGGAAAATATTGATTGGAAATGAAACAATCCTTTCATTTGAACGAAAATTTGGTGTAAGAATCGAATAGTTTTAGTTGAACCAACATTTGAAGCTTGTTAATATACAGGTATGCGAAGAAATGAAAATTTGGTTTCCTGATTAAGAAATTCTGCTCTATAGATCTTCACCTAAACTAATTATAATAAAACTTCTTTTCTTATCTACTATGAACAAAGACTAATTATTAACTTCAAATAATTATCAAAATACTTAATAATATTTGAACCATTATACTACAGTGTCTCCCAATAAGCTTGATAGAACTTTGAAATTGAATAAAACAACAACAAATTAACCGATTTTGGTTCTCAAACATTTATTCGAAGGATATGGTGTATAAGTTTATGATTTGAACAAGATATCGTTCAAATGGCCTCCACGAGCTCGTTTGCAGACCTTAATTCGTTTGACCCAATTTTCCATGACTAGGCCTAGCATTTCCTGTGGTATGGCCTCGATACACCTCGTAATGTTCTCCTCAAGGTCTTGAATTGTCGCTGGAGAGTTGCTGTACACTTGTGATTTCACATATCCCCATAAAAAAAAGTCCAAGGGCGTTAAATCACACGATCTTGGCGGCCAGGCGATGGGGCCGTTTCTCGAAATTAATGAGTCGCCGAACTTATCGCGCAATAAAGTCATGTTGTCGTTCGAAATGTGTGGGGGGGCGCCGTCCTGTTGGAAATAAAGATCGTCGTCACCAATTTCATCAAATTTCGGGAAGAGAAATTCACGCAGCAAGTCGCTATAGCGCTGGCCGTTCACAGTAACGGCTTGTCCGGCGTAATTTCGGAAAAAAATACGGCCCGATGATGCCACCACTCCACAATCCACACCAAACTGTGATCTTTTGTGGATGCAAAGGTCTTTCTTGCACCACTTGTGGATTAGAATCGCTCCAATATCGGCAATTCTGCTTGTTAACGAAGCCGTTCAGCCAGAAATGAAACTCTCTTCGCGTGGCCACCGGCGAACGCGAATTTGCGTAATAAATTTGGACCATTTCCAAACGTTGTGTGAGCGTGAAACTTTTCATGGTAAAACTTTGAACCTTTCTGAATAAAATGACACTTCGAACGTCAAAATTGATAAACAAATATGGCCGCCAAAACCTTACAAAGTTCTACAACCTTATTGGGAAACACTATATATAGGATAAAACAAACGCGCCCAGTTCACTAAATTTGTAAAATAACAGGAAAAGTTAGACTGTAAATAATTTGACTAAAAGAAAATTGAATTTCAGTGAGTTTTACTATATGAAGGTATTCAATATGAAATCATTTTGCAAGTTTTTAGAAAACACTGCTGTCACCCTTACATAAGTGTCTGAAACAAGATGTAGCATATGTTTTCATGAGTCAATTTTGTGAATGTTACAACAGAATATTTAGAAAATTTCCTGTATCGCAGCCAACTGACTCATTCAATATTCTCTAATTGAAGTATTGCCCTATTACCGAATCTTTCACAAGTCAAGATTATCCTCCTTCTCACATATGAAACCTATGAAAAATTGCTCGAAAAATAATTTCAGGAGTCAACAGGGACGAGCCGAAGCAAAATTTTTGGTGGGGGACAAAGTTTCGAAAATTTGCAACTGTGCATTGATGGCTTCGAAAACCGATGGTGGAAGGGTGTTATATTTTGGTTTGCTATTCAATATTTTTTCTGAGAGCATTAAAAATAATAATTTAAAATTTTGTGGTATTACTATTTTCATTTTGTTCTACCATATCAGCACACTCTTCGTCTTCAGAATTTTGAAAAAATATTATTATATATATTATCTATTCAGAGATATTAACCAATAATATCATAGAAAATCATCATAGTAAGTTTTTAAATTATCAGAAGTAGATATGTGTTCTAAAACAATTTTTTTTTCAAAAATCGTAAAATTATTTTAGTTTCACGAAATTCAGCATACATGAGCGCCCAATGAATTCGCATTTCAATTCTGAATTTCATATCGACAGGATAAGCAGTTATTGAGATAAGGAAGATATTGCAGTGACAATAACTTCGAAACTACTGAACTGGCGATCTGGCCCGCTGAGGAACTTGAATGAGAGATTTAGGTCCCACACCTATCCTGAAAGTTTGGACTTTTCTTCCGAAGGTTATGTGTGTTTGATTCTAGACCAGCACTACTAGCCAGAATTTTTCTATTTTTCGAAATGTTTCCAGAATTTTTTCCGACTGCTTCGAAAATTCACCAACTGCTTCGAGAATTTACCAACTCTGATGAATATTTGGCAAGCCCATAGACCAACTTTAGGATTGACATTTGTTCAAATGCTTCGAAAAACTACCAACAGCTTTGCAAAATTACCAACTTTGATCAACATTAGGTTGGTCCCTGTATCAACTCCATTGAAATTTTGGGGGGATGAGGGGGATCCATCTGGGCCCGTCCCTGGGAGTCAACGATGTTCGAGTACCACGCAAATAACACGAACATTCAACGAAAGAACGTCAGAACAGTTTATTCGCACCAAAAACTGCATAAATTCAAACCATTTTCTCAATCGATCAGAATTATGAAAAACCAACACATGCATTAGAAAAAAGCATGCTCGGCATATGCCATAAAGCAAGTCGCAGCGGGGGTAGACGGTCCCACCTGTGTAAGGCCAGACGTACGAGGATATGGCAAAATGAATTACTTAGGTACAACTGTACCGTCTTGCTCCCCTTATCAGATACAACCAATACAAGACGTATCCGCGAGGATCTTTAGCCCACGTCGCATATTCCGAATTCCCTTGTTTGCGGCCGGTGAAGACGTCCTGCTGGGATATGCGCGCGCTCCGGGAATACACAGGGAATGATAGTTTTCGGTTCATTTGGTGTGCGAACAGATTTCGTGATGAATCTTTGAGATTTAGTGGGAAACGTGTTGCTCTTACAATTATAGTCTTCTCATTTCGATATTGATTGAGCTCAATCGAATGATTCGGATTGAGATCGATTGTAACGAAAACGGCTTCCTCTGAAATGAATGAAGAATACTCTGTAAGTTGAGCCTCCTCCAAATAGAGGGAATAAGAAGTTTGCAAATTAAAAGAGAAAAATTTTTCCGAGCATGCGTAACATGTCTTGAATAGAATATTTCAAAATTCTTTTAAAACATCATACAACTCTTTGAACGAACATATACTTACATACTGCATCGAGACGGTTTCCGGTGAACAACAGGTATCATGAAACAGAAAAAATCAATCAATAAAGAAATAGTAAATAGAAGGAGAATAGAGATTCACATACTGTTTGTAGTTAAAATTTAGCATTCGATGGAAAAAAATTGCCGTTAGTGGTCAAATTTAAACTGAGGAGTCCAAACTTTGTTAAAAAAATAAGAACAGCTTATATCGATTAATTAGAGTAGTGAACTGGAAAGAAGAAAAAAACGAATTGTCACTGCAGCAACACCACAGCGATTCTTCATTCACATTCAATTAATCGATACTCCATTAATTTTTTTAGTATCACAATCATGAAAATATAGGGTAATAAAACATTATCATGAGTTACTCAACCTATGAAAGCTTGTATATTGTGCACACTTGTGGAAAAAGATAACGTTCAAGCGAATTCAGAAAACCCTTTCAGTGAAGCCACCTAGGTGGAAATGGGCCTCATCACTCGAGATGATTTTTCGAATTCCGGATCATTTTCAAGCATTTCAACGACCCAATCAGCAAAAACACGACGTTGTTGATGATCGGCCGGCTTGAGTACTTGTATTAACTTAACTTTATAAGCCTTAAGACCCACATCTTTATGCAAAATACGGTGTAATAACGTTAGTGGAATGCCTAATTCCAAAGAACGACGAGAAATGGACAAAACTGGGTTTTCCTCAATACTTTAGGATACAGCAGCAATATTCTCGGCTGTTTTTGAGTGACGTGCTCGGGTTTTATTCTTCACATCACTAGCTTGTTCTAACATCTCGAATTTTCCACCAATTTCTTTATTGCGGTTTATAATAATAATAATAATTATTATTATTATTATTATTAATAATTTCAATGCGTTCTTGAAGCGTGCATCGTTTCATATTTATTAATGGCGTAGTTTCTACTTGTCAAATGTCAAAAAATGACCGCTTCAAACGTGACATCTACCGAAATAGCTGTATATTCAAAATAACAACCCTTATTGGAAAACCCACTGGTTTTGATTAAATTGATTATTTCAGAATATCGTAGTGTATTATTCACTTGCTATAGATTTCAGGCAACCTTAGGAAGACTCACCACGCAGTACCAACATTGAAACTGGATACTACTCCTTACTCTACCCCTACCCAAGGCCTTCGAAAAAAAAAATTATAATCATTATACCATCACGATTTTCTAAGCGTTGTCGTGCACCGTCTAGCAGGTGAAAACTAGCTGTGCTCCAGGTGAACCAAGGGGACGACGTCAGTCATCGCAGTATCCGAATACTGCACTAATTGAGGAAAAACGGACGAGTCGTCTGACCGGTCCTTCTCTATCTGAATGACCTGCGGACGGCGCTAATTCAATAGTTTTGCATTGGTTGTTTGTATTAAACTCATCCATGTTATTGTTATACCTGAAGAATATTTCTGAATGGATATTTCTTGCTATTTATTCCAACCAAGTTAGGGATGACTTATCACGCAGTGGTATCCGAATACTGCTCTGGACGGAATTAGCATACTCTGATGCTTTCTCAAACTGCAAACTTTAATATTTTTGCATCGTTTGCATGTAACTTATTATCATGTTGTTTTAACACCTGAAAGGTTTTTCTGCATTGATTATTCTTGCTGTTTGAGCAATTCTGTAAACTATGAATGTTCCCATTATTTTCACCCTATATGTGCTTATCAGATTATCTGCGGTCCGGGTTTCCATGTCTAGAGAACTGGTGAAACGCTTATGCATCACTGGCATCGATTAAATTAATTATTTTAACCCGTAACTGATTTGGTGGGGTCCACCCATGATTTCATTTTCCTCGATATAGTTCAAGTAGTTTTCGATTTATGATGCTATCCACTACAGTACCTTTCATTTAATGTTTTTTGCGTAGTTCAATGTTACAAATCTATTCATATTACGATTCAGCACGATTCTGCTGGAAATTTTAGTTTGGTTGTGGTATGCTAGACCCCACCTTACCAATAGTGTTATTATTTTGTAATCGAAGTCATGTCGCTTTGAATGTTGCGATTTCTAGTTTTGCACGAAAGAAAATGCGAAGGGATGATCCATGGTTTCAAGAATTTAAGAACTTGAATGCCCTGGAAAGTGTTTTCCCCTATATGAAGGGAAGAATAGAAAATAAGTATCTTCCTAAGATTCTGAAACAGAGCATTCTTTTAATTCTCAGAAGCTGAAGGAATTGGATCGAATACATTAGAAAAGGGAGTCAGATGCGATAAATGTTCACACGAGCAAGACATAAAGGCTTGGTAACATGTGCCGTTTTTCATTTTCCAGTATGGCACTTGTGGATGAATCGACTTCGAAGACTGCTCGGAAAAACGCTTGTAGTTTTTCATTACATATCGAAGAAATGTTGTTATATTCAGTTGTTTATTAAAATAAGAATGTATATTTTATGTTTTGAATCTTCAGAAACGTATATCATTTAAATTTTTCCGAATTATGTGAAATTCGAAATTTTGACATTTTTTTTAGCTCTTTTTGCATCCATATTCATTCATCTCAAAAAAAAAACAATTATTTTCTGACTGTTCTATTTAAATCATTCACACTGTACGTTCAGGAATACCTAAACATTCGGGCCGTACCTATAAAAAGTCAATAGTTTAATGCGAACACATATATTTCGTGAAAAAAGTTTGGGGTCTGACTGACCCCACGTCCCCGAATACGTACCAGGAAACGTACCATACCAGTTACGGGTTAAGTGTGTTATTCACTTGCTATAGATTTCAGGCAACCTTAGAACCACTCAAACAACATTGAAACTAGATACTACCCCTTACTTTACCTCTTCCCGAGGCCATCAACAAAAAAAAATATAATCATAATACCATCACGATTTTCTAAGCGTTGTCGTGCACAGTCCAGCAGGTGAAAACTAGCTGTGCTCCAGGTGAACCAAGGGGACGACGTCAGTCATCGCAGTATCCGAATACTGCACTAATTGAGGAAAAACGGACGAGTCGTCTGACCGGTCCTTCTCTATCTGGATGATCTGACGGACGGCGCTAATTGCCGGCCGATACGTAGCAGCTGAGGCCACCGTGGGCCGTTAATAGGTTATCATCGTCATTATGCAAATGGGGCGCGAGCTACGACACCCTCCGCGCGCGCTCGCTATCGCTCAAGGGCAAAAGTCCGGTATCGAAGTCGATCAATCTTGAATCAGGCGAGAATGTTGGTAATTAGGAGTATTTCCTATTCGTGCGAGGAAGTCGAATTGAGAACTAGTCTCACAACAATACAATTAAAATTTTGAGGATTTGTGTCTACTTAGTAAAGGGTTTTCCAATAAGAGTTGTTATTTTGATATTCAAAGAAAAATGCCATTTTTCAATATAAATGATCGGATGTTTATTTCATTATAAAGAAGAAGCTATACTGTTGATAGTGGAAAATCACATCAGGCAAATAACCACCACGACCCCGCTTAGAGGACCATATCCTTTTAATGAAATTTTACATAACCAAATCGCAAAGTGGCTGCCCCATGTCCTCAATAGCCTCACGAATTCCGACGCTAGGCTATTGGTGTAGACCTTCTCTTTCACGTGGCCCCAAAGGAAAAAGTCTCAAGGTGTTAGTCACAAGATCTCGGTGGCCAATTGTGATCACCTTTTCGAGAGATAACAAGGTCCGGAAACTTTTCCCGCAAAAGATCAATGGTTGACTTCTTGTGTTAACTGATCTCTATAAGCCTCAAGACCCAAATCTTTATGCAGAATACGGTGTTATGACTTTGTGGAATGCCCAATTCCTAATTGCTGTTCTTGAACAAAGTGCGAGGGTTTTATTCTTCGCATCACTAACTTGTCCCAAAACAGCTCGAATTTTTCCACTAATTTCTTTATTGCGTTTCGACAAGGTGCTTCACGACGACCCAAAAATGTTCGAGTTTTACGAACCGTCACTGCCAAATTTTCACCATTTTTATAGTGAATTTTAATAATTTCAATGCGTTCTTGAAGCGTGTATCGTTCCATTTTTATTAATGGCGTAGTTTCTACTTGTCAAATGTCAAAAAAATGACAGCTTCAAACGTGACATCCACCGAAATAGCGGGCTACTCAAAATAACACCTCTTATTGGAAAACCAGATTTCTCTATCGCTCTTTAACTCTGTTACGGAGAGCAATATTTTCAACAAATATTGTAGGAAAACAACAAAACGACAGAATGAAATGGACAACATATTGAATGAATTTTTTTTTTGGTAACGAATATACTGAATAATAAAAAAGTTTCAATATTCTGCAATCTGATTACAGGCATCAAATATTTATATAAACATAGATTCGCAAATGAGCTGTTTGTAGATATGAGCCATTTTCGGTTTTAAAATTTACCACTACCGCAACCAAGTATGATAATATTCGATTTAGTTTCTTCTTTTCTAAAATGTTTTTCAGTGGGTTCATTGGAAAAAATCACAGATGCCATCAAATATTTGGTTTTGATATAATTTACTTTTTCCGTCAACCTCAAGCTGTAAGCTCAGTTTAACGTATAATCTTGTGATCAATGGTTTATTAATCTAGCGATTGATATTAGTTGACTGAGTAACTATTATTGAGTGTTTTGCATACTACTGTTTCAAGATTTGAGAAACTTCTGGTAAGCTCAGTAAACAGTTGACAAGTAATAAAATTAATCAACAAAACTACATTGCTAACGATATGGTTGTTGTAATGTATTCAATGAAGAAGTATCGAATATAAGGTATATTGGAATAATTTCACGTGTTTTCTTTATTTGGCATTTTCATTTTTTGAAACTCTGAAGTAGGTACTCAAAATTAAGGGTCAAACCCACATAGAACAGAGGAAAGAGCTAACTAAAAACTGTATAATATCAATAATCAATAAAGTAAGTAGCATACCATTTGTTGTCCATTCGTATACACAATTTCATTTGGTGAATATTTGTTAAAAACATTTTTTATATAAATTGGTAACAAAGCTGAAGAAGGAGTCAAATTAAAATACTTATGGTACTTGTATGATTTTACAGAGACTCAGATATTCAATTTCCCATAGAGATAGAATAGTATAGAGTTGCTATCAATGAAATGAAAGTGGTATCAGATCCGCCATATTACTACCACCTCAACGTCAAATTTGACAATCGTTGAATTTTTTCTAAAAATAGTGATTTTTGTACCTTTTTCAAGTTAAATTGAGACAATAATAAAATGGTATCGTGTGCTGTATGGCTTTCTTCAAGCAGAGAAGGAACAGATAAGAAGAAAATTAGAGGAAAAACATATCACAGGTAGGGATGAGTACTGAACAGATCCGCATTCGAAATTTTTGCTAGTATGTCTTAGTAATCTGATAGCTTTCTATGTGTATATTATCGCCTGAAGAAAAATTGTTTATTTGATATTCAATTGACCTTATTTGAACAGGATTCCTAAAGACCTAACACTTCGTATTTTTTGGGTGAAATTCGTAAACAGAAAAAACTGGCAACTTAATTCAACCCTGAACTTTCAGCCATATTGGTCCCCAACTAAGCCCCGCCCAGTGGTTCCATTTTTCCTTACACAATTGTATATCATAGCGTCTCTTCTCTATTCTATCTCTATGCAATTTCCCAAAAATGTAGCGCAGTTGGCTTTGAATTATTTTCATTATGCCGCTTTCTATGCAAACCACAGAATTCTGTGATCACGCTATGCTCTGATTGGTTAGAGATTGGTATTCTGTAGCGGCAAAGAATAATTCATAGCCAACTGCGCTGTTGCAATCATTTATAGAGACCTTGTATAAGTATCATCCTCATTAAGTAATCAATACTAATAACTTAGTCACGACACTACCATACTGCAAACAGCAAAATTAAATGAAGAGTATATTTTGCATGGAGAAGAACCAAGCCAAGTGTAATTCTTGAAGGTCTATCAGGACGAATCAAACATCAAACAATTACACTCATGAACCAAATGAATGAAAAGTTAGAGTACCTTCCGATTTATTTCTTAGATTGAAATAAAAGGGCTTTAAAGACTTATCTATTGGCTGAAAAGGCTAATATGTAAAGACTCTAGTGGAATTATCCAATTGGAATTTGGTAAGGTTCAAGATATTTCAAGTATTCTTTAACTGCAATGTGTGACCCATAATTTTCTCTCGAAATGAATACTGTGATCTTCTCCACCCAGTTCTAAGGTTCAGCTGAACTGGTAGGATATATCTTCATCATCCCTAGCTATGTATGTATATCATTTGGTGTTCCTCAACAATAAGACAACTAGAAATAACCTCAGATAACTGTGTAAACTCCCACTGAGTGGTAAAAAAATGAAACAACCAACTTCGGTTTTTCTAAACTTTTCCACCACTCGAGAATATTTTCGAGTAATGAAATGAAACTAGGGTTCATGAGATTAATAATTAAATATTTCATCATGAATTTTTTTTCAATCAACAATTAAGGCTAATGTTATTGAAAACTAATTATACTGTCGACCAGTTGAGAAGAGTTATCTGAAGCTACATTCCGAAAACATGTGAAGTTTTAAGTGTGAGATTGCTCAAATGCGGCAGTACGTCATAATCCCTCAAAAATGAATTTACCAAAGTTAAATGCATGAATTTAAATTTAAAGAACTATAATAATCGGTTATGCCTTATTGAATGTTCATTGCTTGAAGAAAGAAACTCCAAAAATGAAAAGCTGCTAAACATTTGAATTCAAAAATCAATCTGATCTTCATAAACTTTCAAAACTGAATAGTCATAACACAAAAATTAATATATACACTAAACCTCCCTTTTTATGGATCACAGTTTGTGAGAGGCTCATAAAATATCCAGACATCGTGGCTGGAAATCTCATACGTGCTGTTAACAGTATTTTCCATAATGCTCGATACGAAGAGGGTTCCCGCAGAGGTGCAGACTTCCTGCGGTCCCAAGGATACCCTTCTGTGGAATTTCTGAGAGCAGACTGTTATCAGATCGCCGCATGACTATATTTTCGACTTCACGTCTAGGCATATCGAATGAATATTGAAAAATATAGAATCCCCGCAGACAATATCACTCATCACTGAAACGGTGATATTTCGGATTCCTTCAAGTCCTGAAATGCGGTTTTTATCAAAATGGACGTATTTCATGTCGATAGCTCATTAATAGCCTTCATTAGTGACGAACGAAGCTATTATGAATAATTAAATGATATTTATAATGACAAGAACAACTCACTACACGACTCATAAATATTCAGAGAAATCAAACAATGACAATATGTCGAATCATTATTAATGCCATGGTCATTAAATTTTATTAGTGATATTAATCATCAGAACTGATTCGTAATATTGGATTCATTTTCTCATTGGAAAGCATTCAATTTTTCAAATTAATTAGTCCAGAAGTAAAATTATGATTAAGTGATACCTACATACACAAAAAAATATGACATTCAACAATTTTTTTATCAAATAATATTCTGAACAGACTAAAAAAATGTAAGTCTGGAAAGTAGAATTAATTAGGCGAGTCCTGGAAATCTGCGAGTCAAAAAAAAAATTTCAGACGGGTTGCGTACACTATTATTTCGGCAACCGCGAAGAAACACAATAGAATTGATGAATTATTGCGAATTGGGATACAAAAGATGTCAACTTTTGACAACTAATTTTATATTATTATTGCTTTGGATTCATTGAAATCATTCACTTCCTGGCCTAGTCCAGGATTAATAGTCCGTTCTCGTAATGTTGAGCTGTCGTTTGGCCATAGAAATTTGGCATATTCGACTGTGTATATTGAAATTTTAGGTAATATTGTTTTTTTTCCTGTCAGATTGATACTCAATGTTTTCAATATTACAAGAAAGATGTATAAATCACGGATTTTTCACAATGTCAATTTACATCTGAAAATTGATAACGCAATTCTGACAGTTCTAAATGCCTAACGACACAAGATTGAAATTTGTTGTTGATGGATTTTCATGGTACACTCTCAGCCACAATATTTTCGTACTGTACGAGCACGTGTTGTCGCATCAACGATGAAACCAGTACCACGAACTTCAGCGAACAACCTCTTTAGCTGTTGGCCCTTCTTTGCTACCTTATTTTGATATAATACATTTTCGTGCAATCGTCATAGCCCTCTATTTCGGTAAAAGTCACGTTTGAAGCTGTCATTTTATGACATTTGACTAGTAGAAACTAAACCATTAAGAAAAATGGAACGAAACACGCTTCAAGATCGCATTGATATTATTACAATTGACTATAAAATTGTGAAAATTTGGCAGAGACGGTTCATACAAGTCGAACATTTTTGGGTTGTCGTGAAGCACCTTTTCGGACCGCAATAAGGAAATAGGTGGAAAAATTCGAGCTGTTGGGATAAGTTAGTGATGAGAAGAATAAAACCCGTGCACGTCACTCAAGAACAACCGAGAATATTGCTGCTGTAGCCGAAAATGTTCAAGAAAAATCAGGTTTGTCCATTCCTCGTCGTTCTTTGAAATGAGGAATTCCAAAAAGTTCATTACACCGTATTTTGCATAAAGATTTGGTGCTTAAGGCTTATAAAGTTCAGTTAACACAAGAATTATACGCTACGTGCCATACAAGCAACGAAACCATTGATCTTTTGCGGGAAAAGTTTCCGAACCGTGTTATCTCTCGAAGAAGTGATCACAATTGGTCACCGAGATCTTGTGATTTAACACCTTGCGACATCTTCCTTTGGGGCCACGTAAAAGAGAATTGAGGCCTACGCCAATAGCCCAGCGTCGATTCAAGACCTCAAAGATGGAATTCATGAAGCTATCAAGGACATAGGGCAGCCACTTTGCGATTTGGTTATGGAAAATTTCATTGAAAGGATATGGTCCTGTAAGCGTGGTCGTGGTGGTTATTTGCCTGATGTTATTTTCCACTATTAACGGCATTGCTTCTTCTTTATAATGAAATAATTATGCGATCATTTTTCTTTGAATATCAAAATAACATTTCTGATTGGCAAACCCTTAAAACTTTTTAAACTGCTAGATCATTTAATCCGATGTTTCCTATCTCACAAACCAGTTAACGCGCAAAAGCAACAAGTAATTCTTTTTTGACGTCTGGTGGGCGACTAGGCTTGACACTCGCCTTTCGGAAAAATATCTTGCATTAATGTCGCACCTCTTCGTAGGCGCCTTCGCAATAATTTCAGAGCCCCAGGGGCGGTAATAAACGATTTCGGTTTTTGTCTCCGTGGGGCACCCGCAGGAGGATCTGCGATAAGGGCGACCGATGAAATATGCACGCGTTAAACTTTCAACGGCTAGCGCCCGGTATGATTAACGGCGAAGATGAGCTGTAAATAATTTTTGAGAGGGTCAAGATCGATGGCAAGTGAGATTTTGAGATACCGGACATCTGGTCGTCTTTGGACGGGTCTGCAGAGTGCAGGCATTCTGTGAAAAAGTATCTATTAATATACTGGGTCACTGAAGACAACGGCCCAATGGACATACAGAATCTACAGTGTTTGACAGAAATTACTTAGGAAAATCGGTCACAGTGAATTTTCCGGTTTCCTCATTTTCACATATTATATTCATAGAAACCTTAGGAACAATACAGGGTGTTTCATCATAAACTGGACAAACATATATTTTCGTGTAGAGGACATAGGGAGAATCATTTTTGCCTTATACAATATATCTCGTTTTCGAAGCATAAGCGAGATACAGGGTGTCAAACGTCATTTTTGAGCAAGATTCTTATGAGTGTGGTTAGTTATGTATAACACTTAAAGTAACGGTTTTTGGTCAAATTTTTGGGTCTTTTATTCAGAAAAGTTGACGAAATCCGAAAAAAAGATTACAAAATGGCGGAAGACCTGCAATGTTCCAAAGTTTTTTTTGCGGTTGTCAAATTGACTTTTATTTTCTGAATGAACACAATTTTCTAAGAATTTCTGTGAAAAAAATATGAAAACAGAATTGTAAAATATCGAACGGTTTCGTTACTACAGTCATTCAAATGTTTCGTTCAGACCTCTGAAATAATGAAAATAAATTTGTTTTGAGTTCAAGAGTTAAAATATTTAAATTATTGGCATGTCCAACCATTTTAGATGAATTTATACAAAAAAAAATCAGTGTAACTCAGTTTGGACTCGAACCGACGTAGGTATCAAATAAAGAAATGGCACTGTTCTAAGGAAATTAATATTCGTTGCCAGGCAACGGTAGTTCGTAGTTCATAGAGTTGGACTGGTATTTGAATTTTAGTGAATATATTTTACCCAGTAGTCAAACTCTATGAACTACGAACTACCGTTGCCTGGCAACGAATATCAATATCCTTAGAACAGTGCCATTTCCCTATTTAATGCCTACGTCGGTTCGAGTCCCAACTGAGTTTCACTAATTTTTTGTGTATAAATTCATCTAAAATGTTTGGACATGCAAATAATTCAATTATTTTGACTCTTGAACTCAAACCAAATTTATTTTCATTATTCCAGAGGTATGAACGAAACATTTGAATGACTGTAGTAACGAAACCGTTCGATATTTCACAATTCTGTTTCCATATTCATGATTGATAATTCAAGAAGTACAATTGTACAAAATTCCATTCATTTCGAGTGAAATTTTCTCATCGCTGTAGACATTTAAAAAAAATTTGTGTTCGATTTTTGAAAAATTTTTTTCACAGGAATTCTTAGAAAATTGTGTTCATTCAGAAAATAAAAGTCAATTTGACAACTGCAAAAAAAAATTTGGAACATTGCAGGTCTTCCGCCATTTTGTAAAAATTTTTTCGGAGTTCGTCAACTTTTCTGAATAGAGGACCTAAAAATACTGAGATTTAACCAAAAACCGTTACTTTAAGTGTTATACATAACCGACCACACTCATAAGAATCTTGCTCAAAAATGACGTTTGACACCCTGTATCTCGCTTATGCTTCGAAAACGGGATATATTGTATGAGGCAAAAATGATTCTCCTGATGTCCTCTACACGAAAATATATTTTTGTCCAGTTTATGATGAAACACCCTGTATTTATAGAAACCTTAGGAACAATATATACGATTTACACGAAATTCTTACATACGGTTTGATCTATAGAGCGTTCCGAAATTGCTGCCCCAAAAAAATGAATATTTATACATATTTTGATGATCATAATTCTTTTAATTTTCAGGATTTTATCATAATGCCTTGGGTTCTGAATAACTAGAGAACAAAGATCACCAAACTCCGCCCACTATGTTAGGTTTCGTTATACAGGCTGTTTCATGAAGCTGTATAAGTAACTGAATGTAACTTTATTAGTGATTTTGGGAATGGCTTCAGTTTTTTGAGGATATGATACCATGAAGTATGTCAACCTATGTAGGGAGTTTCGGATGTCATACAATTTTTCTTCAAAAATTATCTGTAGTTAGGATTGCTTCCAAGTAATATAGGTTATTCAGTATAAATATTATGATAGGTATTGACAATCAGTCCAAAGGTATTTTTCTTTAAGAATATACAGGATGGGGAGACTTAATTCGGTGAAAGGTCATAGAGTTAGCCTACAGAATTCATGAAAAAAATTAAGAAATGCCCTGAGCAGAAGCTTTTGAGTTCATTGGTGGAGCAATGAGACTATAAACCCACAATTTTATATGGGACTTGCATAATCAGAATTATATTCTGGAAATCATTCAGATAATGAAATATGTAAAAATAAATAAAAAAAATTGAGTTGTATGGTTCTCTTGAAATTTTGCATGAACATTCAGTATATCAGTCTTCATTCACAACATAAATTTCACTCGAATCGGATATCCTGTTATGGAAATATAAAGATACTTATTTTCAATATTCCAATTGAATTTTCTATGGTTCTGTTAACAGTATGGCCACAAAGTTTTGCATGAACATTCAGTATATCACTCTTCATTCACTAAATAGATTTCACTCGAATCGTTTTTTTATGAGTAGATGAAGTTTCTTCTGTACAATATGCCAATTGGTTTTTTATATGATTCTGTGTAAACTATGGCCACAAAATTTCGCATGAAGCTTATTATGAGCATCTTGCTTTCATTTCAATTCGTTATTTTTTGTCTGAGATATTGAGGAACAAAAAATTCGAATGGGGGTATTTTTGGAACACCCTGTAAAATTTGGGTGATTAACGAACTTAACCGAGGCATTTGGGAATCAAACTCACCCTGGAAATTTCAAGTCCCTAGGACAACTTTTGAGAGTTACATTCAGTTACTTATACAGCATCAAAATATAATGGAGCAATTTTGGAACGCCCTCTAGAACAAACCGGATGTGAGAATTTCGTGAAAATCTGATATATTGTTCTGATATAAATATTATATGTAAAAATGGGGAATATTCACTGGGCCCGCTTTTCCAAATTAAGTGTGAGGGGTCTTTTTTGCAGTTCTGCTTGAAATGAAAGATCCATTAATAACTTAGTCACCGAGAGTTCCTAGAACCTTTCAAGATTAACAGTTCTGAAAAAAAAATGTCCAAAACATATTGAAAATGAGGGAATTCTTAAAATATTAACCTCACAATACGGCGATATCAGACTCGATATTATTAGAATAATATTTTTTCCGCCGACCTCGAAATAAAGGTGCTTTTAATGTGTACGAAATGAGCATTAATGACCCATTTTAATGCTCAATTTTTTCAGCCATTTTAATGTGCAATCCTCATGGCAACCGTACACAAAGTATTCAGAAGCACTACGAGAAATGTCAAAACTCTACTGGAACATAGAAATATAGAAATTCCTTTACGTCAAATGTATGTCTTGTGCGAATTGAGAATGTATTTCAATCAAGAATTTATACACTATTCATGTTGAGATCGTCGGAAAAATCTTGTAATAAACTCGGTTATTAATCGAGCGACTAATGGTCTCGAACTATTAACGCGTTCGCTCCGCTCACGCATTAAAATATCTTGACCATTAGTTCAGATCTATTAATAGTTATTTAATAAACTAGGTTATTAAATAACTATTAATAGATACTGAACTCGAGGTGCTGAAAACAAGCTCATGTTGAATATTACTCCGAATCATGAAAACAATCCTAATTGATTAATCTATTAATTTCCTAGGTCATTTCCGAATAAAATTTGTTTCATGCGGTGTAATAAAACAGGTACCTATATACTGAAACACAGAAAAAAAAACAGTCGCACATACGTACAATTAATTATGATACACCAACATGGCAAATGCTGGAAAGAGAGCCGTTTACCTCATTACGTTCAATAGTTGTTTTTTTGTACCAATGCAGTGCAGCTTTTTTAATGACAAAAATAACTATTTTAATTTCTCCCCATGCTTTACGAGTTCACGAGTAGTAATAAATGGTTTCTTGATAGACTTGAGATAACCGCATAAAAGTTAAATCGGGTGTTCTTGTAGGGCGACACTTTGAACCTCTTCGACCAATAGACCTATTGGTACACTTCATATTAACAAAATCACTTATAATTATTCTTAAGTTGAAACTGAAACATATTTTGTTCGGTTTTCCTGAATTTAGGAAAGTTCAACTCACAGCTTCCTGAAAAAACTTTCTTGAATTCTTTAACTAACTACACCCGAAAGAAACAATAAATGTGAAAAAATGTATCTAAAATAATACTGATTTCACCCACTATGCACAAACAGTATGAGAATACTCAATCTCTGGGGAGGTACTTAAATATAGAACTTAAGACAAGAGGGAAAATAATACTTACAGCCTTTTGGTATGAACAGCAGTGACCACAATAGAAACATGAAACAAAAAAACAATAGAAATGAAAAACTAGAAACATTGTGTAAGGTATAACATTAAAGTTTATGTAGATCTCATTCTTGCAAGTTTGAAAATACTACTTTCACGAGTAAATGATAGTCCTACTAGGTAGTATATACAGTGATTATACTATACAGGGTGTTTCAAATAGAATGATCCCCTCTCTAGGATAGATAGAAAACCAAAAAGTAATTCAGGTTAGTTCAGTAAAAAATTTTCGTAGCGCCATCCGTATTCAAGATACAGGGGGTCGATTTTTGAATTATGTCGTGTTCGCGAATCGACGAATGTCGACCAACTTAGCAGGGAAGTTGGTCGACAATTGTCGAATCGCGAACACGACATTATTCAAGAATCACCCCCAGGGCGTTGAAGAAAAAAAATAATACATATCTTTTAAGATTTTGCCGAAACTACAGGCAACATTGCAATGAAATTTTATACGAATATGTTCTGGAAGCTGATACATATACAATGAATTTGTGTTTATGTTTTATGCCTGACTCTCACAGAGGGCGCTAGTTACACGGTTTGTACATAACTTTTTTAATATTAGATTTATTGAGTATAATTTCGAGTGAATTTATTTTTATTAACTTCTTTTATATTCTCACCTCATGCATTTCTAAATGAAATATTTCGGAAATGGTACACATTATCGAGTTTTTTTAGGAGTACGAACCGTGTAACTAGCGCCCTCTATGGGAGTAAAACATGAAAAAAAATTAATTTGATGTATCAGCTTCCAAAATATATTCGTATAAAATATCATTGCAATGTTGCCATTAGTTTTGGTAAAATGCTGAAGATGTATCTTGAATACGGATGGCACTACGAAAATTTTTTACTGCACAAACCCCAATTATTTTTCGATTTTCTATCTATCCTAAAGAGGGGATCACCTTTTTTTGAAACACCCTGTATATAATATCAACATGTAACTCTTAATTATGCACTATGTTACATTGAAAATGCCATATGTATATTTTTCCCATTTATACACAAAATATGACCATTTCATGGCCATTCAGCATTGTTAGCTTATCCATCAACGAATCAGAAAGTTATTTCACGATTTCGAAATTTTGAGAGTATCAATTGTCCTAAAGTCAGTCCAAAAAGATGGGCCTAAATGATATTTCATTGAAGAAGATGTGATATACATATACCATGAAGCAATAACATGTAAGAACAATTATTAATTATTAATATTCCTATTTGTATCTACCCAAATCTTCCAAGCGTATATTTATTGACCAAGAGATGTTATCAAGATCTCATTTGGAAAATTCCTGAATTAAAACGTTTCTCTTTCTAAATACTCGAAACAAATAGCACTTCATATTCCATTGTCGTGTCATTGTTGAATTCGTAATTGCCTGTCCACAGAACACTGCCATAATTTCTGTCTGTGTCGAAAAAAAGATAATGCCAACGAAACAATAAACAAATGGCTGCTAAACAGTAGACAAACGACCATAAATCAAAGTATTACAAGTGAACAGCAGGAAATATCTGCGTCTCCCACCGTACGTGTATGCAAATGGCGGAGTATTTATTGCCGAAATCGCAATTGCCGCGTAAAAATGGCTAGTGTCGACATTTTTACATAATACAGTATTTCATTATGGGGGTACTTTGATTAATGTAGCTTAATCAACGTTTTGTTCGTTACAAAAACTTTAACTGGCTGAATTTCTCTCCTTATTTCTGAAACCAAACAGCTCTTATGATAGGAGTTTCGTTTACAGAGTATTTGATTTCATAGTCCAGTCAAATAAGGTGAAATTAGGCAAAATTATCGGAATTCGAGATACCCATCTCTAAGTTTGTAAATACGACGATAATGAAGACCAGTTTGAAATTCACCAGCAGCCAGAAGACAATAACGATGAAGGGGAAGAAGATGATTAAAATTATAAATTGTAATTTTTGTGCTCATTTCTCTATTTTCAATAAAAATAAATGTATCGAATTGAACAAACTGACAAATATTCATAATAATTGATTTATCGATAGTTGATCAACTGTATATTGCACGTTTTCGACCGGAGGCGCCGGTTGACCTGAAGTGATGCTGTGACCGCGCGCTCTCCGCCCTCGATCTCAAAACGGTCCACTTTATCGAAATTTTTTCAAACAAAATTTGTAGATAATTTTGTATTTTACAATATTGATAATAACTACAAATAGGAAAAAACCCATAGGAAATTAAATATTTACAAAAAAGCACAAAAATGATTTTTGTGACCTTCGACCTTAAAATTTTGCTCACACCCTACCATATGTAGGTTTTGAGACAACTTTTAGGGTGTCAATATAAAAGTATCTCGAATTACGAGGTGAATTCCTAATTTGACTGGACTATTCAATAGGAATACAAAACATATACTTACATGATTTCAACAGAAATTGTTTGAACTCTCAAAGATTCAATTCATCAATATCAACAATCAACTAAAAAATCTCTTAAAGAGTATTGTTCCATATATCTCCTTTTTTCCATTCGAAGTTGGGTTGCATAAAGATGGGTCTGAAGGACTTCAAGTGCTTTGAAGGCGTTTTCGGATACTTACTCAGATTAACTCGATCCCTAACCTTCGCGTTCGTTTACCTAACCCTAACATCCAACTCATGTTCGGAAAGTACGGTGCTATTAACTCGATCACTGACTCAGGTTGATTTATCCTAACCCTACACGAGAGCAGGGTCGTAGAGTCACCGGATGGTCACTGCAGTTCAATTTTGTGTTAGAACAAGGCGGGCATAAGTCATCTACTAATTTCTTAGTAATTCCAAATACTTTATTCCTAAAAATCATGGAAAGAAAAGAGAATTTGGCTTAGTGTAAAATGTGTGATTCCATGTGCCGAGAAAATAATGTGAAACAACTTCTTCACAACTTTGTATGCAGATCCTTCTGCTTTAAAGCTAACGCCTTCTTTACTCCTTCAACATAAGTAATTAAAGATAATATTGAACATGCGAGGGTACACCAGAAATTATAAGAAAGATTTTACAAGAGCCAATAAATGCAAGCAAAGCTAGAGACAATCCGAAAATAAACTGGAACTGAAAATATAAATTCTCTACTTCTTTAACATAGGTATTCAATAATAGCATTAAACATGGAAGGGCACACCAGAAATTAAAAGAAATATTTCACAAAAGCCAATAGTACAAGCAAGATAGAGACAATCCGAAAATAAACTGGAACTAAAAAATAAATCCATAAAATTTTTGGTAATTGATTCATAATACATGTATGACAAAGGGTATAGCCGGGTTTCAATGGTAAATCTGCCCCCGCGGCCTTTTCGATTCATATTGAGGGGATCGATTAGGCATTGAATGAAAATAATTCAGCCAACTTTTCAGCTTTTTATCTCTAGCCATTTTTGAGATTTCTGTAAAAAACACTTTTTTAGATTTTATTTTTTTTCTCTTGTGATATCCAAAATTTTCGAATGTGATTTTTTCTGTCGATCTTTGCTATTGAAGGAATAGACGTATAATTTTTTTATGAATTCAGCTGCAAAATCTATTTTTAGGAAAAAAATAAAGTTTTTGTCATTTGTTTTTCGGGGTGTTCTTAAAAAGTGTCCACCGCCATTTTTTGACATAAAATGTCTTCTTTGGCCCTTTATACCCTGGAATTTTTTCACATTTTTAAAATTGGTGGAACATTTTGAAAAAAAATTAAAACTGTTTGAATTTTAGGATTAAACAGATATCCATCAAGTTTTGGAACCGTTGTATTCATATTGGCTTCCTGAACAGTATTAGTGAAAAAACAATTGGCGATCTGTTTTAGTTTGGGAGATATGGGCCTCCAAAATCCGAAAATATTTCACCTGAAAGTCACTTTTCTCACTACAGAAACACTGAATTACGGCTTTATTAAGTTTAAAGCCTCTCTGAACATTTTAATATGAAGATTTGATTCATTTTATTTCAGATATATCCAATAATTGTTGCAAAAACATCGAAAAAATTCTAGGGAAAGCCCGCCGTTCCTTATGGTAAGTTTGGCACTACCGCGTCTTTCAGCAAGTGCCATTAGGAAATGATAGCGGGATTTACCGGTATGCATCGTGTCATTTCGCGCGAAATAATTCGCGGTAGTGCCAAACTTACCATAAAAAACGGCGGGCTTTCTCTAGAATTTTTTCGATGTTTTTGCAATAATTATTGGATATATCTGAAATAAATGAATCAAATCTTCATGTTAAAATGTTCAGAGAGACTTTGAACTTAATAAAGCGGTAATCCAGTGTTTCTGTAGTGAGAAAAGTGACTTTCAGGTGAATATTTTTCGGACTTTGGGGGCCCATATCTCCCAAACTAAAACAGATCGCCAATTGTTTTTTTCACTAATATTTTCAGGAAGCCAATAGAATACAACGGTTCCAAAACTTGATGGATATCTGTTGAATCCTAAAATTCAAACAGTTTTAATTTTTTTTTTCAAAATGTTCCACCACCAATTTTAAAAATGTGAAAAAATTCCAGGGTATAAAGGGCCAAAGAAGACATTTTATGTCAAAAAATGGCGGTGGACACTTTTTAAGAACACCGAAAAACAAATGACAAAAACTTTATTTTTTTCCTAAAAATAGATTTTGCAGCTGAAATTCATAAAAAAATTATACGTCTATTCCTTCAATAGCAAAGAATCGACAGAAAAAATCACCATTCGAAAATTTTGGATATCACAAGAGAAAAAAAATAAAATCGAAAAAAGTGTTTTTCACAGAAATCTCAAATGGCTAGAGATAAAAAGCTGAAAAGTTGGCTGAATTATTTTCATTCAATGCCTAATCGATACCCTCAATATGAATCGAAAGGGCCGCGGGGGCAGATTTACCATTGAAACCGGCTATACCCTTTCATTGAAATATCTGGAGCGGTATTGTAGTTATTAATAAAAAATGTTTCATTTTTGAAAACTTTTACCACCCTGCAACTCAAAAGGAAAGACGTTTTGGACATATGTTCATATGTTTTTTTCTTAAAATGGATCCAAAAATCACTCCCATAAATATTGACAGTCAATTAGGAAAGACGCTGTATACCAAGAGCGACTCCACGACTATACCCATCTCAAATTATAATTTCTATATAGAAACAAAACTTTTGTCTCCTTTACGATCAAACTACAACCCGGTAGCTACTACACCCCCGAATGTCTTTTCCTTGTTCAACACGAGACATCGCAAGCTCCTCACCATAAATCATGTTTCATCACCTACCAAGCTACCCTTCTGTCCCCATTTTCGCTAACGACCTTTTCTTTAAGTTTTAGAAGCCTCGGTTCGTTCCGTCCAAAAACGTATAATTTATTAATATTTCCAGATTCGATAAACGTTAGATCGGGCATCGAGATAGGCCTTTTGGACGATATTTATTTGTTTTCCTGAAACGGTGCGTCATTAAAAAGCAGTTTCGGAATTGCGTGTCTCCCCTCAGGTGGTATCTATCCCGGTTTCCGTTCTGGTGTCATTTTTTCCGTGTTTCCACTACGTAGATGGAATTGTAACGATATACGACGATGATAATGGTATAATGAATTGTGAAACGTTATTACGTATTATTAGATGTCGAAGAAACGGGAGATCTTCGAGATAGGAGGGTCTGGGAGTAACGTTTTAATTTATTATTAGGCTGGTCGGTTTTGAGAGTTTCTACATCTGGTTCCACGTGAATTGGGGTTCGAATATTCTTTTCTCCATGACTGATTCAGAGTATATCTTTCCTTATTTCAAATTTGATCACAAAAATTTCGTATTCCATCATTTGGTGAGTAATGGTGATACGAGTACTACCACACCTTTAATTAATTAACCATCCGTGCCCAAAATTGGACCTAATAATGTAGGATTTTAAGCTAGTGGACTGTATAAATAATTTCAGATGTTAAAAAAAGAAAAACCTTCAAATCCCACCTGTGTGTGTGTGTGTGTGTGTGTTGGACTGGAAATCCAAATTCTTCTTTGTATAGGGCTCCAAATGCACTAGTGTTATACTTCAGCCAAATATAACAGAAAAACAGAATTTATATTGAAAAACTATACGTAGCTCAAACTATTTCTCTTCGGCTTCGTGTTGAAAACGGAATGAATTGTCCCCTTATGTCGTCGGGAGACCTGAGGATAGATTTGAAGGTATACAGGGAGACATGAGGTGATTTGAAATTTATTTGAAGTAAAAATTGGAAAAGTGTGAAAAAAATTATGAAATGAAAGTAAAACTAGAATTAAATAAATTATTTTCAGTAAATAAAATATGCGGTTGCAACAATATTACTGTAACTTGATTTTATTTAAAATTCAATATTCAATTTGGAATCGACTTAAAATAGATGGATTAATCCAATCAGATCTGAAATTTGCAAATTCATCTGAAATTACTGAACATTTATGATCCGGTTTCCAATTTCAATCATTTTCAAACTACAATGAAAATTAGTCATTCCGAAATAAATTATGATATTCCTGAAATGGATATGAAAAGAGTTCCTACTTTTGTTTCTGAAAAATAAACACATTTATTTAATTCACCTCGGTGGTCAAATGATTCATTTGCATCAGTCCTTTATTCTCAAATTGACACCGAATTTTTCTGATGCTATCATAGAGAAAATTTTGGGACCATTCGAAACTATATATATATACATCGGGTTAAAAACATCCTAAAGACGTTGTCCGATTCCCAATTGCCAATGCCTTCTATTGTTGCAGTCTTCATCATTTAGTCCTCTTTCACTCATTGATTTTTTAATTCCATTAATCCATGTCGTTCTTGGTCTTCCTCTTTTTCTGTTTTCTGGAGGTATCCATCTCATTACTTTCTTGGTAATCTATTCTCTGCCATTCTTTGCACATGTCCATACCATACCAGCTGTTTCCTATCTATATATTCTGTGACTGTCTCTTTATTTCCATATTTTCCCTATTATCGAATTCGGTATCCTCTCTCTTCTCGAAGTTCTGGATGCTAGTCGTATTGCATCCATTTCTGTAGCTTCTATCCTCCTCTTCAGTTGTTCTTTCAATTGCCAAGTTTCAGATCCGTATACTAGAGTACTTTTTATTAGTGTATCATATATTCGTATCTTTCTTTTCTTTCCTATCTCTGTGCTCCATAGAATACCATTTAGCGAACTTATTTTTTTTTTTGTCTTATTTATTCGTGATTTAATTCGGCGTCATCTGTTCCTTCTGCATTGAAGTTGATTCCCAAGTATTTGTAGCTTCGCATTTCTTTATTTTTCATTATTTTCTAGCTTCAAATCAGTGGTTTCTTCTCCAACACATAAGTATTTCGTTTTAGATATATTCATCTGAAGACCCCATCTTCCATACTCTTCTTGAAGCTTTCTCGCCATATATTCTAGGTCTTCTTTATCATTCGAACAAATTACTTGATCGTCGGCAAATTGAAGAGTGTATATGCAGGTATCTCTATCAATTTCGATACCCATACCTCGACATTTTCTTTTCACAGTGACAGTGCTTTCGCTATATATATTTTAAAGAGCGTAGGAGAAATGCAGCAACCCTGGCGTAAACCTTTATTGACTGAAAATGGCTCTGATTCTATATTTCCAAACCTCACGCATGCTATCATGTTATCATATATATTTTTGATAGCTTTAACTATAAAACTATAAAAATATGAGTAAGTCTTAGTTTTTTAACTTCGAAAAGTGAAACTTTGTATATTTTTATCAATTTCCACATTTATGTAAGGGTAAATTGAAATGGATTTCAAATCGAATTCACCAAAAACTTCAGGTTATTTGACATCCTGGCACTCTATCTAGAATAATCCTGAATTGAACTACACACATCGTGAGAGTCTTGTTAAATGTTACATGACAATTTTTTGTGTGTAGAATCTTCACTATCTTATCACTTGATTCAAAAAAATAGTACAGCAACAAATGTTTCTGGTTGGGGATAATATAAGTGTATTCGAAGATAATCAGTTTTCAGCGCGTAACCACAGTTGTCAAATTGAGAATATTCCGTGGAAAATATCCCATATCCTAGTTTGACTAGGCAATAATGGTTGACCTTCGTCGAGAAGTTTTGTAGAACCACCAGATTGCTAAATTATCGAATATTCCACGGACTTCAGTGATGCGTTTGGTAGCCACTCACCAGGACTATTATATTTACAGAGAGAAAAATTTAAGAAAAGCACTGAGCAGGAGCTTTTGAGCGCTCGTTCTTTGGTGGAGCAATAGGAATATAACCTCAAAATTTTAGATATATATATATATATATCTTTTGAATTGAGAGCTAACAAAATACAATACATGAAACATGAAACAAAAAAGATGGGATTTGAGATTGATATCAAATATACTGATGGACAAAATTAGCGCACCACCTAAAATTTCGTTAAATTTTAACAATTGATATCTTCCCAATCTTCAGTCATATTTTAACGTTTTTTTCTTTCAATTGTAGCTCTGTTATTGTCGAATGTCCTCCATTAAACAGAAGTCCAAAAAATAAAATCTTCATGTTGTACAGGGCGTTTGAATAATGTCATGTTTTATAGTCAATTTTTAACGTCTTCTGTGGTCAATGCCAGGTTGCTCAGGCATATAAAACAATAACGCGTTGTAGCCTAGTATCTCTTGAGTATTTTGTTTTCTTAAAAACCAATTTATCTGGAAGTCGTTCAGAGATATTCAACTTTTTATCAACTCTTGTATTTTATGCATTAGCCATGAATATCTTCGCAACCATTTGTTCGATTTGAATGTTTTTTTCAGTTGTAGCTCTTTTATTGGCAAATATCATACAACAATGAGATGTTCGAAAGAAGAAATGCATCACGCTGTACAGGGCGTTTAAAATTTCGGGTTTTTTTCATTACAGTTTAATGCATTCTGTGGGCAACACCAGATACCTGAGGCTTCTCTACTATACTAACTATACAGTGATGTAGCCTGATGTTTCCTGAGTATTTTGCTTTTTTAAAAAGCAATTCAACTTTTACTCTTCCAGATTATATACATTTTATAACATCTTGCATTTCATACAATATATTGACAATGAATATTTTCAGTCAAGTGATACTGTGGTTCACAGTTGTCATAATTTTTTCTTATTAATAAAATTCATTTGAAATTAATAATTGTGTTAATTTGTAATTTTTTTGAATTAAAATATTCTTTTCATTCGACGTTGAATTCGTAGTTTAAGCTGATCACAAACGTTTTCGATTACGTTCAGGCAGGACTAAAAGCCGGTCACTGTAGATGTTGAATCCCAACCTTTTTAAGGTATTCACGATATGTAATTATCGTCTATCAGCAAAAAATTGTCGCCTATGTATCTCGCAGAATTTATTGCCCCTTCCCGGATCGCTACAAGATCCATACGAGTAATCAAGAAAATGCTTGTCTTCTCCAGATAAATACCCATCCATGGGATGATTTCAAGCTTACTCTGAAGTCTTTAGTGAAGTGAAAAAAGCCTTTTGCGGGGTGTCTTGCATTCAATCCATATTCATTGAGTCTTCTTCTTGCAGTTTTTGATGAAATTGTAACATTTCGGACAACTCGAAGGCGGTTTTTTCACTTTGATCTGGTCTTTTAACTTGAAAGCCCGTTTCCATAAATCTACGGAGACAACGACCAAAGAAAATAAAAAAAATCAAGTTTCAACACAAAAATAAACGAAAACAAATTAAGAAAAACAGAAAAATTCAAGATGTTATAAAAATATGAATATCTCTGGAATGGTACAAGTTAAATTGCTTTTTAAAAAAGCAAATTACTCAGGAAGCATCAAGCTACATCACTGTATATAGTTTTTAGAACCCTCATATATCTGGTATTGCCCACAGAAGGCGTTGAACTGTAATTAAAAAAACCCGAAAATTTAAACGCCCTGTACAGCATGATGCATTTCATTTTTTGAACATCTCATTGTAGTATGATATTCGCCAATAAAAGAGCTACAACTAAGAAAAACCATTTAAATCGGACAAATGGTTGCGAAGATATTCATGGCTAATGCATAAAATACAAGAGTTGATAAAAAGTTGAATATCTCTGGACGACTTCAAGATAAATTGGTTTTTAAAAAAACAAAATACTCAAGAGATACTAGGCTACAACGCGTTATTGTTTTTATATGCCTGAGCAACCTGGCATTGACCACAGAAGACGTTAAAATTTGACTATAAAACATGACATTATTTAAACGCCCTGTACAACATGAAGATTTCATTATTTGGACTTCTGTTTAATGGAGGGAATTCGACAATAACAGAGCTACTATTGAAAGAAAAAAACGTTGAAATCCGATCAAAGATTGGGAAGATATCACTTGTTAAAATTTAACGAAATTTTAGGTGGTGCGCTAATTTTGTCCATCAGTATATATACCTAAATGTAGAATTTCAGTACAATCAGAATTATATTCTGGAAATTATTCAAAAAATGGAATATGTAAAAAATAATAATTACAAAAATTAAATTCTATGGTTGTGATGATGCGAGCCTCTTGAAATTTTTCATGAACATTCAGTATATCAGTCTTAATTCACAAAATGAACTTCACTTGAATCGGATATCCTGTTATGGAAATATAAAGATTCTTCTTTTAAATATTCAAATTGAATGCAGCTTATTATGAGCGTCCTGCATATGGCCACAATATTTCATTTCGATGGGTTCTGTTTTGTCTGAGATATTGGCGAACAAATATTTTGAATAGCCATATTTTATGGAACAACCTGTACGATTTGGCTTCGAAAGTTGAGCTAAGGGCAGACCGGACGGCCCCACGGAAAGAATTGAATTCGACCACGAATTCGTCATCAGGGAGTAGAACCCTATCGTTTGAGTCCATTTTCGGCGCAAAATTCGAGAATTACAGTCATTTGGTGAAAAAAACGATATAGCACTCGTTTAAGGAGAACGGGCGCTGAAAATGTCAAACAGTATCTGTTACAGACCTTCGACATCATTTTTAGGGACTACAAACGTGTAGTCTCAACCAGTATTATAAAGAGATGATTGCATTCCTTAAATAAAGGGCAAGAACATATTCAAGACAAACTCAACTATCACCTGGACATGGAGCTACCCGTCGGCAATAGGCGGAACACCTCCTGAGTACTTTTTTCGTACGAGTTACGACTCGGTTTACAAAGTGATATTCGACGAGAAAGGGTTTCTCAGAGATCCAAGCACCGACTCAATTTCGCCATCAGAATATGTTCAGGGATTGAATGTTCGTGAAAATGCGGTGAAACTCTACAGGGTTCAACATTTAAAGAAACAAAAGCATCGAAGCCAGACATTCCAAAAAAACAAAGTTGACCCCATTTTGCCTAAAGTTTGATCCATCATCACCCCAAATCGCACAAACGGTGCGAGTTCGGTAAAAATAGAAACTTTCGATTTTCGTATTCAACCCTTTCACGTTTTCACCGTCCAGCTCAAGCTTTCTGCCTCGGCCGCCATCACCGAAAGCCCCATTCCGATGCTTCTCTATCCGCAATCGTGAGACAATGCGTGAGGAGGCATCGGTGCGTTGCGAAACATCGCATACGCGATTACCGATTCGACTAACGGCAATTGAACTTATTAAAAGTCCATTATGCGGACACGGATCCCGTTTTAAAATCCGCATCGGTGCTGTATCGCTGATTATTGGTCGATTGGTCGTTCCGTTAGACTGTTTAGTAGAAGAACCATCGAATCGGAACATAGAAATCACACACAGAGCTGAATCGATAGGTGCAATGCGAAAGGCGACTTGGTGGCCGTGCAAATTGATGGAATTGCGCAACAAAGCCTGTGATTTATGGCCGATGGAAACCGGTAGAAGATGGAGGTGGAGAGTTGATGCAGAATTAGTTCTGGTAGATTCAGTGTGGTACGATTGCTGAGTTGAAGGTACGATTCCTGAGTTGAATGTAAAAGAAGTTTCTGTTTGGTAGTTGAATATCAATTGACAAAGTGTCGTTACATGACCTGGGAAAGTGTATTTGTGGCGATAACACTCGGTGTGCTTTCATTATTCAAATCAACGTTTGAACCCGAGAATAATCATTGTAGAATTGTAGACTGATGAAGTCATGCACTCCTGAAACTACAAGAAGGTGCAACAGTTCTATCGCATCTGAAATGAGCACTTAGGACTATCACAAGTTTTTTCACCTGACGTCACGAAACGTGAAATATGGGTTTTCTCGACCTGTAGAAATTGTGAAAACGCAAAAAAAGCCATTCTCCTGAATATGGCTAAAATAGCCAAATCTCCTGTTACCACTTTAAGAAAGAAAAAACTATGGAGAAGCCACAGAGTAGCATATTAAAACAAGGCACAAGAAAAACACAGTTATAAAAAGAGAGAAATAGAGAGCAGACGTAGATGAGAAAGGGATAGGGGAGAAAGCTGAGAAGATAAAGAATGGAAAGAGGATTTCCAAACTCCATAAGTGGAAACAGTTATTTTCACGTTGCTTCAAATCAGCAATGTGTCTTAGTTATCTCAAGGAATGTGGAAAGAATCTGAAAACTTTCTGCTTCACGCACCACCAGAAGAAATTTACCCAAATCGGAAGAACGGAATCTTTCCAGCATTTTCCTTGTAAAACGGTTGAAAACATTCAATGCACCAGAGGTTCTCTGAGATGAGGAGTTCTTCCATTCCGTTTCAAAATCCGCATCGATGCTGTATCGCTGATTATTGGCCGATTGGGCGTTCCGTTAGACCGTTTAGTTGAAGAACCATCGAATCGGAACATAGAAATCACACACAGAGCCGAATCGATAGGTGCAATGCAAAAAGCGACTTGGTGGCCGTGCAAATTGATGGAATTGCGCAACAAAGCCTGTGATTTATGGCCGATGGAAACCGGTAGAAGATGGAGGTGGAGAGTTGATGCAGAATTAGTTCTGGTAGATAGATTCAGTGTGGAACAATTGCTGAGTTGAGTGTAAAAAAAGTTTATCTGTTTGGTAGTTGAAAATCAATGGACAAGGTTTCGATAGATGACTTGGAAAAGTGTATTTGTGGCGATAACACTCGGCGTGCTTTAATTATTCAAATAGCTGAATGTTTGAACCCGACAGTAACCATTGTAGAATTCCGCCAGACTGAAGTCATACACTCTTGGTCCCACAAGTAGACGCAACAGTTCTATCGCGTCTGAAATGAGCACTTGGGGCTATCATAACTCAGGAGTTTTTTTTTCACCTGACGTCAAGTAACGTGAAAGATAGGTTTTCTCGTCCTGTAGAATATGTGAAAACGCAAAAAAACCATTCACCTGAATATAGCTAAAATAGCCAAATCTCCTGGAAAAGTAGAGAGAAAAACTATGGAAAAGCTACAGAGTAGCATATGAAAGCCAGGCACAAGAAAAGCCCTGAACAGAAGCTTTTTAGGTGGCCGTTCATTGGTGGAGCAATATCACTATTACCCCAAATTTTATATGGAACTTGAGATTGATACCAAATATATAAATGCATAATCTCAGCACAATTGCATAATTTTTTGAAAATTATTCAGAAAATGAAATATGTAAAAAATATTAACTGAGAAAAATGAAATTCTATGGTTCTGATGATGCGATTCTCTTGAATTTTTGCATGAACATTCAGTATATCAGTTTTCATGTACAAAATGAATTTCACTCGAATCGGATATTCTGTTGGGGAAATATAAAGATTTTTCTTTGCAATATTCCAATTAAATTTTCTATGGTTCTGTTAACACTATGACCACGAAATTTTGCATGAACATTAAGTATATCAATCTTCATTCACAAAATATCTTTTTATGAAATTATGAAGTTTCTTCTTTTCGATATACCGAATGAATTTCCTATGATTCTATTCATACTATGGGCATAAAGCTCATTATGAGCATCTTGCATTTGACCGCAACATTTTATTTCGATTGGTTTCGTTTTGTCCGACATTCAAAACAAAAATTTTGAAAGACCATATTTTATGGAACACCCTGTACTATTTGGCTGGTTAACGAACCTAACCGAGGCATTTGGGAACCGAACTCACCCTGAAAATTTCAAGTCTCTAGGACAATCACTTCGAAAGTTATTGTGCTAAATGCCGGATGGACGGCCGGACGGACGGTCCCACAGACAAAATTCAATTTAAACGCAGATTCGTCTTCAGGGAATCGAACCCTATCGTTTGAGACCATTTTCGGCTGAAAATTCAAAAAAAGGGAAGGACAGAGCAGACGTAGAAACAATTATCTTCACGTAGCTCCAAATCAGCAAAGTATCTTCAGCTATTTCAAAGAATCTGAAAACTGAAAACCTGCTTCAAGCACCACCAGAAGGAATTGTCTCAAATCGGAAGAACGGAATCTGTCCAGCATTTTCCTTATGAAACGATTTGAAAACATTCAATGCGCCAAAGCTTCTTTGGGCTGAGGTGTTTTGACAACTGCTCAAAAGTTTTCTTCACAAAACGCCACATTTTCAAGAGTTGTTCCATTCCAAAGGGCTAACCTCGGGACTAATCTAATGAATGATTGTTTTCCCACCAAGAAATGTGGACACGAATACCGCATCGGTGCTGTATCGTTGATTGTTGGCCAATTGGTCGTTCCGTCAGACCGTTAAGCAGAAGAACCATCGAATCGGAACATAGAAATCACACACACAGGCAGAATCGATAGGCGCAATGTGAAAGACGACTTGGTGGAAGTGCAAATTGATGGAATTGCGCAACAAAGTCTGTGATTTACGGCGATAGAAACCAGTAGAGGAAGGAGTTACTCTTACTGGAGGTGGAGAGTTAATGCAAAATTGATTCTGGTAGGTTCAGTGTGGTACGAATGCAGAGTTGGGCACAAGAAAAGATTATGTATGCATTTGGTAGTTAGATATCCGTTAGGAAAATGTCGATAAATATACTGGGAAAGTGTGGCGATAACGCACGGCTTCATTCATAATTCAGATAGCCCAACGTTTGAACCCGAGAGTAATCATTGAAGAATATCGTCAAACTATAGTATTCCACTCATCCATTGTCCCAGGTACTTTTATCACATCTATAATAAGAACTTGTAGCCATCTTATTCCAGATTTTTTTTCACTTGATTAGTTATTGAGAAGGAGATGTAAGATAACGAGAACCTGAAGTTTATCCATACATGAGATTCCAAACTTGATTCGTAAAAATAGACTATATGTCACTTAGCTTTAATTTTAGATAATTAGCTATGTGTCTTCAACTTTTTCATGAAATGTGAAAAGAGCTGGAAATATACTTCATTCATGTACCACCAAAGGTAATCTCCGCATTACTCAAATCGAAAGAATGGAATCTTCAAAGCATTTTCTTTACAAAACGAACAAATGCAATACAACAAAGCTTATCGAAGCTGGTGATTTTGGTGACTGCTCAATTTTTTCCTTCACAAAGGGGAAAATGTATTTTGTGGTGACAACTCTCGGCGTCCTGCATAGTTCACATAGTTTGAAACCGATAATAATCATTGAAGAATACCGCTGAAATAGAGTTATCCATTCTTGATCCCACAAGAAAGTGCAACAGGTCTATAGGGCCCCACTCACTTCGTTCTTCTCCGCCGTTTTTAACCGATGGTTAAAAACGTTGGAAGGAAGAACGTTGTCGGGAAAGTCCACCCACTTCAGTTTTCTTTCGCGGCAGTTTATCACGATGGAGCGTAAGTGTCTGTTAGCAGTGGCGGCGGCTGTTGCTGTAAAAGATAAGTATTCCGCTGATTTTACTTTCCATGAACACGGAAATGACCTGTACACTTCAATAAATTCCAACAAAAAGTCCCGGTTCCACTTGCCGAAGATCCGACATTGTTTTCAAACAGTTAAGACTCGGCCACCAGACCTGTTCCCCACTGTCTCTGAAATATGCGCGACCGACTCAACTGTTTACCCCACACACCTCGTGTTTACCCGAAGCGTTGGAACGTTAACGGACGAAAATCAGGCCTCGTCTGAAATTTGCAACGACGGGTAAGTGCGCCGTTTTTAGCCCATACACTTCGTTTTTGCGGCAGTTTTACCCGACCGTTTTTAACCGTCGGTTAAAAACGGCGGAGAAGAACGAAGTGAGTGGGGCCCTTATCACATCTGAAATGAGCTCTTAGGGCATCTAAGGAGTTTCTTAACCTGATGTTTCGAAACGTGAAACCAAAGGTTTATTCATCGCGAATCCATCCTACACCAATAATCCAATCAGCTGAAAATGGATGAAATAGCTGTGTCTCCTGGAAAAGTAACCACTTTCATGAAGATGAACTATGGATTTGCAAGAAAGAGAGAGAGGTAGGGGAGTGAGAACTAGGAAGAAAAACGCTTCTAAATGGTAGTACCTAAGTCGTCAATATTTTTTAAGAACAACATATTCGGCCGATCAATTAGTGCAGATATCTATCGTTTTCGCACTGATTTTACTTTTCTTAAACAAAATCATTACCACAAGAGGAACAAATGTGCGTGCCGAAAAAAACATTGCTGCTCTAGAGTGTGAAGTGTTGAAGAAAAAGCAAAAATGTCGATGATTTGGCGTTCTTCTTCGCGTTTACCTTTCGGTTATGCAGAATTATCTTTTGTGGAACTATGTTTGTCATTGGTTTATACCTTAAACCAGCGCAACTCTTGAAGACGATAAATTATCAATGCGAAAGTAATGAATCATAATGTTATTAATTCTTCATGTAGAATCAACTCAAGTTCATTGCACTTATTCATAAGCACCTGATAAAGGGTCTCTATAAATGATTGTAACAGCCCAGTCGGCGTTGGGCTATTATAAATATTTTTATTCTGATGTAAACTTCAATTTAAACAAAAACTATACTGTGAGTTTAGGCTGGTCATTCTTAAAGACATTGAATAATGTGATTGGAATTATAAATTTGTAGACTTTGCATAAGAAACAATAAGATAAAAAATTTCCAAAGCAACCTACGATGTTACAATCATTTATAAAGACCCCGTATAACTCGATACATTTTTCCGAGATGTCGAATTGTAATCAAATGAAGAATTGTGTTTTCTATTCGAACCTAGTGTACAGGGTGATTCACTTAAGTTTGGTAACCTAATTTTCTCGAAGAGGGATGAATATTTTTCTATGCTGTTGACGGTATTTGGTACAAGTCAATGTTGACTTGAGATGTGCATAAACTTCAGAAAAAAAAATGAAGACGCCAGGCGTCGCGGCGCCATCAATAATTTTTCCCCAAAAACAAACTTTTTTATTGTGTCACTCGAAAGAATTTAATTATTTCATTCTGAACGTTTCTTCTGAATATAATTTTTTCTATTCTTACCGTCAGCGATCTGCAGCGTGTTTTATTCTATTTCATTTATTTTTTGTGTATTGTGACATTATGCCTTGATTAAGAGAAATATAGTCCGTTCACGAAGGTTGAGCCGTCGGTGGCCATGATATTTTGACATATTCCACTGGGTATATTAATTGTAGGTTATGATTTCATTTTCTTGTCAGATTGATACGCAATGTTGTCAATATTGCATAGAGTTGTCTGATAACTCGCAAGCTCATCGGACGAGGCCGGGTACATTCGGCAACATTGAATTATTTTACGTTATGACAGCAAATACTGCCAACTTCAGATAATATAAGAAACGCCTACTATGTGCTCAACCTTTCGTGAACGGAGTGTAGATATGATTGTGTTTCTTGAAATCAAAAAAACTTCGTAGCAAACTATTTCTCAATCATAATATTCATCAAATATAATACTTCCTAACAACATTTTTTGATGATAAATGCAACATGTCAAATCATATTTTCCATATAGCAGCCATTATGATCCATACATAAATTATATCTTTTGATTAGTTCATTATAAGTTACTTTATCCAAGTGAACCCTAATATTTTGGACAATGTAACTTAGGTATAATGAAATAAGGAAAAGATAGAATCTATGTATGGATCATAATGACAGGTATATGGAACATTTGATTTGACATGTTTCGTTTGCTATTAAAAGAATATTTATTGCTATAAAATATAATATTTAATGAATATAATGATAGAGAAATAATATCTTTGATTTCTGGAAACACAATAGGTATAGTATATAACATAACTAGCAAGGTAAGAGGGTTTTTACTGGCGAATGGAGGATATAATTGACGAGCCGCAGGCGAGTCAGTTACCTCCTTGAGCCAGTAAAACCCGTTACCTTGCGTGTATTGTTTTATATTTTATTTGTTTCTCGTTTGTAAAAAGGTGAGATAAATTCCAAAAAATCTCAATAATTTGTCGCAAATGTCGTAACCTATTCATGATTATTTATGACATCGGAAAATTATGACAACTGTCAGTGGCTTTACGAGAGGGAAGTCCTTCGAGAATATTTGCTAATTTCTGACGAAAAAGGCCAGATCCAAATAAAACAAGGTATGGATATCGTTTTTTAATACTTATATAACGTTTATTACTTAAAATTTTTGTTCCAGGAACGATGAAATTAGAAGGATAAATGAAATTAGAAGCAAGTACGTGAAAAGGAAAGCGAATAGATACGAATAAAACAAGGTACGAATATCGTTTTTGAATAGTTTGAGAACGTTTATTGAGAAATACATTTGTTCCAGGAACTCTGAGATTATAAGAATAAATTAAATTAGAAGCAAGTACTTGACAACTTTCAATGTAAATAATACTACTAACTTGTAAAAGTTTTACAAGTTAACTGTCAATTTTACAAGTTAGTGACTTGAAAAAATAAACTTCCTTGATTATATTGTGTTTTTGGAAACTGACGTTTACAAATGAGAAACAAATAAATATCTTAATCAAGGCATACTGTCAAAATAAAAAAAATTAATGGAATAGAATTAACATAAAACGCACTGCAGGTCGCTGACGGACAGAAATAGAAAAAAATGGTATTCAGAAGAAACATTCAGAATTAAATTATCTTTGGAATGACAAAATAAAAAATATATGATCCTAAAGAAAAAAATCTTGATAACACCGAGACGCCTGGCGCCTTCATTCTTTTCTCCGACTTTTACGCAAATATCAAGTCAACATTGACCAACTCAATACCGTCAACAAAATAAAAAAATATTCATTCCTTTTTGAGAAAAATTAGGTTACCAAGATAAGTGAATCACCCTCTACCTCTTAACTAATGTTAAAATTTTAGGCAAAAAATCTGATGAAATTTGACTTCCTCATAGATTTTGAAATAATATGATGCACCAGAAATTTGAGATCATAAGTATTTTTCCGAAAAATCTCTAATTTGATGACTTCAACTGTTCTTTTCTTATTACAACCACCAACTAGAAACCTCATTATCCGTCCAAAACAGAAAGAAACTTCCAACTGGGTGGTATGCACGGATTAGATATCTCGGAAACGCAGAAACGGGCTAGCTTGCAGGACGGTTGATTGATAACGGTATCGGGAAAAATGAGATCTACATAAATACCTCATGCATCTAGCAGGACACAGGGCCATTGACGTTTACATGAATCAAACAGGCCCCGGTCGGTGATTGATGACAAGTCGTTACATCCCTCTACGTACCGTGAACGGATCCTGAAACAAAAGCAAATCATTAGGAACACTGATTAGGGTCGTGCTGAGGTGTGTTGTAGGATTAATTATGGCAGGAAAATCTCGCAAATATTTTTTCAGTGTGATGAAGTTTTATTTTAATATACAGGGTGTAACTAAATAAGTGTAAAATATTTAAGGAGGAGATTCCTCATCGAAAAAAAGATGGGATCTTTCATATAAAGAAACTTCATTGGAGCATCCCTTGTTAAGATACAGCCCCTCAAAGGGAGTACATAAAATTTGTATAACAATTTTTTTCACAAGCACCAAAAAAGTTACAATATTGAAATTAACCTGACGTTTTTAACTAGCAAAAAAAAATTGTCACTATCGCTAAAAGTGTCCTACTAGATTAGTTTCGCATTTATGACGATCTATCTCTGTAGTTGTTCGTAAAATAATTTTTTATTGCGAACTGGTTTATTTTGGGCAAAAACTCAAGACACATTTTTTGTTCAGAATGAAACAGGCTATCGGAAATAAATTCTTAGATGGTAAACAAATAATAAGACAAAAAGTTACATTGGAAATAAACTTTAGGGGTTGCATTTCCCACCCTTACAACCATGGGGTGAACCAAATAAAAAACTGGATAAGTGTCTTTTTGCTAGTAGGAAACGTCAGGTTAATTTCAATATTGTAGCTTTCTTGGTGCGTGTGAAAAAAATTGTTATACAAATTTTATGTACACCCTTTGAGGGGCTGTATCTTAACAAGGGATGCTCCAATGAAGTTTCTTTATATAAAAGATCCTATCTTTTTTTCGATGAGGAATCACCTCCTTAAATATTTTACACTTATTTAGTTGAACCCTGTATAAAGGGGAATCTAGAAAATGTTTATACAAATTTGAGACGGGACAACTCTTCCAATGGAAATTGCAATTTTTGCTATTATATAAAATATTGTAACAATAAATTGATGCTACGAAATAGATTTTTAGAACTGAATTTTTGATAGTGAATTAGATCGAAAATTGTTCAGTTTATCAGTTAGTTAAAAAATGAAATTTTATTGTATTGATTCATTATTTCAGAAAGAACCGAATGAATTTCCGATTGACATTTACCATTCCTTAATGACTTTTTTTGCATTAAACAGAAACGTTATTTTGATGAACCGCTTCCACCAAAAATCAGTTTTTAAAAAAATTGAATTTGGGCACAAGTCGTTGTCTACTGAAGGGATCTCGAGAACTATGGCAGCTAGAAGAAAACTGATAACACATTTTCGGGCTCTTCTTTCCTGACTAATCCTAATATAAAAACAGATCCCGCCTATCTTCCATAGATTTTGAGTTATGAAAAACTGTCATTTTCAATAATGTTGAATAACTCCCTTGTTTGAATTCGTATTCAAAATCCGTTGTTACACTCTACAGGCTCTTTTTTAAGGGTGATTCAAATATAATATATCAAAAATCTTACTAATTTCTCGAAATCGGCTGGACTGAAAAAATTGATCATATTATATTTGAATTACCCTTAAAAAGTGCCTGTAGAATATAACAACGGATTTCGAATACGAGTTCAAAGAAGCGAGTTATTCAGCATTATTGAAAATGACAATTTTACAATTTTCATTCATAACTCAAATTCTATGGAAGATATGCGGGATTTGTTTTCATATTCAGATTAGTCAGAAAAAAAGAGCCCGAAAATATGTCACCTCTTTTGTTCTATCTGCGTTTTTCGTACACCGTTGTGAAAATGAAGTATCACGCAGACCTTTTCATTATTCAATATTGAGTAGTTGAAGGGCCCCTTCGAAATAGGTCAAAAAGTAAAAAATCATTCGACGTGTTTCGAGAAATTTCTCAAATCACTATGGAATGAGGAATATACGGGATAGCTCGTCTGAGTATTAAACAAAATAATAACTCGTACAGTTGGCTTATTCTTCCACACTTCCGTTCAATAATTTGTGCAAATATGGGCGCGTTCAGCACTTTCAGTGGGAAATACTTTTATTTAGAAAAAAAGTATTAAATTAAAATGGTGTAATCTCTAATTATACTGATGGACAAAATTAGCGCACCACCTAAAATTTCGTTAAATTTTAACAATTGATATCTTCCCAATCTTCAGTCGGATTTCAACGTTTTTTTCTTTCAATAGTAGCTCTGCTATTGTCGAATTCCCTCTATGAACAGAAGTCCAAAAAATTAAATCTTCATGTTGTACATGGCGTTTAAATAATGTCATGTTTTATAGTCAAATTTTAACGTCTTCTGTGGACAATGCCAGGTTGCTGAGGCAAATAAAAAGAATAAAGCTTGTAGCCTAGTATCTCTTGAGTATTTTGTTTTTTTAAAACCCAATTTATCTTGAAGTCGTCCAAAGATATTCAACTTTTTATCAACTCTTGTATTTTATGCATTAGCCATGAATATCTTAGCAACCATTTGTCCGATTTGAATTTTTTTTGTTGTAGCTCTTTTATTGGCGAATATCATACCACAATGAAATGTTCAAAAAAATAAATGCATCATGCTGTACAGGGCGTTTAACTTTTCGGGTTTTTTTCATTACAGTTTAACGCCTTCTGTGGGCAATACCGGATATGTGAGGCTTCTAAAAACTATACAGTGATGCAGCCTGATGTTTCCTGAGTATTTTGTTTTTTCAAAAAGCAATTTCACTTGTACCCTTCCAGAGATATTCACATTTTTATAACATCTTGCATTTCATACAATATATTGACAATGAATATTTTCAGTCGAGTGATACTGGGGTTTACAGTTGTCATAATTTTTTCTAATTCATAAAATTCATTCGAAATTAATAATTGTGTTAATTTCTAAAGTTTTTCTTACTTTGCATAAGTCTACGGAGACAACGACCAAGAAAAATAAATAAGAATATACTTTCAACACAAAAATAAACGAGAAGAAATTAAGAAAAACAGAAAAATGTTGATGTTATAAAAATGTGAATATCTCTGGAAGGGTACAAGTGAAATTGCTTTTTGAAAATGCAAAATACTCAGGAAACATCAGGTTGCATCACTGTATAGTTTTTAGAAGCCTCATATATCTGGTATTGCCCACAGAAGGCGCTAAACTGTAATGAAAAACCCGAAAAGTTAAACGCCCTGTACAGCATGATGCATTTCTTTTTTTGAACATCTCATTGTAGTATGATATTCGCCAATAAAAGAGCTACCTACAACTAAAAAAAAACATTCAAATCGGACAAATGGTTGCGAAGATATTCATGGCTAATGCATAAAATACAAGAGTTGATAAAAAGTTGAATCTCTGGACGACTTCAAGATAAATTGGTTTAAAAAAAAAAAAATACTCAAGAGATACTAGGCTACAAAGCTTATTCTTTTTATTTGCCTCAGCAACCTGGCATTGTCCACAGAAGACGTTAAATTTGACTTTTGTTCAATGAAGGAAATTCCACAATAACAGAGCTACTATTGAAAGAAAAAAAACGATGAAATCCGACTTAAGATTGGGAAGATATCAATTGTTAAAATTCAACGAAATTTTAGGTGGTGCGCTAATTTTGTCCATCAGTATATATGTACTCATTCCCAGTATGATAATAAAACTGAACTCATTCGGAAGTTTTTTATGATTTCACGAGTAAAGGCGAACTTAAATGAGTCACATTGTCTTGAAAATGAATACTGAAATGTCTGCAGAATTATGCTAGATATACTTCATACATATTTCTGATTTCTGTTGATGTCGGAATGAAAACCTATTTTTCCATGATTCTAGCTGAAAATTTGAGTGATCCAAGAATGATAGAACTCTCGTAAAAGTTTGAGCCCTTATTTCTGATGGCTTCCATTACCTTTTCCAGGATTTCATCTGAAAGTTTTCCAGGCTGTTGATAATTCAATGAATTATCAATAGTCTGATTACGGATTCAAATTTGCATTTGATTATGGAAGGTAGCCCTGGATCATCGTGGTTATCTCGATGGAAAGCGCAATTTTTCCATGGTCCGAGAAGAATAATCTAGTGGGCGACTAATAAACAAACTCCTGAATCCATCTCAAACTGAACGTAAACTCCGTTTACATATTATTGAGCGCAAAGTAGACCTTCGTTTATTTATCTTAGGTTGGCAGTATTTGCTTGTCATAACGATGAACAAAGTCAACGTTGCCGCATGTACGAGCTTCCGAGTTATCAGAGAAAACTCTATGTTATATTGAAAACATTGCGTATCAATCTGACAAGAAAACGAACAACATAACCTGAATTTCTATATACACAAAGGAATTGTCATAGCCAACTGACAGCTCAAAATTTTGTGAACGGACTATATGCAGTTTCCGATGAACAGCGATAGTTGGCCCGATCGAATCGATCGTCCAATATCAATCAAAATAGATCGATAACGATCGGCGGTGCCAAATTACAGGGCCGGTCAGGAAGTGGCTGTTATTTTATACGCGAACGACTCAAGAAGCTCGCTTGCTTCGTCTTGGTAGCTTACGCGAACTCAGGTTTTCAATGTTTCCATTCATTTCGATTAGATTAATAAATAACCGTTTACTTGGTCCTCCGCTTCGCTTAATGACGGACAATGGCAGTGGCGGCTGGTGAAAATTTTATTCAGGTGGATATTGATTCAAGAATGCAAAAGAAGTAAAAATGTTTTGTGAATAGGTATTTCTCGAATATCTACTTCTTGAAATGAAATCAAAAACTTCAGGTTTTGTCGCATTAGAGTGAGATGAAAAACATTTCACTGTCGCATTGGGGTGAAGTAAACAACAGGTGGTAATTTAATTTCTACAATTCCTGAATATAATACAACATTTTCGTAATTTTGCCGCAGCTATGATTACCGGAATAGCCTTAAGCAACAATAAATTGCCACTATATCAGTATAACTAGGTTTACGTCTTATTCTGAGGGAACAACCAAAACTTTGCACATTTTACACAATATTGAATCCGAAGTATAGGACTCAATCAAATTTGAAGTAAGTATAAACAACAGTTTTATCATTTTCTTGCATTATTTCTGGCCGCGAGTGAAATATTGACATGGTTTATTTTTCAATTATTGGAAATGCATGGTAGAAAATAACAATGTCTTATAAAGGTAGTTATTTTCTTATCCGTTCGAAACAATTTCATCCCAGTGAGATGATTATTGTGAGCGAAACGGACCTAAATCTGATATACAATCATTTCAGATTTTTGACTTTTGTCAATTCTTAAATGCTCAACGCAAGTTCATAACACGAAATGATTATAACCAACAATACTGTTCAACATAGCGTAATATAACTATATAGTTTCTATAAGTATGCAGTATATTATGTATTCTTCTGTGGGCTGCTACATTTACCCCATGAACACAGCACTATAATCCGAATCATCACTGAGAACCACGTGAGACCAACCTGGTCTTTGTGTGGAGATGCGTAAAATGGGCACTGGAGATTTCGCTTGGAAGAAAAAAAACACATTGGATGTCATTGATTACAGGTAGTAGCCCTAGCATAGTGTCATACTACTAGTGACCCTCTTTACTGACACTTATGAGCTGAAGAAGTCAATCCGCAAGGAAACTGAAACTATGAAGAGATTTCAACAACGTCCTGTGATAAAATTCCTCAACAAGCAAGGAAAAAACACTCAGAGCATTTTGAATAAAAAGAAAACAGTTTATGTGGGCCAGTGTCATATTGACTCAATGATTTATAAGTGGTATGGTCTTTTTGAAAATGGTGTAGAATCGATTGAAGAAGATCCCCACTCGAGAGGGTCAGTTGATCCCACCACATAAGAAATGTTAAAAAGTACAAAAAATTGTACTGGATGACACCAGTTCGAAGAAAGAGCACCAAGCTATGACAAAAGTTTGTGCAAGATGGGTACAATGCTCAGGCCTCTGCCTCTTTTTTGTGATTGAAAAAAAAACCGTTACCGGAGATTATTAAGCAAAAATTCTAGAGAAATTAAAGGAGGCCATCAAAAAAAATCATACAGGAAAAGTGACTAAGACGTGTTACTGTTGCAGGACAACATGCATGTTCACAAGAACAGAGTGGCTGCTCTGCACACACATGGCATAAAATCACTAGTGCTCCCGCCCAGCAGTCCAGATTTGGTCCAAAGTAATTATTTCTTTCCCAAATTGAAAAAAGAATTATGAACGAAATTACCTGTCAACAATGAGGTGAAGGTGACAATTTAAGCTCGTTTTGGGACAAAAGATAAACGATTATCAGGTTGGTTTAGAAAAATTGATTCATAGATATTACTGAACACAACCCAAGGGTGATAAAGAAAAATGAATTTCTAGTCTCGTTTTATTCAAAACCCATTCCTTCCATCAACTTTCGAACCTTAACTTGTTCGATATTTTTCCAAGGAGGGTGGCACCCTGCAGCCCTTCTTCACAAGCCGCCCCTGAATGAATTTCGATTAGATTAATGACGGATGTGTTTTTCAGTTTTGTTAGTTGGCTTATAAGAACTTTTCGATCACACACTAGAAAGAATTTCAGTCATGATGTTTATACGTTATTGGATGCATAAAAAGATCAACTCTTCGATTAAGGTTTTGAAAATTTGGCTTTTGTCAAAGATGAACTGATAGTGAACATAATTTTTAGTGCAATGTAAAAACTCAGAGTTCATACCAAAATTCCTCAGCTTGAATGTTGGACATATTAAGATAGCCGACCAAAGCACCCAAAAAAGGTTCAGTGAAATTTTCAAGACATTTCGATTCATGACGATTAATCTTCTCATTACTGACACTTCCAAAAAATTATTAGGTGTACAAATAAGTTTCCGCGGTTTTTTATTAAAAATAAGGAATTTATTGTAAAGGAAAATTACATTACGTTTTATTCAAAGTATTTTCCATCATTTGCCACTACTTTCCCCATCTTTCTGGCAACATTCGGATACCCCGTCGAAAAAACTCTTCATCTTTAGACGCTATCCACAAATCTACCCAATTTTTGGTGTCTTCATATGATGTGAAGCGCTGCTCAGACAGACCATGTGCCATCGACCGGAACAGGTGATAATCAGAAGGGGCTAAGTCTGGTGAATACGGCGGGTGGGGTAAAACTTCCCAGTTGAGTGTTTCCAAGTATGTTTTTACCGGCGCCGCAACATGTGGACGAGCATTATCGTGTAAAAGAATAATTTTGTCGTGTCTGGAGTAGTAATGAGCGCGTTTTTCCGTAAGTGCCCGACTCAATCTCATCAATTGTGTTCGGTAGAGAGCTCCAGTAATGGTTTCGCTTGGTTTCAGCAGTTCATAATACACGACACCAAGCTGATCCCACCAAATACACAGCATGAGTTTTTTTCCATGAATATTCGGCTTAACTGTCGCCTCTTCTTTGGATTATCGTAGTGAATCCATTTTTCGTCACCAGTGACTATACGATGCAAAAAACTCTTTTTTTATTCCTGGCAAGCAGCATTTCACTCATGCATAATCGGCGTTCAACGTCTCTCGGCTTTAGTTCATATGGAACCCAATTTCCTTGTTTTTGAATCATTCCTAACGATTTTAAACGATGTGAAATTGCTTGTTGAGTCACTTGTAGAGTAAGTGCAAGTTCTTTTTGCGTTTGGGACGAATCTTCCTCCAATAGTGCTTCTAATTCCATGTCTTCGTACACTTTCGGCCTTCCACTGCGTTCTTTGTCTTTAACGTCAAACTAACCGTTCTTAAACTTTTGAAACCATTCCTGACAACTTCTCTCACTTAAAGCAGCTTCACCATATGCTTCTAGAAGCAATCGATGCGCCTCAGCTGCAGATTTTTTCACATTAAAGAAGTAAATCAAAAGTTCCCGCAAATGATGCTTATTCGGAATAAAACTTGACATTTTTGCACGAAAAAAATTACGTGATGCTGATACGGAATCACTAGTACTTTAAGGTTATGGTGTTGCCAGATGACTAAACTTGGGATATTACGTTTTACATCTGACAATTTCTCCATAACCTTCTGGTGGGGCCATCTTTTGACAAACCGCGGAAACTTATTTGTACATCTAATAGGTTTCTTCAAAAAAACATAATTGATGCAACAACTAAAATTTTAGGAAGTGATAACCGAGAGTGGGTAAAGAAAACATTCGAAAAAAGATCAAAAAATTAGGAACTTTTCAATAAAATTAGAATGGAATAAATGAATGAAATCAATAAAATGAAACATAAAATTGAAGATTAGCAGACAAAAAAAGATTGGAAAGAGAACATCTCTGATATAACTATATCAAACGAAGCTCAAGAAGTTTTGAATTTTGGACCAAAATAATGCATTCCAGTTGAAAAACAGAATATTCCCATCCACCATATCATTTTGAATCTCAACTTGTTCGACATTTTTCCAAGGAGAGTGGCACCCTGCAGCCCTTCTCCACAAGCCGCCTCTGAATGAATTTCGATTAGATTAATGACCGCTTATTGGTCCTCTGCTCGCTTAATGACGGACGAAGGTATATTCCAGAAAAATCGTCATCGTCGTCCCGTACGTGATATCATATTTCACAAAATTGCGGCTTTTCGATACGCTAGATTAAGTTTCGTTTAGAGAGGAGTAATCGCGACCTAAACCACGGCCATTATCCGACAAATTGGAAAGGCTATCGTTGTGCATGATTATTATTATTCGGTTACGCTTTGGAATTGGTTTTTTTCGTGGAAAATACGAGAGGTTCCCAGGCGAAAGCTACTTTGTTGTACGTAATTGACGTACATGTACGGAAGTTTTAGTCAAATTAACTCTGGATAATCGAAAGTCTACAGCAAGGTGAACCAGAATAACAAGAGAAAATTAGATGAGATATGGAAAAAGTTTCCATGGACACAAAGAATATCAATATTGATTCTACAATCATACGGGCTACGCACAATGTAAAAAGGTTGCAGATATACAATCAGATAAACTTTCCCGAGAAATTGGATTCTCACAGATACAAATAGGTACAATAATTTTTTCAACTGAATAAATGAAATAGATTATACATCTATAAATGTTGAATTCATAAAAGAAATGGCCAGGAAGGTATAATGGTCGATAATAATGGACGGTTAATGAATTTCGAATAATTTTTAAAAAAATTAGCATCATGCTTCAAATTTTTAAATTGAGTCAAAAATAATGAATGCACAGGGTGGGCAATATTCGTCTACTGAAGGGATCTCGGGAACTATAGCAGCTAGAAGAAAACTGATAACACATTTTCGGGCTTTTTCTCCTGATTAATCCGTATATGGAAACAGTTCCAGCCTATATCGATTGAAATATATTCTGGGAGGATTTTACATTTCTAAAAAACTTTAAAGGTTTTCACTCCCAGTCTCTGAAACAGAAATAATTGAAAAATGTTTAATTAAAATGAAGTGCTCCTACGAAAATCGTTGCACTCATTTGTCAGGAGCAAATTGGTTTTGAAAAAATAGTTGCCTAACAGTAAGACTAAAAAAAGGGAATAAATGAAAAGGACAATGTAACATTTCGGTGTCTATATCTGACACCTTCTTCAAACAAACTTTTTTCATTTGCTGACAAATGAGTGCAAAGATTTTCGCAGGAGCACTTCATCCTAATTGAAATTTTTTTAATTATTTCTATTTCAGAGACTGGGAGTGAAAACCTATGAAGTTTTTCGAAAAAAAGTTCCAGTCTATCTTTCATAGATTTCGAGTTATGAATGAAAATTGAAAAATTGTCATTTTCAATGATGCTGAATAATTCGCTTGTTACATTCTACAGGATCTTTTTCAAGGATAGTTCAAATATAATATGATTGATTTTTTTAGTCTAGCCATTTTCGAGAAATAAGTAGGTTTTTCGATTTCTCAAATGCAAACTACAGTGGAACCTCGATATAACGAATCGGAAGGGAACCAGTAAATATTCGTTATATCAAGTAATTCGTAAATCTGAGGTTTGTTATATTGAGGTGAGGTTGGTCCAAAATTTGTTATACCGAGGTTTTATTCACCTCGACATTACGTACTCATCTTGTTATGGCGAACTAATTTTGCTCATATAAATGAAAACTCATTTTTATCAAATTACTCATTTATTTTATATTTTCTTTTTCAAAACAATAAAGTGAGTACGTAGGTTTTTTTTCTAAAATTCGCAGAACAAAATAAAAAGAGGTGAAAAATCAACCAATTGGTATAAAAGCCTAAATCTAATTTTATTTATCTTGATTGGAAAAAAGTAATAAATTGTAGTTTGTTTTCCACGGTTTCAATCTTCTGATTTTTGAAGGCAAACCAATTTCGTCGGAAAACTTATCTTTAGATTTGAAAATTGTAGCCAATGAACTTGCGGGAATCCCGAACTTATTAGCTATGTCAAATTTTTTGTAGAAGGATTTTTGTCAACATAATTAATGATGCTTGGCTTTTCTGCGACTGATAAGGAACGCCTTTTACGTTTCTGAGCCATTGCAAAAAAGTGAGGAGCAACACTGATTACTTTCCATCAACTAACTTCGTATTTTACGTAATACGCGTCGAAACCTGTCGCGGCTGAATCACATACATACTTGGTTATTGGTGAAAACGTTATATAGAGGTTTTGAGTTGACGAAATTCGTAAAGTAGAGGTATTCACACTCTTTTAGGTAGTTGAAAATTCGTTATAAAGAGGTTGTTCGTAAAAAATTTTCGTAATGTAGAGGTATGTTTTACATTGACTCTTATGGACGATTCAAGGGGATTATGAAAAATTCGTTAAATCGAGGAAGTCGTTATATTGAGGTTCGTTATATTAAGGTTGCACTGTATTTATAACATTTTAAACTCAATTGTCAATTCATTATCATCAATCATTCCTTATTAATGTATACCCAACGCCATAATGCATTATAATTAGTTTTTGAGTATTTCTGAAAAAATATAGATCTCAGAGTTCAAGCAGCGTTTTTTAGTCATCAGAGAATGGTATACTGTAAACATAGGGATGTGTTTTTGAGTTTCGTTAGTTGGTTTATGAGAAATTTTTGCCCACATAGTAGAAAGCACTTCAGTCATGATGTTTATACGTTATTTGATGAATAAACCAATCAACTCTTCGAGTTAGATTCTGAGTATTTGGCTTATGTCAAAAATGAACTGATAGTGAACATCATTTCATCAAATCAATCAATTTTATCGAATTTTTGTGAAACCCAGCCTAAATGTTCCAAAAGAATCCTATAGAATAATACAGCCAGTTTCAACAATCAAGATATTTATAAAATAGAGAGCAATTTGCTGAGTTTGAAATAAGGACGAGGTACAAAGCTCAACTGATTCTTCCAAGAAAGTCCTATTGTATAATTTTTTTTAAGTCAAAAATCAAAACAAACACAAGAAACACAGATATTGATAACAGAACATGAATTTACTGAAGAATTAAAGTTATGAACTAAATAAATCTATGATTATCAATAATCGAAAACGCATCACATTTGAAATCTGAAAAATTAACATTGAAAAAGCTAGAGAGGGAGTACAGAGAGGTAACTTCAATCTCTAGAGCTTGAAAGATTCCCTGTAATTAGGGATTGAAACTATTAGTTGATTACCAAAATATTCATTTTCTTTCAAACTTCAAACCCTGAGCGTTTATAAAGAGTTCTTTCAAACTCATCCTGAATAAATATGGATGCTGTCAGTTAAATGATATATGCATTTGCAACCAACAGGAAGGAAGTAGCAGGTAATTCCAACACCTAAAACCCTCAATTTCACATTGTCGAAAAATTTTAATATTCTAACGCCCTATTCTCGGAACCTCTCAAATAGACGTTTTATTCGAACACTCAACAGAACAACCTCGTTCAAGAACCAGAATAGGTGATAAGTCACCCACTAAATACCGAAACCAGCGTAAATGTTCCAATAAAATATACAGCCAGTTTCAAAATCAAAGACATTTATATACAGTAGTGGAACTTCTCTATAACGAAGGTCTGTATTATGAATTCCTCTGTATAACGAATTTCGTACAAGACATTGCACTTGAATCCGAATTCCATGTTGAAAACACCCTCTAAAACGAAACAAAATAGAATCAAAATTCTGTAGAACGAAATTTCTTTAAAAAGAATTTTCTTTCGGATTTAGCGCTTTCGTTATAGGGAAGCTCCACTGTACTAGAGAGGAATTTGCTGAGTTTGAAAAATGGACGAGGTACAAGCTCGACTGATTCTTCCGAAAAAATCCTATTGGATTGATGTTTGTCGAAACAAACACAAGAAAACACAGATATTCATAACAGAATATAAATTTACTGAAGAATCAACGTGAAAAACCAAATGAATCTAAGATTATTAATAATCGGAAACGCGCCACATTTGAAATCTCAAAAATTAAATTGAAAAAATGCAGAGGGAATACAGAGAGGTAACTCCAATCCCTAGAGCTTGAAAGATTCCCTGAAATTAGGGATTGAAACTATTAGTTGAATATCAAAATATTCATTCTCTTTCAAACTTCAAACCCTGAACGTTTAAACTAAGTACTCTAGAACTAATCCTGAATAAATATGGATGCTGTCAGTTAAATGATATATGTATTTGCAACCAACAGGAAGGAAGAAGCAGGTACTTCCAACACCTAAAACCCTCAATTTCACATTGTCGAAAAATTAAAATATCCAAATATCCTATTCTCGGAACCTCTCAAATGGCCCGTTCATTCGAACACTCAACAGAACAACCTCGTTTACGGACCAGAATAGGTGATAAGTCACCCACTAAATACCGAAACCATCAGTGTCAGCATCTGTTTCCAATATTTCTCCAATATCGCAATTACTGACTTCTGTTTCGGATTGTGGTAACGCGACACCAACAAGTTTGAAATATTCACATAGTTGAGGAACTACAGGGGAATGATTATATCTATAGTGTGTCCCATTTAAGTGGGAATTGTAATGGGATGATCACTAGACAATTTATTGTTACGTATCACATATCTTATGGAACTACAAAAGGCCTCAATAATCAGAGTTCCAGTAACCCGAGGATAATTAAGCCTCAAATTAAATGGCAAAAAAATCTACAGCAACCAATCACAAGAAATATCAATATTTTTATAGAACAAAAAAAGTTAGAATACAGCATGACAAAAAAAATTAAAAATTCTAGAAACAGTTCTAAATAGAAATGAAACACCTTGAAACTTTTGTATAAAAAACAAATTTGAACATTTCCACTTAAAAAATTGGAGTTAAGCTAATGAAGTCAAAACTAAGGGGGAAGGAGACAAGATGTTTTGAGCTTTTTTATATATTCCAAAATAAAATTCGGTTGGCTTGTTGGAATGAAATATTATAAAGAATATTTTTGTACAGTTACGTTATAAGAATGAAATTGAAATCTTCTGTAATGATAATCATGATAATGTGATGAGTCGGATCAAAAAGAAAAAAAACAAACGAATAAAGTTAAATCAACAAAATGCTGAGGAATAAATTGATAATAACTTTAAAAATATACCGGGAGATTGAAAATGAAGTTTCAATAATTCGGCAGCTGATGCTGGAGTTCTTCAGTTTTCAAACCTTGTAGTTGATATAATATCAAAGACTTCAGGCTGACTTTTTGAATAGTAATCCTCAACTATGAGGATAATGATACCATGAATGCATGGTACGCATTCTTGTTCACAACGTCCTTTCGGGTTCGTACATCCAGTTTCACACTGTCATACATGGGACACTCTGTATACCGGCAGTCGAAGAACTGTTAGGAGATTAATACAGGCATTAGTGGCACATATAGATTATCATCTCCGATGGTCGGTATGGGCGTTTCGAAGTGACACATTCCGGAGGAATATGTGACATTGGATCCGTAAATCATATCCAGAAGAATGCTGGCGCCAGCGCCAACATGTGTCTTGAATTTCTGACAGGGCCGGTGGTCAACCAGGCCTGATCTGGTCAAGTTGATGATATCTGCTTGATAAAGATCAACATGCGATAAAAATAACTCGATTAATTTTCTCGCCCGAATGGATATTTAAATTTGGAACTTTCTACAAAAATTTTTGAGAAACTGGTTATTCTGCCAGATTGATAAAACCTTTAAAAGAAGCACTGAGCAGGAGCTTTTGAGCGCTCATTCTTTGGCGGAGCAATAACACTCCCAACTAACAATTTATGTTTTATAAATGTCCTGGAAACGTTTACAGAACATTTTTTATAAAATATCAATGTCGCTATAAACGTTTTAACAACGTTTACACAACTACTATAAAACCAAAAAGGGCGCACTCTTGTGCAGCAATTTTGTTCTTTAGTATATTTTATTATGGCTTCCACAGCTTTTACCGGATAATTGTGTGAACATTTAAAAATAATTATAAAACATAGTTTGCAACAATTATAAAATACATAGTTTTATTGAAAATAGTTATAGGATGAAATATTACTTTTTGTTGCTAAAATATACCCTCTGAGAATAATTTATTTTTTAATGGTCCTTAAGACAACAAAAAGGCAAGTAAAATACATATATATGTTTGAGTTATATTTGTCACTAAGTCAGCCATAATACATTTAGTCCTGATAAGTAGGTACATACCCAATACCAGACAGACAAAAATTCCACTTGCTATCTGACGGTTGATTTTACTGCCAAAGAAATTTTTCTGTATAATATATGGGACATGTATAACAAAATTTTCAAGCGCTGCAAATATCTTGGTTTTTATAGAGTTTTACGAGAAAAGGTCAAAAATATAATGGTGTATTTTTCCCTCATTTTGACCTGTTATGTAATAAAATATTTCAAAGAATGCATCTTTCACAATTATATGAATACTAAAGTAGTCAGTTAATGCATTTCATCATTAAAAAATATTTTTTTGTAGTACAGCTAAATTAATGGCCGCTGTAAACTGGAATTAGAACAACACAAATTATGGCTGCCATGTTATAAAATACTTTTTCCACCTTGACAGTTCTTATAAAATATGTTTGCTCTATGAGAGAGTTTTATAAAATATTTCAATCTGTTGGTATATATTCGTCATACAGAGACGTACTGCAAGAAAAAAGGGTCGGTGTAAAAAAAAACATAATTATACTTGTAGACCTATACCGGGTGTCAACAGAATATGGGAACACGCTAGCATTCGAGTACTTTTCATGTTATCGATTTCGTTTTTTTTTAATGTGAAATACATTCGGATGGGAACAATTCAACTCAGAGAAAATGTACTTATTCCGGTTTTACCGGAAATGAATCAGTTCTTTGGTTTTCAAATGGCACACTAGGTATATTTTCTCATATACTCATTATACACCTCATTCTTAGTACAACGATGTGTCAGTTGTCAACCATTTGGTTCAACAGCATCACTTGAAGTTCAATCATTTGATTTATCTGATGGCGGGTCACCTATTGCTTCCTTTATAGGGAGATCCGGTGCCGGTATATTATTACAAATAATAAATTCATCACCAATAATATTTTGGAAGCATTTTTTAACTTTTCTGTAATATGCTCCACTTTTTTTAGCTTTCTTCGATTTACCTAGCGAATTCATAATGATAAAGAGTTCACGAGCGTGTCATGCACTTCAAGATCAAAAAATAATAGTAAGATAGCGATTTGTTTTATAAATGTATCAATAAATGCTTCTGAGTCCTCACAAACTTTTCTGTTTTATAATTATTTTATATGATTTGTATTATGACAGAGTTCATTATAATTATATAATAGTTTTTTTAATTTGGCTTCTGAGTGCAATTTGCTTTAGACAGCAGTAATATCAAAAAGAAAACATTAATAAATTAATTTTATAAATGTTTTACATAACGCTTATAAAACAGTTTTATAGATGTTCGCAAAAGAACAAACTAGTATCAGATAACACCGGTATAAATCTATTATGAAACAAATTTGTTCGGTAGGATGACATGTTTCTAACAATTGTTGTGTAAACGTTTATAAAACAATATTATGACTTGTCGTAAAACTGTTTTATATTTTTGCACTAAGAACGTTCTTACGACTATCTTATAAAGCAAAATACTTCTCAAAAGCTGAATTGTGTCCCTGACAATTTCAATAAAACAAAATTGCTTTCGACAAGCAGTCATAAAGCAATTATAAAATAAAACAGCACGAACAGTTAGGAATTATAAAATATCTGTGCTAGTTGGGCTATTACATTGAAATTTTATATGGTACTTGACATTGATACCAAATGTAAATATGCAGAATCCCAGCAAAATCGAAACAATATTCTGGAAATTATTCGAAATATGAAATCAGTAAAGAATAAATAATTGAAAAAACTAAATTCTATGGTTCTGATGATAAGATCCTTATGAAATCTTGCATGAACATTCACTATGTTAGTCTTGATTCACAAAATCAATTTCACTCGAATCGGTTATCCTCTTATGGAAATATAAAGATTCTTCTTTTTAATATTCCAATTGAATTTTTTTTGGTTCTGTTAACACTATGGCACAAAATTTCGCATGAAAATTCAGTATCAGTCTTCATAAAAAAAATTCACTCAAATCGGATATCTTGTTAAGAAAATATAGAGATTCTTCTTTTCAATATTTCAATTGAAGTTTCTGTAGTTCTATCGACACTAAGGCAACAAAATTCAGCATGAACATTCAGTGTATCAATCTTCATTCATGAAATAAATTTCAATCGAATTCGCTATCTTCTCATGGAAATATGACGCCTCTTCTTTCCAATATTCTAATTAACTTTTCTATGGTTCTGTTTACACTATGCCCACCAAATTTTGTATGAGGCTTACTACGAGCATTTTGCATGTGACCGCAACATTTCATTTCGATGGGTTTCGTTTTGTCTGAGATATTGAGGAACAAAAATTTTGAATGGCCATATTTTATGGAACACCCCGTACGATTTAGCTGGTTAACGAACTTAACCGAGCCATATGGGATCCTAACTCACCCTGAAAATTTCAAGTCTCTACGACAATCCCTTCGAAAGTTATTGTGCTAACGGCCTCACGGACAGAATTGAATTTGATCACGAATTCGTCATCAGGGAGTCTAACCCTATCGTTCGAAACCATTTTCGGCTCAAAATTCGCAAATTAAAGACATTTTGGCAAAACGATATAGCACTCGCTTGAGTAGAGCGAGCGCTCAAAAAAATTGGAATGTAAAGAAACGTTTCCTTATAAAACATGTGAAATAGCAAAAAACATTGTGTCATTGATACTATATTTTCTTTATCAATCTTCTAGAGGTGCAAACTTTTCGAAATATTTGTTGGTGACTTTTCATTTGTCTTATGTTTTTGAAATATTCGAAAAGAAACATATGAAATTCAAGTTTACAAGGATTTGGTAATGATCATCATTGAGGCTATTCTCATTTTTGAGCTTGAATGTCTGTAATTTTCGAATTTTGAGCCGAAAATGGTCTTGAACGATAGGGTTCGACTCCCTGATGAAGAATCCGTGGTCAAACTCAATTCGGTCCGTGGGGCCGGCCGTCCGGCCGTCTGGTCGTTAGCACAATAACTTTCGAAGAGATTGTCCTAGAGACTTGACATTTTCAGGCTGAGTTTGAGTCCCAAATGCCTCGGTCAAGTTCGTTAACCAGCCAAATCGTACAGGATTTTCCATTTCAAAATTTTCGTTCTTCAATATCTCAAACAGAACGAAACCAATCAAAATGAAATGTTGCGGCCAAATGCAAGATGCTCATAAAAAGTGTCATGCAAAATTTCGAGGCCATAGTTTGAACAGAACCATAGAAAATTCCTTTGGAATATTGAAGAGAAGAAACGTCATATTTCCATGAAGAGATATCCGATTTGAGTGAAATTTATTTTGTGAATGGAGATGTATCTACTTAAGGTGCATCGGAAATTTCGTGGCTATGGTGTTAACAGAACCATAGAAATTTCGAATGGAATATTGAAGAGTCTTTCTATTTCCATAACAGGATATCACATCACATCACAGGACATCAGAACCATAGAAATTATTTTTTTAAATTAATTACTACAGATTTAATTTCTGAATAGTTTCCAGAATGAAATTGTGATTGTGCTGAGATTCTGCATCCATATATTTTTAATTATTGATTTTTCACATACATATTTCATTTTTTGAGAAATTTTCAGGATATGATTCCGATCGCGCCGAGATTTTGCATTCATATACTTAGTATGCATCTAAAGTTCTAGGTTTATAAAATGTTTAGGTTAAGTCTCATTGCTCCAATGAACGAGAGCTAAAAAGCTCCTGCTCAGGGCTTTTTTCAAAATTTCATACCAATTTTTTTTGCAAATAATGACCTAAATTTTGGATTTAGGTAAAAGTTAGAGTAATTCAGTGAATCTCTGTGACAATATTTTATGAGTTTCATTGACGTCAGCTGAAATAATTTTTATTGTGAACTTTTTATAGAAGTCAGAAACTTTAAGACGCTCGTTCATATGAGAAGAAGGATATTTTAAATTATACTATCCTGGGAACTTTTGGTTGCATTCCATCTATCCATGAGTTCGATTTTTGCAATTGAATTTTATCATACCTTTAGTTTTGGCTTTTGAAGTACTTTCTTCCAGAAGCTCTAGTGTTCCCGGTCAGTCATTTTTTCTGAACTTAGTTGAAAAAATGTATTTTTCACTCAAGATGTTCTCAGAGATAATTTAAAACTGGGCCTTGCGACAATGAAATTGAAGGTTATTTCGAATAATCCGCCTTAAATTAAGTTTCAACAATTCATAATATATTTTACATAAAACCACTCTGCAGTATCGAGAACGAATAACATTTTCTGAAAAATTGTTGAGAATCATTAAAGAGCAATTTTTGCAGTGCATTCAAATTTTTCTCTCACCTAATTACTATAATTGGGCAGCCCTAATACCGAATAACAAATTATTTGAGTTCTATTTTGACCAGTTGACCATCTTCATAATATAGTATTGCCAGACTTCCCACTAAGATTTTTTCGAATCTAAATATTGACGACATCATGACAGACAGATGAGAGTCCCTAATCGTCCGAGATGGGTTATTAATGAACCGAAAATCTCCGTTTCGAGTCGTATGCTCGCATCATTTATCACGACTCCTTAATCCAAGACGGCTCAATCGTCGCCCTGACTATACTCGAATTAGGCTTGCTTGATCATTTTTTGTCAGCTCATTGGAGGAGCCTTCTGATCTGTTGATAATAATAATGAAGTTCACTTAAGTATACAGGGTGTCTGTAAAAAATGCGAGGGGCTTAGGGAGATGATTCCTCGATGAAAATAAGCAGGGGTAGTTCATATAATTTTTTTTCGAAATCGACCTCCTTTCTAAAATGCAGCCTTTGGAAGGCGATGACGAGTTGACAGTTTTTAATAAGTCATAAAACTATACATAACATGATTCATTAAATAGATGTAAGTCACAAATTTTTTTTAATCTCATAACCTTATTATTAGGGGTTGAAAATAACAACCCCTTTTGATTTTCTTCCAAAAATTATTTTCGTGGGATAGATTTTAGAAAAATAAAATTCTCTTATGGTTTCTCATTTCATTCTGGAGAAAGAAAGGCTCTTGCAAAATTTCGATACACTCGGAAAAAATAAAAACTTACAAGCAGTTATGATCACATTTCATCGTATAAGTGTTCCATAGAACGAATATTCTAAGATATTGTTTCTGCTCAAAATTGGTTTTGTCAATTATGTTATTAATCGAAAGAAATGTGTCTAAAATATACAGGAAATATATAATTTTCTTCTGGAAATAAGTAATTAAACCTTCAGGAAGATTTATAGAACATCTTTATTTCCGGTCATAGACATACAATATCATTCTATGGAACACTTATACGATGAAATGGAATGAACAGTGATCATAACTGCTTGTAAGTTTTTATTTTTTCCGTGAAAAATATCGACTGTATCGAAATTTTGCAGGAGACTCTTCTTCTTCAGAATTGAATGGGAAATCATAAGAGAATTTTATTTTTAGAAAATCTATCCCACGAAAACCATTTTTGAAAGAATATTATAGGGAGTTGCTATTTTCAGCAATAATTAAGTTATGAAATCTTAAAAAAAATGTGTGAGTAAGATCTACTTACTGCTTCATATTACGTATAATTTTATGACTCAGTGTTTTTAAGAAGCCGTAAAAAAATTAAAAACTGTCAACTCGTCATCGCATCCTAAAGGCTGTATCTTGAAAGGGGGGTCGATTTCGAAAAAAAAATATATGAACTAAGCCTTTTTATTTTCATCGGGGAATCATCTCCCAAAGTCCCTTGCATTTGTTAACAGACACCTTGTATTAACAAAAAAATATGAATTCTTGAAATTGTTGTATGGAGATACAAAAAAATTTTAACACAAAAGTTAATGCACCAATGATTTGAATGGTATTTAGTTTGATAGTCATTTACTTTTCTTTTCTTTTTCGATTTCCAATTTTGATGTTGAATAGTCATTCACCTATTCTGAAATGAATATTATAATTATGGTTCATGATTCTATTTGGCGCATTACTCATTATGTTATTTGCAAAATTTCATGAGAATCCCTCAAATAAGGAGCAAAATACTTCAACTTTATTGAGAAATGAGCAGTAGATTTTAAATTTTCAGTGTACGTGTGTGGTCCGAATTTCTCGGCCATGTTTAATGGGCTAAGGCGGTCAACTAAATTCTGAGTCAAGAAGAGATGAACAAGAAATCTATTTGAGTCAAAACTTTATATTAAGCTGCCCAGTTATTATTATTATTATTATGTCACTGAATTGAAGAATACATAAATAACGTGCCTAAATTCGGTTGTCGTCAAGTTTGGAAAAATATTTTAGCTATTTTGATTCGGAAATGCTGAGTTTGGTTCAAGATTCAAGATTCTGCTGACGGGTGTTTTTGTTTTGCGTTCTAATAGTTTATTTTGCCAATTATACCTTGAGCTGTCTAAGGTACTCGCTACAACTCCAGAGTCTTGATTAACTTACAGAAACTAGAGTGATTCCAGGGGTGAGATATTTTCGTTCGTGATAATTGTTTCATCCAGCCACACACAGTCGAAAACCAATTGCCAGACATTCCGTTATAAGGTTCCATAGTTTCCTTCTCTTTTGCAAAAAATCTGTATTAACCCAGTCTCATCGGTGGTTGGTTTTCCCAGACGTCTGTCACTCGTAAGAATCCTATTCTTCTTAACTTCCAAAATAGTTCGAAATCTTCTCGTATTGAACATTCCGAGACATTCTTTGGAGTGTTCTAGGCTATGAAGCCTCTACCAGAGTGCAATGCTGTCTGTCTCCTATCTTCTAGCGAATGTCTTTGGGTAGGTGTTTTGATATGCTATTGAACGGTTTTATTGAGGCAGTCAATGACACCTACCTAGCGAGAACTTAAATCAGCCTTCTGATTCTCTTCATTCCTGGGTGTCCTTGAAGCCATATCAGGGGAACTCAGTAGCTTTTTGCTAGTTTAATCATTATTCCCAGACCTTCAAGTACCACATTTGAAATGATGCTGACAACTATAGGTTTCCTTTATGGATTCATCTTGTGCAGAAGTACACGAATATTTTATTTATAATGATTGATCATAAGTTTCAATTAAGTAATTTCATAACTTGAGAGGATGGATACCTGAAATCAAAGAATCAATCCAATGAAATAAAAACTTTCGGTTTCAGAATACAAACCAGAACGAACTATAATACTCGTATATCATAACATGGAATGACCGAGCGAAGTGGATGAAAAAGACCTCGGGAATTGAAAGAGTGGAAGCGTCGCGACGGCACACCGTCCATCATTGGTCACCAGTTGCGCTCACCGCAGACAAGCAAGGTTGAATTCATGGCTTTTCCGCCCGATGAATACCAACTCGAGGACTTTTCCGACGGGCTATCGTGCGTCGTCGAATCTATCGCCGAAATATTCAGATTTTTTTTATGCGGCCATTTCTCCGGTTTTCCACAGGGTTTATTGTGATAAATTAGGTTTTATTTTTTGTTCCCACTGTTTGTTTCTACATTTCACCTTGTTCGTGCATGGATATCGTAGGACATTGAAGGATACGGGCAGGTGGATATTTATTTGATGGTAATGATGATCCTGAAAATAATTTCGGAAGAGAATATAGCAGAATTATCATTATTCACATACAGGCCCCGTGTTTTCAATAAGTGATCTTTCAGAGCGAATACGAACTTCATTGCGCGGAGTGCATATTTACGGTAAAAGAGGGACTCGAGCAATGAAATTCGTATTCGCTTTGAAAGATCACTTGTCGTGAATACGGGGCCCGGTTTGTTAATTCACATTGGAAACATATGAGATTCAATGCATTAGAGAGATTATTTTGCCGTGCAGTTGGACAGTGCTATACTGGACAGATTCAAATGCTAGGTTTCGCTTTCGTTGACGCGATGGATGGTCCAATGAAAAATAATATGGTTGTCTCTCTCAACAACGACTAACACGGGCAGTCCGAGTACTGCAGGTTCCCTACTACACTGCCCGATTAAGCCACTCTCAACGATAAAAGAGTCCAAACTACAATATTGCAATCGCTCGTTTATTTAGAGAGTTACGAATCATTATTATAGCAAGGGTCAACTGCGCTGCAAAATTCTCTCTCTGATGCATTGAATTTCCTATGTTTCCGATGTTAATATCTAAACCTGTATACAGTTGCCATAATTTGTTCAATTGAGTGGTTCGGAAAGTACGGTATACGTTTTGAAGATACCCCAAAACTAACTAGTTACTTAACCGTTGAATTTAGGCTCGTGAAGAACGGTAAAAAAACTCCTGATATCACATATTCGGATGATTACTTGAAATATTTGTACAATAGGGAAAAGACGAATTTTTAGCATTCTGAATGTTGGTTTTTGGAAAGCTTATGTATGATAGAATTATATTATCCTACCTTTCGTTTTCAGATATGTATTTGTAAAGAGTATGAATATAATACTTCGACTCAATTTACTACCAGTTTTTACTTTCATCCCAAATTTAATTAGACTTTCAGGGCGAAATACATCAGTTTGAATAAATTTCATGGGTCTGCAGGGAGTTCCCCGCATATAACAGGGGGTGAAAAATCAACACTTGGAGAACAAACCAGGTTCAATGAACCCCCCCCTCCTGGTTAAAGATTAACTTTCATGCAATTATCGAAAGTTCTAGATAGATAAGAGTCATTAATTATTGAACAAATGGGATAAGCAGGTAGCATCACCATGACATATAAACAATGAGAGCCGAGAATAAAATTAATCGATTGAAATCATTCAATAAATAGTAAACTCTTACTTCGGAGCTAATCTCGTCCTCGTTCAAAGTGAATAAGGAAGTGATGTCAAACAGAGGTATGTTCGATATGTAATTTATGGAATTTGAGGTTTGTGGCTCGAAGCTGATTTCTATATAGTAATTGCTTTCTTTTGGTTTTTCGTTTTTCTTTTCTGTTTCCTCAGATGTGATACTGAAATATTTAGGGGCCACATGATATTATCCAAGCTTTTGAAGAAACTATTGAGTAGATACTCCCCTAGTGAAAAAAAGATTTTAATTATCACTAAAAAATGCGAAAAATATTTCACAAGGTTCAGCGTAGTCAACCTAGATTATATTTTCAAGATTATAGACCAGCCCAGGTTATCATTACAGATCGAGAATTGATGAATATAGAAAAAATTCATAGTTGATATCACCACCAATAAAACAACACAATTTTGTGATGAACTTTCCATCCCCTGATCCTAAACCTGAAATACAGACATCAAGTAGGCACTTCCTCTAAAACACAAACAACCGCAGATATCAAAACGGCTATTGGTATCTGTCCAAAGACTTGTATCCATCAACTTGCTCGCACATGACAAAAAGCGTCCTGCCATTCAGCTTGCCACAAAAAAAACCATCCGCATAACTCGATCGCCTTTTCCATTAATCCACAGCAGAAAAGATTTGTCGCTATCCTGGATTGTTTTCATATCATCCTGACGCTTACACGAGGCTTTTCCAGGGCGAAACCCGCGTGCGACAGCTGTTCGCGCTTTATTTTCGTGAGCTCCTCTGTCACTGCCAGCTCCTCTTCTTTCTCTCCTTGGCAGCACTTATTTTAACTCCTTTCAAAATAAGGTGTCGAGTAGTGACTTACACGTGTTTGTTTACGAGGGCATTTAGGTCGCGCATAAACGTGATTGATTCACGGCCGACTACGACGGGTTCGGATTTATAAGTTACGACCTGAGGGCGGCGAGGAGATTTGACGAAACGTCGCCGGGCGTTATCTGGCTAGGTATTTCGGGACGAGTTATATGATCGTTATTTCTCGTTAGGGTAATCTTATCTGGGAAGGTAGTGATGTGTTGGGAGACGCTGAGTGGATTTATGTAAATACTGAGAGGTGATTAGGTGATTGAGATTTAACAAGTATGTTCAACTCTTGGTATTTGCGTTCTGGAGATACAGGGTATGCTTGAGAAACTTCCCAGAGGAGTGCACGAGCCTCACTCATTCTTCAGCTTGAGTCACATTTGAAAATTGGGTCATGGAATAAAGTAACATTTTTTTGTATAAAATTAATCTTTTACAGGCGCACTAAGCATCAGTTAACAAAGTGAAAACGTATGTGAATTATGTGCAATCAATATATAGCCAGATAATCCGTGATACAATTTTTCAACCAGACATAATTTTCTATAATGGTTGTCTTTTTAACTATGAACAGTGTTAATTCATATTCCATATGATTTGACAGTTTTGATTGTGAGACTGTGATATTTCTGTTCAGTGAGTGTGGGCAATTCATCAAAAATTTTTGAAGACAGAACAACGCATCCAAAACGTGAAAATTTACTTTGAAGGAATAAATCTGCTCGAGAAGTTCAAAGAGCACTCCGTTCATTCTACGGTCCTCCATGATCGGACTAATGAACATGCAATACATGCAGTTAATGATCGTTTTCGCACTTATTTTATTCTTCTCGGTTCGCAGAATCAACTGAACCAACGAAAAATTTCCAACAGAAAACATGAAATAGCTTTTAACTCTTCACCTATACACTGGAAATATTATTTGGGATATTGAATCCAATGAGACATATAATTTGATGAATATGAAAATTAGTTATCGACCGTAATTGTTAGTAAAAATTTTGTTACAACTAGGATAAAAATCACACCATATTGTATGTATAAAAATTTTGTCTCTTTAGTCCTTTATAACATGTATATTTATTTGTAGATCCTTGAGAAAGGTAAGAAACATTACCGAAAGCTTGGAAAATATATAGGTGTATCACTAATCCTTTGACCGAGAGATCCTTGGTGAGGTTACCCAAGGTGCAGTTGTCGGGCGGTCCATTTTCGAATTTCAAAAGAGATATGGAATTTAATGTGAAGGCAAGCCATGTTTGATTTTTGTGGATATTGTCGCCTTTCTTAGAACTGGAAGATAACAAATGGAAATGGATACAGAAAAAAATAGGAACAATAAATTTGAGCTGAAGGATGATTGGATATAGGGAAACATATCACGCCAGTAAGGACACTTTTTTGATAGGAATCCAGTGGCCTAATCTAATTTTTGCGGAGGGGTTTCTTTCCAGGATTATTACATCAACTTTCGTTTTTCCTTATAAAATAATGATTCATTTCCACTTTAAAAAAAAATCAGCGTTATTTACTCGTTTCAGAAATATAAAATCATGTCATATATCGCCCTCAGATCAGAAGTGACGCTTGGGGGGGGTTAAGGCATGGCCTTCAATTCTTGCAGCCCCTCTGATACATGACCTATGCTTAACAAAATTGTACCAATTCATTCATAAATACCCCACTGAAAATGTCAATTATGGCTTTCAACTCGAGAAAAAAGAAGAGCATGGCGGTAAACGACATAATTAATTTTTCTCCTTCTCATAGGGTAAAAATTTGTATTATATTTGTCAATGCAGCGATAAAGAAAATTGTTGCGCCAATTGAATTTTTAAAGCAACAATCACTCAACTATATTTAGGAACATATTCGATCAATTCCAATGTGAATTCAGTGAAAGACTCGTTGATAAAAAAATTCTAGAAATTTCTGAGCAGGAGCTTTTGAGAGCTCATTCATTGTTGGAGCAATAAGACTATTACCTCAAAATTTTATATGAGAATTGAGATTGATACCAAAAATATAAATGCAGAATCTTAGCACAATCGGAATAATATTCTGGAAATTAATCAAAAAATGGAATATGTAAAGAATGAATGATTAAAAAAAATAAATTCTATGGTTCTGATAATGCGATCCTCTTGAAATCTTGCACGATCATTCAGTATAACGGTCTTGATTCACAAAATAAATTTCACTCGAATCGAATATCCTGTTATTAAATAGAGATTCTTCTTTGCAATATTCCAATTGAATATTATATTATATGATCTTGTCTCCTTTATTCAATTTCACGAAGGGCGAGTGAAAGTGAATGAATAATGAAGTTTAATTCATTCGAAATGTGTGGACACATCGGTATAAAGTGTTGATGCTATACCTAAGGAATTAAACCAGCTGAAAAAAAACCTCTCAAGCAATCAAAGTTCCAGGTAACGACCAGTCGGAGTTATAAAAAATCACATTTCATTGAAGTGACATCAAACCCTCAATTTCTGTCAAATTACAGATAACGCCTATCTCACACGCCCACGATTATACAGATCTACTCACAGATTAGATCCACTATATTTTATTTACCGAAACGGACGTTAAGCAGGTCAGCCCCCTTCTCGTCCTCCTCGTCCGTTTGGGCAGCCATTTCGAAAAACAAAACAAACACGTTAATCTAGCGTGTTAACACCCCAGGACGCTGACATCCGATCCGAAGGACCAGAAAAAGATCGAAGAGGGCACAGACCACATGGACCGATTGATGGATATTGATGGTGAGCTGGATTGGACCAGACAATACAGTCTCTATAGTATGAAAAAAAGCTTCGTTTATGGATACTCTGGATATATCTTGAACAATTACTCAATTTCCATTACTTATAACTATAGATGGTCGAATATTTTCCTTTCACTTAGAAGTTCAATTCAATTCTAAAGAGTCTAATATTACAATTCTAGATATCGATTGAAATATAATCTGGGAGGATTATGCATTCCTGAAAACCTTTTTAGGTTTTCACCGTCAGTCTCTGAAACAGAAATAATTAAAAAATTTAATTAAGATGAAGTGCTCCTGCAAAAATCTTTGCATTAATTTGTCAGGAGCAAATTGGTTTTGAAAAAATTGTTGCCTAACAGTAAAACTAAAAAAGGGTATAAATGAAAAGGATAATGTAACGTTTAATTGTCTATATCAGACGCCTTCTTCAGACAAACTTGTAAAATCTTCGGAATTGTTTTATTTATTTACAGTTTTGCTTTATCTTTTCAATTTCCAACAATCTACAGAGATTAGATTATACCAGAAACTGAAAATTTTTAGATTCATGCAGGTGGTTCTTCAGCTGGTGGTTCTTCGGCAACAATGTTTTCAAAACCAATTTGCTCCTGACAAATTAGTGCAAAGATTTTCACAGGAGCACTTCATCCTAATTAAATTTTTTTATTATTTCTGTTTCAGAGACTAGGAGTGAAAACCTAAAAAGTTTTTTAGAAATTACAATTCTAACCTATAGGGGCAATTCTCCGTTATTAAGTGCATGTTCTACTTTTCGTATATCTGAGGTTCTAATAATTATAGCTAAAGCACCGGGTGTGGATCGAATATTAATAGTTATTTAATCAACTAGGTTATTAAAGACAGCGACTAATGGTCAAGATATTTTAAAGCGTGAGCGGAGCGAACGCTTTAATAGTTCGAGACCATTAGTCGCTAGATTAATAACCGAGTTGATTACAAGATTTTTCCGCCGATCTCAATACGAATTGTGTATAAATACTTGATTGAAATACATTCATATTTTGCACAAGACATGCATTTGACAAATATAAATTTTTATGTTTCTATGTTCCAGTAGAGTTTTGACATTTCTCGTAGTGCTTCTGAATACTTTGTGAACGGTTGCCATGAGGATTGCACATTAAAATGCCTAAAAAATTGAGCATTAAAATGGGTCATTAATGCTCAATTTCGTACACATTAAAATCACCTTTTATTTCAAGTTCGGCGGAAATAGTTATTTAATCCACTAGGTTATTAAAGACAGCGACTAATGGTCAAGATATTCAAGACCATTAGTCGCTAGATCAATAACCGAGTTGATTCTTCCGCCGATCTCGATATGAATTGCGTATAAATACCTGATTGGAAAACATTCATATTTTGCACAAGAAATACATTTGACAAATACATATTCTTATGTTTCTATGTTCCAGTTGAGTTTTGACATTTCTGGTAGTGCTTCTGAATACTTTGTGTACGGTTGCCATGAGGATTGCATATTAAAATAGCATTAATTGAACATTAAAATGGGTCATTAATGGTCAATTTAGTACACATTAAAATCACCTCTTATTTTGATGTCGGCGGAAAAAGTTATTTAATTAACTAGTTCATCAATGACAGCGATTAAAGAACGAGTTGACAAGGTTTTTCTGCCGACCACATTGTGAATTGAGTATAAATTATTGATAGATATACATTTTACTTATACACAAGACATACATTTGAAATAATATATTATATGTTTTCTATGTTCCTGTGGAGTTGTAACATTACTTTTCATTCAACACTGATTGCAATTTGGATTTTTTCGAGGATTCACTATTTAAATTCAAATCAATGAAAACACTGTTCCTGCTGCATCATTTAGAAGTCATCGAAATACCTCGTGCATAAACGCAGTCCACACCATCAATTCAGGGGTGGGCGAAGACCCACAATTCCTCTATGGCGCCACTCAGACCCCGGTCCGGGCTCCAATTAGCCCGTGGGCGCACCTCTCGCACCCTGATTTACGGCCACCCCGTGTATTGCTTCCTCTCCTCTTCCTGCCATCCCCACGGAAAGGTGTCCGCCGTTAAATTTTCGCCCCCGACGGTTCGCGCATCTCGTTCTCAAGAGACCTCGGTTAAGGGCGACACCCACCCCACAAATTATAGGTTACATTTTAATTGGGGCGCTCGTTATCGGTTCACGGGGTTCAGGGGGTGTCAAAACAAACAACCGGAAGTTGATCCTGGTGTCGTTATGGCGGAAGAAAGATGGTCGGGGGTGGTAGGTATAGGTAAACATGAATAAATTAGGGGTTGTACCGTGGGGTCATTTGTGCGAATGTGTAGGTAGTTAGTGAACATAAGGTTATCTTGTAGTGGTTTGGTTTTATAGTCTTTGAAGTGATTATGGGAAGAAGCAGGAAGATGTTAAATATAAAATACTTGGGTTGGTACCATGAGAATGTCTGTTTCGCTAATTGATTTGAAAAATGGAGAAGGTGGTACCTACGAATGTTTCAGTGTATAAATTGGGGAGATGACAATAAATTGAATTAAATCACCGAGTACATCATTCGATTTTGTATAGAAGAATAAGAAACCTATTTAACATTGGTCCCAAACCAAAAGCACTAGCAATACCATTTAGTAATATCCCAATTAATTATAAGAATGCGTTTCATAAAACTCCGATAATGTTTATTTTTCTACGCGTTTCTACGTTCTTACCGTCTACCGTAAACAGGATAACTTTAAAAGTTGAATCTTCTCAGTACAATTAGGATTTCAAAAGAAAAGTTCAATCCAAAATTGAAAAGAAGGATAATTGCTGTCAGAATATTCAGATTTGAATTATTGTTCTCCTCATACGAAAAGTGCAGAAGCTTAATTATTTGTATTTTTCAATTTTTTCATGTGCATTTGATGTGTTTAACTCACAGTAAAGTGTGTTCAAAACAATTTTCAAACTGATTAACTCGCCAATCTAAAAGAAACAAGAATATCTTGTTATATTAATCTGAAAGTTGGCAACAACTGCAAAAAAATGTAACCACCAGAATGACATCCATAACATTGTATTTGTTACCAATCCTTCTAATATTTTCAGACATACCCTTTATATGGTATGACAGAGGTTATAGTTTCTGTAGGATCATTGTCTATTCTTTGGGCTCTGTTCTTGTTTCCCTCTCGTAGTTAGCTAATGTCAGAAGCTAGTCGCATTAATTTTGCTGAATTTTAAGTTCAATTTTGCGATTCCCTGAGGACGGCTGGCGAATGCTTGCCGAAACGTTGGATAGAACAATCCAAGATAATGGAAACGGCCCAAATAATCTTTCAACTGTATAGTGTTGTATAGATTTCCTTGAATGAATTTGACCGTATGGCATAAATGCGCCAGCGCCTTTATTCAGGCATGTTCTTGTTATCGGCCTTACCGATATTGGAGATCATCAGCACATATTTCCAGCGATTAAAATCCGCGACGACTGCCAATTTTTTCTGACTACCGTTGGGACGAATCCCAGGTATGCCAAACATCCAATAATGTCCCAGCAAAGACAACGGTCTGGTCGGCTCATTAGCGACCGCCCAACGGAATGAAGACGATCTCTATGCCACGTTGCCACAGTTATATTCGAATCCACGAAATGGTTTTATTCAAGTTTGTATGTATGTCAACCATTTGAAATCTTAAATTCTGAGGAAAATGTTAGTTTCGAATGAAAATAAGGATTTGGTTCGATTTTATCACTGTTCGGTCATAATATTTATGTTCATTGTTTAGTTTTTTCGGTATATCATGCATTTTCTTTTCTCCATTTTGTACGCAGATCAATTCCTTAAATATTTATCATTTCTTTTAACTTGTCATATCCAAAAATACTCAAAAGTTTGGCCTGGAGCTGCGCAAATGCAGATTTGATCGCATTATCAAAAAATCATCAAAATATTGTATTACGGCAGAAAAATATTCCTATAATCAAACTGTAATTCGTATTCTCTGCTTAATAATACCTAACAAAATTCGAAAACATATTTAGAACTTGAACATGACTATAAATATTGAAAAATTTCAGTATTTTTCAACTCAGTCGAAAACAATTCAAAATAAATAATGAGTGAAAGAGGAGACTGACATTAATTTTTTATTTCGAATCGAATGCTGTAAAATGAATATGGGGTTGCCATTTGAAAATCTCGAAATATTTCAATTTAAGTTGCTATCTACGATTTTTCATCTGTTTCCACACATGTCATAAAGATTAAGTTTTATTTGGGTCAAGTACAATTTCCTCAGGTTATCATTCTGAAAACGCCATCATTAGATATTTGGAGGGAGATTTTGCAGTTGTGTCGAGAAGTGTATATGTTAGAGTTTCTTTAAGGACTTTCGATTTTATTCTGTTTCATATTCGTTATGAGTTTTCTGTTTGGAAGGTTCCGAGGAATATTTAGTTAATGTAAGTAAACTCTTCAATTATTTAATTGAACCCTATGTCAATCACTGTTCGATGTGATATTATTGACACAGTTATTGCCATATGGTTAAACCTTAATATATATATCATTGAAGGGTTTACTTACATTAATTGAATATTCCTCGGAACCTTCCAAACAGTAGAAAACTTCTAACGAATATGAAACAGAACAAAATCGAAAATATACGAAATTATGTGAAGTCGCTATCCTTAACTGAACTCTAATATACCGATTTGGAAATTCACATCGAACACATACGATATACAATGCATCAGACAGAGAATTTTTCCCTCCAGTTGCACAGATGAATAGGCGAGATAATCAAGTGCGATAACTGAATGAATTCAACTGTCTCACTGCAAAAATCAAGTCTTGTCTCTCTCTTATCGCAGTATGGTAGGGAACCCGCACTGCACGTATAGAATTTTTAATTTGTCAGGCTGCCCGTAATACTCGATTCAGTATTTACTGTTGCCTACCATACTAAAGGATTACGCTCCTCTAAACGATAAGAGAGAGACGAGACTAGAATAATGAAGCAAGACAACTGAATTCAGTGTGTTACAGCAAGTGATTGTCTAGATTATTCATCTGTGCAACTGGAGGGAAAAATTCTCTGTCTGATGCATTGTATATCGTATATTTCAGATGTGAATTTCCAAACCTGTATACACTACTACAAACTCTCGCGCCAAATATCTGATGATGGCGTTTTCAGAATGATATCCTGAGAAAATTGAACTTGACCCAAATGAAAATAAATCATTCTGAAAAATGTGGAGACAGATGAAAAACTCTAGATAGCACCAATAGTTCATTACTTCGGTATATATGTATGTACACAGTGTCAATCACTATCGGGGTGTCAACAACTGAACCTCTCACCCTAGTTAGTTATTGATTATGATGTCACTTTTTCGAGTTCGATTTGTATACTTGTACTGCTAACATGAGGAAATCCTAAATCTTCTGCGCGCTTGTTGATTTTGGCAAAACAATAAATTCAACGGCGAAAGTGAACACGAATACTTCAAAACTTGAAATATTCAAAGTAGATTAAAAATTTTAAGCAACAGTTTCTGAATTCACAACAGGACCGTCATTATTTTTTTTCTTATTTCTGTTACAATTTTCGATTATTTTTATTCGAAAATTATTTTTTTTAGATGGTGCTTCCACTCTCCTTCTCTTTTTTCTCGAAAAGTCTGTCGTTTTTTTTCTTAAAGTCTTCTTCAGCTCTTCTGTTAATATAACATGGAACATATGTATATGATTTACAATGACGTTGGTATCAAAGATTTGTTATCGATAACAGTCGACAGAATAATAGTTTTTGGAACTTTGTAGTTTGTTTTCGAACGAGATATGTGATTCTTGCTTGAGTATATTCCAGAAACCCAACGAGTTATAAATGTATGAAAGGGTACAAAAAATACTACTCAAAAAGATTAAAAATTTACCTAACACATTGATCATAAAAGTCATCAAAATCATTATTCTTTGATAATTTTTCTTGCACACCAAACTGGCAACACTGTCAGGCCATGATTTACGCGACCATGTGTATCGCAATTATACACACGACTCGAAGATTTAATAAACTGAGAAATCGACGGTAATTTACGAGGACGCTGGAGCAAAAGTAGAAAAAAATAAATGAGAAAACTCTCATCGGTCTGGCCAGACGTTTCGTCGTTGCGGATTTTCGTCACGGCCGATAAATTAGTAGCTCTTTAAATCTGAGTGGCATCTCGCCAATTCTTAATGCGACAGATAAATTACTGCCTGCTAGGTTTGGACGTGTGTGTGTGTATAACGGTCGACATATGGATAGGGGGTCCGCCCAGCGAGTTTCTGGATCGAGTGTAGCCCCCACACGGAAGGAGGAGGGTAATCGAATATTGGCAAGATTCTCATAATGCTCAGTTTTCATAGTGAAATGATGGAAACATTTATTTAAATAACTTCATTTCTTTATCACCATACTGCTTTCGATGGAGCATCCATCTATAAATATGACATCCAATAATTGCATAATAAAGGGGGAGCTAGCGTCCCAAAAATTAATGTATAAGGAGCATCGGATATTATGGCTTATATCTCAGAGGAAAAAGTAAACCTATAGTTGCCTTCACGCAGTTAAGTAGAATCTGTTTATACGCGCGAACAAACTCCCGGCGTTGCGAAATCGTGCCGTATGTTTATTCCGTATTGGGATAATTGGTTTACCGCTACCCTAACGGCTTGCATCTGTTACAGATAATTCTGTCAGTTTGGCAACATTGTCTGTTAGTGTTTAGTTTCTTGATGCGATATGTTATTGTTGCTTAAGGCTATTCCGTTAATTAAAGCTAGGACAAAATTACGAAAAAATGTATTATATTCAGGAATTGGAGATATGCCAATCTAACCAATTGTTTACTTCATCCCAGTGTGGCAGTGAAATGTTTCCCATCTCACTATAATGCTTGGTTGATTACAATGCAGTACTATTCAAGCGTAGGGGCATCTCTATGTTTATTTCTTACTCATATACATGAGTGTTTGTTATTTATGATGAAAAACAGATATTTTCCTATGAGGTGGGAACTCTGTTTTTCACTTTTCCCCCATAGATGTCTCATCGTCTCTATTACTCTTTGATTGCTGGTAGTTAATGTGCTTCATATGCAACAATTTATGTTTGATCATCGATTTAATAATTGAGATTAATCTGAATTGATGCCCCTGCAAAGTCGTGTTAACCCTTGGTGAAACGAATGCGGTGCAAATCAGCTTCCACATTGTGTACAAGTCGAATATTAAGGTATATAGAGCATGGCCGCCATTGAGTCATACTGAAGAATTCTATAATGGGTAGATTGGACTGCCTGGCACGAAACGGCTTCTTCCAAATAAGAGGATATGGGTTCCTCACAACCCTTACGTCAAGGTCTACACCCAATATATCAAAATGAAAAATCCTTCCAGGTAACTACAAATCTAGATTCCAGATATCTGAAATTTAAGCACAAACAACAAGCCCAACACCATTGAAGTATAGATTCCTGAAACTTTATTATTCATGCCCGACAATATGAAAGCATTGGGAGACCTATTAAATTCAGAGCCATACGAAATGGCCATTCATACAATGAAGATTGATTTTCGGTTGTGACACTGTTTTACTTTGGAACAGATTCATTATTATTTCAAGTTTATAGAGTATAAACAGCCCCAATTTTTTTTGACAACGCTTGAAAGAAAAAGAGATATATTCATTCGTGATAACTTTAACTCTTTTCACAAGTCTTGGACAATCAATTTAAAAAATTGAATACAAAAAACGAATTAATATCAGAAAAAACATTTTTAAAATAGGACCAAGTGAATTTGATTTCACTAGAGTCAAATTCTAAAATTCCTCAATTTTATAAAATAGATCAACTGCCGTCATCTTTTTTATTCTATTTTCGAAAATGGTCTTTGACAGAGTTTTGACCGCACCAGGAAGTTTATTGAGCAAAGAAATCACACGGAATCCAGTAGCCTGCTAGATTTATCCAGTATTAGCAAGTTTTTCCTAATGAGAGATTGTTAAGGTTTCTCTTCAGATAAATCAGAATCTTTGCATGTCCTAGGCTTGAGGCGCTAATTTGGTGAAAGTGATTCTTATGTTTTTTCTTATCATCGATAGTGTTATGGGGGGTTTGTTTTAGCTTTAAATGTTCCTTGATTCACAATGAATGACCATAAGTTTCTTCGCTACCATCTGGATGTCGGAGCTAATGTGAATTCCTGCTCCTTCGTACTGCCTGGATAGATAGACGGGGGCGCATTTCTTCCTATCCATAATTTCAGTTCGAAGAGTTGTTAGAGTAGTTTTCACAAAGGCGATGATATCTTGTTATTGGAACTTTGCTTCGTTGATGAGATGGTTCACACACCTTTGATCACGTCTTAGTTGGATCCAACGTCAAAACCGATTGACATAGAATCGCTCGGTAGTATCAGAGAAGTCTTTTACTAGGCCCTGTATTATCATTCTGAGGATATTCATAAAATATTTTGTCATCTTCACACTTCTTGAGATGGCTCAACAAGCTTTGAAGTTTATACAGCGTCTGCTAATTTGTCCTGTCTTCAATTTTACTCTACCAAACTGAAATGACATACCGTAATTTGGGGATACTTTGTGACTAGTGGGTAACTTCGTGACAATACGCAAATCGAAACAAACTGCCCAATATTTTCCAAGTTTCGCGCACATAGAGAATTTTTTCTGTCGCCGGGCGACAGCACATATCTCAGCCCAATCAAATATATCTTCATAAGTGTGGTAGGCCTCTTTAGTAACTTATAGACTACCATTAGAAGAGCATACCGATTCTATCGATTTTTTCAAAAGCCGGAAACTTTCGTCTGCACAGCCAAATCTGAAATATTGTCAGTTCAAATCGTAAATAGGTTCATTTGCTCCTGTAGTTATCATATTATATTCGAAATTATAGTCAAGAATCATTGATTTTAATATCCTTTTTTCGAAGAAAACAAAACAAAGTTCGCAGCATGGGGTAACATTGTGACATGCCACAACGCTTGGGAGCAAGAGCTTACAGTAGTCCCATGTTGCTGAAAAAGCTGGTACAAGATATTTAAAAAAAGGCTGCAGAAAATTTAAAAGCAGTATAAGCTTATTAAGAGCAACGAATAATAAAGAATTCCTTTTTGCCACAAGTTGAGGATTTTTGCGTGATACTACTGGCAATAAATAAAACAAATTTTGAAGGAAAAGAGAAAAAAAGGGAAAATTTTTCATTATAAGGATTACCTGATCACTTAGAAATTTTGTAATCCCAGGAAAATTTTGCAGTTTGTAAAATTTGTGAGTGTAAAGTTTTGTGCCTACTCTCATTCAATCTTAATATTAACTCTTATTTCAGCCCATTACGTTTTCGTTCTTGTTCAGAATATTAATTTTTGTTTTCAATGGAAGTTGAAGTTAATTCATGTTTTTTTTATGCAAAAAATATGAGCACATACTTTTTTTGATTTTTAGTAATTTTATACTCAAAAGATAGGGGTATTATTGTGCTCTGATTCGAATAATGCTTTGTCACAATGTTACCCCGAAGCACGGGGTAAAATTGTGACAATTTCAAATTCGAAAAAGACTATATCAAAATAATTTTTTCAACAATATTATATTCTCATTGTGTACCGAAAGGACAAATATTTACTGTGTATTTTTTTCACCTTTTATCTGCTGAAGAAGTGTGAAAGTGTGAAAACCTTAAAAACTGTCACAAAGTATCCCCGTTTTACGGTATATAATTATGAATCTTATTACCGTAGTAAATAATATACCCAATGGTTATCACGATATTGAAGATAATTTTCGCGAAAGATTTCAGCAGCAGATAGTTTTTGTTAGACTGATATTCACAAATGTTTCCTTTTAGTTTCTATCGACTTTCTTTTGAGTTTCCAATTGTAGATTCTGGGTATATTTGAATTGTTGGTATATATTCGTCAAAAATCACATATGAACCAATATACCTCACAATTTTATAAGTTCAGTAGTTGATAAAATTCTCAGTATGAATCAAACCTTCTAACCGAATAAGTTTACCTTATCATTAAACGCAAATATCATACACGAAAACGGTTATATCTCTTTAAGCTTGCTATCGAATACGGGACCACCTAGGCGTCTCCCAGCTGGGCCAAACACCATCAATCAGCGTCGTTTATTTGCGACGCTTCGGCTACGTCACCGCGAACACTTTCGCAGCTCAATCAAGCGGACGCGTTTCTAATTTAGACCGCAGGAACCGCGGACAAATTGCCTCTACCTTGAGATCGGTTTAATGCATTACAGAACTAAGTGGGCTGAGTAATGTTATTCGTCACGGATGCCCAGGGAAAATAGAGCAGTCACTTGGGGAGATTAGCTAGATGAAAATGTCGAGATTAGGTAATGGCCGAGAAGAATTTCGAAGGTGATAGAAAAATGATATCGTTTTAGGCATAGAGATAGGATAGTATAGAGTTGCCATCATTGAAATGAAAGTGGCATCAGATTCGAAATATTACTACCACCTAACGTCAAATTTGACAACCGTTGGATTTTCGGAAGGAATTGTGATTCTTGCGCCTGTTTCTAGTTAATGTGTAATTTTTTCTGGTTAATAATATACAATGAAATGGTATCCTGTACTGTAAGGCTTTCTTGAAGCAGAGGAGAGACAGATAAAAAGAAAATAGAGGAAAAACATATCACAGGTGGGGATGAGTACTGAACAGATCCGTATTCGAAATTTTTGCTAGTCTGTCTTGGTAATCTGATATCTTTTTATATGTGAATATTATCGCCTGAAGAAAAATTGTTCATTTGATATTCAATTGACCTTATTCGAACAGTATTCCTAAAGACCCAACACGTCATATTTTTTGGGTGAAATTTGTAAACAGAAAAAACTGCCAACTTACTTTACTTTTCGCCCTATTGGTCCTCGATTTAGGCCCGCCCAGTGGTACTATTTTTCCTTACTCAACTGAATGTCATAGCGTCTCTTTTCTATAATATCTCGATGATTTTAGGTGAGTTTTTCCGAGAATGTCTGACATATGCCCAATTTTTCAATCAGGAAAAAGTTCGGAAATTGAAAATTATCGACTTATCCCCAAAATTTCAGTTTTCGTCAAATAAATCGAAAAAACTATATCCGACACCAATTATAACCATGGTGGTCAATATCCGATGGTCGATACAGCTCTATTCTATTTCGTAGCACTGCATCAAATCTTTGTAATTTCACAATTACAAACAATGACTCTGAATCACTAGATTTTAAAAATCAGGTTTATGTAGTGTACACGGCTTTTAGCGAGCCATTTGATCGTGTGTCACAAAGAAAACTTTTGGAGAAGCTTTATTTGGCAATTCAGATATGCTCCTATCTCTTTTGAAATCTTTCCTTACGGATTGCCCGCAATACGTTATTACCAAGGAGTCAAGTACATCGAGTTTATCGAGACTTCGGGTGTTCATCAAGGGTCTAATATGGGGCAGTTTTAAATCCTGAGTTTCATTAACGGTATAAGTATGTAATATACTATGTTCCAAAAAGCTTCTTTTTGCTGATGACTCTAAGATACTCGGGGAGGTGAAAAATCAAGTGTAAAGTGATGACTTTCACAAAAAAGGGATTCCCTGTTGGTTTCAACAATTAATTGGACAGAACAATAGAGAAGAGTAAATGAATCGAGGGTTCTATAGTCTATCCAAATCCGAGAGGCCAAGCGTAAACAAACTAGAAACGCGATTTGGTCGCTCTTATTGGTCGAAGCTTCAGGAACGCCACTTTCGACCAATAAGAGCGACCAAATCGCGTTTCTAGTTTGTTTACGCTTGGCCTCTCGGATTTGGATAGACTATAGGCGTTATATTCGATCAAAACTGAGAAAAAAACTGTTAACGATCAGAAAATAGTGATACTATGTGTAAGAATTATTCTCGATACCTATAAAATGCTCAACGGAACCACCATTTGGCATTTTGTATCTGGATCTAGCGCAACTCATGAAATGATACATTAAACCCTGAGAAAATAGCCATTTTATGTTGTAAAACATAATTTAAAATCAATAAAGGTTTAGGCCAGGGTTGCTGCTCCTAGGCTCTTAAAAATATATATAGCGAAAGCATTGTCACTGTGGAAGAGAAAAAGCCTGGGTATGGGTATAGAAATTGATGGAGATACTTGCATATAGACTCTTCAATGACCAAGTAACATGTGCAAATGATGAAGAAGATCTAGAATATATGGCGAGAAAGCTTCAAGAAGAGTTTAGAAAATAGGGTCTCCAGATGAACGTACCTAAAACAAAATACTTGTGTGTTGGTGAAGAGACCATTGATTGGAAGATAGAAAACAACGAAATCATAAAGAAATGCGAAAGCTACAAATACTTGGGTATCAACTTCAATACAGAAGAAACAAATGACGCTGAAATTAAATCAAGAATAAGTAAGACAAAAAATAATAAATTCGCCAGATAGTATTCTATGGAGCACAGAGATAGGAAATTAAAGAAAAATAAGAATTTATGATACATTGATCAAATGTACCTTGGTTTACGGATCTGAAACATGGCGGTTGAAAGAACAATTGAGGAGGAGGATAGAGGCCACATAAATTGATGCAATAAGAAGAGCATTAAGAACTTCAAGAAGAGAGAGGCTACCCAATGTGATGATAAGGGAGAATATGGGAATAAATGAGATACTCACGGAATATATAGAAAGGAAGCAGCTGGTATGGTATGGACATGTGCAAAGAATGGCAGAAAATAGATTACCAAAGAAAATGATGAGATGGATACCACTGAAAAACAGGAAAAAAGGAAGACTAAAAACATGGAAATGGATTAGTGGAATAAGAGAGTCAATGAGTGAGACTGCAAAAATAGAAGAAACTGGCAATTGGGCATCTGACAACTTCCTAGGATGTTCTAAACCGAATAAAGTATATGTATATGTTGTAAAACTATTGCAGTGATAAATGTTCTGCAGCATAACATATCCAACAAGTGAAGAGTAAAGTCTAATCACTGTTCAAATTTCTTCGCCATTCAAAATTCATAAAATTCTTGTATCAACAATACAATCTCTGTCTTTTCCCATCGCCGCTATATATCATTTCGCATGTCGCTACAACGAAAGATTGTAAATATCGAGACTGGCAAATCGCTATCGGTTGTAAAACACGTCTAGATCCCGAGCCACTCGTGAAGCGACACATGTAAGCTAATGACGGAGATCCGAATCGTTTTGCGCCACTTCTCACGAAACCCCACAAGAAAATATTAATGGGCCGAAATCTTACACTCGCGACACATGTACTTAATTAGCCGTAAAAAGCCTCGATATATGTTCATTTTCGAAAAAAAAAATGGAGAAATAAGAGGACCGATTTCGTCAGGTGTCGCTTAAAGCCATCACACGATACATTAAAACCTAAACATCCGTTGCGGAATCCATTTTTTGTTCGATTTTTAGAATCAGAAAGAGATGAGACATCGGATGAAATGGTGGACACATCTGTCGCGTTTGATGAATGCGGAAAAAACTGAAAAAGTATTTATGACGTCGCATGTATGGGTTAAGGAGTTGTGTTATTTATTTGTAAGGGGACTCCCTGAGATTATAATGTTCAGCTATTCGTTTCTGACGTTTATATGATTGATTTGATATGGGATGAAGAAAGAATGTCAGGAAATATTGTGAGAAGATGCGTACTGTGTTCCTTCTGATAACTCATCATCAGTCGGTCTGTTTATAGCCTTTTCAAACGATTTCGTTTAAACTATTTTCATACCGTACGAGAGGAACCTTTTTATACATTTCACAGAAAATAGTTTTATTGTTTTTCGAACTCTTCGCCCAATTGTCAAAGTACGTTTGTACCTCTTTTATAGGTATCTAGGAAATATGCATTCTGAATGTTTCTCAAGGTGTCGAAAAACGTAGACCTCTAAGTATAATTTTTACGAAAACAAAGTAAAAAAATTAATTCGATGCCAGGCCAGGATTATACAGTGAACGGGCTAATCAAATCGAAATATTTAGTGTTCAGTTTTTGAGCCAATGTGTATTGTATCGGTGAAGAATGATCCATCTTTGACAGTTGGTTTTCGTCATTTCGTTGAAGAAAACTAGCAAACGAATATCTGTGTACCAATCAAAATTGACTCCCCTGAGTTATTTTTATGGTAAAGTTGTGATATATTATTAAAGGTAGAATTTAACAATATTCAGTTGTGATATGTCCAGTTGTTCCAAAAAAAAATAGGGGACGATTTGCTTGAAAGTGCCCGAACGACATCTGTCGGATTTGCCCCATCTTGAAACCCCGTTCAGTCGACTGATATTTACTTTCGGGCTCAATACACGATAATGATGGTGATGAAATTGAAAAAAATCCCTTTTGTGAATATCTCCGAAAACTTTATGGTTAGAGCGTATGACCAAGAGTATTGGTGGTAGTTTATTGTAACTTAGGGCTATTCCGTTAATAAGAGCTAGGGCGAAATTACGAAAATATTGTATTATATTGAGGAATTAGAGATGCAAATCTAATGAATTGTTTACTTCACCCCAGTGTGGCAGTGAGATGCTTTCCATCTCAGTCTAATGCTTCGTTGGTTACAGTGCAGTACTATTCTTGCGTAGGGGTATCTCTATGTTTATTTCTTTCTCTGAGACTTTTTGCATTAGCGTAGAATTTGGAAAGAAAAATACACCTTGACCCTTCGAAACCTTCACCATTCGAAACTTGAGAGAATAAGTTGATAGAATCTTTTGTTCAAAGTCTTGGACGTGTTTTAACATCTTGAAGTTTGTCACAGTTTTTCACTTAATCACTGTATTTTTTCGATTTGAATAATATAGACACTATAACTCCGCAGTTCTCACCAACCGCTACTAACCGAATGGTTTCTCAATAAAAACCAACAAAGAGGAAGAAACTTCTGTTCCCTGAGTTAGAAAATCTTGCCATTGCGAGTATGAGAAAAGATTGTCTTGGACAGGAATTAGATTCCGAGCGGCGCTTCCAGATACTGGAACTCATTGAAGCTCTAAAACTGCGAGTTCTAGCGGCCTCTAGTTTTCAAAACAGCTCTGATGGGGGCCCAATAGGACTCAAGGTCGCAGTGAAATGTAGCCCTCTCGGAAAGGCGAAGTAATTCGATATAGATCCTGAAGTTGACTGTCTATGCTGCATTCAAGTTCTACGTATACGTAGATAGGGTTGACATGACTAGGTTGTAGGACTCTTTTGCTTATGGTCTGCTGTGAAGATGAAAAATTAATTCACTTTAAGATTCTAGATTGAAAAACCTTGTCTGCACATCGAACTTGAGTGCAGCATAGATTTTTCACTTCAAGATCTATATCAAATTAATCAGGGTACGCCACTGGAATGGTCTCGAAAGAGTGCCTGTATAATGTTTTCATTTCAACATTCTAGCATAAATAGAAACAGAGTTAATGACAAAAGTTGAAATCGCCTAAACTTCAAGTTTGGCCTATAACTCGGAAACGAAAGAAAATAGAGAAATGCAGTTGATGGCATTATCAGTTTCTCGAAAAAAGAGGACTATAAGGCGCCACTCATTTTTCTCTATCAGTTTCAGTTCATGTAGCACCAATTTTGCCACCCAGTACAGTATGGTGTGATTACCGCTTATATCAAAAAGCAGAATAAAATATTTCTGCTGTGTCAACAATAATGAACGATTTACTCCGAATATTCGTATACGTTTCCGTTTTGGATATAAGTACTGTTACTCTGCAGCCCTTATATACAAACCGCCACAGTATGAACGATTCTAGTTTTTTGATAACAACCAACAAAGAACAAAACACAACCGAGACGAAAACTCTACCGTCATCCGGCCATGTGATCCCCACGGTCATACCGTGTGACCGTCAAATTAATCATATCACCATCGCGGACAGCGGCACGATCGAACCCTGGACGTCGTCGGCCGACAGTATGATCCTGCGATTTGCATAAACGGCCAATTTGAATTTTATCACCTGGATTTCGGGGCGAGAAACAGTAACGACCGGACGGTTTTGGGCGTTCTCGTGGAAAGCGAGTCGTTAACCCTCGGACCGTGGTTTTCGCTGAATCATTTCACGAAAGAACTGAGATATAGTAATTGCTTCATTTAGGGAAAGCGTCATGCGGTTAATCAGCAAATTTGCATTGAATGACGGTAATGAAGATTGAGTTTGCCGATTGTAAAAGTGCAGCAAAAAATGTGCAGTCGCCTGATATCGTCGACATATTTTTTAAGGAGTGACGCAGTCTTGTTTAGCTCCATGAGACGGCAATAAAATTTGGAACTGATTGTGACTACTTAATTAGTGTTTTGAAGTATGGTGTCACAAAGATTCTCGTAGATTTGCCAAATTGTGTATTTCACAGTATTCGTAGAAACTTCATATTTTCATAAAAAGATATCCGATTCGAATGATCTTTTTTTGTGAATGGAGATAGATATTCTGAATGTTCATCCAAAATTTCGTGGTCATAGTTTTTAGAGAATCATAGAAAATTCTATTCGAATGTTGAAAAGAAAAATCTTTATAATTCCATAACAGGATATCCGATTCGAGTGAAATTTGTTTTGAGAATGAAAACTACTATACTGAATGTTCATGCAAAATTACAAGGAGATCGCATCATTTTTTTTGAATAATTTTCAGAATATAATTCCGATTGTGCAAATTTGCATTGAATGACGGTAATGAAGATTGAGTTTGCCGATTGTAAAAGTGCAGCAAAAAATGTATAGTCGCCTGATATCGTCGACGTATTTTTTAAGGACTGACGCAGTGTTGTTTCTTTCATGAGACGGCAATAAAAGTTGGAACTGATTGTGACTACTTAATTAGTGTTTTGGGTTATGGCTCCACAAAGTTTCTCGTAGATTTGCCAAATTGTGTATTTCGCAGTATTTGTAGAGGAAAACGGGGAACTATTAGTACTATTGTTATTAAAATAAACTGGGCTAAGTTAGCCTGCCGAGAACGAATGATATTTTTACCGATAGTGACCCGTCAGCAGTCTTACCATCACCCGAAGTTCACCTCATGCCAACATTAAGGACTTTCTGGTATAAAATTGAAATCACCACGAATTGTTTGGCCTGAATAAGTCCACGAGTGTTTCTCAGGAGGGTTATTCTGTTATTCAACTCCCATTGCTGGACTGCTGCCTTATATTGTTCTTTTTCAAACCCACAGAAAAGTTCCGGTCCAGCCACTATTTACTTCGATGCACTTTTTGCAGGTTTTACGTCTTTTTCATTCCTCCAACACCAAAATGCCCTGATGCCACCCATAGAATTAAGGCTCACTTTATTGACTCTTACAAGTTGCTTCATGGTGTTGCGGCACTCCCAGATCAGCAGTTGCCCAAATGTCTTAAATTTTCGAATTTTGAGCCGAAAATGGTCTCAAACGATGGGGTTAGACTCCCTGATGACGAATTCGTGGTCAAATTCAATTCTGTCGTTGGGCCGTCCGGAAGCACAATAACTTTCGAGGGGATTGTCCTAGAGATTGAAATATTCATGATGCTTTTGGGACCCAAATAACTGGTTAATTTCGTTAACCAGCCAAATCCATGAAAATGGCCATTCAGAATTCTTGTTCCTCAATATCTCAGAAAATACTAAACCAATCGGAATGAAATGTTACGGGCAAATGCAAGATGATAATAACAAGCTTCATGCAAAATTTTGTGGCCATGGTGTAAACAGAACTATGGAGAATTCGATTGGAATATAGAAATTAAGCTCCATATTTTCATAAAAAGATATTCGATTCGAGTGAATTTTTTTAATAAATATTAATATACTGAATCTTCATGCGAAATATTGTGGCTATTGTGTTAACAGAACCATAAGAAATTCAATTGAAGCATTGAAGGAAGAATCCTTATATTTCCATAACATAATATCCGATTCGAGTGAAATTTATTTTGAGAATGAAAACTACTATACTGAATGTTCGTGCAGAATTTCAGAACCATAGAATTGAAATTTTGTAATTATTTATTTTTCACATATTTAATTTTTTGAATAATTTTCAGAATTTAGTTCCGATTGTCTTGAGATTCTGCATTTATATATTTGGTATCAATCTCAAATCCCATATAAATTTTTTAGCGCTCAAAAGTTCCTGCTCGGGAATTGAATTCATTAATCAATATAATGAAACCAGGATTTTCGAATTTGAATTTTCGTTTTTCCAATACGAACGTACGAAGCGTTTAGAATAGAAATTGATTTTTTTTATTTCTTTATCTTTTGAATAACAAAACAACACAAACCTTCGCATTCTTGCGCAGCTAAATATAAAATTTCGACCAATTCGGAATACATGTTTTAAAAATTAAATTTCAAAGAAGAGAAACATCTATTTTTTTATGAATTTATGATTACAGAATCACCGTTCAAGCAGCTTGTGAAATCGAGTGAGAAATAGAGGAAATCGCCAATGTACACAAACAGAGAAGCGCCGAAGATGGGGATCTTTTTCGCTACGATGGATATCCAACATCCGTCGTGGCGAAAGTCAACAGACCTCGACATAAGAGGTTTTTTCGAGAGTTAATTACGAAGATTGCCATTATCTCATCATGTCTCAATAAAATTTCACTTTCGCGATAGTTGTCCGCCGAGATTGTATGCAAATTTTTGACATGATGTGATCAGATTGTTTGTTTAACGACCAGTGGTCCCAAATATAGAAAACAAGGGAGAACTCTAAGCATCCTCCTTATAAGGAATCGAAGATACTAGTTTGGAAAATACGAAATTTCTAATAGTGTAGTAAGAGTCGTGAGATTTTTGTGAATGAAGCCATCGTAGATAACGATAAGACACACCAAAATACAGAATGTCCGGAAAAATTCAAAATTTACCAGGAAATTCTCCAAAAAAATATAGGGGATTTTTTTTTCATTTTTGTTAAATGGGCCCCCATTGCGGAACTACAGACCTTTGAGTTAAGCTTCCACAAATCGTCTTATGTGAATATCTGAAAAAATAACATATCAAATTTATACACGGGTATTCTGGAATATAATTATTCTGAGAGTGTGATTTTTTTGGCAAGGTGTACCCTTAAGACACTCTTCTTTGGGCCTTCTTGTCTTTGGAGCCCAAAAACGTTTATATTTTTGTTTCTCAGAATTTATTACTTCGGGAAAAGTTTGGGTTTTTTGTAAATTTTCTGTCATTTTCAGTTGAAAAAAATTTTAGAGAAGCCCTGAGCAGAAGCTTTTGCGCGTTTGTTCTTTGGTGGAGCGTTGAGACTATTACATCAAAATTTAAATTTTGATTTGAGATCGATACCAAATATATAAATGGAGAATCTCAACACAATCGGAATTATATTCTGGAAATTATTCGAATTATTAATTATATAAAAAATAACTGAATACAAGAATTAAATTATATGGTTCGGATGGCGCGATGCTCTTGAAATTTTGCATGAACATTAAGTATATCAGTTTTGATTCACAAAATAAATTTCACTTGAATCGGTTATCTTGCTTTGGAAATATAGGGATTCTTCTTATCAATATTCCAATTGAATTTTTTATGGTTCTGTTGTCACTATGGCCACAAAATTTTGCATGAAGATTACGTATAACAGACTTCATTCACAAAAAAATTCACCTGAATCGGATGTACTCTAATGGAAATATAAAGATTCTTATTTTCAATTATGCAATTGAATTTTGTATGGTTCTGTTAACATTATAGCCTCAAAATTTTGCATGAGCATTTAGTGTATCAATCTCTATTTATAAAATAAATTATCCGAATCTGATATGTTTTTATGGAAATTATATAGGTTTCTTCTTTTCAATATTCTAATTGAATTTTCTATGGTCTGTTTACACTATGGTTACAAAATTTTGCATGAAGCTTATTATTATGACCATATTTCATATGACTGCAACATTTCAATTCGATGGGTTTCGTTTTGTCTGAGATGTTGAGGAACAAAAATTTTGATTTTTCATATTTTATTGAACATCCTGTACGATTTGGCTAGTTAACGAACTTAACCGACTAACCGAGCCATTTGGGAACCGAACTCACTCTGAAAATTTTAAGACTCTAGGACAATCCCTTCGAAAGTTATTCTGCTAACAAACGGCCCCACAGACAGAATTGAATTTGACCACGAATTAGTCTCACCTTATCGTTCGAGGTCATAACTAGGCACGAGTGCCTCGAAAAAAATTGATATGAAAGATTCAGCCTATTTTTTGACAAGGAATTATCCCCTCGAATTTTTTGACTATATTCATATACATTCTGTATAATAATGAATTTTACAAATTATCATATAAAAATCACTTCAAATATTGAATATTCAATATCTAGTGTGGTGCAACAAGCGAATATTTGTACCTGCTATCAAAAATACAGTAGTATCTTCGGCAGTTTCCTTCAACACTATTCATTTTCCATTTGTGTCGTGTGAACCGTTTGACAACTACTGATTAATCGAAGTAAATTATCTTGGACGGATTTCTTAGGCGCTCGAATGTGGAATATGTAAATCATTCCAATTATGCATATTATAATTCACGCTACAACGAACCTTTGCAAATAGATGCTATTTTGTTGGATTAATTTGCTTCTCATTCTTGGTACCAACTACCAACATGAATCTCGTTTAGTTTAGTCATTAACTTGCCTTTCAGACTATTATTTGATTAGTATCTAACTAATAATGAATTGTGTGTGAACGATAGCGAGAAAAACTGTTCGGTGGTTCAATCAGAATATTAATATGCATGGGTGAAATTTGTCGAAATAGTTAATATCAGAGCCGGAACTAGGATTCTAGCGCCTGTGGCAAACTTTCAAAATGCGCCCTTGAAGAAATTCATTTTTTAATGAATATGTACATGTTTGTCAAAATTGACGCCTGAGCGCGAGTTCTTTGGTGGAGCAAAATGACTATTTCTTCTAAATTTTATACCTATGGGATTTGAGATTGATACCAAATATATCAATGCAGAATCTCAGCACAATCGGAATTATATTCTGAAAATAATTCAGAAAATTAAATATGTAAAAAATAAATAATTGCAAAAATTAAATTCAATGGTTCCCATGATGCGATCCCCTTGAAATTTTGCATGAACAGTATAGTAGTTGTTTTCATTCTCAAAATAAATTTCACTCGAATCGGATATTCTGTTATGGAAATATAAAGATTCTTTTTTCAATATTCCAATTGAATTTTCTATGGCCACAAAATTTTGCATCAGGCTTTTTATCAGCATCTTTCATTTGGCCGTAACATTTCATTCCGATTGGTTTCGTTTTTTCTGAGATATTGATGAACAAAAACTTTGAATGTCCATATTTTATGGAGCTTCCCGTACAATTTGGTTGGTTAACGAACTTAACCGAGCCATTTGGGACCCGAACTCATCCTGAAAATTTCAAGTCGCTAGGACAATCCTTTCGAATGTTATTGTGCTTACGGACGGCCCCACGGACAGAATTGAATTTGACCACGAATTCGTATCATTTGAGACCATTTTCGGCTTAAAATTTGAAAATAACAGACATTTGGGAAAAACGATATAGCACTCGTTAAAGTAGAACGAGCGCTCAAAAAGGTTAAGGGATGGCTTTTTCTACCCCCTCCAATCAAAGAGAGACCAACAGTTTTTTGAGTACCTTCTCCCTAGCATAAAATGTCTGCCCGATTCTATTCTTGTCAGTTTTTTTATTTCAAGAGCCATCGTTGGAGCTCTTCCTCTAAGCAGGGGAAGGTGTTAAAAGAAGGTTATATGAAAGACCCATCCTACTATCTAGGCTCACTATAGTTGATAAAATTAAATCGATGGCATACAAAAACATTTGGTATTTGATCAAGACCATCCATTTAAACTCTCTATAGCGCATGAAAACGACCATATGCAAAAACCACGACTAATCCTTTCTTTAACGACAAGGTAAGTGAAAATTTCGCATTAATAATAATAATAATAATAATAATGTTTATTTCAAAAATCCTACACACATGCGAGACATATGTAATCAGAATGAAATATTCGTCAAAACAAAAAAACAAATTCAGATCGAAAAACTAATAAACATTCTTCTCAACGCAAAGTGGAGGTTAAATACTCCTGCACAGTATATGGCTCAAGCCTTATCAAAAGCTTATGCAATTCTCTTTTGAATACATTTTGCTCATTAATTTGTCTCATTCTCAACGGCAATTTATTGAAAAATTTCATGCAGGAATATTTTGCTCCTCTTTCTGTGAGATTCAGCCTATGTACAGGGTATGTGTAATAACAGTCTCTTACATTATACGAGTGAGTTGGCAAATTGGCACTAAAATATTCTCTATTTCTTACAAGGAACATTAAACATTCTTCAATGAAAAGTGCTGTGGTAGTTAAAATATTGCTTTGTTTGAAATGACCTCTGCATGATGTTCTAAAACCTAATTTTCTAATCACTCTAAGCGCTCTTTTCTGACTCAAAAAAATTTTTTCTACTGTCTTAGCATTACCATAAAAAATTAAGCCATACCTCATCTGAGATTCAAAGTTGGAAAAATAAACTGTCATTAGACCACTCTCATTTAAATATTTAGACAACACCCTTAAGGTGTAGCACACAGAACTCAATTTTTTATTTAGCATTTCTATATGATTTTCCCATGATAAAACCTCATCCACTATTAATCCCAAGAGCTTTGTTTCGGAGCTTAAACTAATTTCTGATTCTTTCAACTTTATTACATTTTGATCTAATGAGTTGCTTCGGTTGGTATGAAACATTACACAATTAGTTTTGGTCTCATTCAATAACAGTCCTTCATTAGTTAGCCATTCCGATATTGCACCAAAAGTACTATCAACATTATTGAGTAGAGTTTGCAAGTCCTGTGCTGTTATTAGGAAATTTTTATCATCAGCATAATCTACAAGAATACAATTCAAAGTCAAAAAGAAACCAAGCCTAGCAACAGATTTGTGTGCATCATTTACGTAAACAAGAAACAATATAGGTCCAACTATGCTTCCTTGTGGAATTCCTAATTTAACAATTTTTGCATCTGATTTAAATGTCTTTCCCTTTTTAGTGATTTCAGTTTGTTGTAACCTCCCTGACAGATATGATTCGAACCAAATATAAGCGGTACCAGTTATACCATACAATCTTAATTTTTTCAGTAAATGATCATGATCTACGCAGTCATAAGCTTTTGTCAAATCCAAGAATAGGCCCATTGCAAGATCTTTTCTCTCCATCGCTTGTAATATTGACTCAGTGAACTCGTAAAGAGCTGTATTCGTTCCCTTTCCCTTCAAATATGCATGTTGTCCTTCATAAAACAAATCAGTCTCCAAGAAATATTCCATTAATCTATTGCACATACACTTTTCAAAGATTTTAGAGAAACTGGGTAGCAAACTAATCGGTCGATAGTTTCCATATTCTGTCACACTTCCCTTTTTATGCAATGGTCGGATAGTCGCTAACTTTAAACTGTCTGGGAAGATTCCTGTTTCGAAGGATGATTTGATTGCATATGTTAACGGTGTGATAATTTCATTTATACAGGTTTTTATAAGTGAAGTTGGAATTTCATCATAACCACTACTATGTTTGTTTTTCAGGTTTTTCACTATGTTCATAACTTCAGTTTCTGTAATGGGTCTGAGAAACATACATGTATCTACCTGTTCTAGAAATGAAACATCTCCTCTAGGTAATTCAGATGTTATTATTATTAAGCATTCGGTAGCTTTGACGATTTTTTTACAGTCCTCAACATGTCAAATTTCAGCTGAATAACCATGGTGTGGCGTTCACGGTTTTTTCCCATGAACGACCTTTTTATTCTTTTCCGCCGTTTGTCGAGTCGTAAAAATCAAAGACTGGTGGCAGTTTGCGGCATCTCAGCTGCCGTAAGTCAGCCATCGGATAGCCGTGTCCGATCTTTAATTGTCGGTAATGCGTGGCGTCACGTGCTGCACCGATGCCGCCGCCACCGTCAGAGGAGGAATCTATCCGTTTTCGGCCGCTCAAAGCTCACCGATCCGCCACAGCGTCTGATGTACGGGAGTGAAGCTAAAAAAGAGAAGAGAAACAGCCCAGGCACTGAAGTTTTTCGTCACATAGGTATGTGATTTGAAAATTTCCATCTGAAAATATTCTCGGTTCGATTCACTGATGTTGTGAAAGCCCATTCTGTAAAGTCTTTCAAAAATCAGTTTTTGGTTCTTTTTATATGAAAATTGTTTACATGAGCTTATACAGGGCTTTCCAATAAGAGGTGTTATCTTGATATTCCAAGAAAAATGCCATTTTTCAATCTAAATGATAGGATATTTATCTCATTATGAAGAAGAAGCTATGCCGTTAATCGCGGAAAATAACATCAGGCAAATGACCACCACGACCACGCTAACAGGACCATATCCTTTTAATGAAATTTTCCATAACCAAATTGCAAAGTGGTTGCCCTATGTTCTCGATAGCCTCACGAATTCCATCTTTGAGGTCTTGAATCGACGCGGTGCTATTGGCGTAGACCTTCTCTTTCACGTAGCCCCAAAGGAAAAAGTCGCAAGGTGTTAAATCACAAGATCTCGGTAGCCAATTGTGATCACCTCTTCGAGTGATAAGACGGTCCGGAAACGTTTGCCGCAAAAGATCAATGGTTTCGTGGTTGTGTGGTATGTAGCGCAGTTTTGTGGAAAGTAAACGTTGTCCAGATCAATACTATCCAATTTCGGCCATAAAAAATCATTAGTCAACTGTCGATAGCGCAATCCATTCAGCGTAACTGTTGGTCCAGCCTCATTTTCGAAAAAGTATGGTCCAATGACTCCGCCGGATCATCAAACGGACCAAACAGTCACACGTTGAGGATAGAGAGGCTTTTCAAAAATAACCAATGTCTTTACTGCGGTCCGACAAGGTGCTTCACGACGACCCAAAAAGGTTCAAGTTTTACGAACCGTCTCTGCCAAATCTTGTCTTTTTGAAGCGTGTATCGTTCCATTTTTATTAATGGCGTAGTTTCCACCTTCCATGGACCCACAGAAGCCCGGACTTGACACCTTGCCGCTTTTACTAATGGAGATACCTCAAAAGTGTAGTCTACCGCAACAATCCCCGCAATCTGATTGCGATGAAGGAAAATATCCGCCAGAAACTTTGCGACATGTTTTTCTATATTTAGAATTCGACTAGCAGAAAAACGGTGGATATTTGGACAGCGTAATTTTTTGAAAATGAATTCCCAAGGGACTGAGCATTATTTGTAGACAAAAATTGAAATTGACTTGATAGTTTTTGTATTATTTCTCTTTTAAATCGGAATTTCTCAGTTGACCACCCAGTAGAAGCCAACATCACGAAATATTCAAAAATTTCGAGAAATTTCTCCTCATTGCCTGTCCTTGCCTCAGTAATACAATGGAATGCAATGTTTTCCTCATGAAATTAAAATCTCCCGTACCATACGACTCGTAGCAAACGGGAAGGGCATACACACGCTTGGTGTCGCAGATTGATGAGTCGAAGGAATGATAGGTACCACCGACTTTGAACTTTTCCGATCAACCCTGATCGTCAATACTGTGGTCCATTGCCGACAGAATTGAACATCAATTAATTAAATAGTAGAAGAGAAGATGATGCTGATCGTCAATACTGTGGTCCATTGCCGACAGAATTGAACATCAATTAATTAAATAGTAGAAGAGAAGATGATGCTGAATGAGAGGCATTTCCGAAGGAGCTTTCATTAGAGATTACAATAAACTTACTTTTAATAGGGGCATTCGTCTGGATGATACCCATAAGTTCTGGGTACATCTTCTTACCTGAAAAGAAAAAATCACAGTTATTCCAATCATTAATTATATAACCTTTGGCAATATATGGTAGAGAAAACAAATATTCTTTTCCATTTTATCACTAAGTAAAAGTTTGACGATTTTTTCCACACACACTAGAATTTTAATACAGTAATGGACCACAATTCTGCAGAATAACAACTATGATGAGCCTTAAGAGGTGTGTGAAATCAGACACTGATGAGGCAAAGGTTTTTATCTGTGTAACCGTTGAGTCGAAGCTTATGTAATTATGGTCAGGTAATTGATAACATGCTTGATTTAGAAATTATTTCATATTGTAACCATTTCATTAAACCAAATATGACTGGAAATTCAGGTCAATTTCATTACTGATAAAAAAGATATATACATAGAGAAGGTTCGGAGTTGAATGATAGTTTGAGATAAGTTTAAAATGTTCGACTCGATCTTGAAAAAAACATTCATGAGGTTATTACAGAATTTTCCAGAATCGCAATATCCACAGCTTCAGGAATCAATATATATTGATTTCCCCATTCAATCACGAAGAACTTCAAAATGAAGCAAATTTAGATATCGATTGAAATATATTCTGGGAGGATTATGCATTTCTTAAAAACTTTATAGGTTTTCACTCTCAGTCTCTGAAACAAAAATATTTAAAAAAATTTTAATTGAGATGAAGTGTAAAACCTATACAGTTTTTAAGAAAAGCAAATTTAGGTTCTGAGTTTTTAGACTTTTTCGTTGTTATCATGTTAGCCATGATATTAAGGCGGAGGATGAGCAGCTAGCACAAAAGTTGATATATCATCGAAAGTACATTAAATGAGGTATTTTTTACTGAAAAGAAAACGAGTGCATAATTATCAATATCATCGAAAAAACCATTGGAAAAATAGGACTAATTTTGTTAACTTCAGAATCGAGATAATCATCTCTTCACCACGCCCGCATAAAGAGTTTTCTCACACACAGACTCTCTTATCTTGTAGCAAATTGATTGCAGTTTCCGAATATGTGATCAAATTTGATGAGACTACAAGGAAAAACGAATACTGATCATTTTAGAAAAAAACTCCAAATATTTCGTGAAATCAAGAAATGTTAAATTGAAGAATAACCATCAGCATTTCGATCATGTGTTAGGTATATGACATTTTTTTTGCAAATTACTCGTATAATCCCCCTTGAAGTTTGGCCACTTTAGAAGTAGACACCCTATATAATTCATTCGAAACTTCACCGAGAAAAATTGAATATTTAACCTTAAAACAACTCATATTATAAATTGAATGCGATAAATTAATCGTATAGGCAATGAACGCTTAGGTATATCATCATTCAAGTACCATATATGGGATCGTCTCGTATGATCCAATCATCGTAATTAACCTAACCCATACTTCACCGTCCTTCAAATTAGAGATCGTGCTTTCGTTCTTCTCCTTTTTGGAACGGAAGCCGTGTACACAGCGCCGCCCCCTAGCCGAAGTCGACGGTGGGCAGCGGTCTCTAAGCCCGACCATCGAACCATAAATTAACCGATTGATAATTGGTTTTCAGTGATTGTAATTAAACGTCATCTCCTCGGAACCAGGGACCTCTGAGTATCGGATTTATGGAAGCGGCGTCGATTGCTCGCAACGTTCGCGGGCCGTCCCACGGTAAGCTTGTGTAAACAGACAACCAGAGAAGGGCTTAACGACTCTTCTACGGAGTTAAGATTGGTCCAGCACATCGGCAGGAACTTTCCGGTCTAGCAGAAGAAATACAGAGCAAATATCCTTTTATTCATACACATAGTATGCTTCTACACAGTAGAAAATTTTACGGTGTGAATTTTTACACCTTAGAGTAGTACACTGTTTGTCACAGAATGGTGTTAACTCTGACACCATTGATGGTGGAAAATCTGAACAACTTCGTTTTATATGGTTAAACACCGGTTCGAAGACATTGTCAATGCTATTGTGGTGTTCAACATTGAATCCGCAAGTGGTTGAGACAACGCCATTAGTTCCTTCGGTTGCAGCCGCGCTTGTACAGACTTGTCTTACCTCTTCCAGTCCTAATGAAGTATTATTTCCATCATTCTATCTACTATCCAAATCTCAAAGTAATAAACATATGTTTATTACTCGGCGATCCAAAATATTCATATATTATCCGCAACACACAATAAAGCGCAACGGATAGCAGACAAACTTCTTATCGAACGAGGCTCGCCTCCACGACTCGAGATTCGTTAGAATGTAACATTTCGAATGAACGATGCGGAAACCACTCAAAATTCAAGCTGTAGATCACGTGTCGGAGGCCCGGCTCCGCATCATAAATTTTGCTTCTAGGCGAACGAGCTTAGCTAAAACTGAACGTCCTATCAGCCCGAATCAACCCCGGCGATCGTGGATGGAGATCAGCTGTTGTTTTGATTCCCTTCTTTTTTATTAACGAAGTATTAATCCTCTCAGCGTGCGATTTGTGGTTTTGTGACTTTTTTCGGAAAAGTTTGTAGGTAAGATTTTAAAATTTCTTCAAGAAAGATGGAAACGGAAACAAGAAGTGAGAATTATAATGCAAGAAGTGAACTTAAAGAAACCCAAGATCCTGTAGATTTCATCTTGAATAATGAATTCAGTAAAAAGCCTTGCGATGATAAAATTTTCATAACTCGAGTAATTAAGACACCTCGACCAGCAATTTAATTATTAATTCTGCTCATAATCGTTCGTTCTGCGTAGAATGGTATAATAAATGCCAGTAGCTAACAGGAAGCCCAGTTCGAAATAAATTATTTTCTTGGTTGCGTGGTCTCGAGCCTCCTCTGATTAAAATCTCACGACCCGCCACTGTCAACAACCAGAGGGATTCATCAGGTTTGGCTCTCCAGGTGATGATTTTTCAGAACCTCAGATATTCAACAAACTATCTACAAACCCATAACTACTAAAGGAGGAAAAATCATCTCAGCACGTTTCAACGTATAATTCCAAACTTTCTCACCTATTCCAACAAAAAGGTAAAACACGCTTCGCCGAAAGATTCCTCTTCCTCCTTACATGCTCTCGAAGTTTCAACAAATGCCTTCATCGTTTTTTTATCGCCCATGTACAACTTCCTCCTCTTCTACCCGACAGACAGACATCAGTAAATTCCGGCCGACATCCGACGTATTTTATCAGTTTTATGACCGCGCGCGACACGATGATGAACATCCTTCTGCGGCGCAGCGCGACATCAGATTAATCTGTCGCTAAATATATATAAAACGGCCTGGAATTCGACTATTTACAAACACACAAACACCAATTCAAACATTAATAACTTTCGGCCGCCGGATTTTTGAGGAACGGGAACGGCATACCGAAACTGTGTAGCAGAGCGCGTTTGTAAATTATTCTGGGTTGTTTTTGTCGCGATGTTATAATTTAGGTCTAGGAATGGCCAGATGGTGATAAATATCTTTTTCGACGTTTTCCGTCAGGGAAGAGTTCGAACTATGGAGTTGATGAGTTGTCAGCCAAAAATGGCGCTTATATTGATTAGAAACATACGTTGTGGAATCTTGAGGATTCTGTTCGCTTTTCATTGCGCAGAGAACAATGTAAAAACTGAATGTTTTTATAATTCAATATAAAAGACCATATAAAACTTATCGAAATGGCAATTCCGTCATTTCCGTCATTTTCAACTACATATTTAATGTTTCGTCCAGTATTCGCCAACCGTCGCGTCGTCAGGAAACACACTTTAGACTTAGAACTCTCAGAAATGCAACCTTCGTTACTTTTCGACAGTTTTCGAAATACAATCAATCACTTCAATCTATTTTTGGTTGATAGAATTGTCAAAATTCATTTGATTTTTTCAAACTTTATGTTAACCTTGGTGCTTAGATGCTTTAAAGATCAGGAGATGTTTGACTAATGGAGTTTTCGGCGATCAATACAAAAGCTGCTTGCTTCAATTTTTATGTTTATTTTATCGTCATAATGGAAGCTTCACTCCATCTGAGTTTGGAATGCTAGTCTAACATTGTACTCATTTTAATTTTATCTAATTTTCTCGAAAAAATTTTTTTTCGACCTTTTCATTTAAGATAAAAGTAAAACACAATGATTTTTAATGAAGAAGATATAAATGATTCAGCTCATTCTTCGAAGAAATCCAGTCATCCAATCTGTACACTTACACAGGGAAACAGAGTTTTTTATCTGCAATGTATGAAACAAGAAGAACACTCGCTATCCGGGATCAGAAAATTTTCTCCTTACCAGGGAATCTGATAGCCGACCGCTAGGAAGTGTGAGAAATTTCACCATTCTTCGCCAATAGGCTGAAGAAGATATGTAGTCATCCAATAAGACGGAAAATACGTGCAAAAGAGAGTTTTTCATCTGAAATGTATGATGCCCAGTTTACATTTTCTTCCACACTGTAGAACGAACATGCTATAATTTCAGAAGAAGAAGAAATTTGGAAGAGTAATATCACAGAAGAAGGTAACTATCGTGGCAACGAACAACTCAAAATACGGGGTCTTTATGAATGATTGTTACGTCGTAGGTTGTTTTGGAAATTTTTTATCTTATCTTTTCTTACAAATTCTCAAGAAATCTATAATTCCAGTCACATTATTCAATTTCTTTTCGAATAACTAGCTAAAAATCACAATATCGTTTGTGCAAAGTAAAGATCACATCAAATATGAATATGTATAATAGTCCAACGCAAACTGCGCTGTTATAATCATTTATAGAGACCCTGTACTTGAGGGGACTTATCCAAAGCTGGCTGGCCGCAGAAAAATTTATAAAGGAAACCTGTACCTGGACACCCAAGAGGTAAGGACAACCTCTTTGGATTTCCATGAATGAGAAGAATAAAAGGTTCATATAGTCGCAGTTCCTGGAAGACTAAGCTGCCATAACAACTCGTTTTTTCAAGAGAAATAAATAAACTAAACATATTTCAACAAAGTATCAGGTTCGTAAAACTTTAGCCTCACATTCTCCATAGAAATATGCGTTAGTTGATGTTCATATTCATACGCGATCGGAATGTGTTGGACGTTTATTGGACAAGTAAAGAGAGATATAATGAGAATGAGATCGGTCATAGCGATAGGAGGTTCTAGGGTTTCCTTAAGTTCATATTCATATCGACCAGATTCGTCATTGCATTCACTGAGTCTTCCTGAACAATATTAGTGAAAACAACAGGTGGCGGTATGTCTTAGTTTGAAAAATGTAGACCCCCAAAGTTCCAAAGATGTTCCATCTTCACGTCACTTTTTTCACTATAAAACACAAATTCACTGCTCCACTTTAGTGAATAAATCACCTTCGAATATTCAAATAACTATTCGATTAGTTTAATTTCAGGTATATTCAATAATTAAAGCAGAAATATCGAAATTCTAGAGGTATCACATATCCACAAATTCTAAGGAAAGCCCGCCGTTTTTAATGGTATACATATTTGGCACTGCAGCAGATTCATTCGTGCGAATATGATACGATGCCTTCCCGTAATTCCCGCCATCATTTAATGTTTCACTCGCTGAAGAACGGAACAGTGGTGCCAACTTACCATGAAAAATGGCGGGTTTTCCTTACAATTTGTGGATATGGGATACCTCTAAAATTTTGATGTTTCTGTTTTAATTATTGAATAAACCGAAATGAAACTATTCGAATAGTTATTCGAATGTTCAAAGGTGATTTATAGACTAAATTGGAGCAGTGAATTTGTGGTTTTATAGCGAAAAAAGCTACGTGAAGATGGAATATTTTTGGACCTTTGGGGGCCCATATTCTCTAAACCTGTTGGTTTCACTAATGTTGTTCAGGAAGACTCATTTAATACAATGACAGCAAAATCTGGTCGATATCTGCAGGTGCCCGAAATTCGATATTTACTAAATAAATTACCCACTCAATGCCCTTCTTTTCAAAACTTTTTTTCTTCGAAACTCCATGCTTTCGAAATCAGATATAAATCAAATCCCTCAATATCTGATCCCGATTATCCAATCGACCTCCGAATTTCCATACGCGAATCGAAATACAACAGGAAAGCGTATAAAACCACCTACGGCAAGACCCGCGTCGGCCCACATTGTGCCGTCCCGGCGGCGGCGTGCCAATTAGCGTCGGCAACATACGGAGGACGGCGGCGCGGCGCGGGACGTCGACAAAGGCGCATCGCTGCCGGCGTCTGTCCGTAACAACGGCATAACGACAAACCGAAGAAACACAAAATATCCGACTTCTCTTTCGTTCCATGCGAATCAAACGGGTTGCTGGCGTGTAGGCCCCGGGCCTTTCGAAACACGGGCCCGTGTTCGGCAGTCGAGGGTCCCGCGGGAGAGCGCTTCAAGTCGGGAATAGAGGTAATGGGGTTGAAGTTGAATAGTCGAACTTATCAAGGTACAGGAGATTGTTGGTACTAAGTTTCGGTTACGGGGGTTGCTTTTTATACAGTGGACTGTCGATAAGTCGAATAGTTTCTCCAGTCCGATTCATGGGTACCTTACCCAGGGTATTTTCACCTCAATGAGTCCGATAGGGTTGGGCTGAAAATGAACTCAAAAAAGACAAAGATATTGAGTCCTGAGCCCGTCAACATCGAACTACAAGCCAGTTGATGGAAAATGTCCAAATGTCTGGGACACAAAGTGAAGCATGGAGCGGCAAATCAAGCGGTATAAGCAACTAGACGAATCGGACTTAGCTGGACTGCATTCGGGAAACTAGGCAATATATTGAAAAGCAAGGAGACCCCTATGAACCTAAAGAGAAATGTGTTTGATTCGTGCATTCTTCAAGTGATGACGTACGGCCTTGAAACAACAGCAATCACAAAAGCTACAGCAAACATCCTGTCTGTCACACAGAGGGCAATGACAAGAAGTATGCTTGGTATTTCCCTGAGAGACAGAGTAAGACATACCGATATCCATAGCAAGACTAAAGTCATGGACGTAATGCAACGTATAGCCTCACTTAAGTGGCAATGGGCTGATGGGCAAGTTGCAAGACAACATAAAGACAGATGGCCGTACTGAATCCTGAACTGGAGGACGCGGACCACAACCTGGAGCAGAGGAAGACCACCGAGATGCTGGGCTGATGACCTAGGGGACGTGGCAGGTCAAGCCTGGTGGAAAGTGGCGAGAGAAAGAGAAAGATGGCGCAATTTGGAAGAGGCCTATATCCAGGAGTGGATGGAAAGTGGCTGAAAAAGAAGTCGGATAGTTTTCTCAAGACAAGAGAGTCTTGTAGATAATTTGAACTGCTAGAAAGGCTGCAAGAATCTCCACCTCTTTAAATCGAACTCCTAACCATCACGGACGGCCTTTATGAGTAAATCGACAAAAAACAACCTGATGAAATAATACACATCGGACTGCTGTAAAATATTGTGCGAAGCAGCTTATTCAACATCCTCTACAGCTATGCGATCATCGTCATATCGTCACCACAGAGACAGCTAGATAAAATTCAAAGATGGAGAGAAAACCCCTCCATGGGGGACGACGTCATCCTGGACTAAGTCGACATTTCTGCGTCGAAGTACTTGCTGACTTTAGTAAGATTTCCTGTTAAAAACACCCTCTAAAACGAAATATTCAAAGAACATCACACTTTGAATGGGTATTGGTAAGGAGGTGTAATGGTGGGTTTTTCCCGAAATTTTTCCAGACGTACGTAATAAATCCGGTCCTTAAACTAAATCATTACGGCGGGCAGAGAGATCCTTCTGAAACAGTTTCAAATTCACCCCTGGCTGTTTGGTTTCAATCTAACCATTACGCTAGTATGAAAAGTTGTGCGAAAATGTCTGAAAGGAAGTGCTTAAAGTTGAATGATAAACTTAAATTTATCAGTGAAGTTGACCGCGACATTGCCGACTATAGAAACAAATTTTCTGCATAACAAAATTTCTTTATAACGAATATTTTTTGCGGATTCAGCGCTTTCGTTATAGGGAAGTTCAACTGTATATGAAACTGATCCACCTTACTTATCTAGCCTTTCTTCGAACGTTCTCGATCAATTTGCATACTGCCTAGCGAAATCGCTGCCACTTGATCATGTTTACTTTCGATTAATAACAACGTACGGCCTTCCTATTTCGATTTCCACCGATGAAGTCCCGGTTATTTATCGATGGTCTCCCTCCAGCTCACTTGATTAAAGAAACGTGGTCGATTTTCTGATCTTTGTAATGAGGAGGCGTTGGTGGATGCCGATAAATTATTGTCCGATAGTCGAAATACCAATCGGCCTCGATTGCTGAGATGAGACCAGTGGGAAAAAATCTCGGAGAATGTTGTCCTAGTAAGATTAATGCTGATGCAATTATATCTTCAGTGAGTTAAGGAGATTACGTCGTGATATTCTATGAAACAGTCCCAATTGAGAACTGGGAAATGGACAATAGTAGGACAAAATATCACGGAATAAATACGGGCTGTACAAGTGTTACCAAATGAAATTATAATTTTTTGAATTGGAATTTTCTCGTGGAATATGTTAAAAACAGATCACATTTTATGAGAAGAAAATGTTTGTGCTCGATACCACCTCCTTTAGCTCTGATTATTCGATTCAGTCTTCCATAGAAAGCATTGCAAGCTGATCGAACGTGGGATTGCAGAATTTTATTCCATTTTCGAACAACAGCCCAACAATGCATCAACACTCTCGTATTTTTTTAATGAACACCTTACTCTCCAAAATGGACAATATGGAGCAATCCATGGGATTCACGTTCGGTGAATTTTGTTGTAGATCTCTCGGCGGCGAAATCAGCCTTGGAACGCAATTTCGTAAAAACTACTGTGTCGCTTTAACTATCTGTCATGATTCCAAGTCCTGTTAGAATGTCCAACAGTTCGTAACAAAAGTGTTTATGTGCCCAAGGTAGTGAGGCTTCGTTGATGATCTTTTGGTGATACACATCTTGGTTTACCTTGACTCCCTGTTCGATGAAAACCAGAGGAGTGCGTCCATCCGTAGTTACTGCAGCCCAAACCATAACACAAGCTGGTGATTGCTTGCGTCCAAATTATAGTTAGACTTGTGCTCTAACCAAACACGATCATTTCCTTCATTCCCATACTTTTGAATGGTGAAAATTTCCTTCTAGAAGAGACTGTTTTTGGAATCTCATAACGTTCAGCCAAGGCATTCAATGCTTGTGTTCTTTCAAGCTTAACTTTGTTGTACCTCTGTAAGATCTTGAACTTTTTGTATCTTCTAAGATTTCAAGTGTAGTTCAATTTTCAATATGTATAAATATTGAATAAATATAAATAATAAATAGTATTGAAATATTGATACTGTTCTCATTTTCGATCGCACAATATTTAGACTTGGATTTTTGGGCGCTAATCACTACCAGTCTGGTTCATGATTTTTTGTTACACGAGGTATGCTGAATTATCAGTAAATGTTACGTTAGTAACTGGTAACTTGATGATCTTACTAATCGTATAATTCTTCACTCGAATACATTTTGGATATCTTTCTTTTCCTACTCAAATTTTGGAAAAACATTTGAGTTAAAATCAGGCATCTCCTTTTGAATCCAGTTTCGGTAGCTGAATCAATTTTGTTGCGAAGGCATAATATTCAAAATTTGGAAAACCTTGCCAAATCCATTTATTCTGCGGGCTTACGAGAAAATTCTCGACAGCATGAATAAATTACACTTAATTACATCAATAGTTTATCGATGTGATCTTTCTTAAGTCTAGAATTGAATTTGAAAGCTATTAGAATTCAATCTAATTTCAACTGAATTGGCAACTTCGAATGCAAATAATGACAGATTTTCACGAAAATATATAGTTTGAATCATTGCCACTTCAGACCTCAGCTACGAACTCAGAGTAAGGAAATACATAGAGATGCCCTCACGCGTGAACAGTATACTTCATTGTTATCAATCAAGCGTAAGAGTGAGATGGAAAGCATTTCACTGTCACCCTGAGGTGAAGTAAACAATTGGTTAGATTTGCATTTCTGTAATGCCTGAATATAAACAACATTTTCGTGATTTTTCCCTAGCAATTATTAACGGAATAGCCTTAAGCAACAATAAACTGCCTCCAAATCATTGAAATAATTCAGTTTATGAACGTCATATGGAAATGAAAATGTAAACACATCGCATCAAGAAACTAAACACTAACAGACAATGTTGCCAAACTGACAGAATTATCTGAAACAGACGCAAGCCGTTAGTATCAGAGCGGTAAACCAATTATCCCAATACGAAATAAACATACGGCACGATTTGGTAACGCCGGAAGTTTGTTCGCACGTATAAACAGATTCTACTTGAATGCATTACAAATGTGTGAAGGCAACTCTAGGTTTACTTTCTACTTGAGGCTACGAATATCAGGAAAATCTTCATAAAAGATCATGACGTGTAAAAAACGATCATGATAAATGAATCCCATTGGGTTTCCTCGATTCGCAGTAAATAAGTTTTTCTCAATCGTATCAGAACAGAGCAAAAAGCGATAGAACTGTAGATTCAACAAATAACGCACCTATGCTGGTGGCCAGATAAATCCGTATGGCGAACCTCGATGTTCGATAGACGATAGGCCTTAATTAATTCACAATTTGCACCAGACGTTTGACCATTAATTAAAACGGGCCCTTGGAAGTACCAGTTTTAAATGATGCGGTTCGGGAGAAATGAGAAATATAGATAAGCTGAATTGTGTTTTCATTTCAGTGTTCACGAGATTTATTTTTCTACAGTAACGAGTATTCTTGAACGCTCGTTCTACTTAAACGAGTGCTATATCGTGTTGCCCAAATGACTGTAATTTTAGAATTTTGAGCCGAAGATGGTCTCAAACGATAGGGTTCGACTGCATGATGAAGAATCCGTGGTCAAACTCAATTCTGCCCGAGGCCGGCCGTTCGGCCGTTAGCACGATAACTTGCGAAGGAATTGTCCTAGAGAATTTTCAGGGTGGGTTCGGTTAGTCTGTTGAGTTTGTTAACCAGCCAAATCGTAAAGATGTTCTATAAAATATAACCATTTAAATTTTTTTTCCTCATTATCTCAGACAAAACAAAACCAATCTAAATGAAATGTTGCGGCCAAATGGAAGATGCTCAAAATAGTGAAGATTGATACATTGAATGTTCATGAAAAATTTATGGTCATAGTTTGAACAGAACCATAGAAAATTCAATTGGAATATTAGAAAAGAATCTTTATATTTCCATAACAGGATATCCGATTCGAGTGAAATTCATTTTGTGAATTGAGATCGAAATACTGGATGTTCATTCAAAATTTCAAGAGGATCGCATGATCAGATCTAAAGAATTTGTTTTTTCTAATTTATCTATTTCACATATTTTATTTTCTGAATCATTTCCAGAATATAAATTCCGATGGTGCTGAGATTCTGCATCTATACAGGGTGTCCCGTAATTAGACCGACAAACTTCTAGTGGACATTAAAGATTGTATTTTAGACAGATTCGACCCAAATCATATAATGCAAAATGCTTCGTTAAGGAGCTAGTGCCCTTGAAGATGACGTCCTGTCCACACTTTTTGCCACATATTCGCAAAACGGAGTCACATAAAGTGCTGAAAGTTTACACATTGGCTAATATCAAAAATACGCATCGATTAAATTGAGTGTATCACTAAAAATACCCTTCGCCCCCCCAAATGATACGATTGTGCTTGACATGAAAGAAATGCACTCAATCTCGATGCGTATTTTTGATATTAGCCAATGTGTAAACTTTCAGCACTTTATGTGACTCCGTTTTGCAAATATGTGGCAAAAAGTGTGGACAGGACGTCATCTTCAAAGGGCACTAGCTCCTTAACGAAGCAATTTTGCATTATATGATTCGGGTCGAATCTGTCTAAAATATGTTCTATAATGTACACTAGAAGTTTGTCGGTCTAATTACGGACACCCTGTATATTTGGTATCAATCCCAGGTCCCATTTAAAAATTTGAGGTAATTGTCTTATTGCCCTACTGATGAATGAGCTCTCTAAACCTCCTGTTCAGGGTTTTTCTTGAATTTTTATTTCATAATTTGCAAGCAATACAATATAGTTCATTACTTTAATACAGGGATTCAAAAAACAGCTGTGACTTGCCGGGTTTTGGTCTGTAACATCAGACATAACACTTATTCGAAATTTGGCTATATTCTCCAGAAAAAATAGCAAGTATGAAAAACCACTCAAAAGCAATAGTTCTGGGGATATTTCGAATTGAATTATCTTTTTTTCAGAATGAATGAGCGTACTAAGACTTCTGACGTATATTGTTGAAAAAAAATATTTGGTTAATATTCACTGAACTCATAGAATATGTGAAGAAAAGGTTGGATTAATCGAAATGTCTCATAAAAATATCAGATGTCGATCGAATTATTTGAAATCTATATAAAATTGAATTCACATAACTCTCAGCACATATCGCTGCCCCAATGAAGACTTCCTAATAAACTCATGCAGAAAAAAGCCATCTGAATGCTGTAGAAGGAGCTACTCCCATGGTCGACTCGGAGCCACCGTATTCTTCTTTTCGTAGCGGCCTGAGAAGATTAAGATCGCATCTTCCAGATATCGTCCATAAATTTGGCGGCTTCTTCAGGCCTTTGATTTGTATGCAATTAGTAGCGGAAGATGTACTGCGGTTCTGGCCGATGCGACGTTCGAGTATTAACATATCCAGGGACCGAAAAGGGATATCACATAGACCCGCTACAGATACCGGATCGAATTCGGCTCAGGATTACGAGGAATTGTAGTTAATTCTGGGGATACAGCGGTTTAGGTAGATAAGTTGAAGGCATATAGTATTTCTTTGACACGATTCTTGATATTTATCTGACAGTTATAAGTCATACATTTGTCATAATTTTGGATGAAGATATCAGCGGGAGCATAATTAATAAACAAAATAAAATTTCACGCGTTTGAGAGTAACGCAGGTATAAAATAAACAATGAAAGTAGAGAATAATATTAATTGATTAAAATCAACCAATACTAAACTCATACCTACTTCGGAACTAGTCCCGTCAACGCACGAAGAACATGAATTGTGGTAATATCAAAAAGAGCATAGATAGCTATTTCGCCCTATTGGGGCTCTTCAGTATGGAGGAGCTCCGTCTGAAAGGTATGAAATGTCGCCTATCTCTGGGTATAAACAGAAAAAAAAGCCAACTCCTGGGATCCTTACGAACACGTACCTCCGATGCATGAACCTTGAACGAAGTAGCGAACTGTTTATCTGTTGTTCATACAAACTGGTGGTAGTCCAACTCTGTGGCATAATCTTCAGTCGATTAAGTGGAATCGCTCGGGGTGTATGAAAAACGGATAAACATCCCGCTACTTCGTTCAAGGTTCATGCATCGGAGGTAGGTGTTCGTGAGGATCCCAGGAGGTGGCCTTTTGTTTCTGTTTATACTCAGAAATAGTCGAAAATTCTTCAACTAAGGGAACCTAGAATGCCTTTCAGACGGAGCTCCTCCATACTGAAGATCCCCAAATAGGGCGAAATAGCTATCTATGGATGCTCTGTTTGATATTACCACCTTGTATGTTCTTTATGCGTTGACAGGATTAGTTCAGAAGCATGAGTTTATCATTGGTTGATTTTATTCAATTAATATTATTCTCTGCTTTCATTGTTTATAATTATTGACATCATTCATAAAGGAGTTTGTAGTATAACTACGAAAGATTTTCAATTCTGCAGATTGATGGTGATTAATTCAATTGTAGGGGAAGGATTCAATAAGGAAAGACGTGTGGCCACAGTGTTATTTCGCCTCGAAAACAGTAGGGCATTGAATATTCGCCTGAATGTGTTCTGTAGTAGTATGAAATTTTTCTGTGTTACATGCAGAATCAAAACTAAAGTTCATGACAATTTAATCAATATTGAATGAGATCTACAGCAGTCTGCTCAATTGGTTTGGTGGTAGATACTAGATTTCGGTTGTGAAATGTAGAATTCACCTTAAACTGCTTTGGTTGTTAAATCTAGGGTTAAACTCTAGCTGCATCAATCGTAAACGTATGAATTTACGATAGTGACATTTAGAATCCTGCCTTGGTTGTAAAATCTAGTAGAAGCTTGTAGTATACCGTAAATGCAAGAATTATTGCTCCTTCGCTGGTAATAATTAAAATTGAGCTGCAGCCGCTTCGGTAGTTCATCTGGAATATGGTTGTAGTCTGAAGGATTGGTTTGATGGCAGAAACTGAATTTCACCTGTAGAAGCACATAGAGTGAAATAGAAAATTATTCTGTAGTCACTAAGTCGTGAAATCTAGAGTTTGCCTACAACCGATTCAACTACTTGCTTGTACAGGGTCTTCATAAATGATTCCAACAGCGCAGTTGGCTTTGGATGAATTGAATTTTTGAATTATTATTATACGCAAGTTAGGCGGTCAATTTCTGTGGGTATAATGATCAATGTTAAAAATAGCTAGAGATGAATATGAAGAGATTGATGAATGTGTTCTTTTTGCATAAAAAGCAGCAAAATGAGAATAATCCAAAGCCAACTGCGCTGTTAGAATCATTTATAAAGTCCCCGTAGTTCTATCTATCGCCAAATGAAGAATGCACCTGTAGTTCTTCTAATTAGACCTACAGCACCTTTTGTTGAAAAATACTATAATATGACTGTAGTCTGTTGAGTTGCTTGGACAATGGAAGCTATTCGAGTGCAGTCACTCAACCTATAGTCGCATCAATCATTAAAGCATTAATTCGTCTAACCTAACCATTCTGGTCGTTATAGTTAGAATTGACCTGCAGCCGCTTCGGTGAAAAAATGTAGAATATGACTATATAGTTGGTAAGGTTGATCGCTATCGGCCAGAGCAGTTCCGGTTGCAAATTCGGTGATAAGCCTATAGTTGCATCTACCGTTAAACCGAGAATTCGTCAAAAGTCCGCTCTTGTTGTAAAAGTAAAAATTGACGTTCAGCCGCTTCGGTAATAAAATCGACTATAGTCGATTGTGTATTGATAGTTACGACTATACTATACCGTAGCAAAGTTTCGGATCATATATGATCCGACGACTGCAGCCGCTTTGGTCGTGAAATCTAGAGATCGCCTGAAACGGCTACAGTTGTAAAATCTAGAATTAGCTTATAGTCGCATCTATCAATACAGCATGAATTCCTCTGGTGGCCGCACGCGGTTCAGTTAAAAAACGAAAGCACATATGACTGGGTTGTTCCGGTGATAGTAGCAGTCGAACTCCCTCTCTAGTTGCTCCTTTCGCTAATGATCAAATTCTCTTGAGGCCAGTCAGTTCGTAAATGAAACCATTTCCTTTTAGAGGATTCGTTCGTGGATTCACGTATTCCCTGCATCTGTTTTTCTAATAGGTATATGGAATTCATGACAGCAGAACTGAAAAAATATCCTCACATGGAATAGCAAGCTTGGAGCAAACACCTTATCAACGTAACAATAATCCTCATATGTCATTTCCGATATCAGCACATCAAGAAACGCAACCGCAACAAGGCTGCTACTATCTCTAACTGGCGAACTCGGATCTTTGTAGAATGACATTGACGTCTCGTCAATATGCGTTCCTTTACGACGGCAAAGTGAGCCGGCAATGTTTTATTAATTCGTTTGCGGCGGTGGAAGAGCGGTATATTTCTGGTTTTGATGGCGTATCAATCTCCATGGTCGAAGAGTCGGCCTCTTGATAAGTGTATTGGTCTTGTGGGAATAGCCGAAATCTGTCGACGATTGCAGAATACACAAAGCATCAGAAAATGTAATTCGGAATTGTGTATGATCGAATCTGTATATGTTTACTAGATGTTCAAGTACTTGTTGGAATCAAGTCTTCTGGAGTTTTCTAGAGAATGACTTGAAACTAGTTTCGGCATAATACCTGCCGTAAAGGCAAACAAACGAAGCAATTCTTTAGGGATACAATGAAAAGAGGATGATAAAGATTATTTCGGAGAAATAACTGACTACGCTTTTTATGCATCGCTTTGAAATCATATTGTAGTCACATGTAACTACGTTGATGCCATGTTTCAATATGAAATCCTCCACTGGTATATATTTATCAATGACGATTCTTCGCTCGCTTTCGACTGGTCAAGTATCCTATCTCTATTGTTCGTGATGGAGGAGGGTCAATCTAAGAAATTTTCTCATAAAAGGAGCTCGAAGAGATATAATGGAAGGCTTTTGGATAGGAGCCTCAACTTGCAAATATACCGTGGACCTTATGTTGTACCTTTGCTTCATCGTTTAGGTGCTGAACGAGAATCATATTAAGGAGAAGTATATAACAAGAAGGTACGCAGAAAAAGATATAAAGTTTCTACAGAAAAGTAGTCAGTTCAGGAAAAAATGTAACGCCAAAAGTTCGCGTGTTTTCGAACGATGTCCACGGTTAGTTCTGCAGATTGAGATAGTTTTTGAGATCTATTTGCACTCATTTATTGGCATTTCAATATGTTGTGGCTCTTGCAATCAAACTTTTCATTTTCGAATATAACATTTCATGAATAATTGTCATCTTCATTGGAACGTGAGATTTTCGTCGAAGCCTTCGTCTTCCTCCATGTATCAAACAGATCCACTAAAAAACCATGGTGTCCATACGATAGAATTGACATATTCCCCCGACTCGCCAAAAGCTTTAGTACATTCCAGATCTCGTCTCGTCTGGTCTTCTGACCTCTTCATATTCATGACCGCAGAATCGTAAGTTTAACCCTTGCAAGCATCGAAAAAGCGAAGAGACATCGATTCCTGCATGTCTCCTCGCTTTTTATGCTGTGAAATGATATACACTCACCGGCAAAATAATCGATCAGCTCAAAAAATCGATAAAGTTTGTTATCATTAAATATGTTATTTCTTGTCCGATTCGATTGAATTCATTTTTCAATTGTAGGTGTAATCATCCTCATTTTGTACAGGGTGAAACAAATTTTTTTTTAAAGCACCCTAGTGTAATCCAGTTGTTCCAACGGGTGATTTCTTATTTCGTCATCATCTTTGAGAATTTAATTCTTTATTCTTAACAATAGCTCAATTTTTGTTAAGTATACAGGGTTTTCAGAGCAACATTAAACTCTACGATTTGGATATGGCTATGAAAGTACTTTCATAGATTTAACCTTGAATCCGAACGTTATGGAAATAAACTAAGACTGAGTGAAATTAGTGACAACATAAAACATTAAAACAAAAGAGTGCAGCGCGACATGTTGTTCCGTATGCACCGTTTATTGGGGACGATCTCGTGCTAATGCTTTATAATGCCCGACCGCATCAACCGCATGTAGCTAGGATTGCCAGGGAGGAGTATTTAGCAGAGGCTGATATCCAAGAATTCAATTGGCCTGCTCTAAGACCAAATTTGAACCCAATTGGGCATGTTTGGATGCTCTTGGGGTGAAAATTCGATATCGCGACCAACTCCAGAAAATTTGCAGCAGCTCAGTGATGCTCTAATTGATTCAAAACCTCAATAAAGATATGCCGAGACCAAATGCTTCTGTTATCCGTGTCTGAGCGGAAAACACGTTATGTTTTTGACTTATAGTTTTCAGTTTATTTTCATTGGGCCTGAAGTGTAGCTTCAATTTGTTGAAGTACTGTTGAAGCCTCGACGAAATTTAATGTTTTACTGAAAATCCTGTATCTTCAACAAAAATTGAGCTATTGTTATAATGAAGAATTGAATTGTCGAAAGAAGATGTGTCTTGTTGATGCAATAGAAATCACACAGTGGAACAACTGGAACACCCCAGGTGTGGTTCAAAAGTAAGGGTGAAAAAACAGATCTTGTTTCACCCTGTTTAAAATGACGTATGCCGAGTTTTCTTGCAATTTAAACTGGAGAAATTTTAAAAATGAACATACCTACAATTGAAAACAAAAATTCAATCGAATCGGACTGAAATAACATATTTATGAATGAATAAACTTCATCAAATTTTTGAGTGTAGTAGTCACATGTACCTCTATTGATGTTCTTTTGCTTCGTCGTTTAGGTAGACGGTGAACGAGAATCATATAAACGAGAAGTAGACAACAAGATGGTACGCAGAAATAGATCTACGGCTTCTACAGAATAGTATTCAGTTCAGGAAAAAATGCAAATGCAAATTTGTTTGGATCTATTCTCTACCCAATTCATTTCTGTATCTTTTGGATTTTGCTGTTAAATTCTTCATTGTGGAAGCCAAACTTATGAATATTTGTCACCATCAATTGATCGCGAGAACTCTCCGCCGATATCCACAAAAACTCTAGTATCAACCGATCGAATTGACATGTTCCACTTTTTGTCGGATAATAACCAAAACAGTCTCCCTCGTCTGTCCGAAGGCCTCAGGACCTTCCAGATCTTGTCTCGTCTCCCGTTCCGACCTCTTCATATTCATGACCGTAGTATCGTAGGTGTAGCCCTTACAAGCATCGAAGAAGCGAAGAGACATCGATTCCTGCATGTCCCCTCGGTTTTTATGCGTCGTATTTCATGAATCGATAATTAGCGGCGCTATCTGGTACGTCCATCGACCGTCCGATGCCAATGCAGATAGCGGCGAGCTGAGCCGACGTGTGTGGCGCACCCGATTATAATAATCGGAATTAAGTCTGAGGAAACGGCGAGTTAGCGAAGGAGACAGCGCCGCTCTTCGAAGCCGCGGACCGAACGAGATCGGATCCTGGGAGAGGATCCGTGACTCCGTTTATCGCTGAGGGTTGAATGCTACTTAGCTGAAACTTATATTTCTAGTCTCAAGTAGAGGGTTTTTTTTAAAATAGAGTTCACGTAGTGTCATGGTATTAAGTAATTATCAAATTTGATAGACAATCCCAACTAACAATTTATGTTTATAAATGTCCTGGGAACGTTTACAGAACATTTTTATAAAATACCAATGTCGCTATAAACGTTTTAACAATGTTTACACAACTACTATAAAACAAAAAGGGCGCACTCTTGTGCAGCAATTTGGTTCTTTAGTTTATTTTATTATGGCTTCCACAGCTTTTACCGGATAATTGTGTAGACATTTATAAAATAATTATAAAACATAGTTTGCAACAATTATAAAACAGTTCATTGAAAACAGTTATAGGATGGAATATTACTTTATTATTGTGACAACTATATAACATTTATGGAGCTAGCATAAAACAGTTGTTTAGAAGTTGTTTTATTGTTTCAGACGTAGCTTTTTTGTTTTGACTAACACTGAAAGTACATCCTTTTTGTTGCTAAAGTATACCCTCTGAGAATAATTTATTTTTTAATGGTCCTTAAGACAACAAAAAAGCAAGTAAAGTACATATGTTTTAGTTATATTTGTCACTAAGTCACCCATAATATATTTAGTCCTGATAAAGAGTACATACCCAATACCAGACAGACAAAAATTCCACTTGCTATCTGACGGTTGATTTTACTGCAAAGAAAGAAATTTTTCTGTATAATATATGGGACATGTATAACAAAATTTTCAAGCGCTGCAAATATCTCGGTTTTTATAGAGTTTTACGAGAAAACCTCAAAAATATAATGGTGTATTTTTCCCTCATTTTGACCTGTTATGTAATAAAATATTTCAAAGAATGCATCTTTTACAATTATATGAATATTAAAGTAGTCAGTTGATGCATTTCATCATTAAAAAATATTTTTTTGTAATACTCCTAGTAATGGCCGCTGTAAACTGGAATTAGAACAACACAAAATATGGCTGCCATGTCATAAAATACTTTTTCCACCTTGAGAGTTCTTATAAAATATGTTTGCTCTATGAGAGTGTTTTATAAAAATATTTCAATCTGTTCTTTCTTTATAAGATAGTCGTAAGAACGTTCTTAGTGCAAAAATATAAAACAGTTTTACGACAAGTCATAATATTGTTTTATAAACGTTTACACAACAATTGTAAGAAACATGTCAGCCTACCGAACAAATTTGTTTCATAATAGATTTATACCGTTGTTATCTGATACTAGTTTGGCCCAAGAGCAAGAATTACATATTTTGTTTCTGAATATTGAAGGTATTTATTCGAATAGTTGTTTTAAGTTACCATTTTGTAAAAACGGCGAGGCAGGGTTTTTTCTACTGAGGTTTTTCCCTGTGCTCTGGTATCATACGACAGAATAGTATGGTACCCCGTAGTGCACCAACCTCAGCTAGGGACTTTTTTGTTTCATGTTTTGTATTATTTTAGCTCTCAATTCAAAAAATATATATATATATATAAGCGCTATGTAAAACATTTATAAAATTAATTTATTAATGTTTTCTTTTGATATTACTGCTGCCTAAAGCAAATTGCACTCAGAAGCCACATTGAAAAAACTATTATATAATTATAATGAACTCTGTCATAATACAAATCATATAAAATGATTATGAAACAAAAAAGTTTGTGAGGACTCAGAAGCATTTATGGATACATTTATGAAACAAATCGCTATTTTACTATTATTTTTTGATCTTGAAGTGCATGACACGCTCGTGAACTCTTTATCATTATGAATTCGCTAGGTAAATCGAAGAAAGCTAAAAAAAGTGGAGCATATTACAGAAAAGTAAAAAAATGCTACCAAAATATTATAGGTGATGAATTTATTATTGGTAATAATATACCGGCACCGGATCTCCCTATAAAGGAAGCAACAGGTGACCCGCCAACAGATAAATCAAATGATTGTACTTCAAGTGATGCTGTTGAACCAAATGGTTCCAATGGACATGCTTTATTTAGTCATCAAGAAGTCGAGGCAAGGAGTTCTCAGGAAAAAGAAGATGTAATAAATGATTGGGAAGTAGAACTTGATGAATCGGATGAAGAGAATCAGTCTAATAGAAACGAAGAAGAAAGAAATTTAGAGTTTGTGAAGAGTATGAGATTGTGGGCTGTGTCCTTCAATATACCGCAAGTGGCACTAAGGGCTTTGTTTCAGAACATCAATAGTCGCTTTCCCAATACACTTCCCCAAGACCCTAGAACTCTCTTAAAAACTTACCGAAATGTTACAATAACAAAAATTGGCAACGGTAGTTATGGCATAATGGGTTGGAATTAAGCTTAAGGCAAATTTTAGCTTTCTTCGATTTACCTAGCGAATTCATAATGATAAAGAGTTCACGAGCGTGTCATGCAATTCAAGATCAAAAAATAATAGCAAATAGCGATTTGTTTTATAAATGTATCCATAAATGCTTCTGAGTCCTCACAAACTTTTTGTTTCATAATTATTTTATATGATTTGTATTATGACAGAGTTCATTATAATTATATAATAGTTTTTTCAATGTGGCTTCTGAGTGCAATTTGCTTTAGACAGCAGTAATATCAAAAAGAAAACATTAATAAATTAATTTTATAAATGTTTTACATAGCGCTTATAAAACAGTTTTATAGATGTTCGCAAAAGAACAAACTAGTATCAGATAACAACGTATAAATCTATTATGAAACAAATTTGTTCGGTAGGCTGACATGTTTCTTACAATTGTTGTGTAAACGTTTATAAAACAATATTATGACTTGTCGTAAAACTGTTTTATATTTTTGCACTAAGAACGTTCTTACGACTATTTTATAAAGAAAAATACTTCTCAAAAGCTCAATTGTGTCTCTGACAATTTCAATAAAACAAAATTGCTTTCGACGAGCAGTCATAAAGCAATTATAAAATAAAACAGCACGAACAGTTAGGAATTATAAAATATCTGTGCTAGTTGGGAATGAAACATTGCACTTGAACACGCAGTGATGAGAATCCTTTAAGTATATCGAAAGCTTGGGCTGACCCATTGAATTAAGCGTAACTGTTTAGTGAGATTGAAACAAAATGAGGGTGTGTCGTGCGCTGCTACCTTTAGGTCTATCATGCTCCCCTAGTTGATTTTTTTTAACCTTGGCAACTAACCCAAAAAAACGTTGTTTAAACTTCTACCCACAAAATGCTCAGGAGTTTTCCCATTTTTTCCACAGAATCTGCATATATCGGTTTCTGCAAGCGCCAGCTTCAAACGTGCTTTCTCAGACGACAGTATCCAGGAAGGAGTTCCGCGAGCTGGCTCTGGCTTAACTAGATTCTTGATTTTTCAGAATTTGAATTTACGAGACAATTGTTGGACTTATCCTGAGCTGGAAGACTCTGCCAGGGTACATTCCTTCTTGAGTCCTTCTTCAATTTGCTTTATATTCGAGCTTATGGTGCTGGATATCAGCGCTTTGATGACCGCTTGGTTGTCCGGACGTATTGCTATGTCACATTAACGGAACCCTTTTACAGTTTGATCGAAGTACAGTTTCCCAAAGCATGTATTTCCTCTAAAAAAAGTTAAGGTAGGTAGATATATAATTATGAGTTTGAGACCTGCGACTCATTTCGAATGACGCCATCTGACTTCCTTGGGAAATATAACATTATTTGCGATGAGCAACATGGTTATCGAACTGATTCAACTAATTCAGCAATAACATCTTTACTACTTCACATTTAACAAGAAAACGAATTCAAACTGGTAGCATGCGACCTCAGTAAGGCATTCGACTGTATTAAGCATGAAGTGTTACTGCAGAAAGTACAACAATATGACATCAGAGGAATAGCATTGAGTTTGATTGAAAGCTACCTGTAAAACTTGACACCAGAAAGTGATAATAGGAGAGAAGAGCTCAGAGTGGAAACCGTAGAGTATAAGGCTTCCCAGGAATCCATTCTTGGACCCATATTGTTCTTACTCTACATAAAAAGACTTACCAGCTAATGGTCACTGTCGCCTCAGGAAGCACCTGGATGATATTATCAGACACTGACGAGTGTAGGTTCTGTGGGGAGGAGAGAAGAAACGCCCATTCACCTAGTCAAGGAATGCCTTGGCATTGAGAGCCTAAGGAGATAATGCCTGCGCGCGAGAAACTTGTAAGAGTGAGGAACCAGCCTCGTTGAAGCCTTCGGAGATATTAGATTTCATTAGATCTCTGGAACTGGAAGGCGAGCTGTGCAGGGTTTGGCCAGAACAGCTCTGTAAGGGGGCACAATAGATCTTAAGGTCGCAGTGAACTGAAACCCCTTTAAAAACTAAACTTGTACTCCCTTATGACTAATTCGTGGTCAAATTCTATTCTGTCCGTGGGGCCGTACGTCCGACCGGCCGTTAACACAATAACTTACGAAGGATCGTCCTAGAGACTGGAGATTTTCAGGGTGAGTTCGGTTCCGGAATGGCTCTGTTAAGTTTGTTAACCAGCCAAATCGTACAGGGTGTTCCATAAAATACAGCCATTCAAAATTTTTGTTCTCCAATATCTCAGACAAAACGAAACCATCGGAATGAAATGCTGAGGCCATATGCACGATGCTCATAATAAGCTGCATGCAAAATTTTGTGATCATAGTGTAAAGAGAACCATAGAAAATTCAATTAGAATATTGAAAAGATGAAAAATCATATTTCCATAAAAAAAATGTGATTCGAAAGAAACTTCATGCAGAATTTTGTGGCCATACTGTTAACAGAACCAAGGAAAATTCAATTGGAATATTCAAAAGAGGAATCTTTAACAGGATATCCGATTCAAATGAAATTTTTTTGTGAATGCAGACCGTTATACTGACGTTGCATGCAAAATTTCAAGAGGATCGCATCATCAGAACCACAGAATTTAATTTTTGTAATTTTTTATTTTTTACATATTAAAATTTTTGAATAATTTCCAGAATTCTGAGATTTTGCATTTATATATTTGGTATCAATCTCAAGTTCCATATAAAATTTTGATGTTATTGCTCCACCAGAGAACGAACGCTCAAAAGCTCCTGCTCAGGGCTTTTGTTAAATTTTTTGCTCAGTATTCTAGATCCAAAAGGAGTATACATAAACGTTCTTCGGTTACGGAATGTGAAGATAGCAACTATGATCTGAAAAAGATCCCGGTGGGTAAGTCGTCCACGGCGGTTTTCCATGGCTCTATACCATTTGCTTCTTATCAGATTGAGCTACTTGTTAGCAATCGCCATTCAGCGATCACGCCTGCTTGTCACTTTTGATGAATCCGATTATAGTTTATGGGTAGGTTCGGATTAACCACGGTTCCTCTCAACGGAATTTAAACCCCAGATCTAAGTGGCCGGTTGAATGAAGATGTTGATAGGAATATTTCACTTTTCACGATATAAAATTTTCATGATTCATTCATTGAAAAACATCTGACAATTAACAACTTTATCTGCATTTTGGGTGGGTGATAACACTTTATCATTCTAAAAAATTTAAAATATGTTGTGAACCGATCGAATATTGCCATATTTTGCTCAGCGAAGTCACTTTATCAGACCGCATACAAGAAAAAAAAATAGGACAAATCGAGTTGTTTCGAGGAAAAATCATCCAAGCGCTCTTATATTAAGTATTCGGAATGGATAAAATAGGTTAAGTTGAAAATTTTTTGTACGTTCTAACAACGAATCCAATTTTATGATTTTGAATCATATGGAACCATTTCACCCAATCATGTCAACATTACATCGAAAACTACATCCAATGCAATTGTCAATCCCAATGATAACACGATAGTCTTTTGAAATTATATATATATATATATATATTCTTTTGAATTGATAGCTAAAAAATACAATACATGAAACAAAAAAAGTCCCTAGCTGAGGTTGGTGCAAAACGGGGTACCATACTATTCTGTCGTATGATACCAGAGTACAGGGAAAAACCTCAGTAGAAAAAACCCTGCCTCGCCGTTTTTACAAAATTGAAACTTAAAAATATTCGAATAAATACCTTCAATATTTAGATACAAAACACTTAATTGATGCTCTTGGGCCAGGAGGGTGTTTTAAACCAGGTCTGGCGTTCCAAGTGATGATTTTCGAATCTTCTGTTCTTCTAAGACCGCTACAGGACCCTACTGAAGGGTAATCATCTCCCATAGATTTGAATAGTGGTATTTCATCCTAAATATCGAATTTAATTTCGGAATAATGATAAAAAACGTGTGACAAACTTATGTCAAAATGACATAAAAAAAAAATTATATATTATAGTTCCATGGCAACATCATTCCAAACAAATTTCAAAATGTCACATTTTGGCTTGAATGTCAAAGACAAAAAGATAACCAATCATACAAATAGATCAAGAGCTGTCAGTCAATTGGCAAAAAGTGGTGTAAAGGAATAACAATTGCTGAAAATTACTGATCATAGCAATTAAAATTCTATCAAACCATATCTAAACCTCGATCAAGAATACCACAACAAGATGATAATTAGTACGTTTTCATGGAGAATCCAATACGATTTGAATACGATTTCTGTACTGAATACGCCATGAAAACGGGTATTGAAATCGTACCGAGCTTTAGTTCCGATACGGCTTTTTTCGGGAGCGTATCGAAATTTCAATCCAATTGCTGCACATGAAAACGGGTATCGAATTGGAGCATGCGCATTGCGAGCAATATTGTGATGTTTGACATATTTAAAAATCAAAATGCAATCGAGCGAGGAAAGTGTTAAGGCTGGACCTAGTAAAAACAGAAATATATGGAAAGAGGCTGAAGTAATTGGCGTTCCTCGCGTTCCCGCTGATAGATATGACATTTGACAAGTGACATATAAAGCTTCAAATCGAAAAGATTTCAAAACGATTTGAATCCCATTTAAATGTGCATCATGAAAACGGATATGAGTATTGAACTCAAACCGAATTGAATATTCCATGAAAACGTAGTAAATATTACGTGGAAATAGATCTTCTATACAAGAGAATAGCAACGAATCTAATGTTGAGTTGAATTTTACTAATTGCACTTTCACTAATTGGATTTTCAATGAATAAATAAATGTTTTGTTATTTTTTTCTGTCAAAAAATTTTCTGTCGAATATTCCTCGGACATTGATAGGTAAATGCCTCATAATTTTATGACAAATATCTCAAACTCGTTGCTTGGTAACAATGAACGAGCTTTCATAATTCTCCATCCAATTCGTAAATCAAGAAATAGATTCCAATTATTGGATATATTTTTCATTGATTATTAGATTTATGGTTATTGAACTTACATAATGTCAGTTCGAACCTCTAATTCAAATTGCGAAAAATGACCCATCAAAAGATCTAGAATCTCCAGGAACCAGCTCGAAAACCCGTTGCAAGAGTATCATTATGAATGTGTAATTCCAGAACTAAAACGTATTCGCCATATCAATGTTAATCACCTAAGCATACGCCAATTCTCAAGAATAGCAATTCAAGCTATCAGTAACACATCGCCATTCGATTGTAAATACACACATCATCCATAATATCAATAAAAATGCAAATGATATCCCATTTTCGCGTCATGTAATTTGGGAGGTTAGAAACAAATGCGTCACTCTACAGTCTACAGGGAGGGACCGGCTTCAGATACAAATGCCTTTTCTACTTGAAATTAAAAATGCTACAATTTGGTTTATAAAAAACAAATTGATTTCAAAAAGGAAAAGACTCATTCTATTATATTCGGCACACGACAGTCGAATGGAATGACCAAAATGTGTCACATTAAAAAGGGTTTTACAATGAGAGGTGTTGATAATCAAAGCAAAATTCCATTTTTCAATATAAATGATCGGATGTGATCGATAGCCTCACGAATTCCATCATGAGATCTCGGTGGCCAATTGTGATCACCTTTTCGAGAGATAACACGGTCCAGAAACTTTTCCTGCAAAAGATCAATGGTTTCATTGCTCGTGTGGCACGTAGCGCCGTCTTGTTGGAAGTAAACGTTGTACAGATCAATACTATCATATTTCGGCCATGAAAAATCTTTTATCATCTCTCGATAGCGCAATGGACAAATCTGGGTTTTCTTCAACACTTTCTGCTACAGACGCAATATTCTCGGCTGTTCTTGAGCGACGCGCACGGGTTTTATTCTTCACATCACTAACTTGTCCCAACAGCTCGAATCTTTCCACCAATTTCTTCATTATGGTCTGACAAGGTGCTTCACGACAACCCAGAAATGTTCGAGTTTTACAAACCGTTTCTGCCAATTTTCACCATTTTTACAGTGAATTTCAATGATTTCAATGCATTCTTGAAGCGTATATCGTTCCATTTTTATTAATGGCATCGTTTCTACTTGTCAAATGTCAAATAAATGACATCTTCAAACGTGACATCTACCGAAGAAAGCTTAAGAAAACGTGGTATATCAGACAGACCTTCCATTTATCATTAGATATCTAAGAGTAACACGTAAACTCAGATAAGTTGTGATATTTTCGTGTATTTTTGTTGATTAAATTTAGTTGAATTCATTATCATCAATTTGCATATGTTGACAATATGCTCTGTAACAGAAAGCCTATATTTGTTCAGAAATGTTATTGTATTGAGACAAACATTCAGAAATAGGGCCGTAACAAAAAGTAAGTAAATTGAATGTATCTTAGTGAAACAAATAAAATATTTTGTGACCACTATACCCGGTCTGCCCTTCATATTTTATAGTACTTTGGTGTTGAGATCTATCTATTATACATTCAGTTGTCTTCTCCATTGAAGTTTTTTTGGATGGTCGTTTCAACTCGCACTACGGACACCAGAAAGATCGAAATCAACAAGGTGATTACAACATTCTTCCCACGAACTCACTAATATACATATCACCAATCTTACCCAATTAGTAAGAAAAGTTTTGATGTTATTTATGAGCGCCCAGAGAGGGAGATAACGATCGAATTGAAAGATCAAAACAACACCCAACATAACCTGATCAGTAAGCGAGGTGTTCAGAGCTAATAAAATCAGTATTGAAAGATGAAAGCTACGCAAGGAACGGTAATTGTCGTTTTATTAAATAAATTACATTTCGTTGATGAAATCATTAAATTTTAATATCTTTCTTAGGGCATTGTTAGTCAAATCAAATTTTTGGTGTAATTCTGGGAATTAAGAAATTGCAATTCACTATTTTCTCATTCACTCAGTGGGATATTATTATTATTAATTGAAAAAAGCTGTAGTTTTTCAGAAATAATCTAAAAATGATCTACCGATTCGATAATGTTTAGAATGTAGAATATAGAACCAAAGAATAACTAGTAAAATAAGCGAACCCAGAGGATTGGACGATAGATAGATTAGATCCTGATTGATTTGCACAAAAAAAACCTTCAGCATTGCGACGAATGAAATCTTTAGTGCATTACAATATTTCAACAACAATTCATTTGTGAAGTTGATTGTTGTATTTCTAGGACTTCCTTGTCGGCTCAGTTGGAATAAAATAATCAATAACATGAAATGAACATCCTTAAACCTGTTGGTTGATTGTTCAGTTATACAGGGTGCGGCACGGAGGATGGATGGTTTTAAAAAAATAATAAAAGCGTTAATTTTTACTCAAAAACACATTTATTGACGGAATCAGATTCTCAAGGAAATAGCATTTGAGACAGTCAAGTGTGGAAAATCACATCAGGCATGTGGTGGCCGAAATCGGTGATGTAGTGCTGGAGGCGCTCTTGGAAGTTCGCGTAGACTCTCTCCAACATCGCTCTCTCAACTTGGGCAACTTCCACGCGAATAGCCCTTTTCAATTCGTCCAGAGTTCGGGGCTTGGTCTCGTATACTTTAGCCTTGAGGTGTCCCCATAAGAAAAAATCGCATATAGATAAATCTGAGGACCGGGGAGGCCAATGAGCATCGCCAAACCTGGAAATAAGGCGACCAGGGAAGAGAGGGCGAATAACGTCCATTGATGCTCTGGTTGTGTGGGCGGTCGACCCATCCTGTTGGAACCACACACGTCGGATTGGAACACGTTGCCGTCGTAATTCGGGGATAAAGAAGTTGTTGATCATTTCGACGTACCGCTCTGAGTTCACGGTAACAGCACGACCATTAACGTCTTCGATGAAGTAAGAGCCAATGATGCGAGTTTGCGATACAGCGCACCAAACCGTAACTTTTGGGCTGTGCAGCGGTCTTTCGTGTAATTGTTGCGGATTTTCATTAGCCCAATAACGGCAATTCTGCCGGTTAACCATGCCGTTGAGGTGAAAGTGGGCTTCGTCACTCATGAACAAAATGAGGTTCTCATTTTGATCGATCAGTGCTTCCATCTCACGTGCGAAGTTCATTCGTTGTGCATAATCTCCGGGGTGTAACTGTTGCACAATGGCCAATTTGTAGAGGTGAAAGCGAAGATCCATATGCAAAATTCGTCTCACCGAACGATCACTGAGGCGAAGTGCAGCAGCATGTTTCCGAGCAGATCGCGACGGACTGCGAAGAATGGCTTGTCGAACGCGTTCAACATTTTCAGGCGTTCGAACTGTTCGCACAGGTCCTCTTGGTCTTCTGTTGATCAGTTCACCACGTCTGCGAAGTGATTCAACGCAACGAAGGATGGTGTTTCGAGAGGGAATAGCTCTATTCCGATTAATGTGGAAATGGCGACGAAACTCACGCTGCACGACCGTGACTGACTCATTATTTCGGACGAAACTATCATAGGCGAAAACACGATGCTCCACCGTCCAAGGCTCCATGACGACAACTGGTAAATAAATGCTAGGAACACACGAATCTAACGGCACCTTCCCCACTTCTCTCGTCCTCAGTGGGGGAAAGTTATGCCCATCTGAAAAACGTCCGCCCTCCGTGCCGCACCTTGTATTCGATGATAATATGGAACATTTTTCTACAACCCCTCTTCTGCAATAAAACCCAGCTCTGGTCCTCCTGAGATGAAAATATCATCTTTCCAATACTGTAATCTGTATGAAAGGTTCATTTGAATGATTTCATTATAAAAATCAATTGCAAGGTTTTATCGGTTGTTTTCAATTTGGTTGAAACTTATGAATTTTATTACAGACTACGAACTGACATGTCTAAAAAGCGACTGTTCGAAAATTAAATTCAGTAAATACGTCAAAACATTTATGCTTGTTTAGAAAACTCTCATAAAAAGAATACATCATGAGATTTTTGAAAATATTATTCCCGACAGAGACTGAAAACTAACAAAATTTTTCAAAAGCGAATTGAATGATTAATGAACATTTTTATTCTAGGGAAGCTATTTTCGGTCTAGGTAAAATAGAATATTACGTATATGTAAAATGGTTGAGTTGCTGAGAACATTTTTTGGTACAGTTGTGACATATCAGTTCTCTGATAAACGGTTAAATTCCGAAGTGAAGTGGTTTCATAGGAAAGACCCAGGTACCTCAAAACACGGAAATCTGTCTAACAATTTTGGCGCATTCGCCAATTTGCATCGGTTGAAGACGAATGCCTCCCAGAAAGGCTAGTTGAAGCCACCAGATTAGACATTGTCCATTGTCGAGATAGTAAAAAAAAGTATATTCACTCCTATTCGCGAAGACAAAACAGTTCTCTGCATTAGGAGAGGGTATCAAATACTACATGCTGTATACTCTGTACTTTGCAGACGAGACCAGATCCTAATGCAGAAGATCAGTAAGATTGAGGTAATATGGTGGTCGGAAAAACTGAATGAAGAGTATACTGTGGCAGGTCTCACGGATCGATAAAAAATGTCAACAAGGCTAAATACCTGGGAGTTATCTTCGATATGTCATTTTGACATAAGTTTGTCACACGTTTTTCATCATTATTCCGAAATTAAATTCAATATTTAGGATAAAATACCACTATTTAAATCTATGGGAGATGATTACCCTTCAGTAGGGTCCTGTAGCGGTCTTAGAAGAACAGAAGATTCGAAAATCATCACTTGGAATGCCAGACCTGGTTTTTAAAACACCCCCCTGGCCCAAGAGCAAGAATAATAGACTGAGAGCTGGTACGGAGGGGTAAGGGTCACTAGGTGCAAGGGTAATTTTACCGACATAGCGTAAGGCGGGCAGCCAGAAGGCACACTGGAAGAATAACGGAAGGGTAGGGGGTAAACATGCAATTTTTTTACGAAAAAAAAGTCATAAGGTGCAAAGATGGCAATTTGTAGAATAAGAGAAGGTGGTATGAGTAAGCAGGAAAAACATTGCCAGAAGGCTGAGTGGAAGAATAACGCGAAGGGAGGGGGTTTAAACATGCATATTTTTTTCGAAAAAAAAGTCATAAGGTGCAAAGATGGCAATTTGTAGAATAATAGGATGTAGTATGAGTAAGTAGAAAAAAACATGCCAGAAGGCTAAGTGGAAGAGTAACGCGAAGGGAGGGGGTTGAACATGCAATTTGTACGAAAAAAAATCATGAGGTGCAAAGATGGCAATTTGTAGAATAATAGGGGGGTAGTATGGGTAAGTCGGAAAAAACATTGCCAGAAGACCAAGTGGAAGAATAACGCGAGGGGAGGGGGTTAAACATGCAATTTTTTTACGAAAAAAAAGTCATAAGGTGCAAAGATGGCAATTTGTAGAATAATCGAAGGTAGTATGAGTAAGCAGGAAAAAACATTGCCAGAAGGCTGAGTGGAAGAAAACGCGAAGGGAGGGGGTTTAAACATGCATATTTTTTTCGAAAAAAAAGTCATAAGGTGCAAGGATGGCAATTTGTAGAATAATCGAAGGTAGTATGAGTAAGCAGGAAAAAACATTGCCAGAAGGCTAAGTGGAAGAGTAACGCGAAGGAGGGGGTTGAACATGCAATTTGTACGAAAAAAAATCATGAGGTGCAAAGATGGCAAAATAATATAGGGGGTAGTATGAGAAATCAGGAAAAAAAATTGCCAGGAGGCTAAGTGGAAGAATAACGCGAAGGGAGGGGGTTAAACAAGCAACTTTTAACGAAAAAAAGGCATAAGATGCAAAGCTGTCAATTTGTAGAATGATCGAAGGTAGTATGAGTAAGTTGGAAAAAAATTCAAAAAGGCTAAATGGAAGTATAACGAGAGGCATTTATCCAAAGGACCAAAGGTGACATGAAATATCTCAAATTATGTAAACGAAGTGCCAGATTCTTTCAATAAAATGAAATATAGAGAAGGCTACCGATGCTCTTTGTATCGCTGATATCTTTGTCATTCTTCCACTTAGCCTTCTGACAATTTTCTTCCTTCTTACTTGTACTATCTCCGTTTATTCCACAAATCGTCCATTTTGCACTTTATGACTATTTTTTCCAGAAGAAAGATGCTGGTTTAACTCCTTTCTACTACTTATACTATCTCCGATTAAAATAATCGGAGATAATTGTGTAGATTCAAAATGCCATCTTTCTAACTTATGACTTTTTTTTCGAAAAAATAGATGCATGTTCAACCCCTTCCTTCACGTTATTCTTCCACTTAGCCTTCTGACAATGTTTTTATCATACTCATACTACCCCCTTTTATTTTACAAATAGCCAGCTTTGCACCACACACGCCTTTTTTCCTTAAAAAGTTGCTTGTTTAACCTCCTCCCTTCGCGTTATTCTTCCACTTAGCCTGCTGGCAATGTTTTTTCCTGCTTACTCATACTACCTTCGATTATTCTACAAATTGCCATCTTTGCACCTTATGACTTTTTTTCGTAAAAAAATTGCATGTTTAACCCCCTCCCCTCGCGTTATTCTTCCACTTGGTCTTCTGGCAATGTTTTTCCGACTTACCCATACGACCCCCTATTATTCTACAAATTGCCATCTTTGGACCTCATGATTTTTTTTCGTACAAATTGCATGTTCAACCCCCTCCCTTCGCGTTACTCTTCCACTCAGCCTTCTGGCAATGTTTTTTTTTACTTACTCATACTACCTCCTATTATTCTACAAATTGCCATCTTTGCACCTTATGACTTTTTTTTCGAAAAAAAATATGCATGTTTAACCCCCTCCCTTCGCGTTATTCTTCCACTCAGCCTTCTGGCAATGTTTTTTCCTGCTTACTCATACAACCTTCTCTTATTCTACAAATTGCCATCTTTGCACCTTATGACTTTTTTTCGTAAAAAAATTGCATGTTCAACACCCTACCCCTCCGTTATTCTTCCAGTGTGCCTTCTTGCTGCCCGCCTTACGCTATGTCGGTAACAATCGAACCTGTGAACGATAAAAATTACCCTTGCACCTAGTGACCCTTACCCCTCCGTAGCCAGCTCTTAGACTATAACGTATTTTGTATCTGAATATGAAGGTATTTATTCAAATAGTTTTAAGTTTCAATTTTGTAAAAACAGTGAGGCAGGGTTTTTCTACTGAGGTTTTTCCCTGTGCTCTGGTATCATACGACAGAATAGTATGGTACCCGTTTTTGCACCAACCTCAGCTAGGGACTTTTTGTTTCATGAGTTGTATTTTGTTAGCTCTCCATTCAAAAGAATATATATATCTTCAATACAGAAGGAAGTAGTAGAAATGAAGTTCAGGACAGAAGCACAAAGGGTCGCAAAACCATAGAAGCACTCAATTGCATACTTTGAGAAAAAATATAAAAAAAAATGGAAGCAAGCCCTGAGCAGGAGCTTCTGAGCGCTCGTTCTCTGGTGGAGCAATAGGACTATCATCTCAAAATTCTGTATATGACTTGAAATTGATACTTTATATATAAACAATTAAAAAAATTCAATTCTATGGTCACACTTGAAAATTAAAATAATTAAATTTTATGGTTCTGATGATGCGATCCTCTTGAAATTTGGCATGAACATTCAGTATATCAATCTTTATACCAGGAATAAATTTCACTCAATTCAGATATCTTGTTATGAAAATATAATTTTTTTTTCAATATTCAAATTGAATTTTCTATAGTTCGGATGATGCGATGATCTTCAAATTTTGCACAAACATTCAATATATAAATCTCAATTCCAAAAATAAATTTCATTTGATTCGGATATCTTGTTATGGAAATATAAAGAGTCTTTCCTTTAATATTTCAATTGGAATTTCTATGGTTCTGATGATGCTATCCTCTTGAAATTTTGCATGAACAATCAGTGTGTCAGTCTTCACTCACAGAATGAATTTCAGTTGAATCGGAAGGTTCGTTATGGAAATAAAAAAATTCTTCCTTTCAATATTCCAATTGAATTTTCTATGGTTCTGTTAACACTATGGCAACAAAATTTTGCAAGAGGCTTACTACGAACATCTGGCACGTTGCTGCAATATTTCATTCCGTTTGCTTTCGTTTTGTGTGAAATATTGAGTAACAAAAATTTTGAATGGCCACTTTTATGGAAAACCCTGTACGATTTTTCTGGTTAACGAACTTAACCGAGCTATTGGGAGCTGAACACACCCTGAAAATTTCAAGTCTCTAGGACAATCCGTTCGAGAGTTATTGTGCTCACGGCCGGCGGAGACCGGCCCTACAGAATTTGATTTGACCTCATATTTTCCATCAGGGAGTCGAACCCTATCGTTTGAGACCATTTTCGGCTCAAAATTCGAAAATTACAGACATTTGGGCAAAACGATATAGCACTCGTCTAAGTAGAACGAGCGCTCAAAAACAGAAATGCGTATCTATAAATCAATAGTTCAAGGCATTATGTTGTATGGCGCGGAAGTGTGGGATTGAGTGAGACCAACAAAAAGAAGCTACTAGCCACAGAGATGGACTTTCTAAGAAGGAGTCGTGGAAGATCGAGACTGGAGGGAGTAAGGAACGTGGAGATCAGGAGGCAGATGCACGTCGAGAGGAATATCATTGACGAGGTTGAAAGAAATCAACTGACGTGGTTCGGACATACAAAGAGAATGGGAGATACTAGATGGCCGAAAAAATTTTTGCAGGAAAGACGAAAGAGAGAAACACCAAGACGAATCTGGAGAGATGACGTCGAAGAAGCCATGGAAGCACGCTAACGCTCATGAGTTGTGTGGTGATGATGCACTGATTTTGTAGCGAATTATTACAAGAGATGAAATGTGGGCCTCTCACTTTCAGCCTGAGTCTGAGCAAGAGTCAATGCAATTGCATCATAAAAAGGGACTGCTATCGACAGAATATATAAGAATCGGCTAAAAATTTGAAAGCTACTATTTTTTGGAATTGTGGCGAAGAATACAACGCAACGATACAGGTACTGGAAAATTCAAGCGAGTATATCGAATGAAAAGGCCGAAAAAATTCATTAATTAATTAAAAACTCAAATTTGATCTAATGTTCCATTATATTCGACAACCCATTCATTCCTTGAACTTTTGGATTATCCCTGGTTTGCCGAATTGATGATCATATATCAACTTTTTCAATCTTTATAACTTAAACGAAGGAAGAAATACTGAGATGTTCATGAGAACTGGTGTGTTTCACTTTCGCATCAGACGTTAGGACGATACGATTTTAGATCGGCAAAACTTCATTTTCCTGCCGTTAGAAGGCGCTGCGCCAAAATATCTAACAACAGAATTTGGACTTAATTTTTCCAGTGTCAAAATAACGTCTCTGGTGAAATCTCAAAACTCATTCGACATAAGAACAAAAGAGCCAAATACGAAATGTAGCGGCGATAAACTGAAGTTTATATCATTCCATTCGAATCGGGCAATATCTCAGTTGGATTTTTTCTGAATTTATCGCGGGACAGACCTTCCAGCTTTTCATCTAGGTATACAGGGTGTCCCATTACTCGACGTCAACCGGAACCGGGTGAAAAGGCAAGTAATGCTGGTTGTCAGAAAAATATTAAAAAAAATCTAAGTTGCATGATTTTAAAATAATGCGCATTTAAAAAAACAAGCAAAATACCACACCCTATGACAGTATTTTCGCTCCTGTTGCCACAAATATCAACTTTTCCCAACTTTTTTCTTTGCTGTGTAACCTTGAATAATGCTTGTCTGAACTGTAATCAAAATTTTGATACCAGCTGATCTAGGTTTCTTAAAAATAGGGCTAACTTCTCAGAAAAAAATGTACTACGTAGGTTTGGCATGTTTTTTCAAAAGTTGGCGCATTTAGTGAGGATTCCAAAATGGTATAATATTTGTTTAATTGTAGCTGCCGTAGTTCAAATTTATTATCGATTGCCTTTGAACACACTTTTTCGTTAACTGCTTCCCAGTCCAATGGATTCAAGTCCGGTGAACGGGCCGGTCACGAGATTGGACCAGAACGTCCGATCCATCTTCCGGGAAAAAATGTTATCAGAAAAAAAATTTCCAGAGAAAATAATTTTTCCAGAAAAAATTTTTCCGGAGAAATTTCTCTGGAATTTTTTTTTCTGGTAACATTTTTTCCCGGAAGAGGGATCGGATGTTCTGGTACAATCTCGTGGCCGGCACTTTCACCGGACTTGAATCCATTGGACTTTATTACTGGGAAGCAGTTAACGAAAAAGTGTATTCAAAGGCAATCGAAAATAAATTTGAACTACGGCAGCTACAATTAAACAAGTATTATACCATTATGGAATCCTTACTAAATGCGCCAACTTTTGAAAAAACATGCCAAACCTACGTAGTACATTTTTTTTTCAATACAGTCAGTTGAAACTAGGCAAGTGTTCATTTCGAATTTTTTTTCTGAGAAGTAAGCCCTATTTTTATGAAACCTAGAGCAGCTGGTATCAAAATTTTGATTACAGTTTAGACATGCATTATTCAAGGTTACACAGCAAAGAAAAAAGTTGGAAAAAGTTGATATTTGTGGCAACAGGAGCGAAAATACTGTCACAGGGTGTGGAATTTTGCGTGTTTTTTTAAATGCGCATTATTTTATTTTATTTTTTTTATATTTTTCTGACAACCAGCATTACTTGCCTTTTCACCCGGTTCCGGGTTGACGTCCAGTAATGCGACACCCTGTATAATATCTCAACATTACTCTTCAACATCCCAGGCCAAACCATCAGAAAAGATATCGATTGAAATATAATCTGGGAGGATTCTGCATTTCTAAAAAAACTTTACAGGTTTTCACTCCTTATATTCCTGGCCCTTCAGGAAAAATACGAAGAATTGGTTCCAAATTCAACATGAGAACTGTTTTCAAAAGACAAAATGATTTGATATCCATTCTAATCGAAACGAAACTAATGAATGAGACAAAAAAATCAAAAAAATTATTTTCACAATATTCCCTGTATATGTGGAAAATCTTATACAGGAAAGACATCAAGACCTTTAGAGATAAGAAAACGGGAACATAAGAACAACATCAAAAATAGAGACATTACAAGATCACAAATCGCTGATCATGTATGTTCAAATAGCGGAAATCATATGATGAACTGGAACAACACAAAGATCCTAATGACGAAACCTGATAATTATACAAGGAAAATTATGGAAACCACATGAATTTTGACAGATGAAGTAGATAATTTGGCCAGTTGTTCAGTTGGAATAGATCGTATTTGGATTGATTTATTGAAGAAAAAAATTACATCAGGAAATTTCAAAATTAAATAAATCAACATCTCTATGTGTTGACAACTTTCAATGTCAATTAAACTGCAAATGATCAAACACACAATTCCGAAGATCGAAGATTTTACAAGTTTGTCTGACCGAAACGTTACATTATCCTTTTCATTTATTTTCTCTTCAATATTTACTGTTAGGTAACAATTTTTTCAAAACAACCAATTAACTCCTGACGAATAAGTGCAAAGATTTCCGCAGGAGCACTTCATCCTAATTAAAAAAGTTTTAATTATTTTTTTTTAGAGACTGGGAGTGAAAACCTATAAAGTTTTTCAGAAACATCAGAAAGGACTCTGCGAATCCGCCCCTGCCGATTCCCGAACATCGGACGTACGCAAATTGTATATCGCTGTATTCGACGACCGACCGATATAAAAGAGCTGTCGTGTCTCCGTTTCAGCTGTCCCAATTAAATCGAAATAATATATCTCCGCATATCGAAATGCAAAATACCGCAACCGCGCCTGTATATCTGTACGTGTGTGTGTACGCGCTATCCGGCAAATTGCTATTTCGGTGCTCCGCGTAAATTGAGTCGATGCCGAAATTAATTCGACATGTGTTTCTTCGATTGGACGCCGGTTTCTGGATATTGTTACATCGTATTTTAATTAGCCAACGACGGATTTCGCCTATTTTGAAAAATCGCCCGGGAAGCGTTACAACGATATTCGTGTTATTTCAATTTGTCGCCAAAACAATCCTTATATTTGCCGAAGCTAATTGTTATTAGCATCGCTATTTTTCGGTTGTTGTGAGTATATCCAATAAAAACATAATTGAATTTCAATGTTAAACATAGAATTCTTGTTATATATCTGGGTACACTTTTATATACGAAAATATAAGTTCACTCAATAATAATATAGAATTAACTAGGTATGCATGCTTCAAAGAAAACAACAGTTTTGGCAATAAAATTGAGTAATTACGTATTTACTGATTGATTTATTTAGATTAATTGTTATATTCAAAATCGACTTCAGAAAGCTTGATCGTGCAAACAAATTAGTGATTCGAAAAGTTGCCTATGAGTTCTGTCAAAAATGAACTAAAATTTAAACACATATAATGGCATGTCATTAATTAACATGTTAGACCTATTGTGTAAACCAACTCTATCCACTCCAATAGGGTAATATGTCAGTTATTAAACTAATTTCTATGTGTAATAGTAGCTATACATGTCTATGAACCGAAAAGCGAGTGTTATATAATAACACCCGTTCATAACACCGCTAATGAAAATACCTAGAAAAAATGAAATTGCTTACAAAAAAATGAATAAAAGTAGGATCGATCCGGAAATCTATTTCAGCCATCAAGATAACGTTCTAGCGATTAATTCCAGATTTATTTTTGGAAAACGTAAATTTTTGAAGTTGCGAAAGTACTTGATTTGATTAGAGACTCTGATTTGATTCCCGACCAGAGTACAGAGGTTTGACGGTTCGACGAAATGTTGTCAACGCTTTCGACCACTGTTCAAAATTTTTTAAATGCAGATTAATTCGAATTTTACTGAAGAAGTCGTGGATAAAGTATAGTATTCAATTCGCGGTAATGCTCAAAACATACTTGATGAATTACATTCATCTGCGTGTGTTTTGACCTGCATTACCGCTCATCGAATATATACTATTATATTCTCAAAATATTCGATTATTCACGCTAAACACCTCAGATAAAAAAGTAAACCTAAAGATGCGTTTCTTGACACAGCCAAATAGAATATGCTTATGAATGCGAACATCATTCGGTATCGCAAACTTGTGTTGTATCTTCATCAGTATTGGAATAATTTGGTCTACGGCTCTCCTACTATGGTACTTACAGCTAGAGTCTGCTATAGACAATTCTGTCAGTTTGGCAACAGCGTTCCGTTACTGTTTAGTTATTCCATGCGCTGTGTTTACTCTTTCGTTTCGATTTGACGTTTATAAACTAAATTATTTTACTGACTTGGTGGCAGTTTATTGTTGCTTAAGAGTGTGCTATGGCAAAATTACGAAAATGTCACATAATATTCAGAAATTGTAGAAATGGAAATCTAACCTATGTTTACTTCACCCAAAAGCGACAGAGAAATGCAGTACTATTCATGCGTAGAGGCATATTTACTTTCACTTCTTACTTTGAGCTAAACACTAATTGGTGATCGACCTTGTGTAACAATTGGAATTGGACGACATTAATTTACATTTTTTATGAAAATTGCAAAGAATTGAAACGTTTCTATGTATTCTAAACCAATTTTTGAAAGCTTCTGATTATTAATTAATCTAATGGAACAAGTTGGGAGATATCTGTACGTTCAGGTCACACGAGATCGAGATAACATAAGAATGTTTGGATCTTTCTGTGATGAAGAAAAGGAAAATTGCTATTTCGGTGCTACGCGTAAATTGAGTCGATGCCGAAATTAATTCGACATGTGTTTCTTCGATTGGACGCCGGTTTCTGGATATTGTTACATCGTATTTTAATTAGCCAAGGACGGATTTCGCCTTTGTTGGAAAATCGCCCAGGTTTTGTTACAACGATATTCGTGTTGTTTTAATTTCTCGCGAAAACAATCCTTAAATTTGCTAAAGCTAATTATTGACAGTCGTACTGCTATTTTTCGATTGCTGTATGTATACCTACCGAAAACATAAATTGGATTTCAGTGTTAGACCATGGAATTTTTATTATATACCTGAAAATATAAGTTCGTTAAATAATTTGTGAAAATTAATTCATTGCATCTGAAACATTACGGTGGAAATTAAACAGTTATTGTAATAAATCTAAGTGCTGATTCACAATGGACGTAACCATAACGAACACGTAAACGTACTTTGTCCGTAAACGTAAATGTGTTGAGAATGGACTTTGGGCGCAGTAGCAAATTATAGACGTTTTTGTAGAGTAAGAATATGTTTCTGTACCTTTATAATAAGTGTTCTATGAATTGTTGAAAATTAATTACTGTGAAATGTTGTCATTAATTAAAAATGTATGAAGTATTGAGTCTGATTTTATTGAGACGATGTTTGAGAAAAAAAAAGAAATTGAGGAGCAAAATTCTAAAAGAAGAAAAAAACGACGTTGGTGAGTTAGACCTACAAATCACAGAATGTGAAAATTTCTATAATTAACGTTAGAATTACGGACTACCATAAGCTTTACGTAAACATAAAAATTACAGAGCCTATTGTGAACAGTTCCATATGATTTGCATTGGTTCAACTTTGCGTTTTTTCGTTTACGTTCCGGGAGTTTTATGGTTACGTCCATTGTGAATCCAGCATAAGTAATTACGCACGCACTGATTGATTCATATGGACTATTTGGTATACTTGAAATGGGTTTTAGAAAGGTTGATTGGGCAATAAAATAAATTATTTAAATCGTAGTCTATGGTTTATGTCAAAAATGAACTCAAAGGGTAAAGCCGGGTTTCAATGGTAAATCTTCCCCAGCGGCTTTTTCGATTCATATTGAGGGGATCGATTAGGCATTGAATAAAAATAATTCAGCCAACTTTTCAGCTTCTTATCTCCAGCCATTTTTGATATTCCTGTAAAAAAACACTTTCTTAGATTTTTATTAACTGTTTGAATTTTGGGATTCAGCAGATATTCATCGAATTTTGGTGCCGTTGTATTCATATTGGCTCCCGGAACAATATTAGCGAGAAAAACAATTGGCGATCAGTTTTATTTTGGAAAATATGGGCCCTCAAAATCCGAAAAAATTTCACCTGAAAGTCCCTTTTCTCACTACAAAAATACTGAATTATCGTTTTATTGAGTTTTGAGCCTGTCTGAACATTTTAACATGAAGATTTGATTAATTTTATTTCAAATATATTTCACCTGATAATCACTTTTCTCACTAAAAAAATACTGAATTATCGTTTCATTGAGTTTAGAGCCTATCTGAACAATTTAACATGAAGATTTGATTCATTTTATTTCAAATATTTTCAATAATTTTTTTACAGAAATCTCGAGAATGGCTAGAGATATTATTATTATTATTATTCAATGCCTAATCGATCCCCTCAATATGAAACGAAAAGGCCACAGGAGCAGATTTACCATTGGAACCCGGCTATACCCTAAAAAAAAAATACATATGTCATTAATCAACGCAATTAATTGTTGAATTTTAAATGAGATTCGATAATGACAAAATATAAATCAAGAAAGAAAATTTGTCAGCTTAGAAAGATCAAGTTTATTTTTGTGACATCTGTCAAAAATGTTGTTAAAAATATTTTGAGTTACAAATATGTGAATCTCTTTTATTAACAAGAATACAAATAAAGAATAAGCAAATTACTAAAAATAACATAAATAAGCCGAAAATATCATAAATAAGCCCCATTTTGTATCCCGACAGACGACGAAATGCGGTATCGAATAACCCGAAAGCAGCGATTCGAAAGGCATAAACAATAATCGAAGTCCGGGACAAAAATCCGCGTTGTTTTATGGGCCCCACGCCCACGCGGTCATTTCGATAAACAGTCGAATTTATCGGCCGGATTCTGAATTGCAAATTCGTCAAACGTTTCGGCTCTTTCTGTTGCGACCGTAAATTATCGACAGAAACGGAACGACGGTTATAATGAGGTATATAATACTGTGTGTGTACTGTGTTGTTGGTTGTCGTGCTATATTTCGCGCGGACGGAGGCGGACCGTACGTCCGGAAAAATTTATCGCGGCCGTTATGAATAATAGGCTACGGTTTTGGAACGATACGTCACGATTGACATCTCTAGATTGGACTGGGTTTTTCTGAGCAATACGTATTTTCACTTCGTTCCAAAATATTTTCTGTTTCGAAATTTCGAGCAAAAAATTATATCAAACAATAGGGTTTGACTAATAGAGGATGTCACCGTTGTGAAGTGTGTTTGCGCGCTTTGTTTCTCAGGGAGCTAGAAGCTTCAGTTCCGCCAAATTTTTTCTGTTTCAAAACTTCGAACACGAAATGATCTTAGAAGATTCGTTTGTACTCGTTGATGAAGTATCCAAAATTTTAATTATTAATAATAAGCGATGCCATGGTTGAAGAACGATACGTCTTGATTGTTTTTCTGAAATTTCGAGATAGAAATGATCTCAAACGATGCGAGCATTATTTTGCATAAGCTAAAATATTCATGTCGAAAGGCTGTCCGATTTTTCAATTTAAAATTGCATCTGAAATAACATAACAAAAAAACAAGGAAAAGGCTCAATATAAATATCACTTCTGTGCCATAAATTACAGTCACATTTAAACACTTTCTTGAATTTACCTTCCATATTCGATAAAAGCTACTCTACATCCAGAAAGAGGAACCACAAATGTTCGAGGAATCTTCTACATACTCATGTAATATTGGGTAATCATCCTCCATTGATACAAACAGCCATATTTCGCTATCAATATCAAATTCGGAATAATGATGTTGAAAACTCTCAGGAAACGACCAATTGATAGAAACACTTTTGTGATGGCCAAGGTGCGTTTGTAAATACTATGAAGGCTTAATTAATTTATTGGTCAAATACCTTACTTATGTGTATTGATTTCTTCGCCACTTTGTGTATACTGCATTTTTAGAAGGAATTTCAATCCAATAGCAATATCCAATTTTGAAATATTAAAAAAATTTCTTGTTTATATAAACTTCTTTTCTCAAAATAAGCTGAAAAATCTCTCTCTAACCTTTGATGACGTTATTCTGAAACGCCCTGTATAATAAATTCATTAGAAAAAGTATTTACTAAAAGTTATAGGCAATTCCCTTTTTTACATGGAAGAGTTAGTAAAACAACTAATGCCTTTTTGTCTCAAGTGATCCAAACGTCTCCTGTCAACTCTCTACTCAGTTTGTTTAAACGTGATCAACTATCAGATGTTTCTGTTAAGCAGATTATAATATAAGAACGTTTCAATTCATGACACAATAAATGAAAATTCATGCGTTTAATAGTAACCCGGGCATTGATTATAATTAACTTATTATCACACAATCATTGCGTTCAATTCAATTCGATGGTTTATGTAAAAAAATATATCCAATTTGCACAGAACTAATGACATTTCATAAATCAACGTGTTCGAAGATTTGTGAAACCCAGCTTAATTGTACCAATTAGTCCAAATAAATCAATCACTGAAAACGTAGTTATTTGGATTCATTATTATAACTGCTTTATTTCTACTGTAACGGTTCAGATAAAATGAATTTCGATGTTATTATTCAGAAAATTTATATTTTCGATTATAAAACATGTACCCACTACCCAGATATACAGTGTGTATGGTCATGACCACGATACACAAACACCGGTATGCCGACGCGCATCGAGAGTGATGTCACTGGGAACATTTCCATAGCATTTGCGTGATTGAAGAGAGAGAAGAGAGAGAGAATTGATTAGAATTTGTTCCTAATATTCTCCCAATGACGTAGATGCTCGCGCCGGACGAGTTTAGACCACGAATCTGGCATACCGGTGTTTGTGTATCGTGGTCATGACTTGATAATTTAAGGGCATCAAATATATTTACCTAATTTTATCGACAAAAACACCCAATTTTGAAAGTTCACCCCTTAGTTTTGGAGTAGACCCCATTTTAAATTTACTTTTTTATTTTCGTTGACACTTCCAATTAATATCGATTTTTTTGGACATAAAGGTCCTACAGATGTGAAAAAAATGTTTTTTGAAAGATGATACTACCGCCTTTTATTAAAGTGATACAATATGAAAACATATAACTTAAAAATATTATAAAAAAATTCTTGAAAAAAAATTTATTGAAAAAATGTACTGATTTTCTTAGTAAATTCGAAATAGTACAAGAACTAGCACATTGAAGTATAATTTTTTCTCAATGAGCTAACACGCAAGGATATTAGCTACAAAACGATACCAACATAATTTCTGCAAGGTACATATTTAGAAAGTAATTGCTGTTCGAACATGACCATTATGAAAATTTATAAAATAAAAAAACCTCAGTACTGTACTTTCGATAATTTTTGATGACCAAACAAACAAATTAATCATAAAAATTGCTCAAAATGGCCGCCTCTGCTCTGTAGACAGGCAGTGGCCTTCATGACGACCTGTCTTGTGTCTTTTCCTCGCGTAGTGATCATGTTCGAACAGCAATGGGTACGTTCAGAAGCACTCAACTGTTGGCAACAGTTGAGTAAGTTGAGAAAGCGATAGCGTTCGATGTTTCTCAGCAGATGTCGATTTCTGGTAGCGGTAAAAATTTAAGCTTTATAACTCATCTGACCGCTGAGACATGCGCATATACCTATTATTTCGTGATTTGTTTATGTTTAGGGTTTTTAGTAGAACGCAGCGGACGGAGCGGACGCAGCGGATTTTAGAATCCTTTGTATAGAAACAAATGCAAGCGCGTCCACCTACCCGCGCCAAACGAATCGGATTCTATACAAAGAATTCTAAAATCCGCTTCGTCCGCTGCGTTCGCTGCCGATAGGTGGACGCTCTCCTTCAAGGAGTATTTTGCTTACTGGCGTATTACGAAAATGTCTATCAAAAAAGGATTGTCTGGCTACAATTTAGTTCTGTCAGAAGAAAACCCACAACATTTTGTTGAATCAAAAACTAAGGTTATATATCATGATATGTCAGATTTGTAAATCACTCAGCGAAGCGTTCAGAAAATGTTCATCCGCTGAAACTCAACTCTACTCAACTGATTTTTGCTTTACGCCAACAGTTGAGTGCTTCTGAACGTACCCAATAACTCTCAAATTATGTAACTTACAGAAATGATGTAAGTGTTGTTTTGTAGCTTATATCCTTGCGTGTTAAATCATTGAAAAAAAATTATACTTCAATGTGCTAGTTCTTGTACTATTGCGGATTTACTAAGAAAATTAGTACATATTTTTACTAAAACTTTTTTAAAGAATTTTTTATGGCGTTCTAAAGTTAAATGTTTTTATATTATTATACTTCAATAAAAGGTGGTAGTATCATCCTTCAAAAAACATTTTTTCCACATCTGTATTACTTTTATGTCCAAAAAAATCGATATTATTTCGAAGGGTCAACGAAAATGAAAAAGTAAATTTAGTTTTGGAGTAGCCCCCACTCCAAAACTAAGGGGGTACACTTCCAAATTTGGGTGTTTTTGTCGATTAAATTAGCTATATTTGATGCCCTTAAATTATCGCAAGTCATGACCAAACACACTGTACAACAAAAATTTCGGAGTTCATTGAAATTCAATTTATATTTTCAGTCGATATAGGGCAAGCGAAGAGTAAATATGTCAACTAGCTTTAGCAAATTTAAGGATTGAAATTGAAAAATAAATAATAAAAGATTCTACGTAATACAGCAACGTCTATATAACCCAACGTCATCTTAAAAACATGTTTCAGGTAGACAGAACTGATCTTGAGATCACACGTAATATGATCTACATGATATTTGTATTCAGACAATTTTTAAACATGTATAAATAATATATGGTATTTGGTTAGACAGTAACAATTGAATTACATCATACAATTGCCGATTCAATAGGTATATTCCATAAAGTATTGTTGATCTGTAGAGAATGCAGAATGTTTTAAGTAATAAACACCTTCGATGACTCTCAACAGTATAGACGATTTGGCCGAATCTACCCTAGCTGGGAACATCACAATTGGCATAAGTATTAACCATAAATTAGGTTTCGCTTTCATCCACTTCCAGTTGTATCAGATTTTGCTTGTCGGTGAGATGTAATAGAAACTGACAGCGCGCATTTGAAATCGCTATAACAAATTTTTAAGGATTCTTCTTCTCTTGGAAATCTTATCCTCTTCGAACATCAGGCATGAATAAGAAATCTACTAGTTTCAACATGAACTTCAATAGACAAATAACGCATAAAGAACACTATTAAAATCTCCCTTCATACTCATCTTGTCTTTGAACATAAGGCAGAAACAGCATCTTCCCAGAAAAATTCTAGCTTTATGAACAAACTTCAACAGATAAATAACACTCATCTAATAAAGCAGCATCGAATATAAGCGAATCCGAAAATAACCCTTTAGTCTACCACAAACTCCTTTATGACAAACGCCATTAGTGGCTTCTCTTTGACACCACTCAGTCAAATAAATAATTCCCGGCAGTAAATTTCTCAACGAAGGAATCTTTTCACCCCTTAATTGTCTAGTTGTTTCCAGATGTCCCCTCGGATCAAAGTGGCGTAAAGAGGAGATAATTCAGCGAGAAAAGGGAGAGCTAAATTATTTAGCAGGTCATAATCGTAAAGTGAAATCACACAGGCGCGTCATTAAGCGTAAATCTGGAACGCATAAAGTGATAGGGACTGGAAAGACTGACTGGTTACATCGGGAGTGAAAAACGAGGTATTTTTCTCGATGTGACGGTCCAAAAGTGGTTAGGTGAAAGAAATGAGCACCTGACAAAAACATTGAAATAATTCTTTTGGAAATAATGGGATTATTGGGGTATAAAAGTACAAATCCAAAACAAGATGGGTTTTGATATCCTATAAAACCAATTGCATGAAAAAAATGTAAGGCGGAAATTTAGCCTCTATCTTCCTGAAGATCATATTATGTATCGACCAATTTTTTTCTAATTCACAGGCAAAAAAAGAAAAGTATTTAGGATGCTCTTCTGACAGATGAAACTAATTTATCTCTTTTCTGTTTTTAGTTGTATGAGTGCCTCCCTCCCTTTTCCTTATCATCAACATCTGCCTATAGTCCGTTCACGATAGGTTGAACCGTCGGTTGGTCATGACAATTTGGCATATTCCACTGTGTACATTAAAACTTTAGGTTATGTTGTTTATTTTCTTGTCAAATTGATACGCAATGTTGTCAATATAATATACAATTCTCTGATAACTCGGAAGCTCGTCGGACGAAGCCGGGTACATTCGGTAATGACTTTATTTTACGTTATGACAGCAAATACTGCCAACTTCAGATAAATAATCAAACGCCTACTATGCGCTAAAACTTTCGTGAACGGACTATAGTTTGTGATGATGAGCTCAACTTTAAGGGTTCTGGTCTGATGAAGGAAGTATTTTTGCAGGGGTATACCAATTTCTCATTTTCCTAGATGTCCTGATGAGAGGTCACCAAAACTAAAATTACTTTTGATAATGCTGCTTGTTGACTCAGAGCCATTGAACCAAATGAAATGTCTTTGTTCAATGTCTGTCAGGGGAGATATTTCTATTCCCATTCTTGATGAAACATATTCATCTTTTCTAGATATTCCTAATGAACACTGAACATTTAGGTAGCCTTCAATTTCATCATATTATTTTCTGTAATTTTATTCGTTTTCTTCGTCTGCCCCATACTGTAAAAAAGTTTCTTAAAAAATTTCGTATTATTTCTATTTTAGCTTCAGAAAACCTCATTCAAACTAGAGATCAGTCCCCGAGCATAGTTAATCTGATTTTTTCTATTTCTTGATCGTCCCTGCCAGTAGAGTACGTGTCGCTAGTGCAGGCAGCGATTCTTTTTGTATCCTGTAGGATATGCGATGATTCACCTCCTATCGTTAGCAATTACTACTTGGTGGTACGCAAACTGTAATGTGGACAGGCAGGTGTCTTCTAGGTCTATTCACATCCCTCTACATTTTCTTTTCCAAATAGCCAAAACTTAGTCCACTTAAATTTTAAATAGCATGTTGGATACGCAGCAACCTTGACGTAATCCCTTGTTGACAGATTGCCTTCTTTTATTCTTCATGTTGAGCAATTATACCAGGAAAGCAGGAATGATCCAGGAAAAGTTTCAAACCTGAATTCTCTTGCCTGAATAGTTAACAATAATTCCTCTCTAGTACCCAACCTGATTTAAATTAACTCTATCCAAGCCGTATCTCATTCGAATAGCGAGAATATATTGATAGCCCCTCCTAACTTATGTCTCAAGCAGCGAAGACTGCAAAACATTTCTGGAAATCAACATTCCTGAAACTCGGAGGGAAATTCCTAGCGTCGTGTATCCACGACGTCTACGAGTGAGTTATTCAAACCTCGGTTTGCTTGGACGAAAGCGAACGTATCCCGGTTTAAAATATAGCCAGGGGAACGGGAGAAATTTCAACATCCGGTAAATCAGCTGCGGAACACTAAAATCCACTCGTAAGATACAAGAGTGGAACAAATTGACGACTGGCGCGAACGCACATATACTATATGACAAAACTGCTGCGACTCTCTCGGCTAAACGGACAAGGTGATCGATTCCCGGCCTCTCCTTGTCGTATTTTGTCTGGACGAGCCTCTTTTTCAGCGCATTCGGGACCGGGCCGACACGTAAATGCACTTAGGGGCCGACGGGGTCGCCCGTGACAGCCTACAAGGATGCACTTATGCAGAACACGGTGCTGCACCATCTGCAACGGGACTCACGGGGCGAAGAGGGGTGGTGCCGCTTAGCTAGCGTCGTGGGGTCCTGTCGACGGCGACCCCGTGATCCCGGGAGACTGATGGACTTGCTTAGGCCGGGAATTGGTGACCGAAGTTGAAACGATCAATGGATATCAATTCTGAACGTTGATTTTATGTATTCATCTTAGGCAACTGCCTGAAATTTCGAAAAAATCGCTAGAATAGCTATGAAATTAGATTTAAAATATCAACAGTTCTAGATTCGTGTTAGAAATCCACTGTATTTTGTCCACATACGCATTCACGTTCTGTGGACAAAATGGACTAGTTGTAGAAGAAGTAGACTGAGTTATCACGTATACACTTAATAGGACTTGGCTTTCATAATGTGAATATTTGAGAAAACTAGTAGAATATACCACCCGACAATAATGAGAGCTATCATTCACGAAAAATATTGAAGGCCTAGGGTCAACTATAAACACGATAATTCAGAGAAAAAACAAATTGAAAACTCGAAATTTTAGGTAATTCATAAATAAGAATTGAACCAGTAGCTCCCAGGATATTCAACTTTGAATCAAAGTTTTTTCAATGTGAGAACAGTTAAAGTTAAAATATGAATGTTATTGGCAATGTCAAGTCAACTAGACTGCCTGTAAACAAATGTGACGGACTGTGGAAGATGATTCTTTGATTAAAATAAGCAGGGTAGTTCATTTAATTTTTTTTTCGAAATCGACACTCCTTCCAAGATATCATACAGCCTTTGGAAAGCGATGACGAGTTAATAGTCTTTAGTTTTATTACGGCTTCTTGAAAACACTGAGTTATAAAACTATTCATAATATGAAACATTAAAAAGATGTTTCTCACACAATTTGTTTAGATCTCATAACTTTATTAGTAGGGGTTGAAAATAACAACCCCCTATGATTTTCGTTTAAAAATTGTTTTCGTGGGATAGATTTCCGAAAAATTCTTTTATGGTTTCCCATTCGATTCTGGAGAAAAAAGTCTCTTGCAAAATTGCGATACTTCTCGGAAAAAATAACAACTTACAAGCAGTTATGATCACTGTTCATTTCATTTCATCGTATAAGTGTTCCATAGAATGAATATCCCAAGATATTGTATGTCTATGACACGAGATAAAGATATTCTATAAATCTTTCTGAAGGTTCAATTTTTTAGGACTCCTAAAAAAAATAAAAACTGTCATCTCATCATCACCCCCCCAAGGGGGGCCCTCTTGGAAGGGATATCGATTTCGAAAAAAAATTATATGAACTAACCCTACTTATTTTCATCGAGGAAACATCTCCCTGAGTTTCTCGCATTCGTTAACAGCCACACTGTAAAACGTCATGGAACAGTCACAGAAAGTTCAAGCTAATTGAACTGTCACCTAGCCGATTCGTAAAAATAGTTTTTGAATAGATTTTTCGAAAATATGTTTTGTTTATTTTTCTACTCCATGGTTCTCCACGAACTGTTTTCAAAGTGTTTGTTTCGTTGTTGTGTAGTTAAATCTAACATTTCGACCCAATTGGATTGAATGAATGATTGCTTGAATGAATGAATGATTGTATGAATGAATGATAACCTGAGGACTCAAGGATAGAAATAAAACAATCTGAAATATGGGGACCCAGATGAAAAACCCTATTTTGCACTAATAGTAAGGCTCTGAAAAGGGGAGTACCTATACCAGACAGCCATGCTGGGTCCAACCACAGACTCGAAAATTACAGAGCAATTCGAATGAAATGAAATCTGTAATCGAATAAATGCTTATGCTTACCTGTCTAGTCTCCAACTTTATTGTTTTGAATAAAAATTCAATACTTTCTATTAACTTTTCTTCAAAAAAAGCACGCAACTAACAATAGAGCACAATAACTGAGAAATTGACATTACCATCTGTAATTTTCGAGTCTATGGTTGGACCCAGTCAGCCTGTCTGGCATACCTATCTTTCTAGTGCTCTACTAATAGTTTATTACAGCGGTATATATTATGTGCACAGTGTCAATCACTATATCAGGGTGTCAACAACTGAACCCCTTACCCTAACTATGTGCTGGCATTATTCGCAACTTTCACACTAGTAAGAGCCAAACCGTATTATTATGACGGTTCGCATGGCAATACAATTTTAGTTCACAATCTCATTTTTGCTTGAAAATTTCCAAATATTTATTTCTGTTACATACTCAGCTAACATGAAACATATAAACTATCCACTATCCCGTCCCAAAACCGCCGAGGATCCGATGAATATTGAATTACCCAAATCCGGCGTTATTTTATCGCCCGGCGTCTTTTCGTTTCATTCATCGGGCGAGGACAGGAAGTGTGTGTGGGTAATTTCGAAGATTAATGGGCCCTTGGTCGATCGACATGTCCCATTGTGAGGACAGAATGACCGCGTGATTTGTAGATCGGTCCGAGAAAAACCCGTCGTATCTCCCGAAATTAAACCGGCCCACGCGTACGGACCGGTCGGCCGAGGTGTGGGTCGAGTTGTGAATGTAAATGAGGGACCGAGACCGAGGTGCTGAAGACTTGGAAGACTTTCGGTTCACGAAACGGTGCGAATTTCGGATTGAAGTTCGTTAGTTCTTCCAAAATTGAAGGAATTGCTCAAGAATCTATTATTCAATAGATACTCGTATAAGCAAAAAATTACTGAGTTAAATGTTATAAAAAAATCCATGCTTATCGGTGTTTATTAGGTAAGGTAAATGGAGCAAACATTGACATAACTTCATAATTTCTTTTTTATTAGATCGGAATTTTTTTTATTTAATCTCTGAAAATTTTCTGAGATAGGCATACTATGTAGTAATACCAAGCAATGATGTACGTAATGTTTTAATGTTTACTTTATCAAAAAAAAATTTTTTTTAAATTTTGTCCGGTGTCAATGTTACCCTATGGATAGTACAACATTGTCATCCCATATAAATTGAAGCCTAAGTCAATGTTGAAGAATCGTTAAGCAACACTGACACACATAAATCTGTTTTAAGTTCTTTTTAGGCAGAAACGAACCATTTTACCTTATTTTTTTCAAAACTAAGCATTTATTGGGTGAAACAGTCTGAAAACTATGTTGTTTTAAAGAAATCATATTTTTATTCTGAATAACACAAGAATAATATAATGTGGGAACCTTATTATCAAAACCTGGAACTTAAGCTAGGAATTACATCTTTAAAACATACAAAACTAAATATTAGCACTCTTTGCCTCTTTGGCAAGGTAATGGTACTAAACTAATAAATTTTGGTAACTCCACTAATGTAGGGCACTTTAAAAAAATGCATTCCTCCAACCACTGCATTTAATAATACCGGCTCTGTGTCTCTTAAATTACCTTAAACACCAAAACTTCGGGCCTGTTGACTCAAAATTCACAAAGTTTTCTATGCAAATATTGGGAACACTTTGAACATCAGCTAATAAAAGCAGCCGTTATGAATCCAAAAGTTGGCTGCGGAGCATGCACATTACGTTTATACAAAGCCGTCGGATGATAATAGAGCACCATAAGGAGAAAACGGTATGGCTACCAATGCAGTCACATTTTCGATTAGATTTAGAAATTGTGTCAATGTTATACCAATGTCAATGTTGGTCCGCGTTACCTTACGAAATGAATCCCTGACAATGAAGTCCTTTGATCAATTTTTTATGGAAAACAGTAACAAATCACAGAACTCATATTTGTGAGAACTGCTGTTGGGAGTAGGTCATAATAGGTATGTTGGTAAAAAAAATATCAAACTTTCTGTTGTTTTTTATCCATTTCGTTGTTTGTTTTAGGTCATAGGAGGAAATGAAAAGTCAATAAACTGGCTTAACGATAAAGAAATTCAAGATTCAAGCTCATTCTCAAGCTGAAATTTCACACAAAAAAATTGTGTTGTTTATTATTTGTTGAAAATAGTAGGTACTGCCAAAAAAGGATCCTTTATTTAAATACGGTCGTCCTTTATTTAAGTTAAGTAATTAGGCCTGTATTTTATTAAAGGCCACCTTAAAATCTTTTTTTGATGCACATGAGCAGATGTCAAAATAAAGGAAACTTTATTTAAGTTGGGTCTCTATTTGCCTTTCGATAACTCTTCAGTAACTTCTGGATGGTCACTTGGTGTATATTTAGATGGTATCCTCTGAAGACTTTTCTACTTTCTTCAACGGTTCGTAACTCCGTTGAAGTAGCAGTGCAGAATCAATAGATTGTAAGTCTATTGAATTCAGTGATATTACGGAGAGTAGGGGTTGTTAATCCCCAACAAAACAATGAAACTCGCGGTGAAGTTTGAATAATTTAATAATTAGGTACCTATGTAATAGTGTACATCACACAAAATATGAACAGAAAATATTATTGAGGAATAAATGGGAACGGTTTATAAATTCATTCTGACGACGTAATGGGTTGCCGTCCCAAGTTGCTGTAATCTGCAAAGTTTGTATATTGTATGCTCTCAGAAATGGTCCTAAATAAATGAGGTCGAACATCGCTCCCTGGTAATTTTCCAAAATACTTGAATTTTTGATTTTTAGATGCGATTTCTTCTAGGTATTCCATAATATTTATTTCACATTAAACACTTTGTGAAATTCGTATAGGTTGGTTTTATCCCAATAATATACCTACAATATGAGCTTCGTAGCTGAGGATGATTTTTTGAGCAATCTCATTGTAAAACGCTGCGATGGATTTTTGAACGACTCAAATGGCACCTCGAATGAGGAAAGAATTTCGTTCATACCTCATACAGATCTCTTTTCGAAATCAACTTTTTCTTAGGAATAGTTATTTAATCAACTAGGTCATTAAAGACAGCGACTAATGGTCAAGATATTCTAATATTTCGAGACCATTAGTCGCTCGATTAATAACCGAGTTGATTACAAGATTTTTCCGACGATCTCAATATGAATTGTGTATGAATTCTTGATTGAAATACATTTTCATTTTGCACAAGACATACATTTGTCATAATGAAATTTCTATGCATCTATGTTCCAGTAGAGTTTTGACATTTCCCGTAGTGCTTCTGAATGCTTTGTGAACGGTTGCCATGAGGATTGCACATTAAAATAGCCAAAAAATTGAGTATTAAAATGGGTCATTAATGATCAATTTCGTACACATTAAAATCACCTTTTATTTCGAGGTCGGCGGAAAAACATTTTATTTTTCAAAATACTTTTGTTATTGTAATTCACTGAAAGTAAACCTCAATTTTTTGAAGTATTTAAATTCCTAATTCACTCTCTCCAACTATCATCAATTGGTTGACTAATAATGAAAAATTAAATACAGTGGAATTTTCCTATAACGATAGGTCTAAATCCGCAAAAAACTTCGTTATAAAGAAATTCCGTTATACAGAAAATTTGTTGCTATAGTCGGTAATGTCAAGGTCGACTTCACTTCGAGACTATCATTCAAACTTAAGCACTTCCTTTCTGATATTTTCGCAGAACTTTTCACACTAGCGTAATGGTTAGATTGAAACCAAACAGTCAGGGGTGTATTTAAAACTGTTTCAGAAGGATCTCTCTGCCAACCGTAATGATTTAGTTTAAGGTCGGGATTTATTACGTACGTCCGGAAAATTTTCGGAAAAAACCCACCCTTATACCTTCTTCCCAATACCCATTCAACGAGTGATGTTCTTTAAATATTTCGTTATAGAAAGAATTTACTTCGTTTTAGGGGGTGTTTTGAACATGGAATTTGGATTCAAGGTGCAATTTTAAGGTCGGGATTCATTATGCGTACGTCCGGAAAATTTTCGGAAAAAACCCGCCCTTATACCTTCTTACCAATACCCATTCAAAGAATGATGTCCTTTAAATATTTAGTTATAGAGAGAATTTACTTCGTTTTAAAGGGTGTTTTCAACATGGAATTTGGATTCAAGGTGCAATGTCTTGTAGGTACGAAATTCGTTATACAGACGTTCGTTATAGGAAAGTTCCACATACATATTTGTAAAATTATAAACATCATAACAGGATAATTTCCGACAGAATCTTGTATTATTTCCAAGATATAAAGCCAGATTCGGTGTATAATTTTTATTGAAATAAACAAAATGTTTCATCTGATTGTCAAGCCGTGAGACCTGATTAAGTAGGTTTTCTATTTTTAAATTCCAGTGTTCGTCTTAGAAGCAAAATATAAGAGTTGAAAATCGAATAAGAGGCAAATATCACCTGTTAAAAATTTTTGGTCTGCTAGATCCTGCATCAAAAACTTGCAAAATTGAAGCACCGCGATAAGACAAGAAGTGCCATCGAAGCGTCCGGCACATCGCGGGTGGTCCGCGCAAATTACCGGGGACATTAACGCGCACGTAACTCGTATATAATGGGGGGCAAAGGGGTCTTCCTCGAGGACTCTGAAGAAACGGGATGGTACCGACGCAAGACGCACGAGGAATCGTGGGAAAGAAAGCCGAAATGAGGTCCGAACCCTTGAATTAGGTATGCATTTGGCGAAAAAGGTCCAAATGAGAAATTGCAATGACGAGGTGGAATTTTTTGTAGCATTTTATGGTATATTATGGTGAAGAGAATAATCGAAAAGAATAGTGATCGGAATTTGAATTGAGTATTTCTTGGTCACTGTTACCTAACGAATGATTGTTTGAGCTCGGCATGAATTGAACAACAAATTTATACGTTTATCACTTTTATTAGTGAAAATACTTGTATCGCTCGTACTGATTATGAGATCTATTTTACATAGGACCTCTAGTGTCGTGAACATTTTTCAGCAGAAGAATGAGCCGTAGATATGTATTTTTGAATGGAGACGAATGATTATTGTGTCAATTTGTAAATAATAAATATTTTCTGATTGTAAGATTTTTGGACGTTTTTGCAGGAACTAGATAATAACCGAAAGGAATAATATTTGAAATCAGAAAATATTTACAAATACTTGCCTTGCGGTTTTCACGTTCCCTTCCTACTTTTTCGTGAAACTCAAATTGGTCAAATCAGATCTTGCATAAGTGTTTCCGGTCAAGAGATACAGGGCGATTTTGGATATTGATACTTTTCGGACCCCTCCTTTATCTCCGTAGTTACTAGAAATGATGCTGAGCTGAAAACTACGTCTGAATCAGTATTCTGCGCAGAATCCAGTGGCGTACTCAATTTTTTTTCCGGGGACGGTTTTGTAGATTCGAAACAAACCTATATTTTTTTAATGGAACAACCTGTTCATTATTACTTCGTTGAATTTGTTATTTTTTTTCTTTCAAAATAATGTATGATACTATGTAGGAGGCATCTTCAGTAATGTTAAAAAAAACACAAACACATCATGATGATTTTCTGTTTATGGGCAATGGATAATTCTGTCAGAACATGTCCTATGCCGAACCTCCTACACCTAAAATCCCCAAAATATTTCGTTAAAACACGCGTAAAACAGAAGCCACCCGTATCAGAATCCACCCCATGTCGCACATTCACGCCAAATGTTTGATTTTTTCCCTCATAACCGGTGCCCTCAGCTCGGTTACAACTTAACGACCTCTTTTGGATCTCCTACGACAGGAAATATTTGTCCTCGTCATCATCGACGACCAAGAGGCGACAGGTCTCAAGTCGTGTCAAGAGGAAAAATTACAAATCAAGAAAAGTACTAGATATACAGCGACCATCAGATTCATGTTGCTAAGTAATATTATGACAAAAAGCTTGAGTGCTTCTGACAACAAAAATCCGAGTCGAAGAAAAGGATTTTTGCACTGCACGAATGCTTTTTGTTAACAAATATTTCTATGCATTGTGTTTTTTCGATTTTTTCAGAGGAAAAATTAGACGCCCGAATCATGAGTAACAGATCATCTGCATGCATTTTGTATAGATAATAATTTGACAACAACTGTCAAGTTTTGCGGGTAAACTCGAATAAACTGCTGACAGCTCATGCCAAACAGTTTTTCACCTAGAAACCATTTCGCACCTTTAAAAGTAAGCCGTTAATGAACAAAAGTGTCCAATTTTAAAGGAGGGCAAAAAACAAAGATAGATGCATCATTTTGCTTTATAACTTTCAAATCCGCGGAATGAAAAACTTATTTTCGGGATCAATAAGATGCTTTTCATTCATGTTATGGAAACTTTTTTCCTATGTTGATTAAATAATTGTTTTTAGTAACTTTTGAATTTTACAGTACCTAACACCCAACCACTAATTTTTTGTTCAATTTAAGACATCCGTATGAAATAGCAATGTAAAAAATTCACCTAAACAAAAATATATCAATAATCCAATGAGGTAAACCACGAATTGGCTCGCAATCGAACATTGAATTGTTTTTTTTTGGGGGCGTTTTTCAATATAGACAATAAAAAACATCTGGATACATTTTTTTACCAATAATAAATTGTATAGAATTATAAATGAATTTGAGTTATTTTTCGATTTTATAGTATACCAAGCTACAGAACAACTTTCAAAAAGAAAGATCTATTGAAAAATTAATATAATCTCAAGTTTTAACAATATGAAGAACAAACCAATGTCAATTGTTTACCTATTACCTATTATTTTGAAATGTTGTTATAAAGAGATAATACGCACGTATGTGGAGTTATATAATTACCAATCAAAGTTTTGAAATATTTGTGGTTAAACAAGATGTAACTGTTTGCCAATTATAATAAGAAAAAAACCTATTTGCTTCATGATGCAGTAAGGTTTAATTCGAATAAACACACTTTTCTGTTGAACTGTCGTCACCACTTCACAACATGCGAGGTGCAATTGGTATAGTTACCGCGGTTTTGCACATAGCTGAACATTCAAGATCGGTTTTGTAACAACGCCATCTAGCTTGATATGAGGAACTCAAAAGAGTGAGCTTCTTTGATAGAATCTATAAAGAGATGGCATTGATAACTCAATTTGAGAAAATTTTGGTTTAGTAACGGTTTACCTTTAAAGGTGCGATTTGTAATTCAAAATTTGCTCGTTTCTGATTGATGGAAATCACAACGAGGGAAAAAGTCAGAAAAATTCTATTTCTTGAAGGAATGAATTCATAAAATGTCCCTTCCGCAAACACTCAGTACCTAGACACAACCCCAAAAATATTCCTCAAAAACACGGGTAACCCAGAAGCCACCCGTATCAGAATCCACCACCCATTATCGCACTATCACGCCAAATGTTTGCTCTTTTCCTTTGTCACCGATGCCCTCAGCTCGGTTACAACTTTACGATCTCTTCTGGCTCTCCTCCTCTGGCAGGAAATATTTGTCCTCGTCATCATCGACGACCAAAAGGCGACGGGTGTCACGTCGTGTCAAGAGGAAGTTGTTTTATGCCCCCTGTCTTGGGTTTCGAGTGGTTTATGGCCGAACCAGAGACGGTTTTGAGGTTAGGTCCGAGCGTTATCGATGCGATCTGGCCGGTCCGTGGCGCCTCCGCTGACCGGCACTATCGGGATTACGCACTCGAGGTCTAGACGGTGTCCTCGCTGTTACGACGCTGGTTTTTGCTGAGGTTGCAGGGCCGAACTAGACGATTTTGGTCTTAAAACGATTCCATCTCCTTGAGTTTCAATGATTATGAATTGATTTCAGATTCATCTAAATTTAACTATAGGGGAAACCCCGGATAGATGCCCCACATTTTGAAATTGCTTCATATTTTTGAAAATATTGATTTTATATGAGTAATTTCTATGAATGTAGGTAGCCCCATTATTTGATTTGAAATACTGAAACTTTTCTCTGACATAGCAGTCCCAAATTTCCCAAAAATTTGATTTTTGTTGAACCCTTTTTTGGGGATAGATGCCTACAAGTATGGATAGTTGCCCCACCATGAAAATACTGGGAGGAATAGATGCCCTTCATACTGTGTGAATCAAAAACCCAACTAAATAAAATGACATTTTCTATGCTTAAAACAGCAACTTTATCTACGCAACATGGATCGAATCAACAACAATTGTGCATTTTCAATTGAATTCTGAAAGCATTCTTCATATTAACATAAAGCATTATTCCACACATTCATGATAAATTGATGAAATAATAAGTCTCAACAAAAATGATCAGGAATCAAGTTTAAAATCAAAATAAAACAATGAATCGAAAATCTGCTAAGAAGATATGGATTTAGTTTAGATGTCCTAAGGGGCACCTATACCTCAAAAAATCAGGGCAACTATCCTTTTCGATAGGGATAGATGCCCATGATTTTTTTTAATAAATTAAGAAGAAAACAAAAAATATTTGTACTCAGATGTACACTCAATGAAACACTGTATTGACGTAATAAAAAAAAATTACTGAATTTATTATCACTTCAAAAGTTAAACAGCGCCAAATACCTACCTCTAAAACTTTGGCATGTTTTTGAAGTTCGCTGCTGAGATGATCGCACAGACTAGCGAAAAACGGCTTCACTTTATAATAACCCTTATAAAACTAAGGTCCAGGGTGACTGTAGCAGCTACTTATAAAATTAATTTTTTGATACGTGTTTCGGAAGTTAGATATTTTGAAAATGGGGCATCTATCCGGGTTTTACCCTACAGGATGTTTCTGAATTGATACGAAATATTTAAGGGTAAAATTCCTCAGAATATATCATCAAAGAAAGTTCCCATAAATGTAGTTCCGGAAATGCATTGTTCCCAAGATACAGGGTGTTTTACTTACAAACTGACAGAAAAAGTGGTACGCCACTGAGATTTTTGAATTTACAATTATTTTTGAATCAGTCGTTCAATTTATGACGAAAAATTTCTCAAGTTTTTTTTTTGTGGGGGGTCCGTTTTTATGTAAAAAAATAAAACATCTTGATGTAGTATCTTTACTACATAATGTGTTAAAGTAACGACAAATACGCATTAAGATGTTTATTTTCTTGAATAAAAACGACACCCCACAGAAAAAGGAAGCAGAAGATATTTTTTATGACAAATTGAACGAAGAGTTGAAAAATAATTGTTAGTTTAAAATATCTCAGTGGCGTACCACTTCTTCAGGCAGTTTTTAAGTAAAACTTCAACACCCTGTATCTTGGAAACAATGCATTTCCGGAACTACATTTATGAGAAATTTCTCTTATAGAATATATTGAGGAATCATCCCCTTAAATATTTCGCATCAATTCAGAAATTTCAGTCATTTCGACATTCTAATTATTTTCAGCAGCCAGTAACTCGAAATACGAACGAAAATACCCTCAAATTCACTCCGAAATTTGGACCAATTCCCAGTCATAAAATTTTCTTATTGAAATGAATGACGACACATCATTTGTTCAAGACTTACATCTTATACACCATAATGATAATAATTTTTTAATATCATTATTAGGGATTATGATTTCCTGTCTGTATCTTTGTTCGCTTGATAGGTTTGTAAACAATTCCTTGCGCATCTGTGCTTCTGAAAAACCCTGGTTTTTAGAGCAAGACTCGTCACTTTGATAAACCTGCTGGTTTTCTTGAAAAAAACCAAATACCAATAAGCAATCAATGGTTTCGAAAACTCTAATTCTCTGAAAACAATACAATCATTCGACGTACTTTCTCGTCATAACCAACCAGCTTACAAAATGAATGAAATACTCAAGCTTATTTTGTAATTGCTTTAATTTTTACCATAAAATAATGATGATTTGAGACCACAAAATTAGTATACGATGTTATAGTAACAGAAAAAAAAATGATTGTGATCTGTATCTAAATGATTGAGATATCAAGGGGATTTCAATGATGATAAATTTGATTATACTTTGTGATATCTATATGATCTATTACTGCTTCTTGGTTTTTCCGTCTTTGTCCTATTTTCCGATTAAGATATTCACCCAACTGAGGAGAAAAGAATAATTTGTTTCAATGAATAAGAATCCTATCGATATTGATATTTTTGCTCATACAATCATCACATTTTAACGGAGAATTCATTTTTCTCAACATGTTCATATGAATGAGATGACATCCTTGAGTTCACTGAGGTCCGTATTGAAGAGACGGTTATTGACCGAACAAAGCTCCTAAAAAATATTTTTTTATGTATTTTATTAGCGAATTTGATTAGGTTCTTTGTGTATTCTGAAGGGTTGAGTTGAGTAGCTTATGCCAGACTTCACCCTTGTTCTGGTAATGGATGTATTTCTTAACAGTCAAATAAAGACGCTATTATTATTATAATTGTTATTATATTTTATTCAGAAAGTCAATTATTGGGACATTTTGAAAGGAGTTAAAGATGTCCTGATCTGGCAACTTGAAGCATTTCCTGAAATTTCTAATAAACTGATATATTGCAAAATTCATGACAACGTTTTATGTTTTGATTTTTGATCAGTTGAAATCGGAAACTATAAATAATATAAGGTGTTCACGGAAATCTTACTACTACAACTATTTAAACCTTTATGCTGTATTATCATCTCCTTTGAAATGAACTATAACATGAAACCCCTTGAAAATGGAAAGTATATAATATAAGTAGCGAAACTCGAAAAACTCCTGGACGACATTCAGGAAATACGTTCATATTATGAAATTCAAGTAGTCAATACAAAATTTATTTCAACTAAGAATAGAACACTGATAATTCGACAAAGAGAGTGTGAGTTTGAAGAATACAGATCCATAAATATCCGAAAACAAATGGACTTCATTTAACACCTCAAAGATTGTAATAATTATCTGAAGCAAAAAAAACATTTGGATAAAACGATTCGAAACAGAAGCATAAAAAGTAGGGTGTGCTGCAAAATAATCCATTCCAAAAACATTCTTGAAATATTCTCTTCCATATAATTTTTCTCCTAAAATCTCAGAAAATACGTTCACTGAAATCAAACTATCTCATAATAAATTAATGAACCGAACTCTTCAACAATTTCAGATTCGGAATATTTTTCTCATATTTTAACATTAGTATTTGAATTTTTTCGGCTAAAACTAATCAAGATTGTTTCTTGATGCAGTACACTATAGTCACAAAATTTTGCATGAGGCTTATTATGAGCATCTCGCATGTAGTCGCAGAATTCGATATTTTGCCAAGTTTCAGTTAAATTGAATTTCAAACGCATCAATTTTCTCTGCCTCACCCTGTACGTTGAATAAGGGATTATTTTCTTGGATTAATTCGAAGAAAATCGTTCTTGAATTTGATTATATACTACAAAATATATAACATTTTCTTACGTTCTCAACCGTCCCTAGGTGTTTTGAATGTGAAGGCGCCACCTGCCCCTTTCTGTAAATATTGATTTATCGACACAGAAAGAATGACTTCGAAGAAATTAAAACAATTCATAACTCATAAATATTAGAAAATAAATAGACTAGTTCTATAACTAACCTTATCTAAACGATTGTAATAAAAATGCACATAAAAAATTGAAACAGAAGAATAAGATACCAATTGTTTCCGAAAAATCTTATCCGGAACCATTCATCAATCGCCTTCTAATAACTTTTAAAAAAAAGACAAAGTCCCTCTCTGTAGAACTCACACAAATTAAAACAAGCGAAATTCGATCCGATACTTTTCCTGACGTTCCGTCATTTGTTATTCCGTGAACTAGGAGAAATTCATACCTCGGTTTTAATTAGCCGTTTTACGTTCATCCCAGAGATATATCTATTATCTTAACAGTTCCGTGATTTAGGGCTGGCGCCAGGCAAAATCTAACCTCCCTCTCTCGACAGCCAGGAAGACATTCTTAGTTGGTGAATAATGCGATCCTGTGCCACTACAAATTCATGCAGACTGTGAAGAAGAACGGTGGAATTTAATTGAAAGTTTTTTATTCTTTCATGCTTTGTTCATACTTCTTTTTGTATCTACTTAATTTGGTGTGATATAAAGGCTTTTCCAATAAGACGTGTTATTTTGATATTCAAAGAAAAATACCATTTTTCAATATAAATGATCGGATTTTTATTTCATAATAAAGAAGAAGCTATGCTGTTAATAGTGGAAAACAACATCAGGCAAATGACCACGCATACAGAACCATATCTTTTTAATGAAATTTTCCATAACCAAATCACAAAGTGTCCTCTAGAGCCTCACGAATATTCCATCTTCGAGGTCTTGAATCGACGCTGGGCAGCAATATTCTCGGCTGTTCTTGAGCGACGTGCTCGGGTTTTATTCTTCACATCACAAACTTGTCCCAACATCTCGAATTTTTTCACTAATTTCTTTATTGCGGTCCTACAAGGTCACGACGACCCAAAAATGTTCAAGCCGTCTCAGCCAAATTTTCACTATTTCATAGTGAATTTTAATAATTTCAATGCATTCTTGAAGAGTTTATCGTTCCATTTTTATTAATGGCGTAGTTTCTACTTGTCAAAAGTCAAAAAATGACAGCTTCAAACGTGACGTCCAATGAAATAACGGGCTATTCCAAATAACACCTTTTATTGGAAACCCCTTTACAATCTTCTCGACATCTGAAGTTTAGGTAATTTGTCCATCGGTATATTGGATGATGTGGACTGTTTCAAAATTCATTATGCTTTTAACCTTTTGTTCTTAAATACTGTGAAATATGAAGACCTAAAGCGCTGGTAAACCGTACATAGTTTACTGTTATAAAGGGTTAACAATACACTGCAACCTCAAGGTCTATTGTGCCCCTTACAGAGCTGTTCTCGCCTTCCAGTTCCAGAGATCTTCAACGAGGCTAATTCCTCAGCCCTTCAACCGTATAATACTAAAAGTCCACAAGTCGTAGTTGCACCATACTTACGTCAACATTATGATTTTCAGACAATACATTAAATAATTATGGACATGAATTTCTTGATGATAGCAACCGCCTCAATATCTGAATTATATCCGAATTATACTTTATTTTATTTTTAGCGATCAAGAAAACCAAAATATACAAAATAAACAATAAAAATATTCTCTTGAAATAGGGCTCTACAACATTTCTTGTATACGAAACAAAAGTATTTGTCTTTCCGTATGAATGCTGTGATTGGATGCTACGATTTGTTTAGATAAAAAGTTGAAACAGTCATATTGATGAAAATTCTCGTTTTTCCTTTCGTCTGATAGGACATCTTGGAATCGTATATAAAAAAACCTCTGAGTGAGAAGTTTATTTTTTACTCTGAGAAGAAAATGCCAATGAACTGCCAGAATTTAATATGTTCAAGGAACTCTCTATAGACTTATAATACAAGTTAATAGCCTACCACAGCCAGTGATATTTCGTACTGAATATCCACTTCAATTACGACATATTGATGAAAAATCGTTCAAAATGGATGAAAAAGTTCCATTCTATTCTTTTATAGATTTAAATAATTTCAAGTTCGTAAGTCGTTCCTTGTAGAACTTATTTTGTTTGCACTCGGCCTACGACAAACTGTAAACGCCGAATATTGAAATTAAAATTATCGTACTCGTAACATGAACAAGCATAACTGGTATGTTGTTATATTCAAACGAGTATTTGGGTATTGCCGATGATCCATACTGAAAATAATTTTATTAGAAAATTAACATTTTTGGTTTATTCCTTTTCCGTTCAGAATAGGGTTTTCTGAATGTTTTCAAACAGCTGAATATACGAAGTATTTATAAATCATTGTAACAGCGTAGTTGGCTTTGCATTATTTTCATTTTGCTGCTTCTTATGCAAACTCCACACATTTATCAAATCTCTTTCTATATTTATTTCTATCTATCTTTGACATTGATAATTCCAGCCATAATTCGACACTGTAACTTGTGTAACAGATTAATATAAATAAATAAATAATCCAAAGCCAACTGAGCTGTTACAATCATTTATAGAGACCCTGTATATTTCACAGCTTCATAGTAGATAATACAGTTTTTTCAAAGTTATAAAACACTTATTAATCATCAAAACTTGAAGAATAGCGAAGAAAGTTTTGAATTTTTGAATCTGTGAAGTGGTTCATTTGATCACGCGTAATAATTTCACCTGAGATTTTTTCTCAAGTGAAAAAAACTGAAACCTAACGAAAAGACCTGTCAAGTGAAATCTCACATCTTCAAGTTACGAAAAAATTAGTTCACCCCAAATAGTTTGTTCTCGAAATATTGTTGCATGAATTGTAATTTGTAATGCCCCGTTTACAACCACAGAACAAATCATCCGTTTCTAAACCATCCAAACAAACAAGGAATTTCGCATCTTCAACATACCCCGCAAAGAAAGGTACAGAATGTAGGCAATAAACTGGAGTGGAACCGGACATAACTCATAAATAATAATAATACCGAAAAGAAGAGGAAGAGGCCATCAAAACATAAACGTATCAATGGCCCTTTCAGCGACCTGAAAGCTCTTAACAAATTGACTGTTTTTGCTTTCGGTAGTCGACCAGTGATACCCACTTAGGCCTTCCTCACATTTTATGATCTACATGGACGTCAGTTTTCTCCACGAAAATGAGTTTCTACATTCCATTGAAGAACAATGACAGTATATGTTTTCTATTGAAGAAAAAAATTTGAAAAAATGTATTCAAATTAAATTTGAATGTGTTTTGATACGAAGATGCATTCAATCAGTGATTAGTATTTTAATTTTCATCATTCTTCGAATAAATCCATATAATGATAATAATAGATAATCTTATCTATATAATTATGAATTATGAGATAATTATTTAGGGTTACAGGAGAATATTCTGCAATTTTTTTCATTGAAGAATCCAGGAAATCCATTTTTCTCAAAATAAAGACACTAAATCTCATAATGACAATGCAAACGTTTTGAAGAATGTACCTCTCAGAGAAAAGGAACTTTTGGATACATTCCATATCCCATTGCTCCCCCCTAGGGTCGTCACGGATCTAGGGACGATATAAAATGACATGTTATATATTTTTGAAACAAAAAAGATTAGTTTCTAGTAAATAGTCATATCATCAACTAGGTTATTAAAGGCAGCTACTAATGGTCAAGATATTTTAACGCGTTCGCTCCGCTCACGCAGTAATAGTTCGAGACCATTAATCGCTAGATTAATAACCGAGTTGATTTATTTGATTTGATTAAATTTTTCGACAACTTCAAGATGAATTGTTTATGAATTCTTTATTGAAATACGTTTTTATTTTGCGCAAGACATACATTTTACATTAACCAAAGTGTTACTGTCATACGGAATGACAAGTACGTTAGATCTTTTAGTTCTTTTATTCTGAATGTATTTTGAGTTCGGTTCACAGATTCAATAATCTAAATCTAAATAAATTAATGATATTCCACGAATATTGGGTGAACCTTATCATTTCAGAAAATTTTTGCCTTATTAAAAACCCAATGAAATCAATCAATTCGAAGTCATCTGATTGAACACAACCAATCAGCGCCTGATTACACTGAAAACAGCCCATGTGCGAGATTTTCACTCTCGTTACCATGGATACATTATGATGCATTTCGATTTTGACGTTTCTATATTTGATATTTCAAAATGCCTCGATTTGTTCCAACACTGACGAAAATATCAATGAAATCATACAATCAAACATACCAATAAATACCGTTCGCAGTAAAAATTTGTATGGGTCGTATATATGGAGTTTAGTGATGAGAGGAGTACCATATATTAGATGGAAATAGGACACCAGAAAAATTGCTTTTATTTTGAAAGATTGGGCTGTAATACGAGAAAAGAAGATGGTACAGAGTTTAAAGAAGCAACAGTTAAAACCATGTGGTTATTAGCAAAAAATTTTCTATCCGAATAACCTCGAACATCGATAAATGCTCAAAATTTTCTGTAACAGATTTCTCAAGTTTGTTGCTTGTAGGAAACAGACGTCCGCCTGCGGCGTCGGTCTGTTTCCAAGCAACAAGCTTTCAAAATCTGTTATAGAAATTTTTTCGTGCAATTATCAATGTCCTTTGGTTATTACTACTACTGAAAATTTCACTTCAAGAATCCCAACAGAACGATTAGTTGCTGCTCATTTATAAATTCATTCGTCGAGTTTAAGCTTCAAACCTACCCTGTGAATTTCAGACGTGATATCCGTTCTCGAAGTTATCGTGTTGACAGAAATTTGAATTCATGCATGAGCAATATGAGATTAATAGTGCTCCAGGATATTCAAATTCTGAATAATTATTTCCCAATATAAACAAGCACGCAAGATTTCATCAATTATTCATTTAATATTCGGAAGTATCACAAATTATAGTTATATAGTTTTCTATCCTTTATTTGGTGTGCCTATCTGAGGTTCAGTGTATACACGAGATGTGAGAGATGATAGATAATTCTTTCATTTCTATTATTGGAAATATATAGTCGCCTTTTAGAATATTCACAATTATGAGAAATTCATGAAATGTCCTCAAACGGTCATAATTTTTTGCGAAAACTAAACCACGAAAATGAAAATTATAAAAAAGTTTTACTTAATGAAGAAAATATATTTAAATAAATATAGAATATGGAGACTCGCTCTGTTATCATTACTCAATATATCAATTCAACATAATTAATTGTAATAGGTGTATATCTCACCCTTAGCAGAAGGACCTGAGTATTATCAGGAAAGTTTCTCCTGAGGGTTGTTCTGTTTTTTTCCAAGCCTACAGAAAGGTTAAAGTCCAGCAGGTGTTAACCTAGATGCTCTTTGATCAAGTTCAATAGAAGAGTTGCCTTTTATCAGTTGCTTTATGTTGTTATTGCACCCCCAGGCCAGCAGAGATCCCTGGCAGTATGATTCCAGGATCTTAGCGTGGCCTGGTTGTCAGTGGTGGTATAGAGGGTTCACTTTCTAAAGCTTTAGAGATCCTTAGTTTAGGTCTATATACCCCAATGCCAGTGCCTGTCTTTGATTTTGATCCATCGATAAACCATATGGATAGATTTTTAAATAAGCGATTTTTTATTTTATTTATTCGGTGTAAAACACCCTAGGACGTTGTCCGATATCCAACTGCCAGTGTCTTCTATTGATTAACGAAACTTAATGCACTAGGATGGTCAGCTACGACCGCTTCGAAGGGTTTTTTAAAACAACAACATCCGATGGTTATGCCAAGAGGTTCGCATCCAGACCAATCAGTTAACAGGTAAGAGCTTCATGCTAAGGGATATTCTTATTGGTTCCAGCAGACTACATCACATGCAGATATGAGAGAGGAAGATCAAGTATATGAATATGAACTCAAACGTTGCTGTAGGAGCTGTGCGAATAGCTCCCGTAACACCAGTACGGTCCAGTCTGCAGTTTCTGCAACCTTCTGCTTCTGCTTTTTCACACCATGCAAAAGATGCATAGGTGACAATAGGGCGTACTACCGGTATGTATAACAATAATGGTGAACGAAAGCTGTAGGCGACGGCCATGTGGGTCTGCAAAAGACTCTTTGGAAAATCATGGGACATGAAGCCGAGAATGATAGGCTCTTGAAAGAGTGTTATCTATGTGTTTCCTCCAGTTGAGTGAAGTGAGTGACATACATCGTATCAAAATCAAACTGTTTTCTGTCGGTTTTAATTTTCTTGTAGAAGGTTTCCAATAAGAGGTGTAATTTTGATATTATGCCATTTTTCAATATGAATGATGTCCTGGATAGCCTCACGAATTTCGTCCTTGAGGTCTTGAATCGACTCCGAGCTATTGGCGTAGACCTTCTCTATCAGGTGGCCCCAAAGGAAGAAGTCGCAAGGTGTTAAGTCACAAGATCTCGGTGGCCAATTGTGATCACCTCTTCGAGAGATAACACGGTCCGGAAACTTTTCAACGACCCAATCAGCAAAGACACGACGTTGTTGATGATCGGCCGGCTTGAGTTCTTATGTTAACTGAACTTTATGAGCCTTAAGACCCAAATCATTATGTAAAATGGCGTTTGTGGAATGACGAGGAATTTACAAACCTGGGTTTTCTTCAACACTTTCGGCTACAGCAGCAATTTTCTCGGCTGTTCTTGAGCGATGTGCACGGGTTTTATTCTTCAACTTGCCCCAACAGCTCGAATTTTTCCACCAATTTTTTTATTGCGGTCCGACAGGGTGCTTCACGATGACCCAAAAATGTTCGAGTTTTATGAACTGTCTCTGCCAAATTTTCACCATTTTCATAATGAATTTTAATAATTTCAATGCGTTTTTGAAGCGTGTATCGTTCCATTTTTATTAATAGCGTTTTTTCTACTTGTCAAATGTTAAAAAAATGACAGCTTCAAACGTGACATCTACCGAAATAGCGAGCTATTCAAAATACCACCTCTTATTGGAAAACCCACATGGTTTTTGTTCTATTACTGTCATTATGTTGTGAGCTATAAATTTTCATTACTTTCAATTAGTGGTTGGTCAATAGAGCCAAGTCATTATAAACGGATTCTACAGTATATTGAATATTCCTCCAACCACTAATCAACATTCCTCAACACACGAGGAAGCGATCACCATATTGAACCATCCCAAGACCCCGCTGGCCCTAATAATCGACGCCGCCAACGACCTACCAATGGTTTAATAATGCCGATGCAACACACACTTCGGGGGCAGGTATTCGCAAAACAATACCTGACCCACACACACGGGTTCCACATCCGAACCATCGTCAAGGGTAGGGGACCGAGCGTCGCTAACAGGACGCTCATTAATTCAGGAATCGACGGTCGGGGACGGCGGTGTGGGGGCGGGCGTCCGACCCGCCGGCAATATCGATACCTCTACATGGGTCGCTAATGAAACAAGGGCCCGCAATCAGCGATCGGGGCAGTTTCCGTTGAGGCCAAGGGGGCGGCGGCACAACACCGGCCAGAGGTACAATAATACCCGCGAGACGTACGACATCAATCATGTTACACGGTGCGTCCAACAGACAGGATTATACAGGGTGAATGTTCAAGATGTAATATCAAATATATATATTTTGTCAGCAAATGACGCATTTACTTCAGAGAAGAAGTTATAAAGGTCGAACCACACATTTCAGCGACGTGAAGGCAACGTTGCTGTCAGTGCTGCACTCCCTTTAGTGTGATTCGTTATGAATTTTTCACCATTCACGAAGCAACGTACGATGTCCTCCGTGTCAGTGTTTTTCCGACATTGCTGGGGTCCGCCCTATGGGCTTTTTCAGTTTGGATCTGGTATCTGACGTTAATGTTATTGTCTTGCGAAATGATTTGCTTCTCTGAAGATCTTGCTTCTGGACGAGTAAGAAGAAAAGAAAAAAGACACTGGGTACCTACATCCAATATGACATTTGTCAGAATTGAAATATTCTCATAACAGCCGTGCACCGTGACAATACCTTACTAGAACACAAGGCCATGAAACAGAATGAATGACGTCACCATAGGTAGTCCATTCCGTATTTATTTAGGCAATGTCATTTCCACAAAATTATTGATCAATTTAGATTTCATTTTCCAACAGAGCAGAAAAATTATGTTTTTCTCAGTAGGTAGGAACGTTGTTAACACAAGTACTAATTTCGTGATTATTTTCTATATTTATTGAGGAAAAAGAAATATGATGGATAGTGAAAATAGTGTTTTTCTCAGTAGTACCCATCATCACATTCCAGGTTTTTTGCCTTAATATTATTAAAAGTTTAATAACGCTAAGTCTTCAGACACACACTTTTATTTGACAACTGGAATTTCTGATCACTAGTCCAAATAAACAAAACACAGGTTTTCTTCTTCTTTGGCTTCTATCCAACCTTTGTAGCGCACACTTTTGTAAAAGCCTCAGCTGAAAGTGCAAATGACAACGGCTGAATCATATTCTTACAGGATTTGATGCAATGGCTTTCTCAAGATCTCGACATTCCACTTAAGATCGCTTGGATTGAGGAGATAGTCTGGTATGAACATCTGAGCTGCTTAGGTAGGACGGACAACCTGGCAATTTCGTTGGTATCGCTCCTAAAACGAATGGTAAAAGATAAATAGAAGACCAGCTGATTAATAACATTCTTTCAACCTATTTTCAACCTAGGAAACTTCAACGGAATTTCGACTTTTTGACCTGTAACTTCATGTGTGTAACTTGAAGATCTTTCTTCTGTTTGGAAATGTAGTTCGCAAACCTAGAAATAAGTAACTTCTGAGTTTCAGGCAAAACAGTTCAATTTGCAATAATTAAAACCTTACTGCTGTTACTGGGAACGAAATCTTCCCTTTCAATTGCGTTAAACCAAGTTCTTTAAGTTGCTCGTCTTTGGAAAACCCAAAGACTGCGACTTATGGCACTCCTGTATAATTGTCCCTGCACTTGGGAACAGGGCAATGAAATGGCATTTCAGCTGGAAAAAATAGCGAGATTAGCATAAAACGAACCGAAACTAAAAGCAAAATAACCTCGAACATGAAAAGCAAAACTTTTATGAACTAGAAGTAAAACAAATAAACTATTGGAAAAATATAAAAAGGGGCTTTTCGTTACCTGTTAAGAACTGTTGTAACACCAAAACAAATAGAATTTTAAGCGATAAACTCCGAAAAACACTCACAATTCTGGCAAAAACGTGAACATACATCAACTGTCACCTACAAATGATTGACTACTCAAACACTTCACCCCCCTACCGCTGTCATTCTGTTTCATGGCCTTGTGTTCTAGTAAGGTAGTGACCGTGATCGCCAAAATATCACTGCATCGGACATGTTTGAAAAGCGTTGTCTTTTCCCTTTGCTTCAAATAGACACCTGTATTTTCCGAAATATTTTTGCACTGAATGTCACTCTACGGTACGTCGACGTCGATGAATTGTGGATCCACTTTTATCATTTGTATTTATTGTACAGGGTGGAGCAGAAAAACCTATCCGATTTCAAATCCCTTTTCTCAGAAGAGAGAGCAGGTAGAGTAGTGGGGTAAAAACCGTCAGAAAGCTGGTTTTATGCCATTTGTCAGTAGTCAACATGCCTGGTCTGGTGAACATCGTGCTTTTGTTATTGAGCGGTTTATCGAATGCGGCGGTTCGATAATTGCTACACAACCTTTGTGGCGCCGTAAACAGGCAGAATTTTCGATATTGGAGTGACGAAAATCCTCGGGAAATCCATCAGGAACCCCTCCATAGCCAAAAGTGACTGTGTGGTGTGCTCTTTCCCGCCTAGGCGTCTGGGGGCCCTACTTTTTTGAAGAAAATGGGCAAACCGTAACGGTCAACAGCGAGCGCTATTGTTTTATGCTGGAAAATTTTCTTAGACCCAAAATGGAAGAAAATGGCGTGGAAAATGTGTGGTTTCAACAGGATGGTGCAACCGCCCACACATCGCGATGATCAATAGACATTCTCAGGGAACTGTTTCCCGGTCGCCTCATTTCTCTGAGAGGTGATCTTGGCTGGCCGCCGCGCTCACCGGATCTCACTCCATGTGACTTCTTCCTTTGGGGTTACCTCAAATCGAAGGTTTACCAGCATCGACCAAGGACCCTTCTTGCTTTACGAAGGGAAATTGCTCGGGCAAATGAGAAGAAGTTCCTGTGGAAATGACGGTGAAAGTCATGGAAAGCTACCGCGAGCGCCTTAATAAGTGTATCCGCTCCCAAGGACGACATTTGAGTGATGTGCTTTTCAAAACTTAATTTAAAAATGGCATAAAATTTGCGATATGTTAATAAAAAAAAATTTTTTGACAAGCTGAGTGGTTTTAATTTATAACGTTTTGAAATCGGATAGGTTTTTCTGCCCCACCCTGTATTATCGGTCAATACATTTCAGCTCACTTGTTCACTCAACACTGTTTCGGCGAAGATGAGAAATCGCTGAAATCTTTGTAGCGTTGTTGAGCTCTAGTATCTAAAAAACATCAATACGAATTGAATTCCAAACCATCGAAACTCGCTTTTTTCTTTTGACCACTCCCGGCTGAAAATTTGGAACTCACCTACAAACATTTAGTCGGAGCCATGGCTTGCTTTCCCAATATAAGAAACAAGTATCGAAAGGCTGGCAAGTTATTATGACTCTTTTTTAATTATTGTTTATTTCAATAATCCAATGATCATAATTTGGTGGAATATCACTTCAACACACAAAATACAAATACATAATGAAAATAAAACAAGTGTTTCTGATGTTATGATGCAGAAACATGTAGTAGTCATGCGAACAGCTTGTCTTATCGATAATAACAAGTAGGATTCCTCTTTGGTTCCATTGTAGAGAAAATATTGAATTTATTCTATTTTTGGAAATAATGTCTTGAGGATATATTTAATTGTTGTTTCTCTAAAATGATTATTATTCAATGTTCCTAGTAGTCTCATCAAATTTGACTACATATTCAGAAAAAGCAATAAATTTACTACAAGATAAGAGAATCTGTGTGCAATAAAACTCCTGCGGGCGTGGTAAGGAGATGAATATCACGATTTTGAAGTTAACAATATTGGTCCTATTTTTCCAAATGGTTTTTTCGATGAAACATTAATAATTATGCACACGTTTTCTTTTCAGTAAAAAATGCCTCATTTAGCGTAATTTCGAATGACATATCAACTTCGGTTTTAGCTTCTCCTCCTATGCCATAATCATCATGGCTAACTAACATGATAACAACGAAAAAGTCTTAAAATTCCGAACCTAAATTTGCTCTATTTTGAAGCTCTTTGTGATTGAATCTTGATGTGATTTCATGGAAATCATCAATTCATCTTGTACGTAAATGCTGTGAGCAGACATTTTTTAGGTGGTACCAGAATAATTTAGGAGAGTGGGAGGCCATAGCATATTATGGACTGATAACGCTACTTTCACGAAATCAGGTTGATTTATTACTAAATAACCATGTATGGCAGTGAAAAAACCGTCATGCGACTATTGTTTCACTTTTCCAACATTAGTTAAGTCTCAACGTGAGGTTGGCAGTCATGTGGGACGAACTTTTCGGACCAATTATACTCACCCATTACTTTAATGCTAAATAATTCTTTATATTAATTCAAAGCAACTTGATAGACATATTGGTTGAAATGCACTGTCTAACAGATAAGAAGAATCGTGGTTTCAATGAATGGCTGCCAGCACATTATAGTCGTAATGTCAAAATCTATTTAATGAATATATATATGAATAATTTAGGAGAGGGGAGGCCATCCATAGATATGGACTGATAACGCTACTTTCACGAAATCAGGTGATTTATTTACTAAATAACCATGTATGCAGTGAAAAAACCGTCATGCGACTTTGTTTCACTTTTCCAACATTAGTTTAGTCTCAACGTGAGGTTGGCAGTCATGTGGGACGAACTTTTCGGACCAATTATACTCACCCATTCAAGGGCGTAGCCAGGAATTAATTTCGGGGGGGGTTTTGACATTTTGGCAATTGACTTTGTAGGTGCCGGGTGCAAATGAAAGATTATTTTTGCAACAAAAAATAACTCTGAAACTTTCGGGGGGGGGTTTGAACCCCCAAAACCCCCCCTGGCTACGCCCTTGCACCCATTACTTTAATGCTAAATAATTCTTTATATTAATTCAAAGCAACTTGATAGACATATTGGTTGAAATGCACCTGTCTAACAGATAAGAAGAATCGTGGTTTTAAATGAATGGCTGCCCAGCACATTATAGTCGTAATGTCAAAATCTATTTAATGAATATATTGCTATACAACGGATTGGAAGATACGGTCAGATGGCCACCGAGGAGCCCCGACCTGACGCCTTTGGATTTTTATGTCTAGAATACTTTGAAAAAGAAATCATATTTAAATCGCTTTCACACTCGGATCTCATCAACAGAATAGAATTGTGTTGTGCAGGAATGCTTCAGAAACGCTATGAACCCTGCAGATATGTAGATTCAGTACGAAAACGATGTGTCAAATATATTGAAGAATGATTCAAGATGAATTAATCATATTCATAACAAACATTAAAATTCGATCACGAAGAGTTTCGACATAAAGCGAAGGGTATAGCCGGGTTTCAATGGTAAATCTGCCCCCGCGGCCTTTTCGATTCATATTGAGAGGATCGATTAGGCATTGAATGAAAATAATTCAGCCAACTTTTCAGCTTTTTATCTGTGGCCATTTTCGAGATTTCTGTAAAAAAACACCCTTTTTTCGTTTTTATTTTTTTTCTTGTGATATCCAAAATTTTCGAATGTTGATTTTCTGTTGATTCTTAAAAGTGTCCACGCCATTTTTTGACATGAAATGTCTTCTTTGGCCCTTTATACCCTGGAATTTTTTCACATTTTTAAAATTGGTGGAACATTTTGAAAAAAAATTAAAACTGTTTGAATTTCAGGATTCAACAAATATCCATCAAATTTTGGGGCCTTTGTATTCATATTGGCTAACTGAACAATATTAGTGAAAAAAACAATTGGCGATCTGTTTTAGTTTGGGAGATATTGGCTCCCAAAGTCCGAAAAATATTTCACCTGAAAGTAACTTTTCTCACTACAGAAAGACTGAATTACCGCTTTATTGAGCTTAAAGCCTCAATGAACATTTTAACATGAAGATTGATTCATTTTATTTCAGATATATTCAATAACTATTGCAAAAACATCGAAAATATCGAGGGAAAGCCCGCCGTTTCTTATGGTAAGTTTGGCACTACCGCGAATTATTTCACGCGAATATGACACGATGCATACCGGTAAATCCCGCTATCATTTCCTAATGGCATTCGCTGAAAGACGCGGTAGTGCAAACTTACCATAAGAAACGGCGGGCTTTCCCTCCAATTTTTTCGATATTTTTGCAACAATTATCGAATATATCTGAGAAAAAAATGGATCAATCTTCATGTTCAGAGAAGCTTTAGCTTAATGAAGCGGTAAGTCAGTGTTTCTGTCGTGAGAAAAGTGACTTTCAGTTGAAATATTTTTCGGACTTTGGGGGCCCACCATCTCTCCCAAACTAAAACAGATCGCCAATGGTTTTTTCACTAATATTGTTCAGGGAGCCAATATGAATACAACGGCACCAAAATTTGATGGATATTCCTTGAATCCAAAGTTTAAACAGTTTTAGTTTTTTTCAAAATGTTCCACCAATTTTAAAAATGTGAAAAAATTCAGGGTATAAAGGGCCAAAGGAGACATTTTATGTCAAAAAATGGCGGTGGACACATTCAAGAAACACCGAAAAACAAAGACAATAACTTTATTTTTTTTTTCTGAAAATAGATTTTTCAGCTGAAATTCATGAAAAAATTTTAACTCTGTTACTTTATAGCAAGAATCAACAGAAAAAATCACCATTCGAAAATTTGGATATCAAAAGAGAAAAAAATGAAAACGAAAAAAGTGTTTTCAAGAAATCTCAAAAATGGCTAAAGAAAAAAGCTGAAAAGTTGGCTGAATTATTTTTCATTATGTCTAATCGATCCCCCCAATAAATCGAAAAAGGCCGCGGGGCAGATTTTACCATTGAAATCCGGCTATACCCTTAGGTTCGGAATTTTTGGACTTTTTCGTTGTTATCATGTTAGCCATGATATTGTGGCAGAGGATGAGCAGCTACCACAAAAGTCAATATGTCATTCGAGAGTACACTGAATGAGGTATTTTTTAATGTGCATAATCATTAATATTTCATCGAAAAAACCATTGGAAAAAAGACTAATTTTCTCCACTTCAGAATCGTGATATTCACCTCCTTACCACGTCCGCAATAAGAGTTTTTTCTGCACACATACTCTCTTATCTTGTAGCAAACTTATTGCCCTTTTCGAATATGTGGTCAAATTTGATGAGACTATCAGGAAAACTGAATAATGATCAAAACTAGAAATACTTCGTGATAACAAGAAATGTTAAATTGAAGAATTACCGTCAACATTTCAACAGAATATGTTAAAATAACATTTTTTGTCGCAAATCACTGATATGATCTTCCCTTGAAGTTTGTCCCCTTCAAACGAACCGAATTGAACGAACATCTCAAACGATAATCCATAAGCAACATCAGCCAAATTCTAATAAGCTCGCACGTACCCTCCACGCACAAAGAGATAACTCAATCGACCCAGAAACGTAATTAACACTTAACATTGTTTGTCTTGCCCCGTCGTCTGAGCAGTCGGGGTGCATCAATTTCACCCGGGTTGACAAATATGACCTCGCCAGCTAGATGCGATCTCGCCAAGCTCGCGCTATCAATTCTGGGAGTCGGCCTGGCCAGCTGCTCTCCCATCCCAAACAAGACGGATGGACGTGAGGTTCTAATTATGTAAGCGCGATTATTACAATAACAAATTGCGGATGGTTTGATACCAGGCAGTTAACGGGGGCAGTGGCGCCCCGGTAGAGCTTTAATTATCGGCGTTGATGATAAATGGGATGTCGGTCGATAATTAACAATTTTATGTCAAGACGGCGATGGTGGACGGCAGGGATTCGTTTAGTGCCAGTATGTTCTTCGTGTTAATGTATATGGTATTCCTAGGAGAACTTCAAAGTTGCTCATAAATGTCTTAGTCAAGAAGAGGAAGAAGAGGACAATCCTTATAGACCTAGCCATTCCGAACAACAAGAATCTACGTCAAAAATACATCGAGAAGATATCAAAAAATCGGGATCTAGAACTTTTGATTAAAAGACAGAGGAGGATGTCCAGCATAAAACCCATCCCATTCTCGTTCCGACCACAGAAGTTATCCCTATGAGACTCAACTCTAGGAGCTCTACAAAATTATGCAGAAAGCAGTACTACTCGGTACAACAAGAACCTCAAAGTAAGAATAAAATAGAGATGCCCTACGTGTGAATAGTACCTACTGCATTGTAATCAACCACCATTATAGTGAGATGGGAAGCATTTCACTGCCACACTGGGATGAAGTGAACAATTGGTTAGATTTGCATTTCTCCAATTCCTGAATATACACAACATTTTCGTAATTTTCCTCTATTAAAATTAACGGAATAACCTTAAGCTACAAAAAACTGCCACCAAATCATTGAAATAATCCAATTTATGAACGTCAAATCGAAATAAAATGTAAACACATCGCATCAAGAAACTAAACACTAACTTACAATGTTGTCAAACTGACAGTCTGTGACAGACGCAAGCAGTTAGTATGAGAGTAGGGGAGCGGTAAACCAATTATTCCAATACGGAATAAACATACGACACGATTTCGCGACTCCGGAAGTTTGTTCGTGCGTATAAACAGATTTTACTTGGATGCATAACAAATGAGTGAAGGCAACTCTGGGTTTACTTTTTACTCTGAGTAACAGAGTAGAGGAGCGGTAAACCAATTATCCCAATACGGAATTAAGATACGGCACGATTTCGCAATGCCGGAAGTCTTTACTAATAGGCTCAGTCGATTTAGACAAAACCAATAAAAATATGAAAACAATGGTCGTGAATCGGAATGTTTAAATGAAACATCTATTCACTCTTCAAGCGACGTTTCCCAACTATATTGTTGCTTCTTCAAGCTCAACAAAATAAAAACATACAAAAACATTTCACAGACAACATGAAAGCTCAATTTTTACCTCGAATTTCAAGGATGTTCTAGTTCGTCACAAATTGATCGTAAAGAACAAACATAAACGGCAAACAGCGACGCTCCGTGGTCAAATGCATACTGAATGACGGACACATGGATATTTATTTAATTGTATATTTCTTATTGACGCTGATGAAAAAAAATGAATGCGCTCTGTAACGCCTAAATAAAAGAGTAAAAGGAAAACAGGTCGTCAAAAACATTGGCAAAAGGGCCGATAAGGGAACAGTACAAAATAATACATGAAACTGAATGAATCAGCAGCCAGACGAGAAAAATTAATATCACATTTTCATTAATGTACCTTTTGAATGCATTCATAATCCTACCAGTTCATAGCGCAACAAAAGTAGTACCACAGAAGTTTAAAACGGTCAAATATGTCGCTTTATTTATGATCAACTATGGTCTTTTTAAGACGAGAAGGCCAAGGGAGACTTCCAATAAATGTGTTCGGTGAACTGAAACCTAATGTCAATAACAAATCATTTCTTAGCTGATTCCTTGAGTTCTATATCGTCACTGCCTGAAAATTTTACATTATCAGAGTAATCTCTTCAACTCGAATAAAAGACTCTGAAGTTTGTAATTTATGCTCTGATTGACCTGGACCACATCAGAGGTATCGAAAAACAACAGTATATAAGCATCATCTGCGAGTGAATGATAATATTGGCGCTTCAGACATTAATAAAAATTTAAAAAAGCCCTGAGCAGAAGCTTTTCTTTGGTGGAGCAAGAAGACTTTTACCTCAAAATTTAATATGGGATTTGAGATTGATACCAAATATTTAAATGCAGAATCTCAGCACAATCGGATTTATATTCTGAAAATTATTCGAAAAATGAAATATGTAAAAAATAAATAATTACAAAAATTAAATTCTATGGTTCTGATGATGCGATCCCCTTGAAATTTTGGATGAACATTCACTATAGTAGTTGTCATTCTCAAAATAAAATTCACTGGACTCGGATCTCTGTTATGGAAATATGAAGATTCGTCTTTATTCGGAGAAAAAAATTCACTCGAATCGGATATTGTTATGGAAATATGAAGATTTTTCTTTTCAATATTCCAATTGAATTTTCGTTTCTGTTAAAACTATTGCCACAAAATTTTGCATGAGGTATGTTATCCGCATCTTGCATTTGGCAGTAACATTTCATTCCGATTGGTTTCGTATTTTCTGAGATATTGAGGAACAAAAATTTAGAATGACCATATTTGAAGAAACCCTGTACGATTTGGCTGGTTAACGAACTTAACCGACCCATTTGGGACCCGAACACATCCTGAAAATTTCAAGTCTCAAGGACAATCCCTTCGGAAGTTAGAACGCACAGAATTGTATTTGACCACGAATTCGTCATCTGGAAGACTAACCCTATCGATTGGGACCATTTTCGGCTCAAAATTCGAAAATTACAGACATATGAGTACAACGATATAGCTCCCGTTTAAGTAGAACGAGCGCTCAAAAACGACAGGTAAAATCAACATGAAGAAAAGGACCCAGAATGCTTATTTCCGGAAACCCTAATGATATCGTGGAGAAAGCACAAGCAAGCTGGACCACGAGACTATATGATGATCTGGACCAGGAAAGCTTAAAACTGTTGGTGATTGTTGAAAGACGGAAAAAGGTTTTCATAAATTGTAAATGCAACAGCTTGCTGAACGCACTCCAGTATCTGAACAATTCAGAAAGTGAAAGCAAGAAAGCAATCAACTTATAAAACACAAAAATAATTATTTTCGTGACAGTGATAGATGGCTGGGTAAATTAAAGAAACGATTTGATTCACTCCTGATACAGATATTATCACATGAACAACAATTTGGATTTGTGAGTGATTTGTAAAGCTAAGAATCTCAGAGTTTTTGACTTTTCAAATCTCCACTTGTCTTCTGGTCTGCTACAACAACCAATTTACAAGTTACGTCATGGAAGAAATTTGTCTTGAAGTTGTCCAAGTTGTTTATAAAGGCTTTTCTACTTATTGATATTGCCCAATGCTACCAAAATATATAAGAAAGATGGAATAATGTATCTGCATAGTGCACACTGGTGGATCAGAATGTTATTCAAAAATTTATAGTCCCTTTTCTAAAATTTCTCCTTTACAACGAATGGAATATTTCACCAGACTTTCGATCAATTCGATCATCATGAAGAAAAATATGCCCTACAATGAACGCTGTATCACGGTGAACATAAGAATGGGATCCAAAAGATGAACTATATATTGCCAATTGGTTGCTAAATTCATCAGAAAGAGGAATCGAGGCAACCAAAGGTTGAAATTATTGTTTTAAAGAAACCGAAGAAACAGACCAAATTACGACATCTCGATGCCATTTGATCAGGACCAAGATTCGAATATTGGCGGCTAATTCCCGAGACCGAAGATCTAAAAACCAACGAAGAGATGAATGAGATTCGTGTCCAGCAGGTAAGTCGGGTTCCGGTCGTTTATATTTTTTAATTGGACCGCAGGAGAACGAGCCTGACCGCGAAAGGGAGAGCAAAAAGCATTCGGTTAAATAAACATACCACTAATGAATTACACACACACAAATACTCACCTACGGGGGAAGATCCACGCAATGGCCGGATACGCAGCAACCGGGCAAATGAAAAGTATTCGAACGATTCATGATGTTTTTTTAACTCAAGAGCATTTCTTTTTCGTTTACGTAGTTTGACATACGGCTCGATCGTAATGCTTTTATCTTTATGAACTGCAGATTCTTGCTATAATGTATAAGATGAAAAGCACAAATAGGACTAAATATTTCAAAATTATTATTATTCTGAATGTATGGTTCAACTATATGCGAATGGACCAGAAGTGAAATGATGACGCCCGTGTTTTCCAGACTTTGTTGTAAAAGAATGATTATAGAATATTACATTCGTTTCGAAAACCATAAACTTATGTAAAAGACTTCGAGAAATTTATCTCAGATATTTATTTCATGAGCGAAATATTTCCAACCATTCTTGGGTTATAACGAGTGTTTCAGCTGCCTGAGATTTTTCGATGGTTACCTATGGTTTGATGGTTAAGAATATCCAACTGATCAGTAAGATTTGGAAATTCGTCATGAATCGTTTGACGCTTCATTGCTGGAGCGATGAGGCTATCAACTCGAAAGTTTGTGTATGACGTGAGATTGATTATGAATATAAAAAAGCAAAATCTGAGCGCGATCGAAATTAAATCATGAAAATTATTGAAAGAAATGAAATATATAGGTAACAAAAATCGTTTAATTTGAATATCAAAATTCTATGCTACTGATTTCACAATCCTGAAAATTTGCATCATTTTCGCCAATTTACATCCTCAAACAATATTTCATTTCAATCGAAAGTTTTTCAATGGAAATTTTAGAATTTTAAGATGTTACGATAGACATTTATACGATTGTAAAAGCAACTCCCACAGATTTGTGCATACTGCTATGAGTTGGTATTGAACAATTTAGTGCAAAATTTTATCTCGATCGAATAAAAAAATTCTGAATCGTCAGAAAAAAAGATGATATAGAAAAAAATCAATTCTAATACAAGGCGATCCTGTTGAAATTTGGCATGAACATTCAGTACTAAAATCTTCACCATAAAAATGAATTTCACTCGAATCGGATATTTTTTGTGGAAATATGAGGATTTTTCTTTTCACTATTCCGATTGAATTTTCTATGGTTCTGTTAACAATATGGCCACAACATTTCGTATGAGTCTTCTTATGAATAGCTAACATGTGACCGCAAAATTTCATTTCGATCAGTGAGTCTACCTCATCGTTTGAAACTATTATCGGCTCAAAATTAGAAAATTAGAGACATTTGGACAAAACAACTCTTCAAGTAGAACGAGCACGCAAAAAGCTGTCAGACTATAGAAGTTCATATTGTATGGCATCCTTTCCATCGATACAAAACTTAGATAGGCAGATAATCGAAGTTTTGATGAAACGATATCATTTATTTTGCCATTTCCAAAAAAAACTCGATCTCAGATCGGAAATCAGGGATTCTCGAAAACACCTGATAAGCGAATAAAAAAATTGTACCTACATACTTCTAATAAATTAAAGTCAATAATACAATTAGTTTAAATTATGATCGAATTCATATAGTCACATCTAAAAAAACACATTAATTGAATGAATATTTATTTCACCTCTCTAGTAGAGCCTAGTAGAGGGATCAAATAGAAATGAAGCAATTTTGTGCCCGAAAAACAGAGCGTGGCCCAGTTGACCGGCCGCACACAGAATAAATAAGGTTTTTGCCTCCGCATAAAGGCGATACATCAGCCGGTGGGGACCGTGGCGCCCACCTACAGTTCGGGAGGCCCGAGAAGCTCGTAATTAAGATAATATATTATCGATTCTAATTAAAATCTATTTAGTACGGGCCTTGGGCCTCAACTACTGGTTATAAATATTCAGATTTGCCGTAGCTTCTTCGTTCCCGAATCGAACGGTCAGGCGAGGGCCCCTCCGTGATTTACGAGGTCGCGGACGGCCCCCCGAACGCTCAGGGGGGCTGGAACGCAATCAGAAATAGAATCCGTGATCGAAAAGATTAATACGAATAAGTCGATGCCTTATTACGACATACATACACTCACCGGCAAAATAATCGATCCACTCAAAAAATCGATTAAGTGTGTTAAATACATTCCTGGTGTGTTCCAGTTGTTCCACCATGTGATTTCTTATGTCATCATCAAGACACATCTTCCCTTGGCAATTTAAATCTTCTTTCACAACAATAGCTCAATTTTTGTTGGTGATACAGGATTTCAGAGCAACATTAAACTCCACAATTTCGCTATGGCTATGAAAGTACTTTCACAGATTTAACCTCAAATCCGAACGTTATGAACATAAACTGAAAACTGAGTGAAAGAAAAAACAAGAGCAGTTTTAGCGCGACATGTGCCGCATGCACCGTTTATTTGAGACGATTTCGTGCTAATGCTTTATAATGCTAGGATTGCCAGGGAGTATTTATCAGGTTGATATCCAAGAATTCAACTGGCCTTCTTTAAGCCCCGATTTGAACCTAATTGGGCATGTTTGGATGCTCTGGGAGGAAAATTCGATCTCGCGTGCCAACTCCTGAAGATTTGCAGCAGCTCAGTGATGCTCTAATTGATTCAAAACCTTAATGAGGACATGCCAAGACGAATTGCACCTGCTATCCGCATCTGGGCGGAAAACACGTATGTTTTTATGACTAAGTTTTTAGTTTATTTTCATTAGGTCAGAATTTTAGTTGAATCTGTTGAAGTAATGTTGTAGCCTTAGCAAAATTTAATGTTTTACTGAAAAACCCCGTATCTCTAACAAGAATTGAGCTATTGTTATAAAGGAAGAATCAATTATCAAGAGAAGAATGGAATGGGAAATCACACGGTGGAACAACTGGAACACACCAGGGTTGGTTCTAAAGTAAGGGTAAAAAAACAGATTTTGTTTCACCCCGTATAGAATGACGTACGCCAAGTTTTCTTGAAATTCATTGAAAATGAAAATACCTACAATTGAATGAGTAGATCGATTATTTTGCCGGTGAGTGTAGTTGACCTTATACTAAAATCAGAACCAGGCTTCTAAACCTGGAATAGCACAGATAAATATAGCATTGATTTTCACCATCGAAACTATTTTGACGGCTTTGGTACACGTGAATATTCATAATTTCTAAAATTCGAGTTGGTATGACCGTGGTGATCTAATTCAATAATGACAAATAAAATTGAAACGTAAAAATCCATAAAATGTACAACTTGAAATATACTATGCAAATTTTTCGTAAGAGATTATTTCTCATAATCAAATATTGAATACGAATTGTTGGGGGTACATATTTAATTTTTTCAGATAATTCATTCTGTTGTTAAAAAAACTACTAGATAATCATAATAGAAAAAGTTTGAAAATGGCGACATAAAATATTCAATCAGAAAAACTATGAACATCATTATGTTGAGGATAATGGAGGTGAAAAACTGATATTATAGAGAACACTATCACAACATCACATCGTTATTTATGAATCTACAGAGTTTCGATTATTATCAGAATAAACAATTCTTAGGAATATTGCTGATTATAGTCGAAACAAATGGATGTACGATTACTTGTTTTGAGGATGTTTTCATCAAACTGCTTCCAAAATATGCGAAAAACTCAAGTAGATATGTATACAGAAAGGAATACCTACATTTTCGAGTATTCAAGATTTTCATGATTTCCATCAGTAGATTTTGTTGTCTTCCTCTTATCAACCGATAATCGAAATATGAAAACGTAGTAACGAAATAATAAAAATATTATATTTCATAGTTGTAAACTGCTTCTGAAAGTTGACAAATATACAATTATTAAAAAATATATTTGCTCACTTCGTTGCACCGAAGAGTTCATTATGAAAACTTGTTTCACAATCGACAACCAAAAGCAAAGTTCAATTACTAATGTTATTTTGACATCATGTATTTTCATTCAATTCTCAATTTGAAAACATTACAATTTTCGTCTCGCTTCATATCATTCATTTTTATATTTTAAGTTCTTAGTTTAGAATTGCATAATGTAACTTTATTCTGAAGCTCTGATAATGTGAAAATGAATTTCTTCAATACATCGTTTCCTTAGCCCATAAAAATAAAGCTTTCAATAATAAAGTACGGTGAAAGTTATCTATTCGTTGTAATTTCCATGCCATTATCTGTGACAGATCTACGGAATGCAATACACAACATGAAAAACGGAAACGAATTAACGTCTCGACTTATCTTAGCAGATACGCAATCATGTCCTGCCTCGAAAATTCTTGAGGAGTTTGGGAATAAGTGAAGGGGCGCCTTACCCTGACTCACAGCTTTCTATAGGTTTCGATTTCAGTGATAAAAATGTCAAGTGTGCTTTGGCACGCCCGTAAATCTTAAATCCAGAATTGGTCTAGTACCCCTCTTTTACGAAATCGGAAACCACCCATTTAGAAAGCATTGTTCGAACAATGTAAAACATTGATGTTCTAGTACCTGTTTCAAAGTGTTGTAAAAATATGTTACAACAATGAAGACACCGTTCAACATAACATTATTCCACCGATTAAGTCGTGTCAATTTTAATCACAGTGCATTGAAAAAGCTGTTCTCAATATCTTATTTACGAATGAATAGAAGGTGTGTAGGTTGCAAACTTCAGCAGGGATATAAATAATATTAACAACAACAAAGAAGTGAAGTAATAATTGATCGAAAATATAAGCTAATAATAGTAATCTAATGGAAGAAGATTAACAATGTATCTTCTCCTTTCACTCCAGTTTCAAACTACATTTTGATCGCCATTTGGCTACAAGGAAAATATGATTGAATATTTGAAAACTGGGGCGTATTGCACCCAATACTTTGCAACTTTTCACTTTTCAAATGAATTACGCACGAAACGCATTCATAACTGAACAGTGCAATGTGAAAAGTCAAGAGCAAAATGGAAGGCACTTCGCAGAAATTAAATTTTCTCTTAACAAATTTGTCAAAATGCAAAGTAATTTGGTGCCATAGGCCCCAGACCTTACAACTGTACAGGGTGACCAGATTTGGGGATCCCTGAATTTGTTGACCCTAAATGCCGGTAAACGCATTGCTCTTGTTCACGAGTCATTTCAACCTTTATTATCTCTGCTCCTGTTTGTAGTGTTTTTACAATGAACTTGAAACAAAAACGGTATGTAACACTGATTCACTGGTAGACTCACAGGATTTGGGGCTAATTGACAATAACTTCTTTTCAAGACAAAATCGACGTTCAGTCAGTTGTTCAAAATAAAATACATGTAATACGAATATATTCCAATATGAGCAATTACTGAAGCCCCTCGTTTCATAACTAAAATCAAGATATTTGTCAAACAATTAGAACACATAGATGACGTCATCCATATGTGTTATTTATCGCTTCTGAATGCTGTTTGTTTATTTTTGAATTTTTCAATTGTTTGACCAATATCTTGATTTCAGTTATGAGACAAGGTGCTTTAGAGCTTGTTCATATTACAATATATTACATGTATTTCATTTTGAACAACTGATAGAACTAGTCTTGAGGAAGTCGAAATAAGTCGACGAAACCTAAAACCTACGACTCTACCTTTGAATCATAATATGGAAGGACGTGCAAATTGAAAGATTAAAGATATAACACTTTCTTGAAAAAAAGAAACAATGGTTTATTCTATTTTCTTCTAAGGCGTTTCTTTTCTGATTTATTGTAGAAATTTTTGTTTTACTTTTGGAAAAAATATTTCATTAGAAAGAATCATCGCTTTTTTCTCGTTCCAACAATATAGCCATTAGATCAATTCAGATATGGCGAAAAAATAGTTTAAATGTGAAATATGAATTGCTCAATATTTCGTAGACAAAATTACAGAATAATATCTCTCTACGCATGGTCATAGTAACATAGGTGGACCAAGCACTTCTGAACCTAGGAATGAATACGCAAAAAGTGTTGGACGTTCAGTGAAAAATAAATTATTTTTGAGCGCCCGTTCCACTTAAACGAGTGCTACATCGTTTTGCTCAAATGTCTGTAATTTTAGAATAGGGTTAGACTCCCTGATGACGAATTCGTGGTCCAATTCATTTCTGTCCGTGGGGCCATCCAGCCTTCTGTTAGCACAATAACATTCGAAAGGATTGTCCTAGAGACTTGAAATATTCAGGATGAGTTGGGGTTCCAAATGGCTCTGTTAAGTTCGTTAAACAGCCAAATCTAAAAGGGTGTTCCATAAAATATGGCCATTCAAAATTTTTGTTTCTCAATATATCAGAAAATACAATACAAAACCAATCGGAATGAAATGTTACGGCTGAATGGAAGATGCTGATAGCAAGCCTCGTGCAAAATTTTGTGGCGAAAGTGTGAACAGAACCATAGAAAATTCGATTGGAATATTGAGAAAAAAACTTCATATTTCCATGAAAAGATATCCGATTCGAGTAAAATTTTTTTTATGAATGGAGATCGATATTTGAATGTTCATCCAAAATTTCGTGGTCTTAGTTTAAACAGAACCATAAAAAATTCAATTGGAATATTGAAAAAAAACCTTTATATTTTCATAACAGGATATTCGATTCGAATGAAATTTTTTCTGTGAATAAAGATTGATATACTGAATGATCATGCAGAATTTTGCGGCCATAGTATTAACAGAACCATAGAAAATTCCATTGGAATATTGAAAGAATATCCGATTCGAGTGAAATTTATTTGGAGAATGAAAACTACTATACTGAATGTTCATGCGAAATTTCAAGGGGATCGCATCATCAGAACCATAGAATTTAATATTGGTAATTCTTTATTTTTTTACATATTTCACTTTCTGAATAATTTTCAGAATATAATTCCGATTGTGCTGAGATTCTGCATTTATAAATTTGGTATCAATCCTAATTCTCATATAAAATTTTGAGGTAATTGTCTTATTGCTCCACCAAAGAACGAGCGCTCAAAAGCTCCTGCTCAGGGCGTTTTGTTTTTTTATATAACGTAGAAAGTAACGAACCTTTTCCTAAGTATTTTGCATTCAACATACAAACAAACTTGAGATTATACAATTATATCGAGCCTGCATATCCAGCTGTCCCATTTGAGGAACAGGCGCCTTGGTACATTTTCATTCGACCCCAAAGATCATATCCTTTCACAGTCTAGACAGGGGGCGCTCCCAAAAAAATAGAACGATTTGTACGAATGTTAAACGAGGTATCGGTTGTTATTTGAAAGATGTATCAATTGGCCATTTTACCTGTTCTTCGAGATACCTATCTGGCAGAGAATGGGCGTAAGACAATGGAGAAGTTGCGATATTCTTTGTTCCAGAGACGGATCGAATGTTCAGTATTTTGTATTTGGTCTTTTTGAAAGCTCGCGATCTACTAAAACGAGTGCTATACAGGGTGTTTCATCATAAACTGGATATACATAAATTTTCGTGTAGAGGACATCGGGAGAATCATTTTTTGCCTTATACAATATATCTCGTTTTCGAAGCATAAGCGAGATACAGGGTGTCAAACGTCATTTTTGAGCAAGATTCTTATGAGTGTGGTTAGTTATGTATAACACTTGAAGTAACGGTTTTTGGTTAAATCTCAGTATTTTTGAATCCTCTATTCAGAAAAGTTGACGAACTCCGAAAAACATTTTACAAAATGGCGGAAGACCTGCAATGTTCCAAATTTTTTTTTGTGGTTGTCAAATTGACTTTTATTTTCTGAATGAACACAATTTTCTAAGAATTTCTGTGAAAAAAAATTCTCAAAAATCGAACACAAATTTTTTTTTACATGTCTACAGCGATGAAAAAATTTTACTCGAAATGAATGAAATTTTGTACAATTGTACTTCTTATTATTATCAATCATGAATATGAAAACAGAATTGTAAAATATCGAACGGTTTCGTTACTACAGTCATTCAAATGTTTCGTTCATACCTCTGGAATAATGAAAATAAATTTGTTTTGAGTTCAAGAGTCAAAATAATTGAATTATTTGCATGTCCAAACATTTTAGATGAATTTATACAAAAAAAATCAGTGAAACTCAGTTGGGACTCGAACCGACGTAGGCATTAAATAGGGAAATGGCACTGTTCTAAGGATATTGATATTCGTTGCCAGGCAACGGTAGTTCGTAGTTCATAGAGTTTGACTACTGGGTAAATTATATTCACTAAAATTCAAATACCAGTCCAACTCTATGAACTACGAACTACCGTTGCCTGGCAACGAATATTAATATCCTTAGAACAGTGCCATTTCTTTATTTGATACCTACGTCGGTTCGAGTCCCAACTGTGTTTCACTGTTTTTTTTTGTATAAAGTCATCTAAAATGTTTGGACATGCCAATAATTTAATTATTTTGACTCTAAAACTCAAAACAAATTTATTTTCATTATTTCAGAGGTCAGAACGAAACATTTGAATGACTGTAGTAACGAAACCGTTCGATATTTTACAATTCTGTTTTCATATTCGTGATTGATGATTCAAGAAGTACAATTGTACAAAATTTCATCCATTTCGAGTGAAATTTTTTCATCGCTGTAGACAAGTAAAAAAAAATTGTGTTCGATTTTTGAAAAATTTTTTTCACGGGAATTCCTAGAAAATTGTGTTCATTCAGAAAATAAAAGTCAATTTGACAACCGCAAAAAAAATTTGGAACATTGCAGGTCTTCCGCCATTTTGTAATTTTTTTTCGGAGTTCGTCAACTTTTCTGAATAGAGGAACCAAAAATACTGAGATTTGACCAAAAACCGTTACTTTAAGTGTTATACATAACTAACCACACTCATAAGAATCTTGCTCAAAAATGACGTTTGACACCCTGTATCTCGCTTATGCTTCGAAAACGAGATATATTGTATAAGGCAAAAGTGATTCTCCCGATGTCCTCTACACGAAAATATATGTTTGTCCAGTTTATGATGAAACACCCTGTATATGGTTTTGCCCAAATGTGTGCAATTTTCGAATTTTGAGCCGAAAATGGTCTGAAATGATAGGGTTCGACCCCCTGATGATGAATTCGTGTTCAAATTCAATTCGGTCAGTGGGGCCGTCCGGCCGTAACAAGATAACTTTTGAAGGGATTGACCTAAAGACTTGAGATTTTCAGGTGGAGTTCGGTTCCCAAATGCCGCGGTTAAGTTCGCAAACAAGCCAAATCGTACAGGGTATTCCATAAAATATGGCAATTCTAAATTTTTGTTCCTCAATATCACAGACAAAACGTAACCAATCGAAATGAAATTTTGCCGCACATGCAAGATGATCAAAATAGGACTCGTGCGAAATTTTGTGGCCATAGTAATAGCAGAACCATAGAAAATTCAATTGGAATAATGAAAAGAAGAATCTTTATATTTCCATAACAAGATATTTGATTCGAGTGAAATTCATTTTGTGAATGAAGATTGATATACTGAATTTTCATGCAAAATTTCAAGAAGATCGCATCATCTGAATCATAGAGGAAGTGGTCCGAATATGAGCCCTGCACTTATTATGGGCCCCCAATCTATTTTTCTTAAGCACGTCGTGACATTTATGAATTCCGTACTGAAACACTTCTATTAGAGTCTTAATCATTTCTGTGTATAAGCAGGCAGCCTTATGTGTAACTTTGAGAAACAGGTGGCATTAAACTTATTTGTGTGTTTAAGAAATTGTTTTCTGCTAAGTGCTTTCGTGGTATTTATTAATGTATATGTATAAACCTGGATAGTTGGTGTTTTAGTATCTTAGATTAGTGACCAGTTGTTGATATTCTAAAATTAAACGTACCTAAATACTGAATGGAAAAGAAATTAAATGCTTTTAAAAAATCACATGGAATGTTGATAATATGGGCCCCTAACGTGGTCTTATTATGGGACACGGCTCATATCTAAACCAAGTCTCGATAAAGTGTATCTTTTGCAGTTCATCATGCCACGAAGCAAACCGAACTTGAGACAAACATGGAGACTTGATGATATGGTTAAAGCTATGGAAGGTGTTAATAATAAAATAATGCATTCATACATGCATATGTGACTTTTGCGAGTAAAATTAAGTTTTCAGGATGAAATATATTTTAATTTTCATTTTAGGTCTGTCATCCAAAAAAATATTCATGATTTAAAACTGTTGGATACCTACCAATTGATTTACTTAGGGGCCCATATTATACGCAGTCTAATCCAAATGTAGATATGTACATTATCTTAAGTTTTTACAGAAATCCTACCTAAATTCCATTTTTTTCATAATGCCTTTATAATACGCCATAGGAAAACCTCTGAGCTTGCAGTGTACCATTTACTGGATATTTATTCGTAAGATCCAAAAATTTAGTGGAAAAAAACAAAAGGGGGGCTCATATTCGGACCACTTCCAAGTTTAATTTTTTTATTGGAATTTTTTTTCAATTATTTGCAGAATATAATTCCGATCGTGCTGAGGATTTGCATTCATAAACTCAGCATGAATCTCGAGTCCTATTCAAAATTTTGAGGAAATAGCATTATTGCTCCGCCAATGAACGAGCGCTCAGAAGCACCTACTCAAGGCTTTTCCTGAATCTTTATTGGCTAATTTCTTTTTCAATAAAACTTAGTTGAGTTATTAATCGATGAAATTATTCATTCTTAGTTTCAGTTATACTTTTCGATGAAACTGGAATTTTGCAACGATTGATGAATGCAATATTTTTGCACGCTTGTTTCTTTGTAAATAGTCTGAATTGGGAGCTCTGAGACGAATAAGTCTGGCAGCCCCTACGCTCAATAACTTGCTAACGGAAAAAGCTATAATGATTAACGGAGTAGGTGCAGGATGGTAATAGCTTGGTTAAGTTCACTAATAGACTAAATCGGTTGAATGGTTCTCGAGTTATTATAGTTGGAATGGTTTTTTCGCATATTTTCAAAACTAGAATTTCAATAGGATCCAAATTTCATGAGGATCTCTAGAACAAAAATCTAAGAAATTGTATGAAGGAATAGAGGATTATTTCGTTTATGGGTACAATTGATCGAATGGGCATCAAGTTATATCGATCTAAAAATATCTTCGAAAAAAGCGATTTGATAGGGTCGAAATTTTATTACCTGAAGAATTGAAGAATGGAACATTCAGAAAAATCGTTTTTAAAACCTTTAGTTTTCGACATATATCGCTGAAATTTTGTCTATAAAATCAAGGTATAAGTACAAAGACTCAATCCTCCAGCTTGTGCGGAAGTGAAAATATTCGAATTCTTCGGTTAAGAAGACCGAATTCAGATATTTTTTACATTTTCATCTGCATGTATTCCATAAAGACACATATTCACAAATTTCAATTTCCTTCAAATGTGACTCATTTATTACCAGATTTTTCGGACTAATAGTAAATAGAATTAATTATCAATGATAATGAACAATGCTAATTATTATAAAAAAATATATAAAAAAGCTACCTATTGTTTTCAATTTTTAGATGTGCGTTCGTCGGAGATTGTTGTGACAACTGATAAACTGCAAAACAACAGTAATTAAGCTTAAGTAGTACCTGCATAATTTGCAATAAATTATACCACAACTGTTTCCACGAAAAGGAGTACTACTGGATTCAATTTGTTCAAACACCAATAAATCTTGGTTTTTTCCACCGAGCTGATAAGTTTCATATCAACGCCAAAGTGCATGTAGCGACAATAAGTGTTTAAATCTTTCAGGACAATCTCAACTTTGACAGTCTCGTGGTACAATAGAGTAGGTACATCGATTTATCGACAAGGAAATAATAACGTGCAAGTTTTTTTCAATCCTTCAGATAAATTATCATTAACGGTGGTTGGATGAACACAACCAGGAACAGCACTCAAAAGTGCTCTAACTCAGCAAACTTTTCAAATCATTCGGAAGAAGGCAAACATTTAAATAATAGGAGTTACAAATATATCTGTCCCTTGACAAAAAGTCCAGAACATGAATGAGGCAAATGTCTTCCTGAAACATTATTGATCTTTTTCGTATGAAAACACTTTCTCGATGGCGCCCGAAATTCTACCAGATTCTACCGAAAATGTAAAAAAGAGACTGACCTTTTTGTTGACGAGACGAGGTTCGTCCTTCGCTAATTTCAACAGCTCCTGGCAATCTCCTTTCGATGCTGTCACGTACCACTCCACACATTTCTTTGGATCCAAATTCTAGAAAAAATTTAAACATTGAGGATGTATTCCTAACTTGGAATGTCGAATTTGAGATTTCATGAATATTTTTAAAAAACGTTTTCGATGCAAACAAGTATGTAAATCGAGAAAATTTGTTGTGGTTTGCAAAAGACACCTTCAATCTCTTTTCGGAATCAGTATTTGTTTGGTTCTTGTTTTATTGATAACATTATATAACATTACTTAAAGGTGAATTTGACTTTCTCGGGTGTCCCAAGGTGAGTGGCCTATTAGATTATTAACTCGGCAAATGATGATTTTTTGGTCCATCCTGTATAACTGACAAGTATAATTCAAATGCAGTGAAATAGATCAGATCAATATCTAATGACTTGCTAAATTTCTGACTTAAATCTTAAATATTGAGCGAACTAGAGTCGTTTTAGTAACACGACAATTCGATCTAAATTTCGAAAAATAATAAATAACTCAAAAACCGTTAAAGATAGGTATACAAAGTAAGAGTGAATAGATTTAATATTTTATGGAGTATCATGAAAAAATAGAAATATATTAAATACCAGATGTCTCATCTGAAATAACAAAGTTGTTGCCAAATTGTCGTACAACCGGCAGAAAAGGTCAAATCAATATTTTCAGAGTAGTGGTTTAAAAAAATTCGTTAGCTGTTCGCTAATCGCCAAAATGTTTGCCTGTTTGCTTTTATTATTTGAAAATCAAACTTCACAACAGAATTCTACCATGCTTTTAACCTTTTCTTATCCCGAGGAAATCATATTTGCAACGAAAATTCATTTACCATGTTGTCACAGTTGAATAACTTGCGAAAAGAACAATAATTCCGATAACACCTAATGAAGGTATCGGAAATGAGTATGAATCAAAACAAGAATGAAAATAATTAAAAGTATAATTAGCATAATATTGTCGCAATATATGTTGATTGTGGCCATTTAACTTAGGGTCAGTTTCATTAATGCGAATTTACCAGCGTCATTACGATAAAGAAAACAATTAAGTCTTTTTAATTGAACACACAGCCGGTGCCTATTAAGATCGTGAAAAAAATTGAAGAATTTCTTGAAACCAAGTGTAATGGAATATTTCCCAACACAAGTGTACTTTGATCCATAGAAAAATTAATGAGATGCATCAATTCGATGACATTCCGTTTCCTTGGGTTACAAACTGATGAATAACTCCTAAAGAGTCTCCTCTTCAGATGTTTAATTGTTAGAGACTGGATTATATGCATTCATATATTTGCATATGCTTTTGCATATTTACGAAATCTTCAGCGGTATTTGCATATTTTAGCTAAAACCCAATTATGATGCATATTTTTAGTACATATTTTCTTCCCTGCGTTCCGAAATGCGATAAAAGTGCCAAATCCGACCAAATTCCACAAAGTATGAGGTCTATTGGGTAATAATAGTAGAGCACTAGAAAGATAGGTATGCCAGACAGGCTGACTGGGTCCAACCATAGACTCGAAAATTACAGATGGTAATGTCAATTTCTCAGTTATTGTGCTCTATTGTTAGTTGCGTGCTTTTTTTGAAGAATAGTTAATAGAAAGTATTGATTTTTTATTCAAAACAATAAAGTTGGAGACTAGACAGGTAAGCATAAGCATTTATTCGATTACAGATTTCATTTCATTCGAATTGTTCTGTAATTTTCGAGTCTGTGGTTGGACCCAGCATGGCTGTCTGGTATACTCCCATTTTCAGAGCCTTAATAATAGTAATAATTGTAACTTTTGTCAGATTTGCGAAACACTTTTATCGAACGCCGGAACGCAGTATTAGTAGCCGCGAGCTACGAAAGTATTCAAATAATGAGTAAAATACGCCAAATAAACTCCAAGTTGCCATTGGCATTTCCAAATAAAATTCAAGAAAAGTATGAAAGGATATTGAAAGGAAATCCAGGTTTCAAAGTATCGTCTCTCACCGAAAGTTTTAATAATGGGACGGCAGAAGTTTTACCTGGAACTATAAGGTAGAACATAGTACCAAGGTTCAAATCCTCCTCAGTTACGTCCGCCGATGTGGAGCTAACCTTTTCCACATACTAGAATATTCAAAATGATCGAAGGCAAAATTTAACAATTGAACATTTGGAACAATATTCATATTATTGAGAGTTGATTTTAAAATAAAACTTACTTTTCTTTTTTTTTTGAATGCCCAAAATTCATTATTCAATATTGCATATTCTGCATGGTTTGCCTATTTCATTTCAAGCATTTTTCATGCATATTTGCATGCATATAATGTTTTTATGTTGCAAATAATCCGGCCTCTATTAATTATATTGTTTGTAACTAATAGATCTCTGGAACTGGAAGGCGAGCTGTGAAGGTTTTTTTGGCCAGAACAGCTCTGTAAGGGGGCACAATAGACCTTAAGGTCGCAGTGGACTGTAACCCCTCTGTAAACTATCAACTATCAACTATCAACTAATGAAAAATCACAAGTTTTTGAGCAACTCAAAAAAACGATCATACTTTCTCCGAATTCCAAAAACGAATTCTCAATAAGTGAATATCCTCTAAAATGGACCTTCAAAAATAATAGAATTAGATATTACAGAAGTAGTGTTTTCGTTTCATATGATTATTGCATTCAAACAAAAGTTAGACAGTACAGATGTGATTGCTTATGACAAGGGAAATATGCCAATGGGAATATGTCTATTTCCATAACTTTTCTATTTTCTTCAGGATAGTTTCCTAGGTCGAAACAGCTGTCTGCATTGTAGCATTTCTAAACGTTGGCCAAAACTAGCAAAAAATATGATTTTTATATCTTGATTGTTTTCGATTAATATTATGTTCTACTTTTGTACTTCATTCAATAGAGGGTTGAGTTTCCGTTTTTGCGAGAAGTTGCGGAAGTGCGAAAGAGTATTCCAATAATAATGCAAATAACTTTAACAAAGCTGAATATTAACTTATACAAACAGTGAATTAGTTAATAATTTTCTTGTATCATTAAGGTGATGTCACTAATGTGTACCCTGTATAATTCATAATTGACCATACATTATTTAGTTCATTAAGGGGATTTCAAAAATATACAAATATACAGGGTGTTTCATTAAAAAAACAACACCCACTATGGGATACTTGCGTGAGTCACCCCGTCCATTTAAATTTATGTTTACATAACGCACAACTCAATTCAAAAGTTGACGTGTCTAGGCATTTTTTATAATTTTCTAAAATAATGACATAAAGAATTTCATTCAATAAGTGGTTTCCACACTGTATAAAATTAATATAAATTAAAAATGAGGATTAACGCGTTTATCAAAAATAATATGTTCAAGTTTCCGCTCATAAGGATATAAATATTTTGTCGAAACAAATTTTTCAACCTTCTAATTCTTCTAACACAATAGGAATAAAAATATGGTACTTACCGATGTGACCGAAGCGCCATCGTCCTCGTCGGCACCCTGCGGACAGAAAACAAAGCTTGTTGAATAAAAAGGTCGGTGCGTATATAAATTAGCGTCCAGATAAAATCTCAGGACCGATTATACCGTCGTCCATCACTCCGGTAAAACGGACTAGTCACGTTCAAATTATTAACGGATAAAATTGTATTCAATGTATAATTTGTCAGAGAAGACGATACGGGCAGAGTGCTGAAAAATTTTCTGTAGGAGTCGTACAGATGGAATTTCGATTGAATATGTTTTAACATAAAGGGTAGTAGTTTATTAATTTGATATTGGAAATGCTTCAGTTCCACAGGGTATTTTTCATTCTGCTTTTTAATTGATCAATTATAGTGTTTTTAACTGTACTTGGATTAAAAATAAAAAATTTCTTTGAAGATAGTAAATATTCATTTTCATATTTGAAGTTTAATCCTGAGGCTTAGTGATACCTATCTCAGATTAGCTATGGTAGATAAAGTTTAGTATTGATTCATTACGCAAGACACAGAGCGGCAAATTTGAGTCGTAGAACAAACCATTTCAGATCAGGCGAACAAATCCAACAGAAAAATGCAAATATGCCATGTGCCTGTTTACATGACGAAATTGCGACACTATATAATCGCAAGAGGCGAGAAATAAAATGAATCAACGAAGAAAATTTGAAAAAAGAGAAGAGCGCAGATTCGTAGTCAACAGACGCAGAACATCAAACCAGAAAATTAGAAAAGTATTTTCTACAAATAATGTAGGTGCATGTCGAAACAAGGTTTACCGGGCCAGCTAGTATACATATATCTCACAGAAATGGAAAGACGTTCATCAAAATCATATGGAAAATTCTGAGAAGACCTTCAAGAGTAGCTAGGCTATCACCTGGACCTAAAGCTAACCGTCAGCAATGGGAAGAACACCATCAAGACTGGCTTTCACCACGATGGCACAACGTACTTTTTTCGGGCGGGCAACGATTCTTTTACAAAATGACAGTCGACAAGAAAGGGTTTCGAAGGATCCAGGAAGACTAGAGCGACTCGATTTCGTCCGGAAGTTGGGCATTTCAGTGTGGAGGAATAATGAGTTTGGGGGTTAAATGTTCGGTCGCTGTACCGTTTTTATTATTGTTAAACAAAAGAATGACTTATGCCATCTACGTAGAAAACATCATTGAACGCATCATTGTTCCTCTGCGCAACGAATTTAGGGATACTTTTATTTATCAGGATGATGGCTAAATATTGTAATGACTTGACCTTGGTGCAGAATTAGAACCAACGAACTCCAAGAAAGAACATCACTTGACTTATAATAACCAAAGGCGAATTTCGGCGATGTAACTACAGCTTACCATAGTTACATACTTGACGGTTAATACACGTATGTTGTGTCAAATCATCACATAGTTCAGAAGTTGACAGAAAATATGTGTATTAACTGTCAAGTATGTAACTATGGTAAGCTGTAGTTACATCGCCAAAATTCGCCTTAAACTTCAGACCGATATGTCAGGTCATAACCATAGACTTGTAAAAGAATGGACAGAGCGTCACGTGACTTTCACACTAAGTTCGTGCCCCCCAACATAAGAGAGACAGATACTGTGAAGGATGGAGTAATATTCATTCATTCATCATCCTTTCACGATGATCTTGGTAACTTAGACCATCTAGGCAACGAACATATCATATTGAGCAAAATACAACTCTATGCGACCTAGCGGCGTTACGGAGAACTATCCCGAAACGAGTATTCATAAACGCGGGATATGACATTCGATTGTTTGTGCCTAAGAAAAAAAATGGAGAATGAGATTTGTGTTGGTGTGTTTATTATAATTGTCAAGTTAGTTGGTTTTTAATCTGATTTAAAGATGCCTAAAGAAAATACAGTGAAGAACACTAATTGCTGTATTTATGGAGGCAGCTTTAAAAAGTTCTTTCACTGGTCACCATTTTATAGGATAGTGGTTATGAAAACACTTAGCACTCATTCCCATACTTATATACTTTTATCAACATTAAAAACACAAGAGCTTTTTTTTTATCGGATAAATTTCTCTTTGCAACGAAACAGTTTTGCCAATCACTAATTTTACGAGAAAAACTGACATGATAAAATCGCGACACCGAAGGTGGAACGATTTTATCTGATGTCAGTTTTTCGAGCAAATTTAGTGATTGGCAAAACTTTGAGTTGAAGAGAAATTTATCTGATAAAAGAAAAGCTCGAGTGTTTTTTGGCAAGATAAATTAACGACAGAATATATGGATGAACAACAACAATAATTATCTTTATTAATACAATAAAATTTAATATTGTATTCACAGAAATATTTTTCTTGTACCATCTTCGCAGTCAAATTCCAAATGCTTTACCGCATATTCTTTATAATCATCTCCATTTTCTTTTTCATATTATAGGCCCAATCCTTTAATATATTTGCTACTTCATGTAATGGAATTATTTCGGACAATTCATACTTTCGAACTTGACAAAACTCCATAAATTGTCTCCAGATTGAAGCTTTTGTGTTTTTTGTAGATTGCTGTATAGACTTCTCGATATTTGTCGTAATTTGCTCAGTCGAAACTTCACCAAAACGATTCATCTTTTGGTTCTTATATCAACAGAGTTGAATAATTACCACACCGATTCAAAATGAAAGCACTATATGTTCAAAATTCAAAAATCTGACAGACTAATTGACATATTGAGGAAGAGAAGTTTTTATCGCGATAAAAAAGGATGCACCTTTTTTATCGATGTCAATGTGACAATAACATTTCCAGGTTCATGATATTTAATATTGAAGTTAATTTATCAGGACAATTTTTATTGTAAGACAAACTATAACATACACAAACATCCATACCCGCACCAGGATTCGAACCCGGACCTCTAGCTTCGTAGGTACTTGTAGGCACACGCCTTATGGAGTAATATAATATTAGCGTAAAGCATAAACTAAACTAATATCACTTCATCCTTCACAGTATCTCTCTCTTAATGTTGGAAAACACAGAACATAAAAATATCTAATGCGTAGATATCTACGACCCACGTTTTTATTATATGTTCTGTGCTTCTCACTAATATTATTCTATCCTTGTCTGAAGTCATTAATCTATCTCACACGTCCTGTTCATTTTTTTATAAGTCTATGGTCATATGTCAGCGTTCAATATAATTTTCCCGTTCAATTGTAATTTCAGTTATTGTTTATAATTATACAATTGATTAGGTCATCGTTGAGCTCTACGGAATTCTGTAGTGAATTGTGAATCAGACGAAAGGTAATCTGTATATGTATTTTCGTTTTTCTATAGTAATTTTCGACTTAACCTCTCCACGTTCAACGTGGGTGCTTTGTACGAACGATATCATCGATTGGACATGATCATCGGGATCTTAGTTCTGCTCAGAGTTTTACTGAGTCCTCTCTAATGTGATTAGACGTATACAGATGTGGAAGAAACGGATGGAAACAGGGGAGTTTCAGTGTTAAATTCACGCTGGTTCGGAGTCCAGTGGAGCAGTGGAAGAATCGAAACCTCGGAGCGATGCGATGTTGAATAAGCGGTTGTTGGAATGGCAGTCTGTAGTGAGTGGGGAAGCGCGCAAGCAACGATCTTATGCGGCCATACACAATCAGCTACTTTCTCGGCGTTTGGCAGCTAGCGTTTGCGAGCGTCCTAGACGCTCGTGCAATTTTCACCACACACAAGCGTCTCAGTAGCTCATCGATCGCTGGCGATAAAGGTTTAAAATGTCATCCGTACTTGCACCCGACTTTTCCGTAGCTCGTAACTTTTTGTATTCTTTGCGGAATGAGTCTCGGATGCTTTTCATTTTTTTCTTTACGAAATCAATATCGCATTCATCGTTTTATTGTTACATAAAGCTAACAATTCTTCGTAGACTTTATTCTTTAGTGTTCTGTTCGAATATTCTTTCTCTTAATCACCCACCATACTATTCTTTTCAAATAGTTCTATAAAATTTGTAAGGAATTCTTCTGAATGTGCAATTTTGCATGATTCTCTGCCATTCTAGACGCTCTCACACACACAAGCGTTTTTCAAGCGGCCCTACACAAGCTACTTTTTCGGCGTTCTGGCAGCTAGCGTCACCGCAAGCGACCAAAACGCCCAAAAGTAGCCCGAAAAACGCCTGTGTATGTCCATCCGCTGCCACGCTGGCGAGTCGCCGAGCTGGACGCAACGCCGGACGCCAAGATCAAACGTGTCTGATTTTAGCGTCAAGATAGCCGACGAAACGCTTGAAAAACGCTTGTGTGTGTGTGTGAGAGCGCCTAGAATGGCAGAGAATCATGCAAGAATTGCACATTCAGAAGAATTTATTACAAATTTTATAGAACTATTTGAAAAAGAATAAGTATTGATGGGTGATTAAGAGCAAAGAATATTCGAACAGAACACTAAAGAATAAAGCCTACGAAGAATTATTAGCTTTATGTAAACAAATAAACGATGAATGCGATATTGATTTCGTAAAGAAAAAAATGAAAAGCATTCATCCGTAAAGAATACAAAAAGTTACGAGCTACGGAAAAGTCGGGTGCAAGTACGGATGACATTTTAAACCTTTATCGTCAGCGATCGATGAGCTACTGAGACGCTGTGTGTGGTGAAAATTGCACGCGTCTAGGACGCTCGCAAAACGCTAGCTGCCAAAACGCCGAGAAAGTAGCTTGTGTATGGGCCGCATAACTCGTGTCTAGAGACACGAATTCTACTTTGGCTTCCGGGCTTCCGCGTTCGCCGCAGTCGCAGTGAGTTGGAAAGCAAATTAACCGCTGACTTTCTGTAGTTTTAAAAAGTTTAGATTCGTGGCTAATGGCATAAATCCTCATAATAGAAAGCGAATCGAGTTCTACTTAATTGTAGAAATCAATAAGCCGGTGATATATTCCATTATAATTCAGCAAATTTATGAAAGGAAAATATCTTTGCTTTGTTTAGAACGTTAAATTGATAGAATGGTGCCATAGAGTGAAAACATGAACGTTTTTAGTAAAATCACTAGGCTAATACCGTTTTCCTGTTTAAAATTCGTTTACATAAGAATTTGTATACCGGATTTTATGAAAAATACTATGCCGGTAACAACTTGATTTTTTTGTGGTGACTCATCCGTGAAAAGATATTGCTCAAAAAAGAACTAATCTCATTCTCTTTTTCCATCATCTTTTCCCAGAATGCCATTCTTTTGAAATGGTCTCTGGAAAAATTTCCTGAAAGGTTTGCACCTTATAACATTTGCAACCATTTATTTTCAAAATATTCCGAACAGTTCTATCGCCCAAATCGACTTGCTGGGCAATTTTTCTGCTAGAACAAGGTGCACTGGTTTCAACAGCAGCACACACATCCACTTCTCTTGCCAAACGAATGCTGGGTAATTACATGATAGGGCCAGTTTCATCGATGGTAACCTAAACGCTACAATTATTTGGATCTATTACAGAATCAATTATTCCGACAGTTCGACAGCTACCAATTAATTAATTATTTATTTTCAAACCAGTTATAACGAAAAAAAAAACCTGAATATTAATTTTCATAGGAAATTATTGTTTCATTCATTGAGGCAAATAACTTCCGCCCATGGCGCCCATAAGAGTGGAGAAAATTTGACGTATTCATTTTCAATAGTCATGCGATGTTATCATCTCCCGTTTGCAGTGTTACTGATTCGATATTCGATCCTAGATCGTTGCCTGCGCGCTTCCCCACTCCACTCACTACAGACTGCCATTCCAACAGACCAGCCGCTTATTCAACATCGCATCGCTCTGAGGTTTCGATTCTTCCACTGCTCCACTGGACTCCGAACCAGCGTGAATTTAACACTGAAACTCCCCTGTTTCCATCCGTTTCTTCCACATCTTATAAGTTGTTCATGTCATATTGTGTGCGTTAAAGCTTTTTGTTGGTCCCAATCACTCACTTTCATTTACTTAGTTATTATTTATATTGCCCGCGTATAATTGATTTATTTTATTATATGGTCTAAAGTCACTTCAGATTTGCTTTTACCTACAGCTCATTATAAGTAAGTCTGAATTGCCTGCGTCTATTTAGTCCTCGGTAGATACTTTTCACAAGTTACTTGAATTGCCTTCGTTTAATTAGTCATCGGTTAGATAGTTATTAACTTTTAGTGTGTCCGTAAACTCTCGTTCAGATGTTTTCAGCGATAAAATATTTCTCTTTTTGAACTGAATTTTGTCTAGTGTTCAGACTGGTAACTCAACTTTGAATCTTATACAGACCACTATTATTGCATTGCATTCATTAGACAGCTTTCTTTAATTTGACTTCTTTGTATGGTATATATTACAGAATACAGCTCATGAATTTATTCAATAAAATTATCAATCGAAGTGGACTGCAATATTGTTACAATATCTCTTGATTCTTGTGTTGTGATGAATAATGTAAAGTTATTGTGTCTTTCCATGTCAACTATCTGGAACCACCCTCATTTATCAATTTCACAAAAGGGACTATTGAATTTGGATTTCGTTGTGGAATAGCCATAATTAGTCGAAAACCAATAATCTAACGCATTTCAGTCCATTCGAATAGTCACCAATACCAGAAGAATAATCACTCATCAAAACCACCTTCATCAACTCTAAAACCCCAAAAATCGTTCCATCTACCACCACTTCCTGTTCATTCCACCGGGGGTACCATCTAGACCCCCTGCGGAACCCCCGTTCCGCTCGTCATCTCTGGCCCGCGGACGGCGGACGCGGAGACGCCGGGGGGCATGACTGTCACACTGCCACCTCTACGTGGTACGAGGTACGGGCAATTGATTTTATAATCTTTTCAATTTACTGCATGTTATTGCTACGACACAATGGAGATGGACAACGGAGATAAGAGCCGGGATCTCGGCGACCCGTCGAGAGGATTCACGTCCGCGCGGCGAGAGGGCCACGGGACGGAGGTAAATGGACGATAACGGCCGCTACGAGAGATAACAGAGATACAGTTTTGAACGGCCTGTGGGTGGATGATGGTGGTTTGGTACGTTAGATGACCGTTGTGGAAGATGCTCGGTTACATTACCAGACAATGCAAGTACAGTGGAACTTCCCTATAGCGATCGTCTGTATTACGAATTTCGTTCAAGACATTGCACCTTGAATCCAAATTACATTGAAAACACCCTCTAAAACGAAGTAAATTTTCTCTATAACGAAATATTCCAAGAACAAGAACATCGCTCTTTGAATGGGTATTGGTAAAAAGATTTAAGGGTAGGTTTTTTCCATAATTATGCCGGACGTAGATAATAAATCCCGACCATAAAATAAACCATTACGGCGGGCGGATAGATCCTTCCGAAACGTTGGATTCAGCTGGAAATGTTGATAATGACGGTTACTTTATATGATTTCGTTAATGTCGATGTTGATATTGTGAGAAATGAACTTGTTGAGCAGTGTCAAACGCTGTGTTCGGGATCACTAGATATGATAGCGGTGATGATACCGACAGCGTTGATTTGGAGGGTCAACTCGCCGAAAAACCAAATCGTGAAGAGGTACTTCGAGCCTTCAAAACCTGTCGTCTCGCTTTCCAGTCCATTGAAGCGATTCCGGAAAATATTTTTGAATCTTTGAGAAAATGCGAAGTTTTTTTATGAGATCAAAATGTTTTTTAATTTACCACTCAGACAAAGATTACGAATTATTTTCATTACATTATAACACACTTTTTTGATTATGTATATGAATTCACAATAAAAAATGCAATTGCTTGTTTCGATACTTGACACTATAAAAAAATTCTGTATAACGAAAATTTTTTATAACTAAATTTTTTCACGGATTTAGCGATTTCGTTATAGGGAAGTTCCACTGTACCTCAAGAGTTTGGATGCATTATTGGCGGTATATTATGCATTTATATTCAGTAGACTCAATTTTGCCACTTCCACATTATGATGTTCATAAGTTGAGACTAGAAAACGTTCAGAAAAAATTCTTACGGTTTCTCGGTTACAGGTCTGGCCTTGTGACTCAAAAAGGTGATCCCGAGAAGTATTCAATTAAGCTCAGGCATATTAATGTCGTCAGTTTGGAGTATCGCAGGGCTTTGAATGATGTTTTGATGCTCCAAAAGCTGTTGAATGGCTCTTTGGAGTCGGCATTCCTTCGTAACAGTATTTCTTTTTATGCGCCAACTGTATCACTGAGGAAACACAACATCTTTTTCCTCAATAGGAGAAATACTGTTGCAGCCCAAAACTCACCCTTACATCGAATGCAAAAGGAAACCTTATTTTTTCTCATCAGTAACTAGTGATTGTTTTTTGATTAATTGTAATTCTTTGTGACCATAGGGAATGTAATATATTTTCATGTATGCACTTTTGTTTAATATTTTGTGAATACTTTTTTGGATGTGAAAATCATTCGTGTGTATTCCATAGTAAATAAATAGATGATTTCTAGAAGTCAAGGAATATTTATATTAGCATCAGTATTTTCGCTTCATCTTATTGAATAATGATGTGATTAGATTCATTGAAAGCTAATAAATCACAGAATATGTCTATAGAGTTTAGTTATGATTAAGTTCACTTCGACAATGCCAATAAACCAAAAATACAAAAGCTTTTTATACTGGGTTCCCGGCCACTCGGGAATCGAAGGAAACGAAGAGGCCAATACACTTGCCAAAGAGGGCGCACAAATGTCACTCTTTGGCCCAGAACCCTTCTGTGGTATATCTAAATGTACCTATAAGAAGGATTTTCTGGAGAAGGAGAAAGCCGAGAGGGAAAAGCTCTGGCGGAATCTCCTAGGGATGGATCATTCCACTGAGTTCCTTCGGAACTTCGAGACAGCGGGATCCAAAAGATATCTGGATCTTGGTAAGAAGCAATTGCACCTCCTCACTGGCTTTCTTACAGAACATTGTCGCCTCAGGAAGCACCTGTTGAGGATGGGATTGTCGGACACTGACGAGTGTAGGTTCTGTGGGGAGGAGGAAGAAACCCCCATTCACCTAGTCACGGAATGCCAAGGCATTACGAGCCTGAGGAGGAAATGCCTTGGACAAGAAACTTGTAAGAGTGAGGAACTAGCCTCGTTGAAGCCTTCACAGTTACTAGATTTCATTAGATCTCTGGAACTGGAAGGCGAGCTGTGAAGGTTTTTGGCCAGAACAGCTCTGTAAGGGGGCACAATAGACCTTAAGATCTCAGTGAACTGTAACCCCTCTGTAAACTATCAACTACTGTGTAACTTTCAGATGGATCCTTGTATAAATGAATCAATGAACTATTACTTATCACATTCTTTACTTTGCCTACAAATTTTGAATTTTTGATTTCTTGAGAAACAAAAGAGGTAGGTACAGTTTCTGAAACATAGGCAAGGAATTTTTTTGTTTGTCATTTTTTCTTTATCTTAGGTACAGTTTCCTCTGAAGAATTGTTGAATAACTGAAGAAAAATAAAAGGTTTTACGTATTTCGTTGTTTTGCATTAGTTTTGTTTCAGCTGTAATTCATTCAGCAAGTTGATGTTTGTTGAGTTCAATATAGTCTTGACACCTCATACACAAGTTTATTTTTTTGTCAAATGTTTCCAATTTTGAGCCGAGAGTGTTCTTAAGCGATCCAATTGGACTCATCTGGTCGGAATGGCTCGTTTAAGTTTGTTAATGGGCCAAATCGGTCTCATTTTCTCTCTTCTTTCTATTTCTCTTCTGTGGGTTGGTTTAAGTTTTGAATAGGACAGTTGAATTGAAAATGAGGTCGATTAATAGTTCTCAGGATACGAATCTAAATTATCGTTTTTGCAATACAAACGCGTGCATCGTGCGTCACCCTAGTGAAAAGTAAAGCAGAGCTCCCGAATTCTAACTCTTCTGGATAAACGGAAACGATCGACCCAATGGTTCAACCAGAAATTTTTTCAACTCATCCAGCATTCCCTTGTAGACCGGGAGCCAGCAAAGAAACGGCGTATTATTTGCAAAATTGTGAGGTTTTTTGAGAAGTTAGCCATTGTTATCAAGAATACAGAAACGCAAGTATGGCTGTCCCTATAGGTGTCGGCGTTGCGCCGCGCAATTCTTTGAATCTATCGAAAAATCCATGCCGTTGATTAATGAGCTCAAAGGTAATTCTTGTTTTATATCATATATTCGATAGCCAGAGTATGAAGGAGTTCAACGATGTCGAATTCGATATCTTTGAACCAGTATGGCGTGTGCTTAGTGACACCGAAACAGTAAGGCATGGTCATAATCGATGATGATATATCTCTTTATGGTTGGATGGAAAAATCAGGTTTTCGCTAGTAGGTCAATAAAAACCATAAAAAATTACACGTTTAATTCAGTACGGCAGACAGTTTGGCTATCGAATATATCATATAAAATAAAAAATACTTTTGAACTGATTAGTCAACGACATGGATTTTTTTGACACATTCAAAGGGGCCGCCATACTTTTGTTTCTGTGTTCTCGATAACACTGGCTAGCTTCTCAAAAAGCCTCACAATTTCGCAAATGTTACGTCGTTCTTCTTGCTGGCTCCCGGTCTATTGCCATTACCATCAATTCCCAGGATAATTTCCTCGACAAACACGCATAATTGGGCGGTAATAAGAGAACCAACAACGACTACCACGTTCCAGAAGCTGAAAGCTATTACGTTACAGAAGGCACACCAACGTAAAAGTCCCTGAAATAAATCCGTTTTAATTTCTACGCGCGTCATTTTTTTATTTCCTTCGGCCGCCTCTTCTTCCAGCGATGATCGCGTGTCCCATAAATCGGCAGATAACCGGAATTATGACTGCCACGACACCATAGAAACGGCAATACGATCCTTCTAAATCATACGGTCTTCGTTTTTGGTATCGGATCGCCAGCCGCTCGGGTCGTAAGTCAGACTCGCTGATAGAATCTGTTTGTGCCTCGTTCTCTGCGCATATTAAAGACCGTCATCGAGGTCGCAAATAATATTCCGGCTAGCAGGAAAGGTAAATATGGATTTGTATGATATCGGAGACTGTAATACAAATGGAAGGAGAGGGGTGTTGAAGGTTTTCGATTTGTTAGCAGTTTCTGTTTTAATGTTGGTGGATTTATCAAGGTGCCAGTAGAGTGGTAAGTGGGAAAATCTGGCTTTGTGAGAATACTGAAGTATCTGACGTGATATTCGATATACAGTGGAACTTTCCTATAACGAAAGCGCTAAATCCGCAACAAAAATTTGTTATAAAGAAATTTCGTTATACAGAAAAGGGGCCATCCATAAAGTACGTCACACGTAAAGAGGGAAGGAGGGGGTCGACAAAGTGTGACATGGTGTGACAAGGGGTGGGAGGGGTCCTAAGTTTCGTGACATCACATGTCAAAACCTAGAGGTACTAATCGCATAATTTGAAATATTAATTAAACTAAAAAATATGTCCAACTCTATCTTTAGGGCAATACGGTTTAAATTGTTTTTTTGACAAGTTCATAGCCGCTTCTGACACGTGCCGATCGCCGACGAGCCCTTTGGGCTTTGACTAATGCCGCTAAACGCACCGCACCTCGCGTAGGTAATGTTTTTGTTTCTATCTTTCATTCGACAATTTGTTTTCGCTGAGTGAACGACGTCGTTTTTTTTGGTTGTGCTATTTTGTGGATATAAACATACACTACTGGAAAAAATTAAAGGATCAGAAAAAATTCCAAATTTTTTGGCAATTTCCAACATGCCGTTACTTTGAGAGGAATGGTCGCACAAGGAATTTAAAAAAAGGAAATTGTAGCTCCAAGTGTCTAGGTTTTAGATTAGAACTTAAAAAATTTTAAGTTTCAGTGGTTTCCGAGTAATGATAGAAAAATCAGCAACAAAAAAATTCTCAAAATTTCAACACTAATTTTTTTCTTGTCTACGAGCATGGAAATTTTATTTTTGCATAATCGTTATAATGATGGGATACTTTGTTAATTCATCTTTATTTTTTTTTATCGACCTCAATACTTCCACTTCTCGCCGAAATATCGGTCTTCAAATTTAAAAGGATCCATTAACATGGCTGAACGTTTGAGAGCCGTTATTGAAAACAGGGGTGGCAATACCCGTTATTAAATTAATAAAAATTTTATTTTATTTTATTTTTCTTTTTTTGAAATATATGTACTATCTTCAAATGAAATGTGGAAAAGCTCGAGAAAATTCTTTTTTGCCTTTTTAAAGATTATGAGCTTCTCAGAGGAAAAAACGTGATCCTCATTTTTTTTTCAAAAATTCAATCCTGTCTAACCAAATAACGGCTCTTGGATTGGGTTGGCTCTTCGTAAGGTTTTTATCAACATATTGAACTGTGAAAGTCACACTTAACAGTATTGGTTTCCTCAACATTTTCGATCCAGCGGTAGATTTTCCAAGAAACCACTAAAAGCCCTTTTTTGTTAAATTTTTATATTGATGTGACATGAAGAAAAAAAAATTCTATGAATAAGCAATGGTTGTTCAATAATGGGAGTTCATTTAAGGGAAACCCTCCTTCAATTTTCTGTGCGATCATTGGTTGCTGAGAAATCGATAATCAAAGACAAATGGATCCTTTTCCATTTGAAGACCGATATCTCGGCGAGAAGTGGACGTATTGAGGTCAATAAAACATAAACTAAAGCTGAATTTCCAAAGTATCTCATCATTATAACGATTATCAAAAAATTAAAATTTCCACGCTCGTAGACAAGAAAAAAATAGGTGGTAAACTTTTGAGAATTTTTTTGTTGCTGATTTTTCTATCATTACTCGAAAACCACTGAAACTTAAAATTTTTGAAGTTCTAATCCAAGAACTAGACACTTGGAGCTACAACTTCCTCTTTTTAAGTTCCTTGTACGACCATTCCTCCCAAAGTTACGGAATGTTGAAAATTGACGAAAATTTGGAATTTTTTCTTGATCCTTTAATTTTTTTCAGTAGTGTAGTTTAATAAATCAAGTTCAAAATGAACAAAAAGATAGATTTAGGTAATCTTTACCGTAGATTATACGAAACATACAGTGCGACTGATAAAAAAACAGCATATACAGGAAGTTAATTCATTATTCATTAGTTTATTTTTTGTTATTGTTTCAAATACTTATTTGATATTATGTTGATTTCATAAAAAAGTACTTAATTTAAATGGAAATAAAACTAATTTCGGAACTGCTGTTTTAATTTAATAATTTTTCGATGTCAAATTGCAAAACATGTGACGTCACACTAGGGAGGGGGGGTCTCAGAAATGTGACCACCTGTGACAAGGACGGGGGGGGCTCAAAAACTCATGAAATTAGTGTGACGTACTTTATGGATGGCCCCAAATTTGTTTCTATAGTCGGAAATGTCGCAGTTGACTTCACTGAGAAGTTTAAGTTTATAATTCAAACTTAAGCACTTCCTTTTAGACATTTTCACACTAGCGTAATGATTAATAATAATAATAATGGTTATTCATTTGCACACAATCATTGTATAACAATAAAAGGAAATAAGTCAAACTGAAAGAACAAATTTAAATTAAAGAACAATATTCATAAAATTCTGTAATGCTGTAGGGTTCACAGTCTATGATCAGTTTCCGAACTTCATTCTTAAAAAGTTTTTCACTGCTTGCTATACGGTACTGTTTGGGTAATCTATTGTAAAGCTTTAGGGACATAAATTCTACTTGATGTTGTGACAATGTCAGGTGGCATTAAGGCTATCCATTTTTCTGATGTTATTCTCATTTTTGAACTTGATGAAAAATTCAGTATGATGGTAAACGAACATAACGCACTTGTAAATATACAGGCCGAATAGGGTCATAAGACCCTGCTTCTTGAAAACACCACGACAGGTTTCTCTCCTTTTCATTCCGTAAATTGTTCTGATTGTCCACTTTTGGTCTATAAAGATTTTGTTTGCTAGAGAACTGCTCCCCCAGAAAACAATACCATACATCATCTGTGACTCCAAGTTCGCCGAGTACACAACCCTCAACACTGATTAGATTGAAACCAAACAGCCATGGTTGTATTTAAAACTGTTTCAGAAGGACCTCTCTGCTCGCCGTAATGATTTAGGGCAAGGTCGGTATTTATTACGTACGCGCAGAAAAATTTCGGAAAAATCTACCCTTATACCTTCTTACCAATACCCATTCAAAGAGTGATGTTCTCTGAATATTTCGTTATAGAGAGAGAATTTACTCGTTTTAGAGGATGTTTTCAACATGAAAAAGTGCAATGTCTTGTACGAAATTCGTTATACAGAGAAATTCGTTATACAGACGATCGTTATAGGGTTCCACTGTATCTTTATTTATTCACAAAATTTCTGGTATATCAAACTATATGGCAAGTGTATTAGCAGAGGAAAATGTAAACAGGGCATCATTCATTTCTGCGTATATTACAAGAGCATAGAGAAAATCCTCTGTTTCCCCGTATAACTGTAGCGATTTGATGCTAGAATTCTTCTTATTTTCTTTCATCTGACTTGTCAATCTTGTAATTGCATCTGAAAAAAAAATCAACTCTATGACTCGAATAACAGTGCAATTTACATTCTCCCTTGAATTTCGATATTCGAAAGAAGCCGTGTAAGCAGTAATGTTTATGAAACCAGGTCTGGCCTTCCAAGTGATGATTTTCGGAACCCCAGATGTTCGAGGATCTGTCTACAGACTCATAATCCTGGCTAAACAACTTCTATAGATTTAAGGAACGGTATTTTGCCTGAAATATCAATGTCGCATCATAACTAGCCAATTAATTTTTTTAAAGATGGTGTTGAAAGAATTAAATATTGGATTGTATTGATAATTGATAATATAATGAAGTTGAGATGCTCAACTTTTATTCGAGGTTTTCGACGTCACAGGCGATTCTGATAGATAAGTTGAAAAATTATGTTTTGAGAAAACCCATTCTAAAGCTACTATACAGGGTGGTCCAGATCGTAACCAAGAAATTTCAACCACGTATTCTACATCAAAAATAAACCCTAGTTTAGTCATATAAACATATGTCGAGAAATGTTTCCTCTCCGAGATAGGGGGTGTTAAAATTATAGAAGAAAACATGTTTTTTATTAATAACTTTCACACTGCTTGAAATATTCTTATGAAATTTGAGACATAGGTTTTCAGCGTCAAGGAGCACTTTTTGCATAATATCATTTCTTCTCTATTTTACCAGTGGTGTCCGTACTGCAGCGAGACTGACTATTTTCAGATAAAAAAAATGATACGCCACTGGTTTTTCCGACAATAAAAATTACTATTTAAATCCTTGTTTAATTTGGAGCAAATTCGGTCTCTTGACCTTTTGCTGTACGAGGCACCGTTTCCGGTTAAAAAAATAAAACACATTCTCATGCATGAAGAAATCGCCAAAATTTGATGAGGTAGGTACATAATAATAATAAGACTATTTTTGTGTGTGAAATTTTGGCGATTTCTTCATGCATGAGAATGTGTTGGATTTTTTTAACCGGAAACGGAGCCTCGTACAGCAAAAAGTCAAGAGACCGAATTTGCTCCAAATTGAATGAGGATATAAATAGTAATTTTTATTGTCGGAAAAACCAGTGGCGAATTATTTTTTTCTCTGAAAATACTGTTAACACTATGGCCACAAAATTTTGCATGACGCTTATTATGAGCATCTTGCATGTGGCCGCAAAAATTCCATTTCGATTGGTGTCGTTTTGTCTGATATTGAGAAACAACTATTGAATGGCCATATTTTATGAAACACCCTGTATGATTTGGCTGGTTAACGAATTCGACCGAGGCATTTGGGAACCTAATTCATCCTGAAAATTTCAAGTCTCTAGGACAATCCCTTAGAAAGTTATTGTGCTAACGGCTGGACGAAAGGTACCCCGAACAGAATTGAATTTGACTACGAATTCGTCATCAGGAGTCTAAGTATATCGTTTAAGACCATTTTTGGCATAAAATTCGAAAATTACAGACATGGGACAAAACGGTCGCACTCGTTTAAGTAGAACAAAAATCTTTCATCCACTCGACTAATCAAACAATTACGAAATCACAATCAAACTACAACCTTACCACTCGTTCCTCAGGATCCGCCATACGCCGCCCGTTCCAAAAGAGTTCAATACCTCCTGGTATCCCGCCGCATACAAATCGTCCGCTTTCCCATAAAGTGCCACAAAATAATGCCCACTTATCAGTCAACCGAAAAACGGACCGATTGTTGCCGAAAAACAAAGGAACAATGAACACGCGTCAATTAACGGCCGCCGAAAAAAATGCGAGAGGCCGCGGCAGCAGACGAAAGCATAAAACACACGCAAGAACGGCCTTCCAGTAGCATATCAATTAGGGATTTCCTATTAGTAGAAGATAACTAGAGGGCCATTGTTGAACGGCTCTAGTACTCTTGATGTGGCATTCGGATGCATGGGCGTAATCGGATAAAGCGAGTAATACAATAGAGTTACAGTACCGATTGTTCGGGGCATAGAGTCATCGGTTATTTAGACAAAAACGTGCCTTTTATTGCATCAACTATGAATAGAATAGACGACTGCGTAACAGTGGTCGTCCGTTGTATCTAGGTCAATCCGGATAGGTTCTTTCACATTTGATAAATCTGCTTTGAATTTTGGATTCAGAAGCACCTCATTAGACTGATAAGAAGAGAAGTTGGAAACGCTTCCTTGAATTGTATGAACTTGTTATGTTATTGTTATTCTTTGATGTTTCTAATAAAGCCATCACTTCAACAACCATACAGAAAATAAATAAAAATCTGTAAGAAAGACAATTAAACACTTGATAACATATAAAAGATGCAGAATTACAGAAAGCCTCGACAAAAGGGTCTCTTCGAAGGAAGTAATAGAAAATGCGACAGATAAAGGCAATTGTGAAATGAAACAAAAAGCTAATACAACAACATCACACTTACAATAATAAAGCCACTGTCATACTTTTTGATGTTGAAGAGAGCTTGGAGAAAAATGTACCTATACTCTGTTCAGGAAATGTTGATCCGTCGGTAAGCCATGAAAATTTGGCATTTTCCACTGTGTATATTAAAATTTTAGGTTATGTTATTTATTTTCTTATCAGATTGATAGGCAATGTTATCAATATTGCATAGAGTTCTCTGATAACTAGCAAGCTCGTCGGAAGAGGCCGAGTACATTCGGAAACGAAGACTTAATTTTACGTTATGACAGCAAAAACTGCCAACTTCAGATAAATAAAGAAACGCCTACTATGCGCTCAAACTTTCGTGAACGGACTAAATATGACAATAGTGACGAGTCAGCTACACTTGAAGGACAAGAAGACACAAGAGAGTACCCAGGGAAGACATAAATCATTGATGCTTGAACTTATTTTGTCGCAGCGAGGGCGTTGTTTTCTGGAAAGAAAATCATCAATTCTGATAAAAATAAATCTATAAGTTTAAACAGGTAAAATACGGGTTCGTTCGAAAAAATTGCATCTGCAACAAATTGGCACTTACCCTAGATTTCGATAACATTTTCATTTCCGAAAATATTTTGCAGAAGATAACTGAGAGCTATTGTTGAACGGCTCTAGTACTCTTGATGTGGCATTCGGATGCATGGGCGTAATCGGATAAAGCGAGTAATACAATAGAGTTACAGTACCGATTGTTCGGGGCATAGAGTCATCGGTTATTTAGACAAAAACGTGCCTTTTATTGCATCAACTATGAATAGAATAGACGACTGCGTAACAGTGGTCGTCAGTTCAATCTAGGTCGATCCAGATAGGTCATTCTTGATTTCATTCTGTTCTTAAATTTGATAAATCTGATCAGAAGTTCATATTATTTTGTCGCCAGAGGCACTTCATAAGCTTGGCAAGCTGTTTATCATTATAGTCTAAGAGCCCGTGAACCCCAGACCTTCGTTATTTTATAAAAGCTGAAAACTTGTCTACGCATGCTCCCAACACAGGTAAGAACGATGGACCATTATGAAATTTGGGTTACCCTGGCTTTGGCAGGTAAACGGTATTAAAGGGGTGTAAAATACTGATCTAATTTCGTCAAATTATAAAGTGTGATTTTTTGATATTACCTTCAGAATATCATTAAAAATCACGTCGTTAATTGCCAGACACTTACTATAGTGGCAACCCCTTGCCAGACACCCTTAATGTTCATTAAATTATATGTAATTCTACTTAAGTTATAGTATAAAAGCTGATTTTTTTACATAATACTTGGGTTATAATTAGATAATGTTTCCTCATTAGCCAGACATTTTTGATAGTGCCAACCCTTTGCCAGACAAGCTTGTAGTTTAGCTGCAGGTGCAAGCGCGAGACAGTATATATGAGTGGGTGCGAGTGAGACGGCATGATTATAATGACTTATGCAAATAAATTTTTTGGTACAGATTTATATAACTAATCATTTAAGTGAATCTCAAAAACATCTGAAGAAAAGACATTCGATGCTACAACTAAATAAAATTGTTAATAGAATAAATTAAAATTTTTAACAATTTTATTTAGTTGTAGCATGTCTTTTCTTCAGATGTTTTTGAGATTCACTTAAATGATTAGTTATATGAATCTGTACCAAAAAATTTATTTGCATAAGTCATTATAATCATGCCGTCTCACTCGCACCCACTCATATATACTGTCTCGCGCTTGCACCTGCAGCTAAACTACAAGCTTGTCTGGCAAAGGGTCGGCACTATCAAAAATGTCTGGCTAATGAGGAAACATTATCTATCAGCTTTTATACTATAACTTAAGTAGCATTACATATAATTTAATGAACATTAAGAGTGTCTGGCAAGGGGTTGCCACTATAGTAAGTGTCTGGCAATTAACGACGTGATTTTTAATGATATTCTGAAGGTAATATCAAAAAATCACACTTTATAATTTGACGAAATTAGATCAGTATTTTACACCCCTTTAATACCGTTTACCTGCCAAAGCCAGGGTAACCCAAATTTCATAATGATCCATCCTTCTTACCTGTGTTGGGAGCATGCGTAGACAAGTTTTCAGCTTTTATAAAATAACGAAGGTCTGGGGTTCACGGGCTCTTGCTCTATTATCTCATATGGGAAATAAGCAAAATTCGGCAGGGAAAATTCATTATTTGCCTAGATAAGGAAGAAATATTGCAGGCATCATTGAAAACCGTGAGTACGAACAAATAGCTTGGGGAATGGTGTACATGACGAAAGTGGGGTGTTAGCTCTTTAGAGGGGACAGCGGCCACTTAAAAGGCAAGAAGACACAAGAGGATATAAATTATTGAAGCTGAAAAACTCATTCTGTCGCAGCGATGGCGTTCTCAGTGGAAAGAAAATAGTCACTTCTAACGAAAAATGAAACATATAGGAATTGATCTCTATTGTTGATCACAAAAAAAAAGTCCGTTGATTCAGCTAGAAATTCAAAAACTTATTAGCGATAAGTATTTGAACAATCTTTTTTGTCTTTCAGATCATCTTTAAAACAGCAGTTTCTGAAGGAGTCAGTCAGTCAATGAACTCCACTCTAGAAAACAATTGGCCAAATCAAAGGATCAAGCAGAATTCAATACGAGTACCTGCAAATGAATAACATTTTCCATCTTCGCCAAATCAATCATCCAGTAGCATATCAATTAGGGATTTCCTATTAGTAGAAATAACTAGAGAGCCATTGTTGAACGGCTCTAGTACTCTTGATGTGGCATTCGGATGCATGGGCGTAATCGGATAAAGCGAGTAATACAATAGTTACAGTACCGATTGTTCGGGGCATAGAGTCATCGGTTATTTAGACAAAAACGTGCCTTTTATTGCATCAACTATGAATAGAATAGACGACTGCGTAACAGTGGTCGTCAGTTCAATCTAGGTCGATCCAGATAGGTCATTCTTGATTTCATTCTGTTCTTAAATTTGATAAATCTGATCAGAAGTTCATATTATTTTGTCGCCAGAGGCACTTCATAAGCTTGGCAAGCTGTTTATCATTATCTCATTTGGGAAATTAGCAAAATTCGGCAGGGAAGAAAATTAATTATTTGTCTAGATAAGGAAGAAATATTGCAGGCATCATTGAAAACCGTGAGTACAAACAAATAGCTTGGGGAATGGTGAACATGACGAAAGTGGGGTGTTAGCTCTTTAGAGGAGACAGCGGCCACTTAAAAGGCAAGAAGACACAAGAGTAAGCTCGTGGAGGATATAAATAATCAAAGCTGAAAAACTCATTCTGTCGCAGCGATGGCGTTCTCAGTGGAAAGAAAATCGTCACTTCTGAAGAAAAATTAAACATAGGAATTGAACTCTATTGTTGATCACAAAAAAGAAGGTTGTTGATTTTGCTATAAATTAGAAAACTTATTAGCGATAAGTATTTGAAGAATTTCTTTGTCTTTCAGATCATCTTTAAAACAGCAGTTTTTGAAGGAGTTCGTCAGTCAATGAACTCCATTCTAGAAAACAATTGGGCAAATCAAAGGGTCAAGCAGAATTCAATACGAGTACCTTCAAATGAATCACATTTTCCACCGTCGCCAAATCAATCATTATTGGCACCCACCCTGAGTTTCGATTGAATTTTTTCTTAGAAAATATTTATAACATTTTCTATTTTTTTCGACGGTCTTCCAGTATTATATCAATTAGGGATTTCCTATAAGTAGAAGATAAATAGAGAGCCATTGTTGAACGGCTCAAGTACCTCGATGTAGCTTGATTGAGTTTGTTGTCAGAGACTCCCAAGGGCTTATTAAGATATGAAGTGAGTAGTACTTTTATGCGTTCAATAAAATTGTTATCATTTCAGAATGGCTGTTGACGTGGAATTAAATAGTTGATAACAGTGAAAAGATTGCAGGCACCACTGAAATGCCCGAGTACTATAAAAAGCAAAAAATGAAGGAAATGGTAGTATGAAACATTAATGTAATAAACATAATCAATAACCGTGCGTACAATGAGCCTGTGCCATACTTCCTTACGTTGAATGCATCTTGGAGGATAGTGATTATGACAATAGTGACGTGTCAGCTATTTCTAGGAGACACCGAGACAGGTGTCTAGGTGTCACTCTTTAAGTAAAAGGTAAGAAGACACTAGAGAGTGGAAGACAATCGAACTTATTCTGTCGCAGCGATCGCGTTTCAGTGGAAAGAAAATCATCATTTCTAAAGAAAAAAAAGACAACAGAAAAGAAGTTCATTTCATTTTTCTAACAATCTTTTTGTCTTTCAGTTCATCTACCGAACAGCAGTTGTGAAAGGAATTTGTTAATCAATAAACTGCTTCCTAGAAAAAAATGGCCAGATCGAAGGTTTGAGCAAAATTATATAGGAGTAAGTTCAAAAAAATCGCATTTTCCACCCAATCTTTATCAATCATTATTGGCACATACCCTGAGTTCTAATTAATATTTAGAAAATTAGACTGAACTTTTAAATTCTGATAATAAAAACCATTCGATTTTTATCCAACACTAGCTGACCTTAGTTTTGCCACTCGATATAACTTTTTGTCCAAATGTCAATATCGTTATAACCCATAAGTACTCTATTGCTCAGTTGCAGGAACGTCCATTAAAATTTAAAGGTCCATTAAACCCTTAATCCTCCATTAGTTCCTTGTAATAATGGAGGATTAAGAGTTTAATGGACCTTTAAATATTAATGGACGTTCCTGCAACTGACTGCTTGATTGGTCGTAAGAAAAAGGAAAGCCTTTTATTTTTTTGTGAACAATTTTTTGCAAATATTTTGTTGTATAAACCTTGCACTGGCAAAATTATGAACACAACAAAAAAGAATTAACCAATTTGGTGCGGTCGTTTGAAATATATGGCATTTTGACGGTAACCATAAATCCTGTTTTATCAATATAGATTATAGACGTAACACCGGATTCAAAAATAAAAAGATTAGGCTTTATTAAGGATTGTTAACAGGAGACCTATCAAAAATAGTTATCTTCTAGTTCTATCTCAAGAATCAAAATTTTTCACGTCAATTTCGGAACACCTTGTATAATTTCAGAAGCCTTGCTATTGGTCAGATTTGCGAACTGAAATTATTTTGTGAATTTGGCTTCGTTTTTGACTACTCGATTCAGAAAGTAATAGTACACAAAAAAGGAATAGGAGAGTTAATGAGATGATGTACTGGAAGGGTAAAACGTTTTGTCACCATACTCCTCTTATTTTAGTTGAACGAGCAATGACTTTTGATCCTTTGCAACGAATTTATGGATAATTCCATTCATCAGTATGATAACGACCCACACACCGTACAGGGTTCTTCTAGAGAACCATATCCAGCGAATGAACTGGCTAGCAAACTCACTAGAAATCCTATTGGGCAATAACCTTCAACTTTTCAAGAATTGAGTTCAGCCCTTCAGGAAGAATGGAACGATAAGCCTTAAAAATTCATTAATGATTCGTGGAAAGCCTTGCGTACTTTGATTGAAAGAAGAGGTGGTAACACCGACTGTTGAATTTGGATCCAGCTATGGAATAACTATAATCAGTCAAGAAATGAATAATAGATTGATTTATATATTTTCCAATTTTTCCTATTTTGTCGTACCCTGCATGAAGCAGAGTAATAAAAATAAATTTCTACCATATAAATTACACCTGCAATAGAAGGAAATATTCATCTCATTTCCAGAACATAGATTGTTCATTTCTTGAGAAACCTATGGTCCCAAAACTTTTGACAATGCATGTTAACTAGACACTTGAATAGATCATTGATTCTCGTCTCTCAAATCAACCATCCCGAACACACCATACATAGTCAACTGGAACAAACCCAACGACAGCCGAAAATCCACGCTTTCCCGGCGAACCCTCAACATTAATCAACTTTCTAAAACACTCGGCACACGGAACGTATGCATGTCCCGTCCGAACAGAAGTAGTAGATGCATCCTCCACGCCCCATCGCGCGTCCCGCGATCCAAAAACCCCTTCCCCTTAGCCCGCCGCCCCCGCGTTAATCCGACAGAACACAGCAACGGTCCGGTCTAGTACCCGCGAGGGAAAAATTCGCCACATATTTTACACGCTTGTTACCCGGCTAATATTAGGGCCACTCCAATTAAAAGCGCGCCCTAAATCATACAACTTTTCACATGCACTGCTCCGATGAATTGAAATTTTACAACCCGCGACGGACGCCGCCGCCTACCGCGTTGTGAACCGGCGTGACAGCTAACTTTGACTGTTTGATGTCAATGAACGTCAGATTTTTCCATGACACCAGTGATTTCCGAAGAAAACCCTAAATATTGTAATAAACGAAGTGGAAATTCATGCGTTAAAGCCGGGTTTAGACGAAGCGCACCTACTCGCGCACCAGCCTCGCTTCCGCTCCCTCGCATCGTGTAAACATGCTCCTCGCCGTGAGGCCCCTCGTCCTCGGGGCGAGCCGTCGCTGGTCGGTTTTCAGTCGCGCATCAAAGAAACCTCACTCTGTCGTTTGAACAAGAATTTGGAGCTAGTCGAGACTCGCGAGTGCGCCGGCTTTAGTATTCTATTTACGCAGGGAAGGCCACTTTGTAAGCTGTGGTGAATGAATTCAGTGTCAGTTTTATGGAAATTTTCCTGATCTTCAGCGATGATTCATAAAGATTCGATAAACTCGTATAATCAACACATGTTTTTGATTAAAACTTTAACACCCTGTATCTCGAAAACGAAACGTTTGCGACCCCATGTTTATGGGACTTTTTTTTCTAAACTCACTTAAGAAATCTCCCCTTTTCGTTTGTACGTTCAATTTAGGAACACCCTTTATAAACAGCGGGTGGTATTGTGGAAACCCAAAGAAAAAATGTACCACAACAAAAATAAAAGACAGGATGCATGGAATGAGATAAGTTCTGTTCTGTCAATTCCGATTCCTGCAAGTGACACATTGCTAGGAAGCAAACGACGCGGTAATTGAAGGTGTAGCCATGCTGAAACTGTACGACTCTATACGAGGCTGATTACTACCTCGCCTTCTCATCCTGGCTCGCCCTTCTAGGCGAATCCAGCGCGTCGTGTAAACACTAGCGCGAGGATGAGTTTTGGTGCGCGAGTAGGTAGCGAGGTTTGACTCGCGAGTGTTGCGCTTCGTCTAAACCCGCTTAGAATAATGCAGCTATAATACAGGGTCTCTATAAATGATTGTAAAGCCGGGTTTAGACGAAGCGCACCTACTCGCGCACCAGCCTCGCTTCCGCTCCCTCGCATAGTGTAAACATGCTCCTCGCCGTGAGGCCCCTCGTCCTCGGGTTGAGCCATTGCAGGTCGGTCTTCAGTCGCGCATCAAAGAAGCCTCGCTGTGTCGTTTGAACAAGCTTCTGGAGCTAGTCGAATCTCGGACTTTATACCAGGCTGATTACTACCTCGTCTTCATCCTGGCTCACCCTTCTAGGCGAATCCAGCGCGTAGTGTAAACACTGGATTGAGGATGAGTTTTGGTGCGCGAGTAGGTGACGAGGTTTGACTCGCGAGTGGTGCGCTTCGTCTAAACCCGGCTAACAGCGCAGTTGGCTTTGGATTATTCTCACTTTGCCGCTTCCTATGCAAACCACAGAATTTCTGAGATCATACCATGCCCTGATTGGTTAGAATGAACTTACTTTGGTATTCTGTAGCGGAAAAGACTAATTCAAAGCCAACTGCGCTGTTAAAATCATTTATAAAAACCCTGTATAAACAATGAAAGCAAAGAATAATATTAAACCATACTTCGGAACTAATCCGTCAACTCACAAAGAACATGCATGGTGGTAATATCAAACAGAGCATCCATAGATAGCTATTTTCCCTATTTGGGGCTCCTCAGTATGTAGGAGCCCTGTCTAAAAGGCATTCTAGGTTCATTTAATTGAAGAATGTCGCCTTTTCCTGAGAATAGCAGAAAAAAACGATATCTCCTGGGATCCTTACGAACACCTACCTCCAATGCATGAACCTTGAACGAAGTGACGAGATGTTTATCCGTTTTTTATACAAACTGGTGGTAGTCCAACTATATGGAATTAACCTTCAGTCGATGAAGTGGAAACGCTTGGTTAATCGTCATAAACCAGACATGGTAATAATAGTCGAAATGAATGTATTATAATAAACTGCCAGGGTTCAGAGCCATTGAAGTTGCATCCAGAGAGGACTCCACTTACTGAACACAAACGGTTTTTCTCATCTGCGGAGAGTGATCAAAAAAGTCGTTACTTTTTTGAGTCTCGCCTACCCGCATGCAGCCTCAAGTAGAGATTTCAATCTGAGGGATGCACGTGTTTCACACCCCAGTGAGAGAGGCACCTGACCGATGATAAAGCAAAGAGTCTTAAGCAGCGTCCACACTGTGCCGCGGTTGTCTGTTGGCACTGCCAATTTGGCAAACGTGCCGCTGAGCCAATGGTTTGCCAACGAAAATCGCTCTAGTGTCGGTGTCCATCAAAAGAAGCCAGCGAGAGCAGGTAGTGAGGACGAGCCAGCCGTTGGCTCCACGCTTTCATGTGGAGGGATAGCACTTCTGAAGGATGTGTTTCGTTTCTGGATGATATATGCTATCTTATTTAGAACACCTTCGAAGTGAGTACTTGTAATTGGAAAAAAGTGTTTGAAGCCTCATCCAGATCTATACTCCAGATTTAATTGGTCTGCATCATCCAATAACAAATTCTTCATTAACTCACTAGTTCCGTATTTTCTTCTACTTTTTAAGGCTTGCACGAACCCCAACCGTCGTTTACACAGTTTTTCGCTTTCTTCAATGTTGATTATTAACGCAACTAGTACATCCTCCTCGACGGACATTTTGCTACTGAATGCCAACCATCGAAATATAATAAAGACACGCTATGACATACCATTGAGTAAGGAAAATTAGTACCACTGGGCGGGGCTAAGTCGGGGAACAATATGGCAGAAAGTTCAGGGTTGAATTAAGTTGCAAGATTTTTCTGTTTACAAATTTCATCCAAAAATACGTTTTGTTGGGTCTTTAGGAATCCTGTTCAAATAAGGTCAATTGAATATCAAATAAACAATTTTTATTCAAGCGATAATATACACATATAAAAAATATCAGATTACCAAGACAGACTAGCAAAAATTTCTGTTCAGTACTCATCCCTACCTGTGATATGTTTTTCGTCTAATTTTTTCTTATCTGTATCTTCTCTGCTTGAAGAAAGCCTTACAGTGCAAGATACCATTTTTGGTATATTATTAAGCAGAAAAAATCACAACTTAACTAGAAACAGGCGCAAGAATCACAATTCCTCCAGAAAATGCAACTATTGTGAAATTTGACGTTAGGCGGTAGTAATATGGCGGATCTAATACCACGTTTATTTCAATGATGGCAACTCAATACTATCCTATTTCTATGATGCCAACACTCAGGTGTAGACGGGAAGCCAAAATCGGCTTTGTCGCGTTGGCTTTGCCATCAGCCAATAGCGGAATAAGAAGTGTGGTTTCCACAAGGGGTGCGAGAGATACCACGACTCTTGAGCAAGTGATGCCACACGTCTTGCGTTTCTTGGTCTGAATGCCAAGCTCACGCTAATCAAGATGGATAATGACCGCTATGAAGTGAAAAAATATAGAAGAGAAATATGTGGGATCCTTAACATGGAAACTGAAACATCCCCTTTTCCTGAAAAAGACAATATTTTACATTCCTTGTTGAGTATACTACATTCCTCTCAACAATTTTTTTTCACTTCATTGTTATCATTATCCATTTTCAAGTCCTCGTGGAAAAACTCCTCTTCGACCTTTGAACACCTGGCCAAGAAGTGTGTCTCCTGTTCAGGAGATGTAGGCACCTCTTTGCTCGAGAGTCGTAGCTTCTCTTTTGCTGAGACAGACGATATTTTCACTGCAGCAGAAAGGTCGAATTCACCTTTCTTAGCGTATATCTGGAACATAATTTTCCATTCTTGAACATAAATGTGGCAACTGAAGAATTAATTATCCGTTATTTTCCAGGTAGGCTTGGATGCACAAGTGCATCAGATCAATTGAAAACATTTACATATACATTCTTTATATCTCAACCTTGACCAACCTCGGAAAAGGAAAATGCGAACGGTTGAACCTAGACGGGGGCTTCCAGAAATGCAATATAGAATTGCAAACAGACAACCAGCGGCCATTAATGCGTTCGCTTCCAACACCATCAGTTCAAAAGTGGTTGAGGGGTTACGAGAACTAGACAAAAATAGGTTATCCTTGGTACGAATACCGAAACACTCGAGGAAAACGAATCTCGCCAGGAAGGAGTCTTCAAATTTAATTCCTTATACATATTGTAATGTAACTTTTACCTAACGGCGGGCATGAGATTCTAATACTAATATTTCAGGGGAGGGTTGATTACCCCAGCAACAAAATTTCTAATCAGGTTTTCAACAATATATTATAAAAAAAGATGTACAAATCTAAATTTACAGTTCCAATCACAATCTCCCAAATTACACCAACTTATCTAACGAAAGCAGAGGAATAAAAGTGAACGGAAAGGTTATCAATAATATAAGATATGCCGATGATACAGTCATTATAGCTACTTCGTTAGATGATCTGAGGTACCTTCTGAGTAGGTTGACCAGGGTTGGCGAGGAGTACGGACCCAAGCAAATGGTAATCTTGTCCTTGGAGACCAAATAATCGAGAAAGTAGATAGATATAAATACCTGGGCACCATGGTTAACCAAAATAATGACTGCTCGGAAGAAATTAGGGTGAGAATAGAGCAGGCAAGAGCTACTTTCTTGAAGATGAAGCGAGCATTTTACAGCAAGGACATCACGCTGGACTTGAAGATGAGATTACTGCGATGTTATGTCTTCTCGGTGCTCTTTTACGGAATGGAAGGTTGGACCCTAAGGAAGTCGGAGATGAAGAGATTGGAGTCGTTCGAAATGTGGTTGTACCGAAGAATACACAGAATAAGCTGGATGGACAGAGTGACGAACTAATCTGTAATGCAGAAGATGAGGAAGGAAAAAGAAGTTGTGCTTACAGTAAAAAAGCGCAAATTACAATATCTGGGACACATAATGCGCGGAAACAAGTACAACCTGTTGCGGCTATAATGCAGGAAAAAATTCAGGGAAAGAGAAGTATAGGAAGAAGACGACACTCTTGGCTGCGAAACTTAAGAGAGTGGTCCAGCTGCTCTTCGAGCCAGCTTTTTAGGATCGAAGATGGCACATGAAGAAGATCTAACTACTTATCTAAAAGAAAAGTTCAAATAGCGGCTCCGCTTCCAATGTATCTTGTTTTCTGTAGTGCCAAATGTTCTCGGTAACGGGATATGCTCTCAAGTCGGCTTCGATAGACTTCAGGTACGCTTCCAGCTCTCTGCCATAAGCTAACTTCAAAGCAAATAGGATTACAGTCAAATGTAACAGCCAAGAATCACTCAGCTTCAGCCAATAATTGTATTTCAGTCCAAAGTCAAAGAATGTGGCCCAAGCCAAGGAATGTGTTCCAGCCCAAAGAGCGAGAATAAATATTGATCGCAAACTAAAACTTCCAGACGAAAAATTCCGACGGATTCAGATGGAAATTCTTCACGATAACGATATAAGTCTTCTCCTTCAGAGGAAAGCCGGAAAATAGAAGTCAAATGAATTTAATTACATTACGCAGATTCGAAAATCATAGAAGGGAAATAACCTGATATTAGGTTGACAGTCTGTCGATATTTACTCTTTGATCACCAATGGCGTTTCAAAGAGCATAGGCGTGCAAGACGTAACAATATGGAAGAATACATTAAAAAAAATCCCGAGGAAGAAGAAATCAGATAGGAATTCAATGTGGTAGGAGACTCTTTGTGGCCTGGAGCAGTCGAAAAATTCCTCGAGAATTTTGTATCTCTACACGTTCTGAAACCATTTATGGCTTGAGTCCAGAAAGAGAAACTTGCATATTCTCGCAAAGTTCCTCACGGGAATTTGCTGTTTCGGGGGCGCCTCGTGAGGCTAGGGCTTGCAGACACCTATAAGTTTAGATTTTGACTGGATATCGGTTACCAAAGCAAGGAGTGTTTGGAGCAGGAAGTCTTTAGAGAGATTTAATCCGCCCGTCTCAGTTGCTGAGGTCCATAAAGGCTGTTGAACTTAAATGGAAACTGTAGAGAAATATAGTGAAAGCATAGAATAATATTAATCGATTGAAATTAACCAATACTCATACTTCCGAGCAGATCCTGTCCTCGTTCAAGACAAAATGCAAGGAAGTGGTGTTAAACAGAGCACCTATGGATGGCCATTACGTCCTTATTAGGACTCATCAGCACAGGATAACTCTGAATGATACAAGGTATTTCTTGGAACTTACAACGAAATGGCATCTTCTTTAAGGTATTATATTTAACGAAGACGCCATCTCCAGTTCCATACGAAAACCCCGCTCCATAGCATGAACCTTGAACGAAGTAGCGGGATATTTACCATTTGTCGCATTGACTGAAGCGTTCTTGCATATCGCAAATTTTACGTCTTCGGCCATGACGCGGTGCGCTCAGGGTAACATCAGTTGACACTGTAGTAAATAATAAGAAGATGTTCAACGCGTAACATCGCCATGAATGTCAATAAAGTGAAAGCAGAGAATAATATTAATCGATCGAAATCAACTGACGCTACCCTGAACGTACCGCGTCGTGGACTAAAGACGTAAAATTTGCGATATGCAAGAACGCTTCAATCAATGCGACAAATGGTAAACATCCCGCTACTTCGTTCAAGGTTCATGCTATGGAGGAAGGTTTGCGTATGGAACTGGAGATGGCGTCTTCGGTGTATATAATACCTACAAAAAGGTGCCATTTCGCTGTAAGTTCCAAGAAATACCTTGTATCATTCAGTGCTGATGAGTCCTAATAAGGACGAAATGGCCATCCATAAGTACTCTGTTTGATACCATTTCCTTGCATTTTGTCTTGAAAGAGGACGGGATTAGCTCCGAAGTATGAGTTTAATATTGGTTGATTTCAATCGATTAATATTATTCTCTGCTTCCACTATATTGATATTCATGACGATGTTACGCGTTAAACCTCTTTTTATTGTAAAGAAATATTTTAATCAGTTGAAAGGAAGCACGAAGAATTTGAAAGTCGGTGTGAATCATTAACCCATACAAATCTAATATAATCTACCTGGACATAGTTAGGAAGAAGAGCTCGAATTGATGAGTTTGAACAAAAAAAGGAAAGTCATAGAACCTCAAAACAAAATATGACATTTTTCCTTCGGCAAAATCGAACAATCCCCTCTCCAAAAACGTACCGCCCACGCAAAACCACTCCTGGGCACACTGATGCCGTTGTTTGTCCGCACGGCGAAAACAACTCGACCGAGTGCGCTCTCCGAGTCCTCTCCAATAAATTCAAACGACAATTGTCGATAAAAACGAAAACACATATTTCGGCCGCGGGCCGGCGTTACATCGGTGTCGGTGGCGTGTTCGCATTGTCGCGACTAGAACGGCCGAATAAAATATTCATTTTCCATAACGCGATAAATTATTCGCACGCGAACGACCACCGACGCCGGTATACGGCCGAAATTAATTTGCCACATGTAAATGACAAAACACAAAATACAACGAATAACGCGAGTCGCCATAGAACGGAGGCTACACGGCGTTCGGGCGGGCGGTAGGAGTAGAGCGGAACTATGCCACTAGTCAATGTTGATACATCTCAGTTATGTAGCTGATACACAAGCTTTCGTATTTTCGTATAATGTCCACCTTGACTTGCTTTCAGCAGTGAGACTACTGAGGTCTTTTTTGTGTTACCATCATATTGAAGCTACATTTTGCCTAAGAATACAACCCTCTGCGCAAAGTTGATTATTTTTCCTAGGTGACTTCGCTCTTATGTCGGATGGAGTCACAGGCGTTTTCGGTTACTTACTCGGGTAACCCCTAAAGGCCTGGTTTCGCTTGTGCAGCCGCTGCATGCAGCTGCGTCTGAAAGTAGCCGTTGCAGCTCTGAAATACACTGCTTCTTCGGAACTAGGAAGAAGTGGTTTCGCTTGAGCCACGATCGCAACAGCGGCTGCAACGTCCTGACTGCCGACTGCTCGGGGTACCAGTCTGTGTGACGTCCCTGCAGCATACGTTGGGTGAAAAATGAGTGTTCAGAGTGTAGATAGATTTTCGCGGGACGAGGAAATGATGCTGATAGAATTAGTGTCTATGAATAGAAGCTTATATGATGCATCTCACAATGAGTATAAAAATAATGGCATAAAGGATAATATATGGCCAAAAGGTCGCCTCGAAAATGGAGGGAAAAACAGGTAAATCGCATTTTTTTTAATATTTTTAATTTTAATTCAGTATGAGAATACGAAAACATTTTTTTACAATTTAATATACAAAATTTCGAACCGTTCTTACGTTTTTGTTACCATTATAATATTTTCTTTGATAGCTTGTAGCACATAATTGAACTGATTCCTGTTCAACCGAAAAAAACTATGGAATTTCTCTTCATCATCTATTAGATGCTTTGTTGTGAGGTTGTTGAAGGTACCTTCCTCACTCCTGTTTTTATACATTAAATGTACAGCTCGCCTTTTTCTATTTCTCATTTTCATGTATTTCAGAATTATTTCACTCTCCTCTTCTTCTAAAATATGGAGCGCAAGTACATACTCCATGACTATCGAATTCTCACTGCGACTGCCGATAGTTTGGTTTGGCTGCATGCAGCGGCTGCACAAGCGAAACCACTCCGACGTAGCAGCGGACGCAAGCAGCGGCTGCTTGCAGCTGCTGCATGCCTACCGAAACCAGGCCTTAACCCGAACATCCAATCCGTGTTCGGAAAGTACGATGCTATTAACTCGATCACTGACTCAGGTTGATCTATCGTAACCCTACACGAGAACAGGGTCACTGCATGCGCAGTGCAGTTCAATTCTGTATTTGAAAGAAGCGGGAATAAGTTCTTTTTTTTCTTAGTAATTTCATATACTTATTCTATTCCTAAAGGTTATGGAAAGGGAAGAGAATTTGGCTCAGTGTAAAATGTGTGGTTCCATGAGCCGAGAAAATAATGTGAAACTACTTCTTCATAACTTTGTATGCAGATCTTTCTGCGTTAAAGTTAAAGAGTTCTTTATTTCTTTAACATAGGTACTCAAAGATAACATTGAACATGCGAGAGCACACTAGAAATTATAAGAAAGATTTCACAGAAGCCAATAAATCCAAGCAAAGCAGTATATAAACTGGGTTTCATATGGTTGGCCTTGATGCCAAACTTTGTGAAAGGCTTGCGATACGTCTAATAAGTACAGCTGCTGTCTTATGTCCTCTTTGTTTTTTTTAGGATTGCTTCCGTTATTCATGTTATTTGTGTTCCTGTTCCGTGTCCTTTTCTGAAACCATGTTGTTCTTCAGGTATTATTTGGCTGTCTTCTATTGTCTATTTCAATCTCTCCAAAATTTATTTTTCCGCAAGTTTGCTTAGGCTTTGTTCTCTGAGCTGTTCTTTAATCATGTTATTCAATTTATTCATTCTAATTTTGGGTCTTGGGTCTAGGGTTCTCTGGTACTCATTTCGAGCCCTTTTCTTCAGGTTTATCAGGTTCTTGATGTCGTCGGGTATTGTTTCTCTGTTTTCGGTGATTTCGTTTTCATTGGTTGTGATTTTTAGGGCTGTTTGAATAATTTCTTCCAAGTCTTCTGTTTTTCATTCTAGTTAGTCTATGTTGTTTATATCTCGAATTATGGTCATGTCTCTTTCTGAACTCTTTCCAGTTGTGGATTAATTTCTTTTTCGTATTTCCAGCTCCGCTGATGTTGAATTTAAACGAATGATAGTTCGATGTGGTATTCTGCTGTTATGAGTTTGGTTATGTTTTTGTTTATCGCTATGTCCAAAATGTCTGCTTTGCCTCTGTGGTAATGGGTTTCTTCTTTGGGAGGGATGATTTGAAGGTTTGTGTTCTCAGTATATTTTTTGAGGGCGGTTCCTCTTGTATTGGTTGATTTGCAGTTCCAGTATTTGTTCTTGGCGCAACCGATGTTGATGCAGGGAGCTCTTATTACCCTTCTTTGCCCTCCCCTAATCTGATCTACTATAAACATAAACCAGGCCTCCAAAACCAATTATCCAACTATGAAGGAAATTTCGTTAGCCCAAAATAGAATTTACAGGGCATTTCATTCATCTTCTTCTCATGAACTTGTTTGTAGGAGAACATCGTGTCATAGTTTCAATTCATATGCGCTGTCTACCCTTCTGGCAAAAAAGTCTTGATAAACCTTACTGCTTTCCTGGGTGCTACATCAATTATTTGCTTCTGTTTCAGGAAAAACTAACCAAGATGTTGCGACCTTCCTCTATGAACAGCTGAACAATTACAAAGCAGTCCTTCAGCAGTCTCGGTATCTGAGTGAGAGAACTTTTTTGATCCAGGTCGCTGGGTAAAAGAAGAATAATTCAGCAATTTGCCAGTATTTAATTCAACTCTTTTGTTCCCATTCCATATCTGCCATCTTTTGAGGCCTGACTGAGAAATCACGGAATGGCTCTGGCCAAATGGAAGGGGTTATACCTTACTCTCTGCCAGCATTGCCTTGCTTTTACCGTATTACCGGGTGTAGTGTTCCGATGTCTTTCGACAATTTGGATTCGTTTTTATTTTGGGGAGACCAGAAATTTTTAAATTCCAGAAAGAGACCGGCGAAAGCTCATGGAAACATGATGAACAACGAAAAACAATATACCCATATTCAAATCATCATGATTGAAACCACCTGAAACTGCACGAACCATCAGTTACCAATAAAAACACCATTATTCAAACCCCGCATAAGAACCCAAGACCGTTGGAAATTTACCCGCGCAGCAGTTAGCGTGTCGCCCGCGACAAATGAAGCAGTAAATTTTGCATCGCGTACGGATACACGGGATCGAGAGCGCGCAGAGGGAGGAGGAGGAGCGGTAGGGTTTATAATTAGGCGATAAATTCCACTGGAAACAAACGACGACAGGAATGTATGTAGACCAATAGCGAGAGCAATTTGTGACAAACAAATTCACATGCTAAATAACCGCGCTCGGGAGTGAACGAGTCCAGGAAACTGCGGTGTACCGGAGTAATGGATCGGTATAATTCACCGGGATTCGATCTAGATATAGACGGCGAGCGAAAAGTGACGAAAAGTTGGGTTGATTTGGTGGTGGTGAAGGGTCATGGGTCGTGCTGGGCAAAATTTATGTTTCCGGTGAATTGTATCGGTTTTTCCAATAGGTACTTGACAACTTTGTCTTTAATTTTTACCTTTACACCAGTCATCGGACGGTCATTGTCAATTCATTCAGTATAATCAACAATTTCATCATGGTGAAGTACACAAACGAGCAACGTCTGCAGATTATAAGAGTTTTCTGTCGGAATTCGAGGTCAGTTACCTCAAGTTTAAGAGCGTTCACTCCAATTTTCGGTCCTAGTTCTCGCAGATAGGCAATTTAATAGAATTCAATAGAGTTTCAATAGATACATTTAACACATTTACATTTGATACATTTACTACATACACTTCAATATAAGCTTAGTTTAGAGTGTCTAACCCATCGAGAACAAATACTCACGTGTTTTGAGGTCTTCGCTTTTCGCTGTGGTTATACAAAGTGCACACCAAAAAAAAAATAAAGTGTCCATAGAAACGAGAGATAATTGCAGGTATTTGCAACAAAGATACATGCATAAACAGGGGCTTCATGTAGTGAGCCGAGCGCACAGGGGGGTCAAAACAGATATCACAGGAGAGAAAAAAAACACAACGATCAGTTATCCGCATCTAGAAGATGATTACAAGATTTGTTCGACAGTTTGAGGCTACATATTCGTTTGTGGCGTTACCGTGACGATGAGACAATGGATATCGAAAATACCTAAGCCGTTCAGACGTCCGAAGAAAACGATCTTAATTAGTCAAATCGTTCTCAAGAATTGGGCAACACTCAGACCACATTATGGAGTATTTTGAAAAATCTTATGAGAGTACCTCATATGTGCGAATTGGGATCTAATATTAATAATAATAATATCTATCGCTGAAAAAATATCTAAATATGGAGGGCTAGGACTTCAGATCAAAAGGCAGTGGGGAATGTCTAGTACCAGAAACATTCCCATTCTCATATCAACCACCTTAGAGCCTCAAGTCCAACCTAAAGGAGCTAGATTTGGATGAAAACCTTTACAAAATAATGCAAAAAGCAGTACTTCTCGGTACTACTAGAACGGTAAGAAAGTTTGTAGGTCACGATGGACACCAGGAACAATCATGGAGGGAAATATTGCAAGATCGAGTATCGACTACCAGGACATCAACCGAGAAATCCAGGACCAAGCAACGAAGGACGAACAACCCAGGGTCCAGGAGAAGAAGAACACCGAAGACCTCACAGCTCAATCCCCCTGATACAAGTCTATCCGGGATGAGTGAATGTTCCCCTTAATAGGGAATGTGATAGCCAATCGCTAGGTAGTGTGAAAAATCACACCCTTTCTACCATAGAGATAGAATAGTATAGAGTTGCTATCAATAAAATGAAAGTGGTATCAGATCCGCCATATTACTGCGATACGTCAAATTTTGACAATCATTGAATTTTTTCTAAAAATAGTGATTTTTGTACATTTTTCAAGTTAAATGAGATTTTGTGCTTAATAAACAATAATAAAATGGTATCGTTTGCTGTATGGCTTTCTACAAGCAGAGAAGGGACAGATAAGAAAAAAGAAGAAAAACATATCACAGGTAGGGATGAGTACTGAACAGATCCGCATTCGAAATTTTTGCTAGTATGTCTTGGTAATGTGATATCTTTTTATATGTGCATATTATCGCCTGAAGAAAAATTGTTTATTTGATATTCAATTGACCTTATTTGAACAGGATTCCTAAAGACCCAACACGTCGTATTTTTGGGGAAATTCGAAAAACAGAAAAAACTGGCAACTTAATTCAACCCTGAACTTTCAGCCATATTGGTAATATATAAGCCCCGCCCAGTGGTTCCATTTTTCCTTACACAATTGTATGTTATAGCGTCTCTTCTCTATTCTATCTCTATGCTTTCTACGCTAACATGCTCAAGTCGATATCTATCGAAATGAGTGAAAAACCAACGTCCTCACGAAACAAGCCCTAGTCGACATCTTAATGCCGATTCACACCAGATGAACATCGACTGATTATTCGAGGCTCGAGCCCCACTCAATCAAATTCTTTAAGTCTGAACAGATATAAAGCATCATGTCGTTATTTATCCTAGATCACAAAGATTTGGCTGACTTTTCGATGCAACCGCTGTGAAGAGGCATTCGTTTACACTAAAAGATCAACACAGAATATTCCTGTTCTAGGTCTTGTTAATTGTTTGTTTGTTTTGATTCTATCTTCGGAGATATTCTTCTATATTTGGTCAGTATCTCAGAGGGCAAGGAGCAGTGGCGGCTCGTGAGATTTCAATCAGAGGAGGCCCAAGACCACGGAACCAACAAAATAATTCATTTCGAATTGGGCTTCCTGTCAGCCAATGGCATGTAATATACCATTCTACGCAAAACGAAGATTATGAACAGAATTAATAATTAAATTTAACATTGCTGGTCGAGGTATATTAATTACTTGAGTTATGAAAATTTTATCATCGTCAGGCATTCTACTGAATTTATTATTCAAAATAAAATCTACAGGATCTTGCGTTCACTACTTGTATTATTATTCTCACTTCTTCTTTCCGTTTCCATCTTTCTTGCTGAAATATTGGAATCTTACCCCTACATACTTTTCCGAAAATGTCGTAAAACTACAACCACACGCTAAAGCCGGGTTTCATAAACTCCGATCACGGTGATAAATGAAATGTCATTATTTCTGTGCAATTTTCAGTTCATTTTTGAGGTAAACCATCGGCTTAATTCAAAATCAACGATTTGATTGCCCGATCAAGCTTTATAAAACCCACTGTAAAAGATAAAGGATTAATACTTCGTTAATAAAAAGGGAGGAATCAAACAACAGCTGATTTCCATTCACGATGATCGGGGTTGATTCGGGCCGATCGGACGTTCACTTTCGGCTAAGCTCATTCGCTTAGAAGCGAAAAGAAGGCTGCGGAGTCGGGCCTCCGGTCACGTGACCTACAGCTTGAATTTGAGTGGTTCCCGCACCGTTCACTTGAAGAAGTTTGAAATGTTACAGGCTAACGAATCTGGACTCGTGGAGGCGAGCCTCCTCCGCTAAGAGGTTACGTATATAGCGGGCAAACCGCAACACAAGATACGTATAATACGTATTTTGTGTTGCGGATAATATATGAATGTTAAGATCGCTGAATAATAACAAATGTTTATTAATTTGAGAATGGGCAGTAGATAGAATGATGGATATAATACAGATATAGAAACGTTATTATTTTTCATTTGAACTTGAATTTCAAATTGAATAAAATGCAGTGAAATTAGGGGAGGCCCGGCCTCCTCTGCCTCCCCTGAGGAGCCGCCACTGGCAAGGAGGTTAGATCCGAGTTTCTACAATAATTCCTCTGCCCAAGATATTCTTCGCAATGGCGGGGCAGTCTGTAACTAATTTCACAGGAATTTCCTCCTCTGTCCCACAGAATCTACAAACATCAGTTTCCATTGAAACCGCCTCGGTGGCTGTAGCGGCTAATGCGTGCGTCTACAAGTAGCTGTAGGTCCGGGTTCGAATCCTGGTGCGGGTATGGATGTTTGTGTATGCCCTAGTTTGTCTTTACAACAAAAATTGTCTCGAGTAGTATGATCAGTATGGGAATGAGTGCTTAGGGTTGATTTGAAGACTGTCTAGATGTCCTTAGATGCAAAGGACATGGTTAAAAGAAGATGAATGAATGAATTCCTGTTGGGCCAATTCTCATCATATGCTTCCCTGGGAAACACTGTCCAGTCAGAAAGATAGTGCGGAGGCGTATCTTTTCTTACTAAGATCCAAATACTTTTTAGAACTCGCTGTTTTAAAGTTCATAAGAAAATTTTTGGAATGATCCATTCCCGGAATATTCATCCAGAGTGCTTGCCGTTTAGTTTCTTCCTTCACCAAAAACACTTACTTAGGTACCTATACTAAAGAAGGGATCTGGGCAGAAATTGGCGTTTGCGCTCCCTTTCTGGTCAGTGTATTAGCCTCTTCATTTCCTTCGATTCCTGATTGACCAAGATACCACACTAAAGAGACCCTGCTGTTCTTGCCTACTCCATTGAGTTTTCTTCGAAACTCCCATATTAGCTTTGAGTCGAAGAAATAGGAGTTCGGTGCTTTCATAGCAGCTTGAACATCAGAATGGATCACTATGTCACACCCTTGATAGTTTCTTTCGTAAGCATCTTTAGATTGCAAGTATTTCTGTCTGAGAAACACTCAATAGGAGCCAAGCGAAAATATACCTACACTTGGTTCTTGGCCCGTATACTCTAGCGCCAGCACCTATCGTGGTTTCAGAGCCATCTGTAATACGTTAGTTGGCAGTACACGCAACATCCAAAAACCAATTCATACAAAACCGTTACCAGCAACATTCAATTACAAAATCCTAATCGATCTCGATCTTTGGTTCGATTTACATGTTAATAGAAAAAGCGCACGACGATGACCAAGCTTTCCGACATAACCTATTTCTCGGGTCGCGCGTTAGATCAGCGCCAAGGGTACGCGCGCTCGGCGGGCGCTAGATAACGCATCGCCACGAAAATGACTAATGGCCCATTGTCCGGAATGCGTTCCGTCATCGTTTCGGACGTCTAATTTCGTGCGTGTCTGTTTGTTCGGTCCTGCTGCGATCACAAATTGGTTTGCGTCGTGGGACACACGCGCTTCGCGGACCTCTTACGAAACCCCGAGCCGGAGATGTTACTTTGGTTTTTGAAGAAAGAAGATCAAGTACAATTAGGAGACTAAATACCAAATAATCCGGTGTGGTTCAGGATACGATGCGATGCTTTGCAGGAGTCCCAATAAGACTATTTTACAATAAATAGCCCATATATTACTAATGTTGACCCATCATTCAACACACCGACAATGTTTTGATCACTCAATTCAAATTTATGGAAGGACCACTAAAAGTCACTTCTAGAGTCCTAGACGCGAACGAGTTCTCACTAGAGGGTTTTCCTATAAGAAGACTATTTCGGTAGATGTCACGTTTGAAGCTGTAATTTTTTTACATTTGACAAGTAGAAACTACGCCAAAAATAAAAATGGATCGATACACGCTTGAAGAACGCATTGAAATTATTAAAATTCACTATAAAAATGGTGAAAATTTGGCAGATAGGGTTCGTAACACTCGAACATTTTTAAGTCGTCGTGAAGCACCTTGTCGGACCGCAATGAAAAAATTTGTGGAAAAGTTCGAGCTGTTGGGACAAGTTAGTGATGTGAAGAATAAAACCCGTGCACGTCGCTCAAGAACGAGAATATTGCTTTTGTAGCCGAAAGTGTTGAAGAAAACTCAGGTTTGTCCATTACTCGTCGTTCTTTGGAATTAGGCATTCCACAAATGTCATTACACCTTATTTTGCATAAAGATTTGTGTCTTTAGGCCTATAAAGTTCAGTTAACACAAAAACTCAAGCCGGCCGATCATCAACAAAATCGTGTCTTTGCTAATCGGGTCGTTGAAATGCATGAAAATGATCCGGAATTATCGCATCTGGGGCTCGGAAATCCCGAAAAGCCTCTCTATCCTCAACGTATAACTGTTTGGTGCGGTTTACGGTCCGGCGGAGTTATTGGACCTTACTTTTTCGAAAATGAGGCTGGAGCAACAGTTACGGTGAATGGATTGCGCTATCGAGAGATGATCAATGATTTTTTATGGCCGAAATTGGATAGTATTGATCTGGAAAACGTTTACTTTCAACAAGACGGCGCTACGTGCCACACAAGCAAGGAAACCATTGATCTTTTGCGGGAAAATTTTCCGGACCGTGTTATCTATCGAAGAGGTGATCACAATTGGCCACCGAGATCCCGTGATTTAACACCTTGCGACTTCTTCCTTTGGGGCCACGCGAAAGAGAAGGTCTATGCCAAAAGCCCAGCGTCGATTCAAGACCAAGCGTGGTCGTAGTAGTCATTTGCCTGATGTTATTTTCCACTATTAACGGCATAGCTTCTTCTCTTTAATGAAATAAACATCCGATCATTCATATTGAAAAATGGCACTTTTCTTCGAATATCAAAATAACACCTCTTATTGGAAAACCCTTTACGTCTTCGAGATCCGTCAGTAAACACCATGTAGACCCCTCAGAGATCATGTTGTCACTGAGTGAATGTTTGCATTTCCAAGATATCATGAAAACTTTGAGTCTCTATACAGTGTGGGGCAGGAGTTTTTCCTACCTGGGGTTCTCTAGAGTTTTCAGCGCTTTAGCATGTTCGCCTCATTTAAACCCCTGCTCTTTCTTTATGGGGATATCAAAAATCAAAAGTTTAAAACGATAGTCCACTTTAGAGACAACATTCGCTCTGCTATCGCCAGCATATCCAACGAAATGATGGATAAAGTTGTCCGACATTTTCAAAATCGTTTAACGCAGTTAATAATGTATTGTCATGGTCAGATGAAATCTTAAAAACTGTCTAAACATAATCTTTAAATGTTGAACTTTATGATGGAAAAATGAACAATTCAATATTGGCATGAATTTTTGTTGAAGAGAATTCATAAATCAGCAAGTTCCTATATTCCATATCCTGTCATCTCACATGTTCTGTTCATGAACGGCCTAATTTATATATCGGGTTGTTTAATAAGTTTTGCGGTTCAATATCCGAATTTCATCTTGTAAAGTATGATATGAACGTAAAGTCCGTTCACGAAACGTTGAGCCGTTGGTTGGCCATGGAAATTTGGCATATTCCACTGTGTATATTGGAATTTTAGGTTATGTTGTTTACTTTCTTGTCAGATTGATACGCAATGTTGTCAATATTGCATAGAGTGGTCTAATAACTCGCAAGCTCGTCGGACGAGGCCGGGTACATTCGGCAACGTTGATTTTATTTTACATTATGACAGCAAATACTGCCAACTTCAGATAAATAAAAAACGCCTACTATGCGCTCAACCTTTCGTGAACGGACTATATGTGTATGCACCTTCATATGAAGGTATGTGAAGTTTCATTTTTATCTCTCAATTCATTATTTGATAAGAAGCCATTCAGTATCGAAGGTCAATGGAAATTCACCATGAAAAACTGAAGTATGGTACATTGATTGAATTTTTATTTTTGAATGAACGTATGATGAGAGTGTATTGAGACTCTGTTGCCTTCAATGAAAAAGAAAAATGTGTTGCTGAATCTAAATGTGGCCGTGCAAGCCTCAAAGATGATTCAAGTAAAGATCATCCAAAAACAGCAACAACACCAGAAATCGTAAAAAAAATACAAGATATCGTATTGGCGAATCGTCGAGTGACTATAGGTTTGTTTTGGTTCCGAGTTAAGAACTGTTCAGGACGGTTCCTACATGCGCTGTTGCGAATTTTAAACACAAATTCGGAATGCGCGCACTTGCGAACCGTCCTGGATCAGTTCTTAAGCGTAACCAAAACAAACCTTATAAGAGATTCAGAAACTCTGGGTATTTAAGTGAACAGTATAAGCAATAATCAGACTAGTAGTTGACGCTCACTTGGACGAGACGAGACGAGACGAATAGTTGTTTTCCACCGGAACGGTTTGCACTGAATCAAATGGGTAGGTAGACGCTCACTTAGAAAGCGCGAATAGAAGAGCCGAATCGTAAGACGCGCATATTAGACGCGCAATTGGACGAAGCGAAGCGCTCGGAAGGAACGAGTTGTTTTCCGTGGCGGTGTTTAGCATTGAAACAAATGGGTAGACGCTCACCTAGGAGGCGCGAAGCAAAGAGCAGCGAGGAGGTGAGTCGTTCGACACGTGGATTCTCTACCCTTGTTCATGCGGGTGGGCGGCATGCAACAAGGGTAATAAAAATTTAATGCGGCCTAGAGATAGGGAGAATTTCTTCCGATGCCTGCTCGACGCATCGCTTCGTCCAAGTGCGCGGTTCTCGGCGAACTTATGCTTCGTCTCGTCTCGTCTCGCCTCCTTTCGTCCAAGTGAGCGTCAACCTTTTAGGCATTAAGCTGTGTGTACTATGGGTGCCACATACGCAAGCAAATGGAATTAAAACCCATTCCAATAAAACATTCTCAGCCATTTTTAGATCCCAAATATGAATTTCCAATAAAAAATCCATAAAGCCATTTCTTGAACGCATACAACAATACAACCAATATCAGAGCCTCATTCACCATCGAGAGCTAGTTGCTCCATTAGAGAAACGTAAACATTTCCTTTGCAACCAATTAAGCCCCTTTCTATACAATTTTTGCTACAAGGAAGGCAGTTAGACTGTTAGAGGCGAGCTCAGCGGGACACTCGCTGAAATGTCGTCACGATGTCGAACGCTAATAATAATCCCGATTCGGTCGGGCCGTGTCACGTGAATTTCTGCAAGTCACCTGACAGATAATAATTGATATCATAAATATGTGATTACGACAAGATTTGTAATGCTTCGCGGGGATTTGGACCTGGTCGTCGACGAAGAGGATTATGCTGATCGAAGTAACGATACGAGTTACGTCGGAATGTCTTTCGTTTGGTAGAACGGGACAATTTCACATAAACAGTGATAAGCGGAAGATGGCAGACGACCATTCGTAAGGATGAGAAAATTTCAATTGATTGAGTGTGTTATCGATTTTCACAAAGCGAAGTGGAACGGAGTACTTCCAAACCACTGGCAATCGACAATTTAGTGGTGGTAGAATTGAGAGGCTAACGACTACTGGTAGAACCTCTACACACAGTATCCTAATAAAGCCCTCGGATCTGATGCTCAAACAAACTAGACAAGAGCGTAACTTTCAGGTAATCATCCCATTATGAATCAAGAAGCAGGCAAAGGCGTATGTGTTCCCAATACCGGTACTCACCGCCTTTGTAAAAACCAATAACACCACTCCAAACTGAAGTTCTGGCCATAGAGCGATGTGCCCAAGTACGTATTTCAAAACAGTATGAGGGAGTCAGAATAAGCATAGCCTCTCATAGTGAGATGACATTGATGGCCTTCAATTAAAAAGGACGAATCGATGCTGTATACATTCCCCATATATTTATGAGACATATACTGTGAATGTGATAAAAAGTTTGAAGCCAACATAGTAGGCTTTCACGCTACTTGACCCGGAGGGATAGTCCAAACTACCAAACCATATCGAAGGTTATGTTCTTGTAGCTTCGCAGCATTCTCACCAGGATATTGAAGGATGAGAAATCTTATGATCTTGCAAAAAAAACGAACAGTTCCTTCAAGGCTCTCCTGGCTCTGTCATATTAGCTATCTTCCACTCTGAATAAGGCAGATGATACCAAAGACGAGCAAGGTGGCTGAATTCAACAAGGTCTATCGTCGTAAGAAACGATTTCAAATCTGGAGATTTATTCGACTGATTTGGGCCCATCAACGAATTTAACCGAGCTATTTCGACCCTACACATGTAACGAAAATTTCGGGGCTCGTTTCGGACAAAATCAATATACATATCAGTATACAACCGATTCGTCAACCAATTTTTGACATATTCTTCAATAAAATGAAATACTTTTGACATTTTCCAATCGAATATTTCAATAACCCGTGATTATAGTGAAGTGAGAGATGAAAAATAGTATATTATGCAACGAGCGTATAATGATAGCTATTAATCACGAGGTGAAGTTTAAATCTGTTAAGCATCTGACAGCAATGATTAATATCTCATTATTCCCTTGTGGTTAATGGGTATTATTATAACCGAGCAGAGAGACGTACAATGGACGGATTTTACAATAGTCGTAGATAAAGATTATTATTAAGGATGTGTATCTCAATCATGACTTCAAACAGTGTGGCTCATGAATGTCCCTCATCCGTTTCAAAAGTAGAAGAGAAATCGGTGGTCCTGCAGTTCTTCAACACATTGGTTGAAACCAAACCTGAGTACATTTTCAATAAGAAAGATAAAATTGGAAATATTCACTAACTTGTTTCTTCGTAGCCTTGTCAGACGTCTTATTGCACCTAGGACTCCTCTCCTCTCCCTCCACAGAAGCAAGCCTGTTAAACTTCTGCGTCCTCTCCTTAACGCTAACATTAGCCTCGTTCTCCTCGCTTTCTTCTTCCTCCTTATTCTCCTCCAAGGGCTGCTTCTCCCTCATCTCGACCATGGAGGTTGGAGTAGTAGGAGTTCCGGGATCGTCGTCATTCGTTTTGAACTTATCAGTACTCTTCCTCCTTGGTGGCGGTTGCGGGGTACCTAACTCTTGGATGGAGAGCGTGAAGGAATTCATGGATAAGGTGTCCAGAGATGGTGACGGAGAAAGGACTGGAGGGGGTGGTCTGTAAGGCGGAGGTTGGCGCGGAGAAGAGGTAGAAAAGGACTGCGATGGTGAAGGGAGGGGAGAGATAGGTATACCTGAAACCATTAGGAAAAAATCGAATTTAGAGAAGATTCAAAGAAAAACATTGAAGCTTATGATTGAATTTCTGACCTTGAACTTTGCTGCTACAGAATACCAATTTCTAACCAATCAGAGCATAGCATGATTACAGAATTCTGTATTTTGCATAGGAAGCAGCAAAATGAGAATAATCTAAAGCCAACTACGCTGTTAGAATCATTTATAGAGACCCTGTATAAGACTGAGCAGAAGATCAAATGACACGGTAGTCAGTTTGTAGAATCTTACCCTAAATGAAAGTATTAATGAACAAATGAGCTAACATTCCTGACCAAAGTCCGTTTATTTCACGCTGAGATCTCTGGAATCGCACTGCCATGATACTCTACTAACCTTTTGTGCAATGAAGTGGCTCTACTATGGGTGCCAGGGCATTGTGTTGAATTAATTCATCAAGGTTAACACCTGCTAGACCTGAAACTTGCTGTGGGCTTGGAAAAGACTAATACGGACCAATATATGGCAGCGGTCCAGCAATGGGAGTTGAATAACAGAATATCCTTCAGGAGAAACAGCACTGGACTTACTCAGACCAAATATTCTTGATGATTTCGCCTACCCATATCAGAAAATTCTTGAAACTGTCACGAGCTGAGTTTCGGGTGATGGTGGGACTGCTGATGGGGCACTGTCGGTAAACTGTCGATCTACATTCGTACCGTATGGGAAAATCAGCAGATGAGATTTGCAGGCTTTGTGGATCACAAGCAGAAACAGCTGAACATGTGGTATGCAAGTGTCCAGAGCTGGCTGGCCTAAGAACAATTCATGTTGGAAAACTGGTCCTGAACATCAAGTAGTAATGGCCAAGGCTCCTTATGATGTTGTCGGTTTTATCAATACAATCGACGACCTCCTTGGGTTTTGGAGCATGAATATTGTAGAGAAGAAAGACCTACAAGGTAGCAGTTTCCGGAAGGCTAACCTTGCCAGTACGACCTCAGTTCAAATAATAATAGGAAAATTCTAGATTTTTTTCAAGCAAGACTATATTCACAAAGCATTTTACCAAGAATCACCCATAAGAAAGTGAACTCATCAACAAAAGTTGGAACTAAACTGAATACTGGAAGAACCTAGTATTTCCATAATTAACAGAGGTTTCTGATTCTCATTAAGAAATGAGCCTCTAATTCCAGTCAGAAAGAATTCCCAAAGCAATAGTTTTCATAAACCTCAGCAACTGGGTTCAAGGATGGAATTTTTTCACTCCTTTCCGACCCTTTGAGTTGGTGATCATTAGCAAGACAGTCTGTTTCTAGGTGTTCAGGGGAGGCTAACAATCTTGCACAAAAAGATTCTTCAATTTCTTTCATAGGATTCTTTTTTGAGGCATATTGAAGAATAACTCAAAAAAGACATTCCTCAAGAATTTAAATGCTTAAAAGTCCAGGATCCTACAATTAATAATAAACATTTAATCCAAATAATGGTCTTTATTCAAACGGTAGATTGGCAGAAGCAGCAGTTAAATTCGGTTTCTGTCGATAGAAGTTTTCTTCTGACAGCGGATGATGAGAAAACACAAAACAAATAGGTTGATTAGTTAATTATGGTTAACAGCTGAATGGATAACTTTTTAATCTCCATAAAGGAATGATATAATAATGGATAACATCAAGTTGGAAGAAGCAAGAATTTGAATTTCTGAGAATTATTCAAACTTGCTAAAATCGAACCATTTAGGTTTGCAATTAGGTGATGCTTCGAAAATTTCATTCGAATGCCTGATTCACCTAATTCTGTTACAAACGTGATGCTTCATATTCGCACTTGAACAGATCTGTCTGAAAAAGGTATGCAGCAATTTCAAATTTGGTTATCCCGAGGGCTATCCATACATCCAAAAATAGATAAATTGTAGTTGTTCATCTCAAATAAATTCTACATTTTAGCAAAATATATTCCTCATATACATATTTGTTGAACCTGAATTTGAATTGGAAATATTCCGAAGAAACCCATTGGAAAATTATTCAACAAATCAGAAATATTAGATACATTAAACAGACTCCTGACGTAAGTTCCACTCAAGGAACTTGGTAACAGAAAATATTCTCTAGGTCATCAGTTCTGAACCAAGAGAGATTGGTATAGAAAAGGTGTATAGTTTGAGTTCGAAATTATCTATACCAAAACCAAACATTGTGTAATAAAAAAACAAACATTTACCAGAAATTAATTTTTCGATGAAATAAAGAAAACTTTCTTGATATTGGTGGGCAATAAAAATCCCATAAAATAATCATCCAAATTAAATGCTACATTAAAATGTAGGTTTCCTTGTTGAAACAAAAATATAATACTTTTCTACTTACCGATTGAATTCATTTGGTCTAACGGTAGTGGTGGTGCCCTTGGCATTTGACTAACTCTAGGTGAAGTAAGTACAGGAGATGAAGGGCATTGATACTGCAAATATCTGGTTTTCAAATACAAGAATTTCTCTCCATTCACAACTTTCGACACAGCCAGTTTATTTACATATTCTTTAAATTTCAATCGTGCATCATCTGAAAGAGGAAAGGTATGAAGATACTTCATATTACAGATAATATATACATTATTAACCATTTGTATGATTCATTTGATGTAAAAAACAAATAGGGAATATGAACGATTAGGGGGGAAAACATCGAAGAAATAATCCAATACTCCAAGTGAAGTTTTTCATCAATGAATGAAAACATTTTCGATGCAAAAAAGAGGCAAACAGCCTTTACTGCATTCAGTGACATTCCTTCCAGGAAATATAATGAGGAAAATCACTCCATCAAGTAATCTAACCCCACTTCCCAAAACAAACAGATTGTACTAAACTGTTGTTGTGTAGGATGCAGATTCAATAGTATATAATTTATAACTATTAATAAAGTCCAATCAAATTTGTAATAATTGAATCACATAGTTCATTTCAACTTCGTAATCAACAAGTGGAAGTAAACAAAGTCAATCTTATAAGAACTGCCAATATTCTAGAGTTACCTTTTGTTTCGGGGTCCGTTAAATATCTTTTAAAACATGTAACAATATCACGATTTCTCACTGATCCACCATTATCACGAAAATATTGTAAAACTTGTTCAAAACTAATATCAGATTCTCTTGTAGCCATGGTTTGTTTGACACTTCGTTCACTGCATTTGGAGGTTATGTGTGTTTACGTTCGCTTGGTTACAGGCAGGGCAGGTAACCGTCGGATTCAAGTTGTGCAACCTTAGTGATAGATTACTAAATATCCCAAGGTATGGCTGGAATGCCTGGAATGTAAAATGTTCGGACCTTAGGTCCTTAGACAAAGGAAGGTTTCCTTTGTCTAAGGTTCGGACCTTATCAATCAAGAAAAGAAAGTTCAATACTTTGCAATTTAATTTTTCGAATACGTTGAAATCTCGTAAATCGATCTGATCGAAATTTCATATGTAGCGGTTAATAAAACATTACAAAGATCTGTATGAAATTAAAAAAAAACATAATATGATCCATTAAGGAGATTTTACCCTCACATTTTTTTAGATACCATAACTTTATTATTATGGGTTGAAAATTACAAACCTTCCTTATTTTCCTTCAAAAATTGTTTTCGTGGGATAGATTTTCGAAAAATATAATTCTCTTATGATTTTCCATTCAATTCTAGAGAAAAAAAGTCTCCTGCAAAATTTCGATACTTTTATCGGAAAATATAAGAACTTACCAGCAGTTATGATCACTGTTCATTCCATAGAATAAATATTCTAAGATGTGGTTTATGCTATTTGTGAAATTAAAATATATCACGGATATAATTTTCTTCCGGAAATTAGTAATTAAACCTTCAGGAAGCATTATAATATGTAGATTATCTTTATCTCCTGTCATAGATATACAGGGTGATTTTTTTAAGTGTTTCATTAGACGTTTTCGAGGAAGGAATTGTAATACAGATTCAAGATTTTGGATTTTCGTTTTAGAGTACGTGATCTTTAATTGTAAAATATTTTCAAGAGGAATCTACTTCCGGTTTCACCGGAAACGAATGTAACTTCGTTATTTCAAATGCAACACCCTGTATATTTATACATATTCGAATTCTTCGTTAAATTCTACACAGATTTGATGTATGATATGTGCAACCACTCAAGCGGTTCTTGAATTATAGCCTGATTATCAAATTTTTTGAAAAAAAGGTTGTCACAAATTAGTGTCCGTATCTTCAAAATCCCTCATTACAAGAATTTCTTTTTGCGAAAGTGGAACAAAAAAAAGTACGCTGATACTGTTTCTTGTATAACTTATGAGGAAATATTATACAGGGTGTCTGAAAAAGGGCCCCAAAGTGAGCCTCAATAAAACTATGAAATCTCACTTTTTTCAAATGGCAACCCTATAATTTTGTAATTCCAATCGATTGTTCGTCAAAAACCAGTTATGGTGTCCCGAACATTTCATGCCTCTAAAATCAGTATTTTTGCCGTTATTCAATAAAATTCGAATTTCACGATTAAAGACAGGTTTCGCACAGTTTGTAAGCTTGCATTTTTGAAGTAGGCTATGTTAGGAACTGTCATTCTTACTTTTTCTTACAGATCAAGCACTAAGCAATAATAATTTCACTGGAATGATATATCAAGGGTATGTTCTTTATTTGCGGCAAATGTAACAAATTCCTAGAAAAGGTAATTAGAAATTCAACGAACGAAATTCACATTTACTGACTTTAACGAAATCAAAGTTCAGGAGGTATCAAAACAATTCCGTTTTGGGTTAATGCTTCCACTACGGAGAAAATTGTTTTGATACTTCCTGAACTTCGATTTTGTTAAAGGTGGTAAATGTGAATTTCTTTCGTTAAAAGTTCTGACTGCCATTTCTAATATTTTGTTACATTCACCATAAATGAAGAACATATTCAATACATCACTGTTACTGTTTTTGCATAGTGCCCGATTAATCGAGAAAGTATAAATGACACGTTATCTAAAATGCATTATAAATCAACAGACATAGCCTTCTTGAAAACTTTTATGCTAATAATAATAAATCTATGGTTAGGTTGTTAGGTTTTATCCTAATAAATTTATGGTTAGACTAAGAAACCTTGATACAATCCTGAAATTCGAATTTTATTCAATAACGGCAAAACTACTGATTTTAGAGGCATGTTATGTTCGGGACACCCTAACTGGTTTTTGACGAGCCATCGATTGGAATTACAAAATTATAGGGTTGCCATTTGAAAACAGTGAGATTTCATAGTTTTATTCAGGGTCACTTTGGGGCCCTTTTTCAGACATCCTGTATAATATTTCCTCATAAGTTATACAAGAAACAGTATCAGCGTACTTTCTTTTGTTCCACTTTCGAAAGAAGAAATTCTTGTAAAGAGGAATTTTGAAGATATGGACACTAATTTGTGACAACCTTTTTTTCAAAAAATTTGATAATCAGGATATAATTCAAAAACCGCTTGAGTGGTTGCACATATCATACATCAAATCTGTGTAGAATTTAACGAAGAATTCGAATATATATAAATATACAGGGTGTTGCATTAAAATAACAAAGTTACATTCGTTTCCGGTGAAACCGGAAGTAGATTCCTCTTGAAAATATTTTACAATTAAAGTTCATATACTCTAAAACAAAAATCCAAAATCTTGAATCTGTATTACAATTCCTTCCTCGAAAACGTCTAATGAAACACTTAAAAAAATCACCCTGTATACAATATCTTAGAATATTCATTCTATAGAACATACGATGAAATGAAATGAACAGTGATCATAACTGCTTGTAATTTTTTTTCCGACAAAAGTATCGACTGTATCGAAATTTTTCCGGACACTTTTTTTCTCCAGAATTGAATTTGAATGGGAAGCAATAGGAGAATTTTATTTTCTATCCCACGAAAACAATTTATGAACGATAATCATAGGGATTGTTATGTTCAACCCCTACTAATAAAGTAAGGAAATCTAAAAAAATTGTGTGAGTAACATCTAGTTACCTAGTGCTTTATATTATGTAAAGTTTCATGACTCGGTGTTTTTGAAGCTGTAGAATAAATTGAAAACTGTCAAATCGTCATCGCCTTCCAAAGACTGTATCTTGGAAGGGGGGTCGATTTTGAAAAAAATTTAAATTAACTACCCTTACTTATTTTCATCGAGGAAGCATCTCCCAAAGTTCCTCGCATTTGTTTACAGATACCCTGTAGAAAGCAGAAGCGATAGTCTTATTGTAAAAGGTCGTCGAAGAAATTTTGTACTCTCGAAAATACATACCTAGTTTTTTTGATTCACGAACTTCCAGGACTCGCCTACGACTCGTTTTAGAATTTTGTCTATAATTCATCCAAAAACAACTATGTTTCGAACTTGTAACGTAAAATACGTAACAGGTCCCGAAAACGGGGGGTTTTTGTTTTTCGGACGAGTAGACAAAATTATAGGAGTCCTGGAAGTCTTTGAGTCCAAAAACAATAATTTTACGGATACTTTGTGGAACACCAATATAGCTGCTGCTTCCCATTTTTTATTGTGAATTGCGATAGAAAACATGCGAAATTTTTAAAACTATTTCATAATTATTTTTGCTTAACTTTAACTTCATAAGTAAGTTTTCTAAATGATCATTGAAATTTGGAAAATAATCCAATTAAGTAAGTATATCCCAAGATATTTGCGATTAAAACAATGTTTCCAAACTACAATATTTAGAAATATTTTTACTTTTGCGAATGCTTGTTGATTGTTTTCAAATGGAAATAAAAAACTTATGTTTCATTAGAATTAGTACATAGGTAGGTAATTGCCTTTCAGTGGAGGGATTTTTCAAATTTTCTTAATCTTTGATTCAATTAGATATTCTCAATGATTCCAAAACCAGAGTAAGAAAAAGCAATTTTATCTGCATAGATTAATTTTTCTGAAAAATTTGATGGAATATCACATAAAATATAAATTGGAAGGTGTTGGCTCAGTGAATGTCTGAAAAAATGATAAATAAAAATGCTACTTTCTTATGGAAAGAGCATCCCCTTCAGAAACATTTTGTTTATTATTAGTTGTCTTCAACTTCCTTGAAATTAAGAAATGAAATTAATTTTATTCCAAGACATTTGAGATTAAAATTATGTTTCAAAACTATATCATTGAGAGTTATTCTTATTTTCCAATGTTTTGCTGACTATTTTCAGATGAAAACAAGAAACTTCTGTCTAGTTGGGATTAGGACTTAATTGCTATTCAGTGAAGTGGAGGAATTTTTAAAATTTTCTTAATCCGTGGTCAAAGTATTCTCAATGTTTCCAAAATCAAAATTAGAAAAAGCAAAAGCAATATCATTTGCATAGATAAATGTCCCTGAAAATTTTGCACGAACATCACATAAAATATAAATTGGAAGGGTTGGGCTCAGCGAATATCTGAAAAAATGATACACCAAAATGCTACTTTCTTATGGAAAGAGCATCCAGTACAGAAACAAATTGTTTACTTCAACTCCATGTGTAAGTTTTTTATAATCCTCGAAATAAAGGGAAAAAACAAATTTTATTCCAAGATTTTTGGTATTAAATTACGTATGTTTCAAAATTATATCATTGAGAGTAATTCTTATTTTTCCAATTTTTGTCTGATTATTTTCCGATGAAAACAAGAAACTTCTGTCTTTTTGGGATTAGGACTCAATTGCTTCTAAGTGAAGTGAAGGATATTTCAAATGATTCCAAAATCAGAGTTAGAAAAAGCAAAAGCAATATATTCTGAAAAGAGGAATATTTCTGAAGAATTTGCAGGAATATCACATGAAATACGAAGGTGTTGGCTGAGTAAATCTCTGTGAAAATGACGAATAATAATGTGAATATAACAATAATAATAATTAACAACCTTCGGGAAATAAACTTCACTTTTACGCAGGATGTATAAATCATCTTTTATAACGGCTGTCGCGATTGCATGCTAACAACAATAAAATCCATCTAGTCCATTACGTAGAGCTGCAAAATACGGGTTTGCCAAACTGTCGCCAATTATAAATATCGGTTACCATTAATAATTGGACATTACTATGCATTTTTCATTCATGTAACAACAATAGAGTCACGACATCTATGTGTCAACAATTGTTATCGTAATTCGATTTTGACGTATTCGAGAAATTTGTTGAACTTCTGCTTAATTTATAATTTGTATAATTAATTCCAAATTATAGGTATGGTTCGATTTCCAGAAAGGACATTTCCATTTTTCTAGCTTTTTTATGTAATTGTCGTGTGGAGTTTGTATTTGTTTAATACATTTTAATTTTCTGGATATATGACGTATCATGTTAGAGGTTAAGGGGATAAGGGGATGCGACTAAACAAAAGAAATATATTTCCGATTAGCCTTCGTTTTTTCATCAATTTCATGAATGAAGTCTAGAAATAAAAATTTCAGAAAAACCCTGAGCAGGAGCTTTTGAGCGCTCGTTTTCTGGTGGGACAATTAGAGTATCACATCAAAATTTTATATGGGATTTGAGATTGATATCAAATATAGAAATATATATAAATGCAAAATATCAGCACAATCGGAATTATATTCTGAAAATTATTAAAAAATTAAATATTCAAAAAATAAACGATTAAAAAATTTAATTCCATATCAGATTTGTTTCACAAGATAAATTTCACTTGAATCGATTATCCTATTATGGAAATAGAGAGTTTCTGTTGAAACTATGGCCAAAAAATTTTGCATGAAAATTAAGTATAAAAGTTTTCATTCACATTAAATATTTCACTTGAATCTGATATCCTTTTATGGAAATAAAAAAGATTCTTCCTATCAATATTCCAATTGAATTCACTATGATTCTGTTAACACTATGGCCACAAAATTCTGCATGAACATTCAGTATATCAATCTTTATAAACAAATAATTACCATTCTGAAATAATCGAGTTTATACTTAACTTTCTAAAGGGACAACCAAATTTGCGAGATTCGAAGAGTCTCTATATTTTCCCAATAGGATAACCGATTCAAGTGAAATTTATTTTGTGAATCGAGACTGATATACTGTTTATGCAAGATTTCAAGAAGATAGCATCATCAGAACCATAGCATTTAATTTTTCAATTATTTATCTTTCACATTTTTCATTTTTTGAATAATTTCCAGAATATTTTTCCGATTGTGCTGAAAGTCTGCATTTATATACTTGGAATCAATCTCAAGTCCCATATAACCCATATATTGAGGTAATAGTCTTATTGCTCCACCAAAGAACGAGCGCTGAAAACCCCCTGCTCGTGAGGGCTTGTTTTACTGTTTTCTCGAATTGTCATCCATATAACACATCGATTCAAGTCTAACCATCTCCTCCATTCGAAGTGCTATCACACGACCTATTTGCAATTCGATGCCATAACATCCTCTCTCTCATCGTCTCATCACCCAGGGAATTCATTTTTTCATCGTGAGCCAAGCGGCACTAATTGCAGGTGTCATGCACACAGTGCGCCCCAGCCCCCTCACTCCGCCAAATATTTAATTAAGTGAATTTCCCCCATACGATATCGCCATCAGATAAGAAGGCCTGGCAAGTACGAATTTCGGCCGCTTCCTTCCTTCGACGTTGATAATTCTGGTCGGAATTAATTAATTATTATTTTTGGTGGTTGGTTGCAGTTCGGTAATTGGCAAACATGCACTTGCATGCCGGCGAGGTCGTTGGAAATGAGAGAGGAATGGTGACTTGCATGTTTGGTGATGATATTAGTATGGTATATGTTTAACCATAAATAGACACGTACATTGTATGTTATAGTAATAAAGATATACAATTTGAACGAAACAATACAAAAAATTCCTCCATGAGTGAAAACTTATATTATTTCTGAACTCTACTGAAATTAGGCTTAATATAAAAAATTCAAGAAAGCACTGATCGCTATTCATTGGTGGAGCAATGAGGCTATTACCAAAATAATTGTATAGGACTGAAGATTATTAATGCAAAATCTCAGGACGATCTGAATAATATTCTGGAAATTATTCAAGAACTGAAATATGTTAAACGGGACAATGACAAATTTAAATTCTATGGATCTGATGATGCAATGCCAATTTTGCATGATAATTCAATATACAGATGTGGAAGAAACGGATGGAAACACAGGAGTTTCAAGGTTTGTTTTGGTTCCGAGTTCAGAACTGTTCAGGACGGTTCCTACATGCGCCGTTGCGAATTTTAAACACAAATTCGGAATGTGCGCACTTGCGAACCGTCCTGGATCAGTTCTAAAGTGTAACCAAAACAAACTTCAGTGTTAAATTCACGCTGGTTCGGAGTCCAGTGGAGCAGATGTTGAATAAGCGCTGGTCTGATGGAATGGTAGTCTGTAGTGAGTGGGGAAGCGCGCAAGCAACGATCAGGATCGAATATTCGAAATTCGAATATCGAATCAGTAACACTCCAAACGGGAGATGGATAACATCGCATGACTATTGAAAATGAATACGACAAATTTTCTCCACTCTTATGGGGCGCCATGGGCGGAAGTTATTTGCCTCAATGAATGAAACAAATAATTTCCTGTGAAAATTCATATTCAGGTTCTTTTTCGTCATAACTGGTTTGAAAATAAAATAAAATTAATTGGTAGCTGTCGAACTGTCGGAATAATTGATTCTGTAATAGATCCAAATATTTTGTAGCGTTTAGGTTACCATCGATGAAAACTGGCCCTATCATGTAATTACCCAGCATTCGTTTGGCAAGAGAAGTGGATGTGTGTGCTGCTGTTGAAACCAGTGCACCTTGTTCTAGCAGAAAAATTGCCCAGCAAGTGGATTTGGGCGATAGAACTGTTCGGAATATTTTGAAAATAAATGGTTACAAATGTTATAGGTGCAAACCTTTCAGGAAATTTTTCCAGAAGACCATTTCAAAAGAATGGAATTCTGGGAAAAGATGATGGAAAAAGAGAATGAGATTAGTTCTTTTCTGAGCAATATCTTATTCACGGATGACTCATCGTTTCATTGCATAGAAAACATAACCCATCCGTAGTAAGATATGGTCTAAGGAGAATAAGCACCGGAGTATTCCTGTGCGTACCCAGTATCCTGAAAAACTTAATGTTTGGACAGGAATGCTGGGTATTACATGATAGGGCTATTTTTCATCGATGGTAACCTAAACGCTGCAAAATATTTGGATCTATTACAGAATAAAATACCCAAGTCATAACGCAAGCGTAGTCACACAATGTCTAAGAACGACTTTTTCTGACCACAAACGGAACCATCAAATGGCTCCCCAGATCTCCAGATTTATTTCCCAATGATTTCTTTCTTTAGGGATATCTCAAAAATATGGTGTATTGGCAAGAAATTGAAGAGCGACGAACATTATTGAATTAAGGTCCAAAATAATCCAACTTTGTTCCAAAATAGCAAGTACGCCGAATCTTCTCCGAGATATGAGATTAAATCTTTATAACATATTAATTTCTGTTTTTTTTCATATTTTTATTTTCGTTGAATTTATTTTTGTTTTTATAGAATTTATTTTATTTCCAAAACCAGTTATGACGAAAAAGAACCTGAATATTAATTTTCACAGGAAATTATTTGTTTCATTCATTGAGGCAAATAACTTCCGCCCGTGGCGCCCATAAAAGTGGAGAAAATTTGTCGTATTCATTTTCAATAGTCATGCGATGTTATCCATCTTCCGTTTGGAGTGTTACTGATTCGATATTCGAATATATCCTAGAGATCGTTGCTTGCGCGCTTCCCCACTCACTACAGACTGCCATTCCAACAGACCAACCGCTTATTCAACATCGCATCGCTCCGAGGTTTCGATTCTTCCACGTTCCACTGGACTCCGAACCAGCGTGAATTTAACACTGAAACTCCTGTGTTTAAATCCGTTTCTTCCACATCTGTATACAGGGTGTCTACTTTAAAAGAGGAAAAACTTCAAGGGGAGATTATACGAGTGAGTGCAACAAAAATGTAATATAAACGTTTGTTTATACAATGATAGAACATAATATGGTTGAAATGTTTACGGTATTCTTCAATTAACACTTCTTGATTTCCCGAAATATTTGGAGTTTTTCTCTAAAATGATTATTATTCAGTTTTCCTGGTTGTGTCATCAAATTTGACTACATATTCAGAAAGAGCAATAAATTGGCTGCAAGATAAGGGAATCTGTGTGCAAAGAAACTCTTATTGCGGGAGTGGTAAGGAGATGAAATTAGCCCTAATCTTCCACTGTTTTTCTTCGATAAAACGTTAAAAATCATGCTCACGTTTTCTTTTCAGTGAGAAATACTTCATTTAGCGTACTTTCGAATGACACATCAACTTTTGTTTTAGCTGCTCATCCTCCGCCATAATATCATAGCTAATATGATAACAACGAAAGTCTTAAAATTCCGAACCTAAATTTGCTCTATTTTGAAGCTCTTCGTGAATGAATCTTAATGTTTTTATGGAAATCATCATTTCATCTGTTACCTGTAGATGCTGTGATCAGACTTGCATTCTGTAGGTGGTAGTAGAATAATTTGGGAGAGTGGGGGGCCATAGGATATTATGGACTGATAAGGCCACTTTCACGAAATGTTAAAATGAAGAATAACCGTCAACATTTCGACCATATGTTAAATGACCTTTTTTTGTTGTAACTCACTCGTATAACATCCCTTGGAAGTTTTACCACTTTAAAAGTAGACATCCTGTATAAGTGTGAAATTTTTGTGAGAATAATAGCCCCAGGAATATTGTTCAAAATTCCATAGTGCGTTGATAATTCTATTTGCTATAGTATTCTAGGAGTTTCATCGGCATCAACCATACCAATTTAGTTTGTAAAAAGCATATACAAGCATTTGTCACTTGGTCATATTGGGGAAAAAACGTTGATTCATGTTGATTGGATTGAAAAATTATTGTTTCATTCTACTCATTATGAATTCCAATTTTCAGGTTAGACTTGAATGGGAAAGTTAAAGGTAAATCATCAATCAACAGAATTAGGCCTTTAGTTTTCATGACACCTTATTTTGATTTAACGTTGTACAAAAGCTTCTGACATACGTCAGAGCTTCATTTTTTTAAGCCTCTAAGATTTCGTTTAAATTATCGACAGGGTTCCATCATATGGTTAATATATGAAATCAATATAATTGGATTCAAAGTTTTGAATTTCAATTCATTCAATAGATTAGGACAATTGTTAAGAATTCTCAGAAGAAATTCAATTAAAATTTGCCTATTGTGTGTGATTATTGATGTCGTTTCGATTATTTCGATTGCATACCATTCCAAAAAGTTTTTCTAGATTTCAGGTATAGCCCTGATTTCTCCGGAAAACATAAATTGGAGCTCAATCTGTGCCGAATAAATATCTATTGTCAGATTTCCTCAAATAGCTATTGTGTTGGAGTAATTCATCTCCCTTGTAACAAAGGAGAATTAAACGAAATCAAATCAATTTTTGCAACCTTGTTAGTACTCTAAAAAAATGAATCATTATTTTTAAATGGACAACATATCTTAGTTTATTATAATACATTCTGGATATATGTATGCATCTGAATTTTCAAACCTGGTTTCTTCCAAGTCTATAAATAACTCGTTATGCAGTTTTTAGATGGAATCAAATGAGTCACAGTTGTTTATGTCTACTGAACAACAAACAATCCGAAAAGTTTCCTATCGACTTTATTTTCATTTTAAAAGCTAACACAAAAACTTGAAAAAATTCAGACGAGGCGAAAAGAACTAACTAACTTCAGTTTCAATCATAGAGATAGAATACTATTCTATCTCTATGGTTTCAATCAATCCAAAAAATCGAAATCCAATCCTTATATGTGAAGGGTTTTCCAAGAAGAGGTGTTATTTTAAATAGCCCGCTATTTCGGTAGATGTCACGTTTGAAGCTGTAATTTTTTGATATTTGACACGTGGAAACTACACCATTAGTGAAAACAGATACACGCTTCAAGTACGCATTGAAATTATCTGAATTCACTATAAAAATGGTGAAAATTTGGCAGAGACGGTTCGTAAAACTCGAACATTTTTGGGTCGTCGTGAAGCAAGTTGTCGGACCGCAATAGAAATTGATGAAAAAATTCGAGCTGTTGGGACAAGTTAGTGATGTGAAGAATGAAACCCGTGCACGTCGCTGATGAACAGCCGATAATATTGCTGCTGTAGCCGAAAGTGTTGAAGAAAACCCAGGTTTGTCCATTCCTCGTCGTTCTTTGGAATTAGATATTCCACAAACGTCATTACACCGTATTTCGCATAAAGATTTGGGTCTTAAGGCTTATAAAGTTCAGTTAACACAAGAACTCAAACCGGCCGATCATCAACAAAGTCTTGTCTTTGCTGAGTGGGTCGTTGAAATGCATGAAAATGATCCGAAATTCCATCGAAATATCATCTTGAGTGATGAGGCACATTTCCACCTCGCCAAAAAAATTGTCGCATCTGGGGCTCGGAAAACCCAAGAGTTATTGTTGAAAAGTCTCTCTATCCTCAACGTGTGACTGTTTGGTGCGGTTAATGGTCCGGCGGAGTCATTGGACCTCACTTTTTCGAAAATGAGGCTAACTAACAGTTACGGTGAATGTATTGCGCTATCGAGAGAACATTAATGATTTTTATGGTCGAAATTGTATAGTATTGATCTGGACAACGTTTACTTTCAACGAGACGGCGTTACGTGCCACACAAGCAACGAAACCATTGATCTTTCGCGGGAAAAGTTTCCGGACCGTGTTATCTCTCGAAGAGGTGATCACAATTGGCCTCCGAGATCTTGTGATTTAACACCTTGCGACTTCCTTTGGGTCCACGTGAAAGAGAAGGTCTACGCCAATAACCCAGCGTCGATTCAAGACCTCAAGGATGGAATTCGTGAGGCTATCGAGGACATAGGTCACCCACTTTGCGATTTGGTTATCCGATCATTTATATTGAAAGACCGCATTTTTTTTGAATATCAAAATACCACCACTTATTGAAAAACCTTTACATCCACTGCACTACAGGTGCATCCTAGAGGAAAATTTGACGAACCATTGATGCACCATATGAAATGCATCTGTTAAATATCGAATAAACCTTCTTGGTTCTCTTGAAAACTAACTTTCATGTGATGACGTCGAAAGAAAAAAGGAGAAAAGAGAAGGTCTTTCTCCTTAATAAAGTCGGCGTCAAATCTCTTCAACCTGAATATAAATAACCTTTCAACCGCGGTGTTACACGAATCTCTTTCTCGAGATAATTGGTAAGTAATAAATCCAAGTGAAAATCCTTAATTAAAGGCATAAATCACTATGGAAATGGGATTTCGTAGTGATTCCAATTACCCCTGTTTCGTCTGAAAAACAATTATTATATTTAGATAGCGGTAATGAGACACATTAAACTATTACGCCGGAGAAGAACAGTGAGTTGTACTTAAGGAAATGCGACCAAACCTGCGGAAAAACTAGAAAACTTACTTGACTTTTAATGTAATTATTGTGTTACCGTAATTCATGGGCACTTGAAGGAAGTCGATGTCATTGGTAAGAGTTTTTTAGATTTAATTTGTATTGTTTGGCGCGCACTACCTTACCTACTTTGTATGACGACTGATGGGAATCGGTGCATCATTATAGAAACGTTTTAGAATATCCGCCATGGAAAAAGTTGTTGATTGGAGAAAATGACACGCTGTATATTTAAGTGTTTTCAGGAATAATAACTATGTTTTACTGGGAATTTGTACAATAATTGGAAACATGCATTAAAAACGTGTGAAAGCATATTGTAAACTGCTCCTACAAAGTTTTGAATATAGACTCTAACCGCACATTTTCAACAAACTAAGTGGAATTTGTCAAATTTTCTAAGCGTTTATCCATTGATATGCATGTGAATAGAGTAAAGGGTGTCAATCAACCGAAGAGTCAACTATAATTGTTGATGTTGAAGTTTTTGACGATAGAAATTTCATTGGGCAATTTTCATCATTTCTGGTTCTACTAATCAACGTTTCAGCCAGCATTCACTAGACGTCGTCAGGAATCCCTTTTAGCATTTGGAGTTCTCAAGAATCAACTTTTGAATTAGCTGAACAGAGTGAAACTGTCGAAGTCGAATCTAGTCCAACAAAGCTTTGAATGAAGAACATGGAATCAAATAGAATGAAGCTTTATCATATAGGTATGAATGATGAACTTCAATGTAAAAAGCTTTTATTTCAATCACCAGAAACCCTATAAGTCAACCATCTGAGAGCCCAAAGTTCGATCAACCAAAATGTTGACAACCAAAGAATCCGAAAGGATATATCAAACCATTGATGATTGATTTTCAAGAAATGTCACATTTGAAGCTGTCATTTTTTGACATTTGACAAGTAGAAACTACGTCATCAATAAAAAATGCTTCAAGAATACATTGAAATTATTAAAATTCACTATAAAAACATTTTTGGGTCGTCGTAAAGCACCTTGTCGGACCGCAATAAAAAAATTGGAGGAAAAATTCGAGCTGTTAATAAAACCCGTGCACGTCGCTCAAGAACAGCCGAGAATATTGCTGCTGTAGCCGAAAGTGTTGAAGAAGACCCAGGTTTATCCATTCCATCGTTCTTTGGAATAAGGGCATTCCACAAACGTCATCACACTGTATTTCGCATAATGATTAGGTCTTAGGGCTTATAAAGTTCAGTTAACACAAGAACTCAAGCCGGCCGATCATCAACAACGTCGTGTCTTTACTGATTGGGTCGTTGAAATGCGCCTCTCGAAGAGGTTTACACAATTGGCCACTGAGATCTTGTGATTTAACACCTTGCGACTTCTTCCTTTGGGGCTATGTGAAAGGGAAGGTCTACGCCAATAGACCAGCGTTGATTCAAGACCTCAAAGATGGAATTCGTGAGGCTATCGAGGACATGGGGCAGCCACTTTGCGATTTGGTTATGGAAAATTTCAATAAAAGGATATGATAGCGTGGTCGTGGTGGTCATTTGCCTGATGTTGTATGCCACTATTAACGGCATAGCTTCTTCTTTATAATGAAATAAACATCCGATCATTTATATTGAAAAATGGCATTTTTCTTTGAATATCAAAATAATACCTCTTATTGGAAAACCCTTTATTACATTTCAATTATGAATCAGCAAATATCGCAGCTTGTTATATTATTATCATTAAACTTTTTACCTATCAACTCTAATAGTTGTAACAGAAATTGTGCAGAAAATTTCCAGAAAATCCCTATTTTCTGCTTTCACAACGGATAGAATCCATTTCATGGAGAAGTGTACAACTTGGTATGTTTATCAGTTAATAATTACATACTTCACTTTTGTTTGATTAACAATTTTTTTTGAAATTCTTGTTATATCGATTCATTCCACAATAACCTCACAAAAAATACTCAACAACAAATAACCAATATACCTTTATGCATGCAGGATGCATTTCTTAGAGCAATGCACCCGCTTACCATAATTAAAGAGCGGTCTTTGAAACCGGTATAACCTCGAAATTCAGTAGGCGTAATTAAAACATAAAAAAATTCAAAATGAATCACAACGGAAGCAAATAAATTAGGGATTGTGAAAATTCTGCAATTACAATTCGAGCTGTCAGTCAAATTGCAAAAAAATGCAGTTATGAAAATGCTGAAAGCAGGATATTCACATTGTTGATATGAAGATTAATAAGCGGATGGGATTTTTCGTTGGCTTTGGAGCAAGAAATTTTTTTCATAGATTTTATCTCTTGTCGACGAAATTGAGATACGGTGCAAGAGAGGAGTACCTACCATAAGAGTGGCCAACTGCTTAAAATAAAGGGTGTCCCAAAATTAACGCAAGATTTGAATTAAATAGAAAACGCCGTTTTTAGTCTTTTGATAGTTATATTTTTATTGACTCGTAAAGTACATAGGATAGGGTTATGTATGAAATAACACATCGGACAAATGGCACCCACGGCTTTGCATGCACATGCGCACTCTTTTGTTGAAATTTTCCATGACCATTCTGCATAAATGTGGCTGAATTTCGTTGATGCAGCGTTGAATCTCCTCCTTTAATGCACGGGGGGTTGTGGGCTTGTTGACATAGACTTGTGATTTCAAATAACCCCATAAAAAAAGTCTAATGGTGTTGAATCACACGATCTAGGAGGCCAATTTTGATCACCGAAACGAGAGAGTACACGACCTGGAAATGTCAACGAACTCTCTTGTCTGTCCATGGTCATTAGGCTTCAATTGTTGTGTTAATTGAATTTTGTAAGCATGAAGACACAGATCTTTGGTGAGTATACGCTGTAGAGAGGTTCTTGAAATTTGCAATTCTTCTTAAGGTTCCTGGATTGTCAGCAACACTCTCACGCACTGCTTCGACATTCACATTTGAACGGCTTGTTTTTAATCTCTTCACAGTTGACGAAGTTAAAACACTATTCCGACCATATTTTGTAGGAAATTTTCGAACTGCAGCCGCCAAGCTTTCACTATTTTTGAAATATTCTTTAATAATGAAGACACGTTGTTCTATCGTGTAACGCTCCATTTTTAATAACCCTATACTGTTAGCTGTCAAATTGCTTTTTTTTTCAGGGTTGCCAACACTTCACTGCACAAATGGCGGCAAATTCAAATCTTGCGTTAATTTTGGGACACCCTTTACATCGAAAATCACTTCAGTTTTGAGCGACCGTTCTACTTAAACGAGTGCTATATTGTTGTAATTGTCTGTGATTTTAGTATTTTCAGTCGAAAATGATCTCAAACGATAGGGTGTGACTCCATGATGTCGAACCCGTGGTCAAATTCTATTCTGTCTGTGGGCCCGGTCCCGGCCGGCCGTCCGTTCGTGAGCACTATTTCTTTCGAAGAAATTGTCCTAGAAACTTGAGATTTTCAGGATGAGTTTGGTTCCCATCAAATGTCGCGATTTAGTTCGTTAACCATCCAAATCGTACAGGGTGTTCAATACAATATGGTCATTCAAAATTTTTGTAACTCGATATCTCAGTTAAAAGTTAAAACGAAACCAATCGAAATGAAATTTTGTGGCCATATGCAAGATGCTCATGAAAAGACTCATCCAAATTTTGTGGCAATAGTGTTAACAGAACCATAGAAAACCCAATTGGAATATTGAAAAGAAGAATCTGTATACATATTTTTATAACAAGATATCCGGTTCAAGTGAAATTAATTTTGTGAACGAGAACGAATTTCAAGACGATCGCATCATCTGAACCATAGAATTCTTTTTTTTTAATTATTGATTTTCTACACATATCAGTTTTTGAATCATTTCCAAAATAAAATTCCAATCGTGCCAAGGTTTTGCTTTCATATACTTAGCATGAATCTCGAGTCCTATACAAAATTTTAGGTAAAAGCCACATTGTTCCACCAATGAACGTGAGCTAAAAGTACCTGCTCAGGACTTTTTTAATTTTTTTATCATACGTATTACATGTTGACTATTTGTAACTGATAAAAATAAGCACACAAAATTCAATGGATCCTCTATTTGTTCCAAAGAAAAATGACAAATTGAGCATGGTGTAATGTAATTACTAATTTCAGTTGAATATGTTGCCTTGAAAAAATGTTGTTTGGCTTTTCACTATACGACGTTATCGAGGAAACTTACCATATTTATATTATTAATATTGGTTGCAGGTTCGGAGATACCAGCTGGATGGAGAAATATCTTCAATATTGAGGTCTTTCTGTTATTTAATTGATATTCAGAAGAAGTCCTTACAAGGAAATACAGATTGACTAACAAATTCACAAAATATGCCATAGTGATTGAGGTGCAGGTGTTCATGATGAGTCAAAAAAGAGTTAATGAAATTCATTCGATGTTATTTTCTCAGAACTGACTATTACCATTTTCAATTATTCTCTTGAGTCTACTTTGTTTGAATTTTATCTTTGTTCTAATGATTATGAATCTTGATGTATAGATAGTGCTGTGTCGATGAGGAGAGATTAGGTCGATTAATAAAATGAAAATCTTTTCACTTTGAGTAATTTTTTTTTTACTATAATATGTTCATCTTCCAACAGAATTACAAAAATGAAATAAAGGCTTTTCTTTCCACAATTGAAAAATAAACATGCGTCAAATCCCTGCAGCATATATTTCATTAATAGTTTATGTGTCACATTCAGTCAAACGGTCAAAATCGGTAAGATGGTATAATTGAGCAAAACGCTCAATAGTTCAGTCACATCCAGTGTGTAGGTACCTCAGAGTAAAAAGTAAACCTAGAGTTGCATTCACGCATTTGTTATGCAGTCAAGTAGAATCTGTTTATACGCGCTAACAAACTTCCGGCGTTGCGAAATCGTGCCGTATGTTTATTCCGTATAGGGATAATTTGTTTACCGCTCTCCTACTCTCATACTAATGACTTGCGTCTGTTACAGACAGTTCTGTCAGTTTGGCAACATTATGTGTTTGTGTTTAGTTTCTTGAAGCGATGTGTTTACATTTTCATTTCGACCTGACGTTCATAAACTTAATCATTTCAATGATTTGGTGGCAGTTTATTGTTGCTTAAGGCTATTCCGTTAATTAAAGCTAAGGCCAAATTACAATAATATTGTATTATATTCAGGAATTGGAGAAATGCGAATCTAACCAATTGTTTACTTCACCCCAGTGTGGCAGTGAAATGCTTTTCATCTAGGTAACTCTAATGCTTGGTGGATTAAAATGCAGTACTTTTCAAGCGTAGGGGCATCTTCATGTTTATTTCTTACTCTGAGGTAGGTATACCAATCATGTGTGTACTATTTTGCATATCTTCCTATCAATTAGATTTCATCCTACTTGATCAATTTCAGGTTGACAAGGTTCTAAAAGATCTTTCTAGCAGGTCACTTGGATATCTTCAGTTTTTTTTCTATTACTTACTTTCAGTATCAACTTCTGTACAGTACTGAGGCCTTGTAGGTGACTTTCAGCAAATCCTCCCCAACCCAAGACTTTATATGACAGCTGAGACTGCGTGAGTGCATAATACAGCATTTTTTGGTTCTCAAGGAATCAGCCAGAAATCTTAACTAACCATCTTATACTTTTCAATGATTATTTCATTTCATACAATTCATTTGTGATCTCTGATCCTAATCATTTCATTTCCATGTATTCGCTGTGTAAAAAAATTCGTAGGAAAGAAGGAATTAATGATGTGATAATAACTTCATAGCAATAAATTCCTAACAGACAATCCTCAAGAAAATCAAGAATAAATAAATTTCGATAAAAAGCAAAACTCTGTTTCTCATTTTTGACATTTCGCAAGAAACATACATAGATGAATTTCATCTATTCTTTTATCGTATGGTCTTCGAAGCAAGTTGAATAAGCTTTGATTTATCAGTATCTGTCTGTTGAGCTTATTATTTATGTTGTGTTATGTTTGATTCGAACATTTAAGGGACGTTTAGTTTCTCTTCCATGTTTTCATTATCAGGTTTCACTTTAGTTAGACTGGTTATTAGTCTTGAATGCTGTTCTCACATTATACTTATTTCCAATGCATCTAATTTTTTCAGATAACCCTTTATATGTTACTTCAGTGGTGATCGTTTGTACTGGTTCGCTTTGGCTTGTTTTAGCTTGTGGTTCTATATTATTGTGTTTCATTGCTTTGAGAACTGATTCAATCAGAAATAGATTGAAGTTATCTATGTTCATTTTCTAAGAAATTTCCAATATAGCATCAGATATTTAAAGAGTGAGTAATGTGGCTCTTCTGAAAGCTGCAAGTTTGAAGAACTTTCCTGACGACAGCCGGCGAATGTTGCTCGAAAAGTTGAATATAAAAAAATGATAGGAATACCCCAAATAACATTTCAATAAATGTTGTATCATCAAGAATTTCACGTCAACAATGTTTCACCTAGAGCCTACAGCAAATACTCCATTCATTTCTACAAATTATTCAACTTTGTTCACAAAACTTGCGCGCGAATTTGTGCCGAATTCATGCTGAAATTCGAAGCGTTTATTTCCACGGTCAGGACACAAAAAATAGTTATTTATTATACAAGGGAAAAAAGTATTAGATTTTAGCTCGAGGTTATATTGTTTCCCGACGCGAAGCGGAGGGAGACAAAAAACCGAGAGCTAAAATCTACTGTTTTTCCCATGTATAATACACTATTTTTTTCTGTGACAAGAAAAACAACGATTTAATAGTGATTGAAATATAACTTCTCACGAAATTACTTTTTTCCCCGGGAAAAAAGTGAGTACTTTTTTCCCGGCTACATAGAGAATCATTTTTTTGACAGGGAAAAAAACAATTTCGTAAAAAGTCATATTTTGTGACCTGTCAAGAGATATAAAATGTCACATTTTATTCCCGTCACAGAAAAAAACATTATTTCGTCTTGTGAGCTTTCTATGATAATGAGGAAATTTTCAGTAGGATAAATTGGTTACGAGAACAAACTGTTTCGATATTTCAGTTACGAAATATATCGAACAGTATTTTTTATACTTTTATTTGAACATGCTTCAGGAATATGATCAATTAAAAAAAAGGTTTTCACGCATTCATCCTTCCACAGTGCATGCACCTAACTGCTTAATACGCAGTTCAGCTTCAGAAAAAATGGCAAAAATCCAATTAAAAATATATGGTACTGTCCCGAAGCATGTACATTACAATCTAACCATTCGCATTTAAATTTATTCAAGGCGGCTGTATAATTAACTCGTTTTGCGGTGCTGGAAATGGGCGCATCGGTAATGTTTCAATGTATAGGCTGTGACGATCGATCTAGTTTCGAAAGGACATACTTTTAAAAATGCGAAGAAAATCGTGAAACCATGAATATCATGAGGCATAACTTGATGCAACAGCTAACACATTTTATGCACTTCACAGTGTGAGAAATTTTCGAACACCAGTCAACAACACCCGCTGACGTCAGTCGTATTTCCTCTGAGGTCCTGATATTTTGGTGTTATTCTGCACCTTCTAGAATAACACCGATGTTCAATAATTTTCTGGTGTGTTTCGTGATTTCAAAGGAGTTGTTCTTTTCGTATAAAATAAATCAACTTTGACACTCAAGCGATTGTGATTTTCATTCGGTTTTTCGCGACTTAGCACTTGTTCAGTGTTAAATCACACTATCGCGATGTAATCTTAATTGATCATCCAGTGTGTTTTGACACTGACTTAGTTCAATTCTTCAATTTATCAATGTGAAATACAGTACGTTTTTTTCCACCGTCTCAGTCCTAATTTGCACTAGGTTAGTGAGGTTGCAATAACCTGTTCGGTGTTATTTAGCACTGACTTGGTTGAATGTTATTATAGCCTTGAGATGAGAAATGCCAAATTAAAATTTGAATTTGATTAATACGGTGCATTAAATAATATTGTCTTCAAAAACTACATTATATATATATCGATAGTCCGTTCACGAAAGGTTGAGCCCTCGCTTGGCCATGGAAATTTGGCATATTCCACTGTGTATATTAAAATTTTAGGTTATGTTGTTATTTTCTTGTCAGATTGATACGCAATGTTGTCAATATTGCATAGAGTTCTCTGATAACTAGCAAGCTCGACGGACGAGGCCAGGTACATTCGGCATCGTTTACTTTATTTTACGTTATGACAGCAATATTGCCAACTTCAGATAACTAAACAAACGCCTACTATGCGCACAAACTTTCGTGAACGGACTATACATTTTTGGGGTTGTTCAGCAATTTAAATATCAAATATGTATTTATTACACAGGTTTTTCGATGCTTAAAGAATGCAGATCATGAACTATAAATTATTAATTATAATTTAGCTTGGTACTTACCCGCTGTCTCAAAATTTCTGTAAGTTATTAATTCTCTGCAACTATCTTTCCTGAAAAGCTCTTTAGTGTATTCGTGTAATGAACAGGGTATTGAAAAAAATAATTAATTATCGTGAATTTATTCATAATGAAAGATTACAACAAATCATCTCCACACTTATAAATACCTGATAAAAAATAAATATTATATCTGATAGTAGACCAAGTGTGGGGTTGACAGCAAAATTATCTTCCAGAAACTTCGTAAGGAAAGGTTCTTCAACTTACTCGAAAAAAAAGAATAAATAAGATATTAGCACTTATAAAAAATAATTTGTACATCTTTATTTTATATGTACGAGTATTTAACAGGGAGGCATACGAACAGACTTAAGTCCAATACAGAATATACTTTTTGACAACAAAAATGAAGTAAATCAGGGTTAACTATAATGGATAAAGTTATTCTTATTCTACTGCTTCAAGATAAAAAAGCTCAATTGCATTAAAATATTTCTCATGAACTATCAAAATAATAAATTCAAAGAATTTCCATAAAAATCAAATCTAAGATGCATCGGGTGTCCTAAATTCGTTGTCTAGTGATGGGGATCTCAGAAACCTGATGAGCTGGAACAAAATGTAATAAAGAAAAATTGATTACTTCAATGAATTCTACTGAATAGAGTGCCTCAATGACATCAAAATATTTCTCATGAACTTTCAAAATAATGAATTCAAAGAATTTCCATAAAAATCAAATCTAAGACTGAACCGAGTGCCCTAAATTCGTTGTCTAGTGATGGGGATCTCAGAAACCTGATGAGCTAGAACAAAATATAATAACAAAAAATTGATTAACATACTTCAATGACTTCTACTGTCTGTATAAAGTTTTAGTTTCATATTTAAACTCAGGAATAACGCCTTTTTCTAATTTTCTCTAATAGCTCGAAAACTGTTCGACTTAAAAGGTTGCGGTTTTCACCAAATAAATTCTCCCAAAAATCGAGCCCGACAATGTGCCATTCATTTGTTTAAGCTCATCGGGTTTCTGAGATCCCCTCACTAGACATCGAATTTAGGACAGCCGGTACAAGTTACACGAGGTCTACGAGGAAGATTCATTCAAATGAGATACAATAAACATATAATCCTAAACACTTTTCCTGCAATTCTAACTGATGACGATGCAAGGTTAGATTGATGAAATGTATCCTATTTCCATTCTGATGCAACGAACCCATTCTCATAAAAAATAACTGCTTGCCGGACAGAATAGTATAAATCAAGAATATTCACAGAACTCTAAAATTTACATCGAAATTTATAGTGGACAACAGGCTCGTATCATGTGTATCGAGATTGAAGAGTCAGATAAGACAAGAATTCTGGTGTAATATCACCTAATATATGTAAGTCGGTTTCTTACGGAATGAACAGTAATAAAAGAGAAAACAAACGTAAAACACTGGTGTGAATGATGTTATAATGTCGTAGCTGAATTTTGGTAGGTACCTATTTTTCGATTACACCGTATGACCTGTCAGATGAGGGTATACAATGTGTACATTATTTTAATATACGGGAGTTATCCTTGTATTGCAATATGAAAATTGATGACAGCTTCATCCTAAAGGTTGACAGTTTCAAGGTAATGTGTATCCGAATTTTGCTGCGCTTTCCATGTTGTTTACAGTAACTTAAAAATATTATCTGATCAAAAAAAGAATCAAATCGTGAAAATTCTTACGAGTTTCGACGTGTAGGTAACTCGGTAATAATGCATCGATGAAATGAAATCAATTTTTGCCAATGGAGCTTCATTAAGAACCAGAGTTATCGATGGTAATGTGAATTAAATTCAGGTCTTAGTTCTCTCAAAGACTTACAGTCGAACTTCCATAACTCGAACCATGATATGCCAAAAATTTCTTCGAGTTACCAAGACTTCGAGTAAAGGATTTATTAAAAATTGACAAGCAATTTGATTCGAGTTATCAAAAATTCGATTTATTGAAGTTCGACTGTATATCGAAAACATTGTTCAATGTGTTGATGCTTCGTTAACTATTGATCCTGTGCAATAACTGATATTAAATAATCACTGTGTTGTACCGAAAAGAATTAACAACCCATCTCTAGCATTTCCAGATTACCCCTAGGTTACTGAATATTTTTATAATAGCGTGTTCCCTGACATTTCATACCAAATACACATTGAACCTGAATATTCCAAGCGGTATAAGAAACTTGCTTTCATTTCTGAAGCCTCACAATCTGGATATAGGCCAGGGGTCGCAAACTAAATTTTTCAACGGACCCTACCTTGATGGGGACTCCCACTCTTTCCTAAAGATCTAAACAAATCTAAAGTTACCTGAAGAGAGCCAAAATATGCAAAAAAAGTTTATTGATCAAACTAATGCCATACTTGCGGACTCCTCAGCCATACCTCGGGAACCCCAAGGGTGTGCGGACCACCAGTTGGGAACCACTGGTAAAGGCACATATGATTAGAACAGAAAGTTCTCTTAGCAATAGTATGTCTTCTGACATATAAGATATTTCATTTGAAAAATCGCATATTTTAAGGGTTTTCGCATGTCCCCACAATTCCTCGGATTTCGAAAGGACCTTTATAATTGGAAATATTTTTTTATACTATAAATAAAATACAGAATATAGGTAATCAATTGAACACTGAAATCTCGAATAATAATTTCCGCAGTTATGAATGTTCGATTGATATATTTTCACTAGAGATGGATATAAAAGAAGGTATAACAAAGATATTCCGGATACTAAAAGTAATCGAAAAAAGGTTTCTATAGAGAGGCTATGTTGTATTGAATTCCGAAGTGGTCATTAATTTTAGATATAATTCGATAGAGATGTAGTTCCTACCTAAGAAAAGTTATTTAATCAACTAGGTTATTAAAGACAGCGACTAATAGTTATGATATTTTAACGCGTGAGTGGAGTGAACGTGTTAATAGTTCGAGACCATTAGTCGCTCGATTAATAACCGAGTTGATAACAAGATTTTTCCGACGATCTCAATATGAATTGTGTAAGAATTCTTGATTGAAATACAATCTCATTTCACACAAGACTTACATTTGACATAATAAAATTTCTATGTATAGTCCGTTCACGAAAGGTTGAGCCGTCGGTTGGCCATGGAAATTTGGCATATTCCACCGTGTATATTAAAATTTTAGGTTATGTTCTTTATTTTCTTGTCAGATTGATACGCAATGTTGTCATTATTGCATAGAGTTGTCTGATAACTCGAAAGCTCGTCGGACGAGGCCGGGTACCTTCGGCAACGTTGACTTTATTTTACGTTGTGACAGCAAATACTGCCAACTTCAGATAAATGAACTAACACCTACTATGTGCTCAACCTTTCGTGAATGGACTATATGTATGTTCCAGTAGAGTTTTGACAATTCTCGTAGTGCTTCTGAATACTTAGTGAACGGTTGCCATGAGGATTGCACATTAAAATAGCACAAATTGAGCATTAAAATGGGTCATTAATGATCACTTTCGTACACCCTAAAATTACCTTTTATTTTGAGATCGACGGAAAACCAAGTTTTCTATAACTCCATATTATCCGTAAACTTCTACCGTACCATTGACCGTTGGCTACCCTGTATTGAATTATTTAATCATAACACTTTTAATATAACATCGTGATTCTATTAGCCAGAAAATTTTTAAGGACTTTGAACTGAATGAATCATTCAATGATATGTGTGTACGGAATTTTCCATTACAACGTCCAAACATATTATTTGAAATGGAAGATATCAGTTAGAAGGTTCGTAAATTTTAACAAGTTCATTCAGTATTCAATTAAAGCATTATAATTGGGATCTAAGTAATGTGCCATTATTTATTTGCAAACTAATTGATTCGAGCAATCTGATTTTCTATAAACTGCATTGAATTCAAACAACACAACTCAAAAAATGTCGATTGTGCTAATAGTAGTACTCTTTTTCATGAAATTGATAAATAGTTATAAATTTGAGAAAGTGAGAGGAAATTATTTTGAAAATGTCCGATCTATATTACTGCAGGTAAATAAGGGGAATAGACGACGAAAATCCGTCAAAAATCTATTTTCCATAATATGTATGTTACATCTTACGTCGGCGTATTAGCGCCTCTGCGATGAAATGAAAATCTGTCGATGTACACTTTTAATTTGTCAACTGACAGGTTTAATATGTCAATTGATACTTTTTAATCTGTCAATTGACAGATTTGATCTGCCAATTCAACAGGTTCTCCATTTCGATGCTTTTTTAGCACGTCAAGAATTAACTGGTTGACGTGTATGGGGTCTGTGTAATCAGCAGAAATTCAAAAGAACTAATTCTAAAAATATATTCAGTACCTTATTAGGGCCTATTTGACCTCATCAACTTACATATTGTGCTGACTTCACGCCCAGCACTTACATTTTTGAAATGCTACAATGAAATGAATATGCCAATATTTAGTGCCTTTCCATTTCTACATATTCGATTTTCGTGAAAATGATTTCAAGTTTTAAAATTCCAATTTTTAATTAAATGTAGAAGCATAATTCAACTATATATGAGTTTTAGAAGAAGAGGACATTCTCGTAGGCAAAGACAGAGAGAGAGAGAGAAGTTTAGCATTATATTTACTTTTGGTAGCTCAATTTTTTTGAATAGTTACGCTTTTTTGGTTTTTATGGTCCTATATGAGTATATGACATCCACTTCGTTCGCCATTTTGCAGCGCGAACCAAAGAGCGGAGAAAACACGTGAAATATCACTAGCGCGTTAATAGACACGGAAATAAACTGAATGTACAGAAGATTCGAAATTTCAGAGCTGAACGCTAAAATATTGTAGTGCGTGGCTGCAAAAAAAAAGTATGTAAAATGTTATAAACTCAGGGACTTCTAATCCCGAAACGCTGGAGGACTGAAAAAACACAAGACCAGTGTTAGGATTATTATGAGCAACACGCATGTGGCCGCAAAATTTCATTTTGATTGGTTCCGTTCTGAGATATTGAGGACAATAATTTTGAAAGGCCGTTTTTATGGAACATCATGTACGATTTGGCTGGTTAACGAACTTAGTTAACCACGCTATTTAGAAACTGAACCAACCCTTAAAATTTCATAGTCTTCAGGATAATCCTCCTTCGAGGGTTATCGTGCTCACGGCTGGACGGCCCCAAGGACAAAATTCAACTTGACCCCGAATTCGTCAACAGATAGTTGAACCCTATCGATTGAGACCATTCTCAGCTCAAAATTCGAAAATTGCAGACATTTGGTCAAAACGCTATAGTTTGAGTAAAACGAGCTCTCAAAAACCGCATAAATCTATTATATTCTATTCTATTTCTAAGTTTTTGGTAAACAATCTTTCAACGAAACACAGCAGCAATAAACTTACTGAAATCGACACTTGATAATGTATTAGATAACGAGCGGTAATGTAGGTCATAACTCACACAGATGAAATTTACAGCACGAGATGCAGGCGAGTGCAGTAATTTATCTGGTGAGTTACTATGACTGTTACCGACAGTTTAATACTACCCTTTATCTACGACTATAAAAATAATACTGAGGTTAATAGTGTAGACTACAACTTTTCTGATAATAAATTTATTTGAGATTTTTCGGACAATGAATTCTGTATATGGTGACGTAACCTTCCTGTCTCATTTCAAAAGGTAGGAGGTATGCACAATAAATCATCTTCGTTATCTGTATAGATTTTTTTCGGCAAATCGTTCAAATGTTAGAAGATACATCACTTCCCTAAATAACAATAATTAATATTTCCCTTGTACAGACAGAAGCACAGTGTCCGTGAAGTTGGCACCCACTTTCTCGAAAAAGAAAAAAAATTTTTTTGCATTCGTTAGTAAGTCGTTAGTAAGTATTTGTAAGTCCAAATTTTCGTTTGTAAGTGAGAGTATTGGTGAAAAACACCGCATTCCGCTGGGTGCTAACTTCACGGGCATCCACTTTTTTTTGATTTTCTCGGAAAAAAACATACAGCCGGAAAGTCCATCGTTTGTAAGTGTTTGTAAGTCGAAATTATTGTTTGTAAGTGACCTTGTACTTAAAAAATGGCACCCCTTAAAATGCGAAGTTAGCACCCACATGTTGAAAAATTTAATTTTTTTTTTGCCTTCGATAGTACCCTCGTTAGTAAGTATTTGTAACCCCAAAAAATTCGTTTGTAACCTTCCCTATCAAGGGGTAAACAACCCTCAAATATGCGAAATTAGTACCCAGTGTTTTTGAACATTACATTTTTCCTTTTTTTTCTTTTTTTGGAAGTAAATCCTCATTATATTTTTTAACACAAAAATTGTTTTTTAACCAAACAAATCATGAGAAAATGGCACCCCTAAAATGCGAAGTTGGCACCCACATGTTGAAAAATTGAATTTTTGTTTTTTGATTTCGATAGTACTTCATTAGTAAGTATTTGTAACCCCAAAAAATGTGTTTGTAACCTTCCCTATCATGGGTAAACAACCCTCAAATATGCGGAATTATACCCACTTTTTTCAACATTACATTTTTCTTCTCTTTTTCGAAAGTGAATCGTTAGTAATTATTTGTAACACAAAAACTGTTGTTTTCAACCATCCGCTAATGAGAGAATGTACCCTTAAAATGCAAAGTTTCTATTTTGTTTAAGACAGTACCTCCATATCTAATAATTTTGCAACACAAAGAAATAGCTTTTAAGCAGACTGATAATGGATTGATTTAATTATACCGTGAAAATGAGCAGTTTGCATCCACATGTTTAAGAATTTTATATTCGTGTTTTGCTTTCAATAATGAGAAAATGACACACCAATTCCGATTTCAGAATAATATTTTGTTCTTCAACTTCTGTAGTACACCATAATAGTAGTAGTGAATAAAAATTCAATTTTTCAACATGTGGGTGCCAACTTCGCATTTTAGGGGGGCCATTTTCTCATGATTTGTTTAGTAAAAACAATTTTTTTTGTGTTACAAATACTTACTGAGGATTTACTTTCAAAAAAAAGAGAAAATGTAATGTTGAAAAAGTGGGTACTAATTCCGCATATTTGAGGGTTGTTTACCCCATGATAGGGAAGGTTACAAACGAAATTTTTTGGGGTTACAATACTTACTAACGAAGTACCTACTATCGAAGGCAAAAACAAAAATTCAATTTTCAACATGTTGGGTGCCAACTTCGCATTTTAGGGTGTCATTTTCTCATGATTTTTTTAGTAAAAAACAAATTTTTTGTGTTGAAAATACTTACTAACGATTTACTTTCGAAAAAAGAAGAAAAATGTAATGTTCAAGAAACTGGGTACTAATTTCGCATATTTGAGGGTGTTTTACCCCATGATAGGGAAGGTTACAAACGAATTTTTGGGGTTACAAATACTTACTAACGAGGTAATATCGAAGGCAAAAATAAAAATTAATTTTTCAACATGTGGGTGCTAACTTCGCATTTTAAGGGTGCCATTTTTTAAGTACAAGGTCACTTACAAACGATAAATTTCGACTTACAAACACTTACAACGATGGACTTTCCGGCTGTATGTTTTTTTCCGAGAAAATAAAAAAGTGGATGCCCGTGAAGTTAGCACCCGCGGAATGCGGTGTTTTTCTACCAATACTCTTCACTCACAAACGAAAATTTTGGACTTACAAATACTTACTACGACTTACTAACGAATGAAAAAAAATATTTTTCATTTTCGAGAAAGTGGGTGCCAACTTCACGAACACAGAAGCACAGTCACCTTTGATATTGGCGAAATATTATCTAGAGCTTGAATTGGACCAATTCGACCGATAGAATTGTAATTATGTAATTTCATAGAAAAATATGGAAACGGACGAATATGCTTGATTTATAATCGATTTGATCTTCTGGCCTATGTCTTTCAACATAAATCATTTCCAGGCCCGGTATTCTCGACAAGTGATATTTCAAAGCGAATACGAACTTCATTGTGGGCTGTATTTTTGCAAGTGAAAGAGGTACTAGTTCACATACGCATCGAAAATGCGAAAACAGGCCAGGCTAGACTTGGACATTCCCCATTTCAACCCAACAAAAGTACTTTTTCAATTGGTTGAAATATCCAGAATATACCCGCATTATGGACCTTTTTCAAAATTTATTCAAATAATATCTAGGAATTGATTGTAACGTTGAAATGTGTCAAGTTATTACGATTTCATTTGATAAGTTAATTTATTGAGAAAATTATTAAATGATTTTTGCTTTCCTCTCAATTATTTTTTTTATCTGTTTGGACGATCAGTTAACTAAGAATGCAACAATGAGTTGACAATCTTGAAATTATTCGCACTAGAAACATCTGGAGAATGGGGGAATAAAAAGGCTTGCTTAGAATTTCTCGTGTTTGAGATTAAACTGTTGATCTGTTGAATGCCAAACAGGGATTGGTTCATATACCTAGCTTGCTCAACTCAGAACTAAATTATTTGTTTAGTTCCATAGCTCTATAAGTGAAAAACATCTTGCTCGAGAGGTGGGAAGTTTCAAAAGGTCCAGGAGTTGTTCGTTAGATAGTCTGTATCTTGAGAACAAGAATGTGTTTTCTCTGCAAGACCCGCTGCTTTTCAGCTGATGTGTTGATTAAGTTGAAAAGTTTATGCCACACATAAATTCATGAGAGATTCATGATCATTTTATTTTTTGGGTAAAAAACATTTTCACTCTCGATAATTTGAAACTCAAGGGACCAACGAAAAAGTTCAAATTACCAAGAGTTCAAAATAAAAAGAGTTCAAATAAACAAGAGGGAGTAAGGATGAAATTCAATTAAACAAGAGTTTGATATTGTATATGCGATTATGTATTATATTCTACATACATGATCTTTATGTGTATATGATAACATGAGTATTTCATTTCGAAAAGAAGTACGCAATTTTCATTTGAGTTAGTGACTTCCATCTAGCCTAGCATTGTCCAGGGTGTTTTCTATAAGTTGAGAGCTGAGAAGAATTCATCGTTTGTTTCTGCCCTGAGGGCAGAAACCGAGAGCCTGAGCAAAAGACTTTTTCCTCCAGGCGAGGAAATTCAGCTTGACGAAGCCTTTTCTTCCTATACTGGAGACACTTCCAGTGATTCGTTTCTTATTCTTTAAAATCATGGACAATGTAGATGGTAGAATATCGAACTATTTCGCAACATCTTTTTCCAATGTGCTATTTTCCACCGCTTCGATAACACGTCTTTTCTCATTTCTTCTACTTATTTTTAATTTGAAAACCAGTTTCAGTTCAACGCAATTCTAAGGAAGACTGCGCAAACTAAATTAAGACAAGTGCAAGATGAAACGGATCACAGAAGAGTGGGGACTTCAAATTATAGAGTGTTTGGGTGATTTGACTTCAAATTAAAGAGTGTTATTGAGAAAGATGTCACAGCAACAACTTCAAATTATCGAGGGGGTCAGAACACGTTGATTTTTTTTTCAAATTATCAAGTGTTATTAAAGGGAACTGAAAAGAACTTCAAATTATCGAGAAATTCAATTTATCGAGTGTCAAATTATCGAGAGTCTACTGTAGCTGTTCATGAGTTACCTCATGATGCATAGTGCCTACTGCTAACGATCCGGTTCCAGAGTTTAGTTACACTTATCCCTATGGCCCACTTATCGGATATCTGTACCGACCCTACCTCTAATCTAACCGTTGAGAATCGATGGCGCAGTGCTCTACAAATTTTCCGCAGAATCTACTCTCATCAATATCTATTGTACCATTGACAAGTCTGTGAAGACGTCTTTTGAAATAAGATGTGAGCTAAGAATTCCTGTTTATTTTCTTATATTTCATATTGAGGTGTGTTGTTTCGTGTATTTATAAATACTCCTTATTTCGGATAAAATCATTGGATGTTGATGTTTGTATCAACTGCTATGAAAAAAGGCAGTTGATATTTTACAATCTATTTTTAAGCATAACTGTAGGATAAACATTTTTTGATGTAAATTTTGATAAGGTATTTGTCTTCGATATGCTATTTTTTTCCGGACAATATTTGTTCTTTGCTCGTCTTCATGTTTGTGCTTTCGAAATACTATTAAAATGTACGGTTGAATTATTTGATTAATGAATAAAATCAGTTTTAATCTGCTTGGCTGCAAATTTGAAAATTACTGGCATTTAGACAGCGTGAACAGAACACTTGATTCCAGGAACAAGCATGCTAACATTCGAACGTTTTTTTGCAGTATTAACCACAAAGCTAGTTAACAACGATACCTATTATAAAACATATTACAACTAATAATTCCGAAAAAAAAGTTCAAATAATCACTGAATTACGATATCCATTTCACTGTTATGATAATTGAAATAGGTTTTCAATATTCTCTTTAAAGAATTGAAGTACCCTATTATTAGTGATGCTCTTCACATAAACACATCGTCAAAAGTTTTGGGCCGTTGGGTTTGTCAATAAATAAACAATCTACATATTTTCTGGAAATGAGATGAATATGTTCCATTGTACAGCTGCAATATACACTGCTCAACAATTGATAGGGATCACTTACTTGTTCTAAATTTATTTCTGAAATATTCGCTCCAAGATTATAAATTTAGTCAGATATCAGAGTATTTTCAGTTGATAATATGGTTCACTTGAGAAAAGAATGAAAAAATGGAAAGTTGGAGAGAAAAAAAGACTTTATTAGGAACACTCAAAAATCTGTGTTTAAATAACATAAAAATTTTATGATGAAACCACAAGAAGGCTGAAGTTTCGGTTAAGCTAGCACCTAGTTGGTCCCCCACGAGCTCGTCTCAAGCATTCTACCCTACGAGGCATACTTTCGATCAAACGATTTATAAAATTTTGGGGCAAATTCGTCCAAATATGCCGTAAAGCGTTAGAAAGGTCCTCCAGGTTATTGATCGGTTGTTCTAAGGTTGACAATTGTCTAGACATCTCAGACCAGACATGTTCGATGCAATTCATGTCTGGAGAGCGAGCTGGCCAGTCCATCCTATCAAACGGCATATGTAATAGCATTGTATTAGGACTGTATAAGGATCATACAATGGTATTAGCCCTTCGAAGTCATTTTCCAAGGACCTATAGAAGGGTAGTTCCAACCAGTACCATAAGGAGATAGCTGTATTCCTAAAATTTAAGGCAAGACGACCTTTAGGAGTAGCTCGGCAATCACATGGACATAGAGCAACCCGTCAGCGATGGGCAGAACACCACCAATACTGATTTAACCACAATCAATGGCGCATGAGATCAACTATTCCTGAAGAATGGAACGATATGCCTACAAATTTTATTTATGACTTGTGTCGAGGGATGCCTGGCGTATTGGACTACACTAAAAATTATTTACAGTTTGAATCATTGGTTATTTTAGGCCAGTAGGAATCATAGTGAATTTACAATCACACTGTAAAAAATTTACAATATAGAATGTCCGATAGGATAAAGAACTAAATTACTGAATTGATGAAGGTCTCTCTTTATTTCAGACAACGAATATTCAACGAGTATGCATGGAGGGCATCCTTATTACAGGACTAATACTATTTGGGACATTCATTGAAGTATTCAACTTAAGGTGCCCAAAGATTTTTCCCGGAACTCCACCTTGATAGAAAAATGATAAACGAATTAAATAATAATTTTTGTATCAATAAACTTTTGGATGATAAACGGGTTTCATTAGTTTTCCAGCCAAGATCAAGTTAGAAATGATTTTATTACTCTCATTTTGTCAAGATTTTGAAAATGATATGAAGGTAAATATTTTATGAGTATTCATTTCATCTGAAAATTTTTCCATAGATGATATAATTCGGTTGTAATTATGAATTCGCAAGTGATTACAAAAGCATTGTGAAAAATTTGAAATAACACCAACTACTCAGTAGTTGTAATTTCACAAAATATCTGTTTTCTACAGGTGAATTTTTAGTAAAAATACTTACCTAATGGAAATTCACAAGAATCATATTGTGAAATTCCACTAAACTACTGCTTTTGTTTGTGAATGTACCGAATTAGATGTAAAATTACATAACCTATTGCCACAAAAATACATATGTGGGTAAACGGACATTCTATATTGTAAATTCACAAATTCGAGTGTAATTTTACAGTGTGATTGTAAATTCACTATGATTCCTACTGGCCTAAAATAACCAATGATTCAAACTGTAAATAATTTTTACAGTGTAGTCCAATACGCCAAGGCATCCCTCGACACAAGTCATAAATAAAATTTGTAGGCATATCGTTCCATTCTTCAGGAATAGTTGATCTCATGCGCCATTGATTGTGGCTAAATCAGTATTGGTGGTGTTCTGCCCATCGCTGACGGTTGCTCTATGTCCAGGTGATTGCCGAGCTACTCCTAAAGGTCGTCTTGCCTTAAATTTTAGGAATACAGCTATCTCCTTATGGTACTGGTTGGAACTACCCTTCTATAGGTCCTTGGAAAATGACTTCGAAGGGCTATTACCATTGTATGATCCTTATACAGTCCTAATACAATGCTATAACATATGCCGTTTGATCAGGTATCGGCCTCCGGGCAACACAGTCGATTTCGAGGAAAAGACCTACTATGCACCTTAATTAAGTCCGTGGAATAGTCAACTGTTGCGTAATCTAGTCAAGTGGTTCTACTAATTTTTTCGATGTGGAGATAATATTCTTTTCTGGTCAAACTGACAAATTGAATGTCGAGGCGTTTACCACGGGATATTCTTCATATTACAACTCTCGTTATCCGCTGGAAAGTGATTAACTTACATGAAGAGTTTTCAAAGAAGTTTATAATATCTGTGTTTTTTGGTGAACCGTCTTTCCTCCGCTTGAACTGAAAAACACGATTGCTATATTGTTTGATATTCGGGAAATTTTTTTTCAGCCCTTTCTCAAACTTAATACATTACACACATATTTATGCAGATATACCTCCATGTACAGTGCCGAAAACCGAAAAGTGAGCGACTCTAGAGCATATGTGGCCTTTTTTTAGTTGGTGAATGAAATATTTCGAGGATTAACATTGCTAGTAATTCGAAGTTGAGCCCGAACACCATGGCCATATATGAATGGAACCCAGATAACAATAGGAAAAAAATTGTTTACATTTCGCCTGCTGGCACTTTAGGTACCTACATGTGAAGCAAATTAATGATAATAATAATATGCATTTATTTTCCAAATTACAATCAAATGACAATAAAAAGAAAACAAGTCAGATGAATACATTGGAAATCGAAAGTTATCTCAGAACAGAACAATAGTTTGCAAACTCCAAGATAGTGTACGGTTCAGCATTTAGTACAAGGGAGTAGAGAGCTTTTCGGAAAGTACCCAACACTTTTAAATCTCTTACAAATGTGGGAAGCATGTTATTAAGCTTTATGGCAAAATACAGTGGATGATGTTCAGTTATTGATATAATTAATTTATGTGGAGGAAAGAAGTATTCAAACTTCTTCCTGGTGTATTTACATTGTTATATATCTTGAAGTAAGGAGAGTTCTTGAAGAGAAACCGGAGGGTTTTATAAATGAGAAGACCCTGCAGGGTCAGAATGTTGTTCATCTTAAACTTGCCTCTGCAAGACATCCGGAACATAGCTCGAAGAGCCGTTTTTGTGGGGAGAACACCCGTTCTGCATGTGAAGAATAAGCCCAAAAGATGATCCTTAAGAATTTGAGGGTATAAATGACTGAAATTAGCTTGGATATAAGGTTGTCACAGTGCAAACCCCAGTTCAGATCATGGTCTATAGTAACTCCAAGCTGTTTAGTATTAGAGCTTACTTGGATAACTTGATAAAATGAATGATATTATCTGAGTAGAACTCGAGACCTAGCATTGTGAACAAGAGGATCGTTGAATTATTCTTGACCATTGAAACTGGGTACTTATATCGATATTGATTTTGACATAAATATCTCACGTCAATCATCCTATGTAGGATAAGGCTGAAAAGTAACACGCAGGCCTCTCTCCGCATCTCCAAGCTCAAATCTCTTACTCAGTGAATTATCTGAACTCTGAGAGATAAATTCAATCTATTTGGTATATTATTGCTATTATTGTACCTTCTGAAAGTTGATTTGATGGCATTGGAAAAACTAAATAAGAGTGATATCAACTTGATTTTTGAGAACAGATAAAATATATGACTCCATCCGAAACCACGAAAATTTCTGCCGATTCACGGCTTATGAAACCAATCGCACCTATAGCCCCTCTCGCGTTTCTCCGATTCCTCGAGCACCAATTCCCAGCGTCGCGGACGCCGTCACCGTCGGCCAGAGACCGCTTTTACACCGGCTAATTATAATCGTATTCGGGGGGTTGGCCATCAGTGCATCACAGTGGGGGTAGAGGGGGGCGGTCACCACGTCCTCACGCAAGTCTCTTCATGCTCCGCCGTCTACGGCACCGCTGTCCGCAGCAAACACACACACATACGTACGTACGTATTGTTACTCTGTACCTGCCTTCGCGCTCAACTTGAATCCGCTGTTAGCGCACCACTCTGTGCAATACGGCCCGCTCGATGGTCCACATCGCGACGCGACTCATAGATCCCGATGATCTATGACAGTTCCTGAACTTCTGTGCCCCAGTTTTCAGTGTCTGTGGAGTTTCATTTTGGCGCGAAAAAATTGACAATTGCGAACACAGAGCGGCTCTTTTTCTATCCGAGGACTCAGTCGAGATACCAAAACGTTCCGATTCCTAAAGTGTTGAAGAAAGTTTCCACGCCAAAAAATTTAAATATAGCCTGTCAGTTCAAGTGTTTATAAGTGGTTTTTGCTGTTTTCGGCAGGAGGATTGTGGCAGATCGGAGACGCAGCTGAACCGAAAGTCCAGGATGCATAAATCACCGCTGGTGATGTGACAGGGTGATCAAAACATTGTAGTCAATCTCAGAGGTCACAGAATCGAAGAATTCCTCTCTGACATCAGCCGAGGCGATTTTACGGTCCATAACAAAGTGATAAATGATTAATAAATAGTCATAGGCCCCCATTTCAACGAATATCATTGTGGATAATAATGAGAATAAACTAGACAAAGGTTGTTTGGATATAAACTTTATGATTATTGCCTTATAAAAGAGCGCGGTCATAACGTCAGATTTATTATGCTGTAAACGGCGAATCAAGACTTCTCGAGAGCCAGTAATTCAAAATATGCTTCCCTGATTTAACGAACAATAAAGTGATAGAATTTTTCAAGGACGTCATGAATAAATTTTGAAATTACAAGTGTGTCGACTCTTGAATCTGTTCAAAACTTTCAAACCCGCCTCTTTTCGAGCAAAAATCTGTGGTAGACCTGCGCAGAAGTCCGGGTGACGAGATGGAAGAGGGGTGGGAAAGCCACGTGTCCCCCCTGATGATGGGGGTCGGTATGGGTGACATGGAGGGAATGGGAGACCTGCCCCCCTGCGGGGGAGGCAACCACGAGATTGGAGGTGAAATGATGCCGCAACACCACCAGGGTATGCGAGGTGGACACGGCGACCTGAACGGAGAGATGCATCACGATATCGAGAGGGGGATGGGATCAGACATGACCCACGGGATAAGGGAACACCTCGTTAGAGGAATGAATGCTCAGCACGATTATTTTGGACAGGAGGTGAGTTTGAACGATTTTCTTGTCTGCAGTTATGTGAGCGAATACACCGTTACGATAGGAGATTTCAATTTGTGCAGAATGACGAGTAAATTGATTGAAATCATGATTTGAATGAGAGCATTCATATGACGTTCTCAACAAAAATGAGTTCGAACTAAATTAATCATTTTATAATAAAACCAAAATTATACTAGGTATCAAGAAACATAAGCATACATATGTCATTTTATTACATTGATGATTAAACGAATAAACTTGAAATAGTAATCACAGAAGTTCTATATAGAACGATCTTGTCCTGCTTGTATGTAAAAAAAATAATGAGAATCTTTACCCAAAAACTTTAAAACACTCATGAATATACATAAAAGTAAATGTATAAAAGCGTATAAGCAGAAACATATTGACGTAAGATTCCCAATTCGAAATTGATTGCTCCTTAAAATTGTAAAGGCTAATAGATATTGAGAATAGAAGTAACAATATAGTGAAAAATCAAAAGAAGAATATTCCTGCTTATTATGATATCAAACATCGAGCCAACTCAATACGATGGTAATCGACGAAAGATCATCCTAATTCTCAAGGCTTAACCAAAAAAATAAAATGAGGAGCGTTAATATAATATCTGATGCGGATACGAGTGCGAATAGCTCGTAATTATGTCAGATATTCTGTATATGAAGCTGATCTTCTTCACAAAATTGTTTAAATCGAAAATCGACAAAAATTCTTCTTCTCACCATTGTCATCGTTTGTCATTATAAACATTACCTATTCCTACAAAGTATAAATGTTCAGCCTCGTGTCCAGCTCTCTCATCATTATCATCAACTAATGATAATTAAGTGAAGTTGATCATAAAACAAGGCGGAAACAAGTTGATCAACTATACTCTCGACTATACTACACCCCAAAAACAAGCAGGTGCTACAGTGAGTTGGAGTTTTCGTGGCAATTAACTGAAAAATAGATTATATATAACCTTACGTAATGAATAGCTTTTCAAGAAATAAAATGATTTCGCAGAAAATGTCGCCCCGACCACTGAAGTTCAACAATAAAATTATAAAAAATATTATTCTTCGGAATCATGCTGAGTTACTTTTACAGTTATTCCTGTCTTTGAATGTATATCTTAAACTTTGATTTTGGATTTTCTTTAAGCAACATAATGAATCGATTTTGAATATGAAGTCCTAAACAATATTAATCTAGGTATACTACAATTGTTTCGAATTTTTTATTTTGAAAACTGAATTCATTTCGATCTGAAATTTTTTGAACGTTTTCGAAAGCTTTCATATCACTTATTTTCTTCATAATCGGTATACCTAATAGAAATTTAAATTTGATATCATGTGCCAATTGATGTAGGGTATCGAGTATAGGGTACAGATACGAATTCGAAATTTGATATGAGATGAAATCTTGAATTCGAAATCTATAAACCCTATATACTTGAAGATCAATAAAATGAATTTTGTCACCTCCAAAGTAGGCTACAAGTATTTAGTAAATTTCTGATTCTCTTCATAGACAAAGTAACATTGTTAACAATATACATTCGAAGAAGAATGCTAGTAAATGAAAATTTTTCGGTTGTTCCGAATACCGGTTAATTCCATTGAAATCACAAGAAAATTCTTTTGAAACCGTTGATCACGTTTTTTCTTGTTTACATTTCAAGTCAATGACTTATATGAAAATAATTGAATGAAAAAATCTTTCTAATTATTATTTGTATCTTTATTGAGCACTCAAATGAAAAATTTCGACCGGAAAAGTTGTCTGAAATTAATATAATCATCGTGAACTACTCGATCGATTTGTTCCGTTGACTAAAAGAGTCAGAGGTTACATAAATTTATGGACCTTTCTTCTTCCAGTGTGCCTCGTTATTCTTCCGAAATAATTGTTTACGTATTTTAAATCTTGCTGGGTTTAGAGTTTTTCAGAAATATTTTAGCATACCAAAGGTTTTCAACAGAATAAGGGTTTGAAGGCTGAATTATTTTCTCATTTTGACGTGTTTCCCTAACGAAATCTCTGGAATATATTAGCTTTTCAGCTACTTTTTATATGGCCATTTTGTTCATTAAAAATTCATTATTTTTTATGGTAATTATTCCCAGTTACTATAATTAGTAATAAAACGAAAACAATAATGGTAAAAACTTAATGGCTGTTGTATATGTAGAGTGTAGACCTTAAGAATTACTCATCACTGTCATAAAAACTAAGGAAATAACTTCATTGACTTCTGATTCATTTTTTCCTATTCGGGAAAAATAATCAATACATATGTTTGAGGCTACCAGAAACTTCGATCTTTTTTAAATAAACACTCAGCCGTAGCCTTCCGATTATTTTTACTTCAATAGTTCTAATATCAACTTCTTCATCCTAATCTCCAGCAGCTTTCGAGATATTGATAGAATCATATTACTGAAAATTTAATGTAATTGGGACAATATGACCCGAGATATGACCTAACTATTCGGCAGAAAATGACTCTAGCCTAACAATATTCTTTATTACACCGAGTGGAGTATTCCCTACTTCCATAATTAGTCGACTGATTTGAAATATTAAAATATTTTCGTTAGATGTAGCTATTTGAATTTGCATGAATGACAATATCGCTCACAACTTTTCATTACACCCAGTGGAATATTCCCTAGAAAATTCCCTACTATGCAATCGACTGATATCACAAAAGTGAATAGAGTATAGGTACCTATTTGCGAACATCTCGAACGTGCATAATTCGATCATCTCAGATTCACATCTCCCCAAAACCGTCACCGTCAATTAACATACCCCCACATCCTCTCAAAATTATACACATCTTACAGCCCTTACACCCCAGAAATCACCTCCATAGATTTACCCTCGGATTAACCTATCTATCAGTAGTACACTCGTCTCCGCATTTACAATTTATTGTCATAACTCACATCAGGGGGCGGGCACGCATTACTTAAACTAAGTAATATACAAGGTGTTCTGATTTGTTTCCGACAAACTAAAATGAGTGATAGATCACATCATTTCAAGCAGAAAAGTTCCTATGAACATGGGTCCGGAAATGCTTCGTTTCCGAGATACAGGTTAAAGTTAAGTTAAGTCAATGCAATTTTGGACATTTCGAACACCTTCTTTAAATATTATTATGTATTTGGTTTTGTTCTAAATTGTTACATCTAAAAAACATTTAATTCAAAATTATTTCCACTTTGTTTCTACATGTTTTAAAGATTACAATAATATGGATTTGGCTTTAAACGCGTTTTTCTCTGAAACGGTTGCTCCAAGCAACTTAAATGAGGTATACCTTTTTTAACCATAAAAAACAGGGGAATCGATTTTTCTGGTCCAAAATGACGTATAGAGTAACACAAAAAAGTTGCAACGGTTTAAAAGGGACGAAATGATTGCCAGTGGCGCCCTCTAGAAGATACGACCAATCTCGGAAACGAAGCATTTCCGTGTGATGATGTGATCTACCACCCATATCAGTTTGTTGGAAACAAATCAGAATACCCTGTATATATTTTAACTTATTAATAATTTAAATATATGTAATTTTGTTTTAGTGAATGTATTCCCTGAAAATTGTATGTAATTTGGAAAATATAGCTCAACTATGCGACAGAAAATGACTTCAACCTCATAAAAATGTTTATAGCACCGAGTGGAATATTCCCTTCTTCCATAGATAGTCGACTGATCTGAACTATTAAAATATTTTTTCGTTAAATGTAGTTACTTGTATTCAAATATGGTATAGACAATATCGCTTAACTATTCAATATAAAAATTAACCTCACAACTTTTTACACCGAGTGGAATATTCCCCACAAATCGACTGATTTTATGAAAGTGAATGGAGTATGCGAACTGCTCGAACGTGCATAATTCGATCGTCTCAGATTTGCATCTCCCCAGAACCCTCACCGTCAATTAACATACCCCCACATCCTCGCAAGATGATACACATCTTACAGCCTCCCTTACACCCCAGAAATCACCTCCATAGCCCTGAGCCAGAATATTCAGGCCCCATAGATTAACCTATCTGTCAGTAGTCCACGCGTCTCCGCATTTACAACTGCCATAACTCACACCAGGGGGCGGGCACGCAGCATTACTTAACCTAACTAATATATACGCCGAATTTAACCAGTCTCTTGAGCGAGGAACAGTTTCGCATCGTTAATTGGGGTTCGAAGGGGGATAGTTTTGGGGGTGGCGAAGGAGAACGGGTGGAATGATTGAATCTGGCGAGGTGGTAGGATTGCAGACATTTTCGATGAAGATGAGATGGAAATTCGAAGGGTTGGAGTTCGGTGGGACGATCCGATTTTCGATTCTAGGTAATTAGGGTGGAAATTGGTATATCGATGGTTGCGGATTTTCTGAGGGTTCCACTCGGTTGAGTGACGGTATAATTTTATTGGCGGGTTGGGACCGAGGGGTATTTCACCCCAAAATTTTTGTATACTAAAATTCACAATCAGTCGAATTCCAAAACTCGCAAAAAATTCGAAAACCTCTGAGTAATTCGAATGATCCTGAAATATTCGAAATAATTCCAAGAATTCCAGAAAATTCCAAAAATTCCACTGAATTCCAGGTATTCAGAAACATTATGTTGTTCTTTATAGCTAAAAATTCATCAACAAACTTGCTTGTTCCTACTGGAACAGCGTCGAGCAGCGTACTGTCATTCCACCCAAATGTCTGTATTTTTCGAATTTCGACCGGCAGAGGTCTCAAAAGAATTCATGGTCAATAAAAATGCTGTCTTGATCTGAAATTTTGAGAGTTGATTTGGTGTCCAAATGCCGCGCTTGAGTTCGTTAATGGCACCAATCGGTCCACCAGTTTCGGAATTATTGACATTTGAAAATTTTCAATATTTAAACGCAATTTCCGAAACCATACATCCGATCATTCCGAAATTCCAAGAATTAATTGGAATTCTCGGAATTTTGAATTCTTCAAAATATTTGGAATTATTCGGAATTATTGGCATTATTCGGAATCATGATAATTATTTGGAATTATCGGTATTATTCCGTATTAATGGAATTCCTCGGAATTGTTTGGAATTTTTCGGAAATATTTCAGATATAAAATCACTTGTGCGCTTGCTAACATAAGCATAATGCAGAAAGCACGCATTCCAAATAATCCCGAAAAATTTCGAATAATTGCAAGGAATTCTGATAATTCTGAATAATTCCAATATTTCAAAAAATTCCAATTAATTCCAAGAATTCCAATTAATACCAAGCTTTGTACACTAAAATTCCAGGGTGAAATACCCCTCGGGCTTAATTTCATCGCCGCTACATTTCGAATGGCGCTCACATCGTTTTTATGCCAATTGATAGTTTTGGCTTAAATCAGGACAATATTTTGACACTATGAGAATAAAATTGAAATTTGTTGGATATTGTTGAACAGCGCACACCATTGGCAGGAAAATTAACTTTTCTCAATTCAAAATTTAATCGCAATAATGTCTGAATCAAAAGCGAAACATCGAGACCATATCACTATTACTTTTAAACATCTCAGTCAAACCTATACGAGGTGTTCCTAGATTGAAGGTTCAAAAACAGGGGGTTTCTTCAAATGATTTTTCTACTGAAAAAAGTCTGATGGGATTGCCAACGTTTCTTTTTGTGATGTAGAGTGTTAAGATTGTTGAATCCTTTATCGTTTAGTATTTGCACTCACAGAATATTTGGCATTGATATCATAATGCAGAGTTTACACCATAATCCCTATTTCGACACTGCCCATATTTTCAGAAATATGATCTGGTAAGCCACCGTTTAAAAAAATTATGAAGGGAAGCTTCGTTGTTATACCAAGCTTCTGAGCCTCTGGTATTTTTGTGGTATCTGTTACCGGGTTTAAGGAGAAAAAATCGAACGATTGTTTCCAAATATGGCTTCTTCTGGTGAATATTTAAGTTTAGTGAAGCTCCATATAGAAATCATTTGTAGATCGGAAAATGAGAATAAAAACTGATGAAGAATTCATTCACCACACCTCATCAACTGATTTTTCATGATTAATTATCATTTGGGCGTTTCTGAGAATTTCGATAAAATCTCTTGAAATTGAAGCAGATGAATCTTTACAGGACATGATATTGAAACTTTATAAAATAACAAAACTTGTTTTTTCTAAAATTTCAAACTAAAAAAAAGCTCACTAAAAAAAATCAGGAGCCAAGATGATCTACTATCCCAGAAAAAAAACACCCTGTAGTCAAATCGAAATAGGGATGTCACATGGTGTCATCTCTTCATTCTAATATCTATACCAAATTTCATTTAAATATCTTGTGAAGTACACCCTGTATTTCGAAAACGAACCGTTTGTAGTAGGTAACATCTTCATGGGACATTTTTTCCCTTAAATTATACGAGGAATCGCTTTTTTCGTTTGTGCGTCCAATTCAGGAAGGCCCTGTATAAATGATATGATTCAACATCTCAATTTTCGCCATGAGGATTGACAATTCAAAAGGATCTTTTATATCAAAATTATGAGTCAGATTATATGCAATAGGTTTTATATGAGTAGCTCTGTTTCATTATTTTTTATTTGAAACAGTAGCATTGAATTTAGTGCTGAAACCTTAAATTCTAACCATTTTCGACTTTCATTCGTTACTTGAGTGAATATTTATTGTGTTTTGTTGAAGTGATCTCACATGCTCATTATATGAAACAAATCTTTGTTACACCGAAAAATCCGAAAAAATTCTCTGATATGAACACTAAGGTGTGCCATTGTATTGATTAGAAGATCTTCCACTGGTTTTATATATTTTTGCTGAGTTTTCATGCGATATCTAAAGTATACATTTATCTAATCGATTCATGTGGATACCATTTTGTCACTCCATAAAAATACCAACACTTAAGATATCGAACTTTAATCATCATATAGGTTGGATAATCCCCTCTTCTTCAATTCGACAATTCCATTCAATCCAGTTTGAAAAATAAACATTCAGAAAAATCACAGTATTCATTCATACACCAAATTCGTTGACTAGTGAGATAAGCCGAATATATTCTTCAAACATTACAAATACGATCAAAGGCGGTTTCCCGATCATCTGCTGATAAAGGAATTCGACAAAATTGATGTTATCTATAATTTGAATCCTTCGAAAAAGTATCAGATGTCATATGAGATTTTGATAGCATGACGAGAAATTTTCCAGGAGAAATTTTATTCATTTTACACGTAAGGTGTAGTTTGAATATAAATAAATCACTGCTACCCCATGAATGAATCATATGTTGAACTGCTGTAATTGATATAGGTACCTAAGTGTAAGGATAACCTTTTATCTTTCAACAATATAAACCACGAATCACCTCATGCATTTTATTGATTCATCTTTTCAACTCTCGTTGAGAGTATAGTACTCAAATAGGTTTCATTAGTGAAAATTCTAATAAAATTTATATCTACAAAAATTATTGATGAATTATCTGACTCACATTTGACTCAGAAAATATTTCATGTGAAGGTACAATTAGGATAGCTTCACAAAAAAAAACTTAGATTTCATGTCTAAAGAAATAATTCTAATCCCGTTTAGTTGTATTATAGAAAATTTATGATTGGCTGATTAGATAACATGTAATTAGTTTTTGCAGTTCTTCCATATTTCTCATTCGAAATGAAATCCTTAGAATCGTTAAATCGACTAAATAGATATCTTGTCTGCACTAAACGGTGCAGTCACCTGATCAGTTTTTCGTTAAGTTTGTCACGTTCTAAAGATTAGAAAGAATATGAGATACGCCGAACAAAATGAATAGAAAATTAAAAAATAACAGATAGTTATTTCTTCGGAATAGCCTTCTTTGGAATATGTATTTTCGCCGACAAAAGAATATACAGGAAATAACTAAGTTCTTTAACCTCGTTATTTCTGAAGATTTTTGAAAAACTAGAGGTACGCATAACTCGAATATTGCCGAGAAAATATTTCTGATTTATTTAATTTTTAAACTTGAAAAATAGTATATTATGCAAGTGGCGTATAATGATAGCTATTATTCACAAGGTGGGAATCAGCGAGTGAATAACATCCACTATACGCGAGTATCATACTATACTTTATCCACGATTATTGAATATATTTCTTGAAGATTTTAACATTTGGCGACCGCTACAAGACCCTTCTATGACAAGCGTGGAAAAAGTCAAGTTCACACATGAGAACTTTTTTGGAAAACTGGTCATTGTATATTCTGTAATAAAAAATGCTTCAATTGATGAAATAAAAGCAGATTTGGCTCTCTCTTGACAAGGTATACCCATATTAGTTAGTTGGAGTACTTAAGAATACTGAAGAAATACAAATTTAAGGAATATTATATCAAAGCCAAATCTATGGAGCATCCGACAGCAATGACTAATATCTCATTATTCCTTTTTGATTAATGGGTATTACTCGTATAATGGCTAGCACAGAGACGTACAATGGACGGATTTTATAACTGTCCTGGATAAAATGAGTTTTGCTTGTAGCGCGTGGTACCTATCACGGGATTTTGGAGGAATTTTGGTTTTCAATTGTTCATTAAAATCTCGCCAACGTTTCAGAGCGGTCTGCTCAATTTTTATGAAAATGATCAAATGTGAATCAGTATTTCTTAATCTAAGCCATAAATTTATTAGATCGGATTTCATATTTAAAGCCGAAAATTAATATTGAATCTATTTAACCATATTTAAAACGAACACTCAAACAGCATTGAAACTTAAGCGAAGTTTTAATAAATAAATAAAAAACATTTTTTTAATTCCTGCAGGACCACGCTACAATCAATTAATATACATGGTGCATAAATAACTAACATATTAGCTTCAGTCTTTCTGTCTTTTGCTACATTTTGATTCAGATTAAGTTGTTTGAAATTCTGCTGTCCAAAAATATCGAACCATATAATTGGAAAAATGTTATAAGATCGTCCAGGACTTCATGTATATGAATGTCCATATCATGTACAGCAAAATACGTATCATTTCCTTTTTTGCATATCTAACGAAGCTATGAAAATTGCTCAAATTGTATACATTTCAGCGTTATGTCGATGAAATATGGTTAATAAAAATTCACCGAGTGGTTTCTGATGTGATGGTTCGTAGCTATAATAAAACAACTTATCTACTCAACAAATCAGATAGCAAACTTAATTTCGTGTTACAGGCGCATAAATGTTGCAGCGTGACGATAAGGTGACCTACAATCGATCAATAAAAATTTTATATGTTTGTTGTATATCTGAAAAAGTAGTATCTCGTTCGATTCTACTTCATTCTCGATATAAACGTTCATTTCATTTGTCTATAATCATAGTGTTTTTACAGCTTGTTTTATTTCATAAAATAATTTTACCGAAAACGATTTTTTGATCATCATTTTTTGAAATACTTACTCGCAGTAGCTACGAAAAATTTTTGGACCGGAAAAAAAAGTAGTAGTATACAATTTTCACGAATTGCTAAATTGTTTTCTGTTTCGAAACGTGGAATGGAAGAAGTTCAATATCGATTATTTTATTACTCGTGTCCTTTAAATGGTTGCTATACAGGATGTTTCGAAATAACGTCATCGAACGCTAAGGGGAAATTGCTGAGCTATTTTGAAAAGAGAATTTTTTATGAATTTAAGTTGATATAGCCGAAAAATCCCACAACATTATCTTTAAGATTTGTCGATATTTGTTTCTCCACACTTAGTACTTAAGTTATAGTCGTAGATTAAGTATACAGATGTGGAAATAGAAACGGATGGAAACAGAGGAGTTTCAGTGTTAAACTCACGCTGGTTCGGAGTCCAGTGGAGCAGTGGAAGAATCGAAACCTCGGAGCGATGCGATGTTGAATAAGCGGCTGGTCTGTTGGAATGGCAGTCTGTAGTGGTAGTGGGGGATGCATCGCTCTGCTCCTGCTGCAATTCTTAACGCGGTCCGCTGATTGAATTAGTCGCAATCCAAACTTTGGATGCGATAGACCATACGGTTTGAGAATAAATTAGATTCTGCGGAAATCAAAATGTATACGGTTGAAGAGAAAATTCAAATAATAAAATGGTATTTCGGTGGTCAATCAATTGCGGAGACAATAAATTCGTTTATTGTTGCTTTTGAAGATAGGCCGATACCTTCACGTTCGGCTATTTCCAAAATAGTCAAGAAGTTCGAGCAATGTGGTTGTTTACGAACATGCCTTCATTGCAGAATTGATAAACCACCGAAGACCGTCAGTGAAAATCGTTTGGCCAGAGAAGTGGATGTGGTGTGCGGCTGTTGAAACCAGTGCACCTTGTTCTAGCAGAAAAATTGCCCAGCAAGTCGATTTGGGCGATAGAACTGTTCGGAATATTTTGAAAAGAAATGGTTACAAATGTTATATTAAGGTGCAAACCTCTCAGGAAATTTTTCCAGAAGACCATTTCAAAAGAATGGAATTCTGTGAAAAGATGATGGAAAAAGAGAATGAGAGTAGTTCTTTTCTGAGCAATATCTTATTCACGGATGAGTCATCGTTTTCATTGCATAGAAAACATAATCCATCCGTAGTAAGATATTGGTCTAGGTGAATAAGCACCTGAGTATTCCTGTGCGTACCCAGTATCCTGAAAAACTTAATGTTTGGACAGGAATGCTGGGTAATTACATGATAGGGCCATTTTTCATCGATGGTAACCTAAACACTGCAAAATATTGGATCTATTACAGAATCAAATTATTCCGACAGTTCGACAACTACCAATTAATTTTGATGATGTCTGGTTTCAACAGGATGGCTGCCCAAGTCATAACGCAAGCGCAGTCACACAATATCTAAGAACGACTTTTTCTGATCGTCTCATTACCACAAACGGAACCATCAAATGGCCCCCCAGATCTCCAGATTTATCTCCCAATGATTTCTTTCTTTGGGGATATCTCAAAACATGGTGTATGGGCAAGAATTGAAAGAGCGACGAACATTATTGAATTAAGGTCCAAAATAATCCAACTTTGTGCCAAAATAGCAAGTATGCCGAATCTTCTCCGAGATATGAGATTAAATCTTTAGAACAGATTTGGCTACTGTTTGGCACAACAAGGTGGATTATTTGAACATTTGATTTGAATTTTTTTCCAATATAAAATGTTTTAATTTGTTTTCTATTTTCGTAGAATTAATTTCTGTTTTTTTTTAATTTTTTATTTTCGTTGAATTTATTTTTGTTTTTCATAGAATTTATTTTATTTTCAAACCAGTTATGGCGAAAAAGAACCTGAATATTAATTTTAACAGGAAATTATTTGTTTTATTCATTGAGGCAAATAACTTCCGCCCATGGCGCCATAGGAGTGGAGAAAATTTGTCGTATTCATTTTCAATAGACATGCGACGTTATCCATCTCCCGTTTCGAGTGTTACTGATTCTTCTTCGATTCGAATGATTCGATCCTAGATCGTTGCGCGCCATCCCCCACTACCACTACAGACTGCCATTCCAACAGACCCGCCGCTTATTCAATATCGCATCGCTCCGAGGTTTCGATTCTTCCACTGCTCCACTGGACTCCGACCAGCGTGAGTTTAACACTGAAACTCCCCTGTTTCCATCCGTTTCTACCACATCTGTATAGTATTCAACTTGCGATAATGGCCATAACTCCTAACTCATTTGATTTACAGCACGAGCCACGGCGAGTGCTGCAAACTCATCTGCGTGAGTTATGACTTACATTACCGCTCGTTAAATGAAATACTATCATGATCTTAAATTAATTTAAATTTCGAGAACTGCCCAGATAAAAGACATTCATCATCTTAGTGCTTAATTGATTCTCCTCGAATATTTTATTTCTTATGATCTTCACAAAATGCAAACATTTTTGACGAGCATATTCTATCGTAGTATATCGAGGAAAAAGATAATTCGAGATTATATCAATATTAATTCCAGATCATGTCGACTATCCATATAGATTTTGGTTCTCCTTCTCTAATTTTGTATCGTACTTGAGATTGATACTGAATATATAAATGCAAAATCTAAGCACGATCAGAATAATATTTTGGAAAATATAAAAATTTGACAATTAAAAAAATCAAATTCTATAGTTCTGATGATGCGATTCACTTGCATGAATATGCAGTATATCAATCTCCATTCACAAAATGAATTTCACTCGAATCGGATATCTTGTTATTGAAATACGAAGATTCTTCTTTCCAATATTCCTATTGAAATTTCTATGGTTCTGTTAACACTATGGCCACAAAATTTCGTATGAAGCTTATTTAATTATGAGCATTTTGCATGTGGCTCCAAAATTTTATTTCGATTGGTTCCGTTTTGTGTGAGATATTGAGGAACATAATTTTTTGAATGGTCATATCTTATGGAACACTCTGTACGATTTGGCTGGTTAACGAACTCACCCGCGATATTTGGAAACCGAATTCACCTTGAAAATCTCAAGTCTCTCGGACAATCTCTACGAAAGTTATCGAACTAACGGTGGGACGGCCCACTGATAGAATTCAATTTAACCACGAATTCGTCATCAGGAAGTCGAACCCTATCGTTTAGGGCCATTTTCGGTTCGAAATTCGAAAATTACAGACATTCGGGCAAAAAGATATAACAATCGTGTATGTAGAACGAGCGCTCAAAAGATTATTTTAAATGCAACCATTGTGACCTGTCACAGAGCCTGTCACAAGGCAAATCTGAATGAATTAAGATCCATTGTTTCGGAATATTTGTTATATATTCGTGGAGGTATTAAATCTTATGCTCAATATACACTTTCACACTGTACACTGGGTACTATAAAATGCAGTAAAAATATTCCATTAATGCAAACATTGATCGCTCTCGTTCCCTGCAGTTCTTACCAATTGGTCGTTTTCAGCATGGCTTTTATTATTGGCAACTATACATTGAAACTTGAGACTTCTTAGCGAACGACTTTTATTATTGGCAACTACACATTGAAACTTGAGACTTCTTACCGAATGACTTCTAGTGAGCTTGGCATACGTCAAAATATCCTTTTGTATTTTTATTCTGTTCAATTTCATACCTTGGTGCAGCTGGTTCTCTAAAATAATGTTTTAATATTCTTGCGTGAAATGGGATAATGTCAAGAATGTTTTTACACTGCAGGGATATTAATGCAAACCAACCAAATGGTTCAATATGTCTTTGTTATTGTAATGGTAAACATACAGTGTGGAACAGCCAAATGAAAATTATTTCATTTCACAAATTCGCTACATTACACTGTTCTTTTGTTTGTTTTTACATTATTTGTGAAATAAAATAATTTTTTTTTCAATGTTAATTTTCGTAATACATCTAAAAACACTTTATATTATAGGTATGGACATTGTACATGAATTATGTCTAGAATTTTCTGAAGAATCCTAAAAACTAATAATATTATTAGTTTTCAGGGGGTTGTATTCAAAATAAGAAAGTTGGTATCGGCCACTGTCACTTAACACACCCTATATCATTATTTTTTTGATAAAAATTCGCATCTAAAAATACAAATCGACGAGTCCAAGCGTTTTTCCCAACACGCTGTCATTTATTCGTTATCGAATTTATTCCATTTGGCTGTTTCACACTGTATGATAACTGTTCACAGAAAACTATGTCACTTTGCAGATGCAATTTATTTATACTTTAATGCTGTAAAATGTAGTAGTGGAATATGATAATACAGATGTATTAAATATCATATTCTACTAATATAGTTTTAGAGCGTCAGAATGTTCATAAATTTATCTGTTCTGCGAATTGAAATTTAATTGGGAACATTCCAATTTAGTTTCTGTGTAAGACATAAGCATAACCTGCTAACTGACCGTCGTGATGAATAAATATCATTTTTAGTAAATCCACAGATTAAGATGCTGAACATGCAATGTGACAGGTGCAAAAGTTGCTTTATAGGAAATACGCTCTGTTAACAGATGTATTCTTCCTTACATATGATTGACTTCGTTTTGAAATATTCGTCCTTCTTCCTTTCCTCTTGGCAGAATATTTATTCACTCAAATAAAAAGTAAAGCACAAATTAATATTTTCAGTATAACTCTGCTTCTTTTGTCGAGTAATTGCTATATTTCGTTCTTTCCAACGCCAACCTTCATTTTTTGTTCCAGATATGAATGAATTCTTTGTTGCTGGTATGATTCTCGAATTCGAATATTTATTTCTATACGTGATTTTGCCATTCATTGATTTTTTATTATTATTGAATATTTAAATATTTATTGTGAGCGAATGAATGGGAATCTCATCGTTTTGAATTTTTTGAGTAGATTAGACACTCAATCATACTAATAAAAAAGGTGACAAATAATTAAGTTAAGACTGTTGTAGTTAGTTGACCCCTAGACTAATTCAAAATGAGCCTTCTCATGTTTTGTAGGCACTCGTTTGAAGATACAGGCTGTTTTCCAGGAAGTATGTCATTTTCGTTCAGGACAGAAAGGATTATTTCTACTATGCCGCTGACCTATTCAATACCCCTCGAAATTTAGATTCGTAAAGTATATTATTACGAAATATACCCAGTGGTTCACAGAAAAAATAGAATTGTCCTTTGAAAGAAGTGAACTCAATTCAATTTCTAATGATGAACCTCTTCAAAGAACAGTGTTTAACGATGGTATGTAGAATTCAATGATCATTTGACATGTCGTGAGCTTGAAACAACTTGAGCTTTATTGGAACCACCACAAAATTCAATATTACTTGAAAATTTGACTTGCAGGAAAATTTGACTGTGGCAATAGGGTAAAACCCGGATAGCCTCAGTTGGATAGATGTCCCATTTTCAAAATACCTAACTTCCGAAACACGTGTCAAAAAATTAATTTATAAGTAGCTGCTACAGTCACCCTGGACCTTAGTTTTGTAAGGGTTATTATAAAGTGAAGCCGTTTTTCGCTAGTGTGTGCGATCATCTCAGCAGCGAACTTCACAAACATGCCAAACTTTTAGAGGTAGGTATTGCCCGCTGTATAACTTTTGAAGTGGTAATAAATTCATTAATTTTTTTTACTACGCCAATACTGTGTTTCATTGAGTGTACATCATAGTACAAATAGTTTTTGTTTTCTTCTTAATTTATTAAAAAAATTATGGGCATCTATCCCTATCGAAAAGGATAGTTGCCCTGATTTTTTGAGGTATAGGTGCCCCTTAGGACATCTAAACTAAAACCATATCTTCTTAGCAGATTTTCGATTTATTGTGTTATTTTGATTTTTAAACTTGATTCTGATCATTTTGTTTGAGACTTATTATTTAATTAATTATCATGAATGTGTGGAATAATGCTTTATGTTAATATGAAGAATGCAACTTTTCGTTTAATATATGATTTTGAAATTCAATTAAAAATGCAAACTTGTTGTTAATTCGATCCTTTTACGTACATAAAGTTGCTGTTTTAAGCATAGACAATCTCATGTATTTAGTTGGGTTTTTGGTCACGCAGTATGAAGGGCATCTATCCCTCCCAGTATTTTCATGGTGGGGAGGGCACTATCCATACTTGTAGGCAACTATCCCCTAAAGAAAGGGTTCCACAAAAATCAAATTTTTGGGAAATTGTGATTGCTATGTCAGAGAAAAGTCTCAGTATTCCAAATCAAATAATGGGGCTTCCTACACTCATAGAAATTACACATATAAAATCAATATTTTCAAAAATATGGGGCAAATTCAAAAAGTGGGGCATCTATCCGGGTTTTCCCCTACAATTTGTCAAGCGTTCAATGAAAGGCTCTCGTAGATTGGCCGAAAGAAATGCTCAAAAAATGCTATCGCGGTTGTTTCGAAACATGTCTTCCATATGACAAATCGTTGATATATCTGAGACCGAATCAAACAGCAATCGATCGTATGGGTTTCAAGATGAGTAGAATCAAAAAATTCCAAACGACAATGCAATTTCCGTTGATCAATATATCTTTTCATTCTTTAAATAAAAAAATTTAAAATGAACCCTCGTAGGTAGGCGATTCCTCAAAATATTTGGCAAATTTCTTAATTCAAGGCGTTAAACTACATTCAACAGTCGTGAATAATGTTAACAAATTAACGGTTTAAAATACATAGCGTTTTTCGGGATACATTCTTCATGTCACCAAATACACTTATTTTGCACGAATATACATATATCTCAGAAACCTATTTCATTCTGAATTCCAATAAATCAATGATAAAAAACCAACATTTCTTCACAAACTCCTACACATATCGGGAACGGGACCGCAAATGGGTACCTAAAATTATACTACGAATGTTGACCCGTTCAGACGAATTGATTCGTTCTTTATATCCATGTTAGATCAAATGTTACGTATGTGCCGTGTCACGCCTTTTTCCTGACGTGGGTGTCAGGAACAAGATGGATGAAGAGGAACCCCATATTTTTATGCAAATGTCGAACGAAAGGGAGAAATACGGAAGCAATATATGAATTCGTTAACGCGAAAATGAAATACATACTGATCCGCGAGAACTTTTCGTGTCTGGAATTTTTTCACGTATAAGATGACGTATCAGGCAAGATCTGCATTGAATGATGGGGTTTTGCGGCAATTACGTCGGATTTGTGGTGGATTTTTCTTGAGAAAATGTTCTGGAGGGGATTTTAAAAAGTGCTTGTTAGAAGGATAATTTGAGTTTGAATGTTGTTCCGTTACAAGATGTATGGAAAACTTATTTTTGAGCCATTCATTCCTTTCGTCTTCATGCTGAACTCATCGATGATATTTCATATTGACTTATCATTAAAGGGTTTAACAATAAGAGGTGTTATTGTGTTATTACAGTATTCAAAGAAAAATGCCATTTTTCAATATACATGATAGGATGTTTATTTCATTATAAAGAAGAAGCTATGCCATTAATAGTGGAAAATAACATCAGGCAAATGACCACCATGACCACGCTTACAGGACCATATCTTTTTAATGAAAATTTCCATAACCAAATCGCAAAGTGGCTGCCCTATTTCCTCAATAGCCTTACGAATTCCATCTTTGAGGTCTTGATTCGACGCTGGGCTATTGGCGTAGACCTTCCCTTTCAAGTGGCCCCAAAGGAAGAAGTCGGAAGGTGTTAAATACCAAGATCTCGTGTGATCACCTCTTCGAGAGATAACATGGTCCAGAAACTTTTTCCGCAAAAGATGAATTGTTTCGTTGCTTGTGTGACACTTAGCGCCGTCTTGTTGAAAGTAAACGTTGTCCAGATCAATACTATTCAATTTCAGCCATAAAAAATCATTAATCATTTCTCCATAGCGCAATCTATTCACCGTAACTGTTGCTCCAGCCTCATTTTCGAAAAAGTAAGGTCCGATGACTCCGCCGGACCATAAACCTCACCAAACTGTCACACGTTGAGGATAGAGAGGCTTTTCAACAATAACTCTTGGGTTTTCCGAGCCCCAGATGTGACAATTTTGCTTGTTGACGAAGCCACCGATGTGGAAATGTGCCTCATCACTCAAGATGATTTTTCGATGGAATTCCGGATCATTTTCATGCATTTCAACGACCCCGTTAGCAAAGATACGACGTTTCTGATGATCGGCCAGCTTGAGTTCTTATGTTAACTGAACTTATAAGCCTTAAGACTCCAATCTTTATGCAAAATAGGGTGTAATGACGTTTGTGGAATGCCTACTTCCAGAGGACGCCGAGAAATGGACAAAGCTGGGTTTTTTCAACACTTTCGGCTACAGCAGCAATATTCTTGGCTGTTCTTGTACGACGTGCACGGGTTTTATTCCTCACATCACTTACTTGTTCCGACAGCTCTAATTTTTTCACCAATTTCTTTATTGCGGTCCTACAAGATGCTTCACAACGACCCCAAAAAGGTTCGAGTTTTACGAACTGTCTCTGACAACCATTTTTATATAGTGAATTTCAATAATTTCACTGCGCTCTTGAAGCATGTATCCTTCCATTTTTATTAATGGCGTAGTTTCTACTTGTCAAATGTCAAAAAATGACAGCTTCAAACGTGACATCTACCGAAATAGCGGCCTATTCAAAATAACACCTCTTATTGAAAAACCCTTTATTAGAACTGCGTCCTGAGTCGTTATGGCTAGGTTAGCCTTGTGGGAACTGCGACCCTTAAGATATTTTGTGCTCTAATCTGATAATTCATGGAACTCCATGTGACCAAAGAGGTCGTCAATGGCGTCGATAAAACCAACAACCTCCTTAGGAGCATTGGCCGTTACCTTTTGGGTATTCAGCACCGATTTCTTCATATGAATAATAAATTTTTTTTAGGCCTGTCAGCTCCAGACACTTGAATACCATGTGTTCAGCTGTTTCTGCTTCTGATCGACAAAGCCTGCAAAACTCATCTGCTGACTTTCCCATACGGTACAAATGATATTTCTACCGTCAGTGCCCGTCAGCAGTCCCTCCATCACCCGAAAAGCTCAGCTGGTGACAACTTCAGGAGCTTACTGGTATAGGAAGGAGAAATCATCACGAATTTTTTCGGCCTAAGGTAGTCCATGGGTATTTTTCTAGAGGGTTGTTCTGTTATTCAACCTCCCTTGCTGGACCGCTGCCTTCTATTGGTCTTTTCCAAGCCCACACAAGGACCCAGGTCCAGGATATGCTGCCATTACATCTTGCACTTAAAGCTAGAAGAAAAACAATATTACTGTATTGGTCGAAAAAAACTGAAATAAGTGCGAGTACGTTTCGGCTAAGATGCGACAAAGGGTAAACATCTCGCTACTTCGTATAAGGTTCATCCATCATACTGGGAAGGAAGTTGTTCGTCAGGATCTCTAGAGATGGCGTTCTAGGTATGATAATACCTGAAACAAGATGCCTCGTATCGTGCAAAGCTATTCCATGCTGAGGAGTCCTAATAAGGACGAAATAGTCATCCATGGATGCTGTGATTGATACTACTTCCTTGCATTTTGCTTTGAACGAAGTAGAGATTGTCTCCGAAGTATGATTTTAATATTGGTTGATTTTAATCGATTGATATTATACTCTGCTCACATTGTTTACTTAAATAAGTATCAGTGATTAATTCATTTGATATTTGGAGCATAAATCCACCCTTGGAGATAAGCTCATATTATTAGAGACATCAAAACTCGCCTTTGAAGAGGATTTTCCTGAAACAATTTCAGTTCGAAATAGACGCCATTCAAGGATTCAAGTTTAAGCCAGCTCATTCTTAGTCCATTGGAGAAGTAATTCAATAAAATCCAAATTTATTGACATCCTGCTATTCGAGATGTCCAATCCAAAACACGTCTGGCAATTGGATATGAATGAAGCTCAAGGGTTGCGTGTTCGTCTTTGAAACCCCAAAAACCACACCAATCCGAATCCCCCCACGAAACGGATATAAAATAATTGAACTTGCATGTTTCGTAATTACGGAAACATTGGAAGCGGTTATCTCCCAATCGCTGAATGTGCTCTAATAAAATATGAGCGGACCTCATTTCATATTAATGGCGGTCGCTAGAACTGAATCCGGGCCTCGATAATGACGCTGGAAAATGAATTTCATTATTATACGGTACGCTTGCCGACGGGCAGAAAATGATTCTCTACGGCTCATTATTGGCTGGAATTGACATTTCATCGGAATAATTATTGGCGATAATAATTATTTACGTTCATTATCATATATTTGTTATTAAGTGAATTAGTCTATGATTTGTCTAACTCGATGAAATACTGGTTCGGTTAATATTTGTTGATATATTTCGTCGAAAAGTGTTTGATATTTTTTCATTAGGATGTCACTAAATGCATTAAAAAAATTTGGAATTTCAGAAGCTTTTGCAGACTTGCAGATTTTCGTAAACTCAAATTTTAATAAACAGAGGTTTAACGCATAACATCATACATAATGTAAGAAGAAAATATTATTAATCGATTGAAATCAACCAATATTAAACCCATACATCGTCCTCGTTCAGTGCAAATGGCCATTTCTTCTTATTAGGAATCATCAGCATGGAATAACTTTACACCATACAAGGTATTCTAGGATCTTAATACGAAATGGCACCTTGTTTTAGGTATTATCATACCTGAAACGCCATCTGTAGAGATCCTTTCGAACAACTTCCTTCCCAGCGTGATGCATGAACCTTAAACGTAGTAGCGAGATGTTTACCCTTTGTTGCATCTTAGCCGAAATGTACTCGCACTTGTTTTAGTTTTTTCTTCGACCAATATCGTAGTATTGTTTTTCTTCTAGCTTTAGGTGCAAGAAGTATTGGCAGCATAACTTTAACCAACTTAATCCAACCTAATTGGGTTTGAATTCAAATTGAAATATTAAATTTTCCATGCTGATGATTCCACTTCCATGCATTTTGCTTTGATCGAGGACGAGATTAGCTCCGAAGTATGAGTTTAATATTGATTGATTTTAAGCGATTAATATTATTCTCTGCTTACATCATTCAAATTTTAATATTCCCATAACGTTTTCATGAATTCAATACTTCCCTTCATGCCTTATACCTACCTGAAAATTACAAGTTTTCAGGATATTCGTTGCGAAAGGTCCCATGTTTACAATTGGTCATTGACTAGCACTAGGAACAACTTGGAAACCATCCATATAGTTCACCGATGGATGAAAACCAGACAGAGGCACTGTCGTTGGGGTATATGGACCTAAACTTAGGATATCTCAAGTCTTATGAAGCTCTCTATTTTACAGACAGAAGTATTGGCTCTCCACATAATTATGCTTATGTCTTAAAATGTTCCCCAAGGGGCCAAGGGGGTGCATGTATACATCATCACGTACAGCCAGGCCATGCTGAGATCCCGGAATCACCCTGTCAGGGGTTTCTGCTGTCCTGGGAGTACCGTAACACCATGAAACAACTGGCAAAAGACAATTAAGTGACTCTACTGTGGGTGCCAGGGCATTGTCGTTTTGAAGGAAATGAAAAAACCGATGAACTTGCAAAATATGCATCAATGTTAACTCTTGTTGAACCTGAACCTTTCTGTAGGCTTAAAAAAGACCAATTTAAGGCTGCGGTCAAGCAATGGGAGTTGCATAACAGAATAACACCCAAGAGAAACACTCTTGGACTTACTCAGGCCCAATTTGTGATAATTCCAACCTTATTATACCAGAAAGCTCTTCTGAAGCTGTCATGAGCTAAGTGATGGTGGGACTGCTAACGGGGCACTGTCAGTTCAAATATCACTTATACTGTATGGGAAAGTCAGCAGATGATATTTGCAGGATCTTTGGATGAATATATTTCCAGAGCTGAATATCCAAGAAGTAAGACCCAAAGCTCCTAAGAAGGTTGGGACAATTCGCTCTCCCTCTGACGAATACATGCTGAATTGAGTCCTCAAGTTACATTATAGTACTTTTGTTCCAACTCTCTTTCATCAGACACTAATGAGTCAAGCATGGCACAAGATTTTTTATGTCCATTCAGGGCTTGAAAATGAACAAAGGATCTTAACTATGGCCACATAATGTGATATCCGGAATCAAGGTTACTAGGGGAGCAACATAAATAGGCTGCACCTACTCACAGGGGTCCTCAGAGGTCACTGAGGTCTCAGGAAACATCTGATGAGATTGTATGAATTGGTCTGGCCATCGGTTCTCAACAGACAGAATGCCAGGGTAGAGAAATCATCAGAGAGGAAGTTATCGCATCTTTGAAACCACTCCAATTTCTGAAGTACATTTACATTCTATATCTAAACGGCGAATTCTAGGCAGAGTACCGTAGATATATCAGAGCATATGGGACACGATAGACCATAGAGACCATAAACAGTGCTCTGAGCCCTTCTTCGAATCTTGAATCACATAATGTAAACTCCAACCCATTGTTGAAATCAATTCACATTTGTAGTGAAAATATCTGCATGTCAAACAACTAGAAAATTGAGGAAAAATGCGAAGTTCATCTCCAGCTAACCTGTAGTTTCCACAGGAAAGCAAACTTTACAGCAAAACCAAAGAGCATCGCATAAATTCGAAACCACATAAAAGGCCAACTATTCGACAAGAGCGGCAAAGAAAGTGGTATATCTAAATTATACGGAAGGAAACAGAGAACGCAGCAAGTTCAGAGTTTAATAACGGGAGATGAGGGATAATTACCTGGTACATGTTGGTAAAATGTTGGATGCTATAAAGCTCGCCGAATTAGCCGGTGGCTGTTCTCAAAACCGCTTCGTATACGATACCGGATGATAACATCTAGCCGTATTTATGGTCGCGAAAATGTTAAAATGTAATTAAATGCTTCTAAAAGGGCGACAGGCCTCATGAGGAAATATACGTGTAACCGGCGAAATGCGCAGGATGTTGGGAGCGGGATCGTAGAAAAAACACCTGAACAGAGCTCTGCTGAAATGGTTAATTCGGCGGCGGAATTGCACGTCCTTTGTGATTGAAAGTGGTAGTATTCAGTCCATTGGCTTAATACGATTATATCGAAAATTGGAAGCTTCATTCGTTATCATGTAGAAGGGACAGTGTTATTTTGATTTTTATAGGGTGTACCAAAGTGAATACTCTCGAATGAAATCCTATATATGAATCAGATTGAACTCATATTAGTTAGATTGAATTTCATTGTGGTCTATTGTTAAAATGTATCCCCCCGATTACACTGAGCTCACTTCCACGGCAGAGAGCAGGGGAGTGGGCAGCGCGAGAATGTAATCACTACACTTCCCTGCTGCCTAACATTACCATTTGTGTTGCTCTACGCTCCTTGAATTGGCGGTTTTTCGTACGAAAGTCAAAATACCGGCAGTGTGAACAGCTTTTAGTGATTAAATTTCACTAGGTTGCTGTGGAATTTCTTAGTCCGTCGTTGTCGACACTTGGTCGCGAGGGAAATTTTGCGGTAAAGTGTAAATGCTCACTGCCTTAGATACTGATGCAGAATTATTCCGGGAATTATTGCCGACCATCCGAGCAGGAGTAGCAGGAGCTGAGTGTAATTGAGCTTTATACCTTTCCTGAGCTGGAGTTAGTTTCGTACCAACCAGTACAGTAAGTCTTATTTGTGCCAACACAGTGCATTGGTATAAGATGTACCTACTAGGTGATTTATTTTGCCTACATTACCTACAGATATCAGAGTTTCCTTCGCAGATCTTTTGTATGTGTTATCTCACCAGAATGGCCTGTTAGAAGTATCATAAACAGCCTTTGAATTGTTTTCGATAAGACTTTTGTTGGTGCAAGGCTCTAGGCTAGTTTTTTTGCCTAGGTTGAACCTAGTAAGAGTGCTATTTTCCTTATCATCCTCTGCCCTTATCACTGTGGGTGATAGCTTACCTGATAGAGAGTGTGTGCCTCTCTTTTTGCGAGTGTATATTTTTTTCTCATTTTCTTCAATGTCCTGGTGAGCAGCCATAACTAAAAGTAGATCGTTGATGCTTTTCGCCTGCGTTACGAAGGATTTTTTACAGCCTCAAATCATCAGACTTAAAATCAATGTTAATCAGTACCTAGCTTCAATGTCACAACTGAGATAATGCAAATTGCGGCTTCCTCGTACTGTCTGACTAGTCATACTTGGGAACACTTCTCTTCGGCCATAATGTCAATTTTGAGTGTTGACGACCTGAGCCTCTTAGCGTAGAAAGGGTGTGATTTCTTACACCCCCTAGTGATCGGCTACCGAACTCTCTACTAAAGGGAACATTCACCCATCCCGGATAGCAAGTATCAGAGGTATTGAGCTCAGAAGTGTTCGGTGTTCTTCTTCTCCTGGGTCCTGGGTTGTTCTTTCTTCGTTGCTTATTCCTGGATTTCCCGGCTGTCGTCTTGGTAGTATACCTTGAAATATTTTCCTCCATGGTTGTTCCTGGTGTCCATCATGACCTACAAACTGCCTTTTGCATTACTTTGTACAGGTTTTCATCCAAACCTAGCTCCTTGAGATTGGACTCGAGGCTCTTAGGAATAATTCCTGTGGTTGATAGTAGAATGGGAATGGTTCTGGTAGTGAACATTCCCTAATGCCTTTTGATCTAAAGTTCAAGCTCTCAAGTAGATTGTTGTTATTCGGGATGGCTACGTCTATAAGTATTGCTCTCTTCTCTTTTTTCTGCACTAAAATTATGTCTGGCTGTGTTGTTATTATTGTTTTTATTATTATTGTTGTTTAATTCGTGGGATCGGAATAGGTTGGAAATAAGACACTATATCATCCCTTTGAGCGACGTTTCGCAACTAATTGTTGCTTTTCAAGCTTTCGGAAGCAGCTAATGTCCTGACAGTTCCCTCATAAATAGTCATAAATTTAAAATTCAGAAATATTGGTGTTTCATCAATCCAAAATTTGAAAGGTTGACAGATGGTTTTCTTTTAGGCATTGAATGTATCTGTGGCTATTGTCTTTTTTTTTCTCTAAAATGCTTTCGTGAATGAAAAATGATTGTTAAAGTCAATAACACTCAACTACCATCATACATAAATCTAATATTATAACGTCTTTTTTTCGAGCTGTCTAAGAGCTTGCTATGTAGTTCCAGTGGTTTGGTATATTGTTGAAGGCTTTATGGTCGAAATATAAAGGATTCTTACTGGGCTTTATCCCAGAGTGAGAAAAACTTTACTCTCTGTTGGAAAGGAAAGGTTAACAATAGGCACTCTACTTCGATGAACAGAAGACTCTTTCAGTTGCCTATCGCTTCAAAGTACCCAAGTCAATCGTTGCCAATTCCAAAGTAGAATAAGTAGATACATATGTCAGGGTTAAAATGGTTTCAAAACTCGCATACTCAGGAGTGCACTAACGCAAATCATTCTAGAATTCCAAATTGGTGTTTTCAGTAGTCGTGTGTCCTCACTTCACACGCATCCTGAATGCAAATCGTCGAAAAATGACAGATGAGACAATGGAACACTCACCGCGTGTCTGGACTCCATTTTCTGTTCCAACACGTAAACTGTATGTCGCATATTGATTCAGTATTGATATTCTCATGCCTGCGTGTCGCTACGAAGATGTTCGACTGTTTTATTGCGATGTGACTCATTCTACAAATGAACGATGGTCACGTTGTACTCGATCGGACGCCATTTCGTTTATCACGTGATTAATTGGTGCAGATTCGTATTGAGAGTGTTGGGAATGGCGGATTCTCCATGGGAGATATGGTCAAGGTGTTTTTCAGATCACCAATGGTGATGGTGCAATGAATTCAAGATGCATTATTCGAGAAGATGTGTTTCATGCAAGAATATAACGGCGTCGATCACTTAATCAACCTCACCCTTTAGTTTTGAGGATGCAGTCAGTCTCTTTGCATGATCTTGAGTTTGAGATATGTGTCCTTATCATTGTGGGTAATAACCAACAAAAATATTCCCGATAAATTTTAAAAGTTCGCAAGGTCGAGAATGGCTTAAATTGCTAAGAAGTGGTTGGTTCTTCTCAATATACTTAATAATTATGATATTCTTAAAGTTGGATTTAACCTCTGTGATAGGATGTTAATATTGGATAGTGGTCTATCCCTGAAGAGCATATTTTTACTGGAGTGATAATGAACTGAATACTAAATCTCGTTTGACCTAAGTACAAAAACAAAAATGGATTAGTTATCAATTATATTAGTTTCCACGTTAGATGTCTATGATAGTGCCAGATGAATTTCAGTCCAATGGTATGATTCTAGAGTACCTATACAGAGTGTTAGTGAATAAGTGCGAATAAGAATGTACCTCCTCCAAAAATAGGAAAAAATCTTAAATGCATTGTTTTTGAGATACAGGGTTTCATTCGGAAGTTTTTACCGCCCTTATCTAATAAGCTATGGTTTTCAGTGGATTTTTTTCCTTAATCTTAAATAGTGAAAGTTGGTGAAGCTTTTGAAAAGTTTGTGGGTGTTTTCATCCCCAACTTCTACACTTATAAAAAAGTGCAGTTTTTGATACTCCAATTTTTCATCCACAAAATAGGTACTCTGGGTCTTACGCTGTGAAGTAAGTTCTCGAGAAAACTCAACTTTCATTTTCAGAAACATGGTTCAGTTTTTGACGGTACAGAAGTTAAAGAAAATATTTCAAAAATTGACCATGTTTTTCAACATAAAAGTGGTTTTTCTTCGAAAACGGTGGATTTTTGAGAGTATGGCCAAGAGTACTTTTTTGTCTAGGAATATTAGCGGTCCAAATGGACGTCTCAAAAACCGTACTTTCAACAATTAAGACTTGAGAAAAAAAAGTACAAAAAACATATCTTATTATGAAGGAAATAACCACGAAAACTGTTTTCTGTAGGATAGAAGGTTCCTGAGATATTCCCAAAAAACGATTTTTTTCAATTTCACCCTGTACCTCGAAAACGGTTTATTTTAGAGTCTAAGTTAATAGAATCTTTTGTTCATATTTTCAGACGAGCACCTTCAATAACTGTATTCACTGTATACTTATGAAATGCAATATGCAAGCACTACATTTTTTTCGAATAACCAATTATCTTCAACTCTTTCCTTCGTACGCTTACACTAACTGAATTATTTTCAAATAATGATAATAAAAACATTCTCAGTTCGAGAATTCTTAGGTACAAAAAAGTTCAAAAAGCGTTCTGCATAAGACGATGAAATATCCACCTTTGAAAACATCCTGTATACGCGTACGTATTTCATCATTCCCCGTCCCTTCAATATCGCTTTCAAACAAAGTGATGGCGTTTTGTACCGAGAAAAATTTGCATAATTACTCTAGTGTATCGCTGAAATGACCGGCAATTAATTGGAAGTGAAATAAGTATCTCTATTATTCCGTAATGTTTAATTACAATCATGGAAAATTGTTTTTAAAAGACTTTTTCAGACGGACAAGCAGTGCTCGTTTCATTGTTCGACTCTACGGATCTGGAAAAAAATTTCCATATAAAACGGTGTCATTACTCGTTTTTAATTTTTCCAGCATTTAATTAAGGTGAAATAAACAAGAGGTTGTTGTTCTAGAGGTCTTTTCACCGCCGGTATATTTACTGCGTTTCCCACGAGGCCGTTCGCGTGAAAAGGCTACAGCCCTACGTACGTACGAGTCTTTTAATTCAGGTGTATGTGATGGATACGTTTGTACCCTAGGGAAGGAGGGAAAATATGAAATCGAAAAATTTAGAAGGGGCTTCACCGACTTAATTTATGATACAAAATGCGATTTCGTGTTACTATAAGATTGACTCGTAAAGGTTTATTTAACACACATATGCTCAGTTGCAGGAACGTCCGTTAAAATTTAAAGGTCCATTAAACCCTTAATCCTCCATTAGTTCCTTGTAATAATGGAGGATTAAGAGTTTAATGGACCTTTAAATTTTAATGGACGTTCCTGCAACTGACACATAATCCAAGGAATAGTTATTAAAACAATTAGTTTATCAAGGACTGTGATCAATGCGCGAGCCTGTTTATAATTCGAGACCACGAATCGTTAGATTAATTCAGTAGAAGATCTTTTGATCGACCTCATTATGAATTAAGTATGAATTCTTGATTGAAATACATAAATTTCTATGTTATAAAGTTCCATAAAGTTGTAATTCTTGTATTCTTCTGAATAGTTCCTGTTCGGTTCCTCATAACAATATTTCACTAAAATAGGAGAAATCGTGCGTTAAAATGGGTAACTATTAATCAATCTCGTGTACGTTGAAATGAGCTTTTATTTCGAGGTCGACGGAAATAGTTATTCAATCAATCATTTCATTTATAGCTAGATTAATGAACTGATTGCAAGATTTTTCTATCGACCATAGTATGATTTGAGCATAAGTTGTTGATTGAGATACATTCTCATTTCGCAATAGTCATACATTTGACATAATATAAAGGGTATAGCAGGGTTTCAATGGTAAATCTGCCTTGCGACCTTTTCGATTCATATTAAGGGGATCGATTAGGCATTGAATGAAAATAATTCAGCCTACTTTTCAGCATTTCATCTCTATCTCTATCTATCTTGATTCTTTGCTATTGAAGGAATAGACGTATAATTTTTTATGAATTTCAGCAGCAAAATCGATTTTTAGAAAAAAATAAAATAAAATTGAAGTAATTTATTTTTTGTGACATAAAATGTCTTCTTTGGTCCTTTATACCCTGGGATTTTTTCACATTTTCAAAATTGGTGGAACATTTTGAAAAAAAAATTAAAACTGTTTGAATTTTGGGATTCAGCAGATATCCATCAAATTTTGTTGCCGTTGTATTCATATTGGCTCCCTGAACAATATTAGTGAACAAACAATAATTGGTGTCCGAAAAATATTTTACCTGAAAATCACTACAAAAACACTGAATTACGGCTTTATTAAGTTTAAAGCCTCTCTGAACATTTTAATATGAAGATTTGATTCAGTTTATTTCAAATATATTCAATAATTATTGCAAAAACATAGAAAAAATTCGAGGGAAAGGTAAATCCCGCAAACATTTTCTATGTCACTTGCCGATAGAATGTGCGGTAGTGCCAAACCTACCATAAAGAACGGCGGGCTTTCCCTCGAATGTTCTTGATGTTTTTGCAATAATTAATGCATATATTTGAAATAAAATGAATCAAATCTTCATGTAAAAATGTTCAGAGAGGATTCAAACCTAATAAAACGGTTATTGAGTGTTTTTGTGGTGAGAAAAGTGACTTTCGGGTAAAATATTTTTGTTCTTTAGGGGACCATATCTTCTATACTAAGACAGATCGTCATTTATTTTTTTCACTAATATTGTTCAGAGTAGACAATATGAATACAATGATACCAATATTTGATGGATTTCTACTGAATCCTAAAATTCAAACAGTTTAATTTTTTTTTGAAATGTTCCACCAATTTCAAAAATGTGAAAAAATTCCATGGTATGAAGGATCAAAGAAGACATTTTATGTCCAAAAATGGCGGTGGACACTTTTGAAGAACACCGAAAAACAAATTACTATAATTGTATTTTTTTTTCTGAAAATCGATTTTTCAGCTGAAATTCATAAAGAAATTATACGTTTGTTCTTCAAAATGCAAAGAATCAAGAGAAAAAATCACCATGCGAAAATTTTGGATTTTCCAAAAGAAAAAAAAAGTGTTTTGTACAAAAATAGCTAGAGATAAAAAAGTGAAAAGTTGGCTGAATTATTTTCACGGAGGCAGATTTACCATTGAAACCCGGCTATACCCTTCCTGTCTTTCTATGTTTCAGTAGAGTTTATTGTATTGCTTCCGAATACTTTATGTTCGGTTGTCCATGACAATTGACCATCAAAATACTAGGAATTGAGCAATAAAATGGATCATTATTGATTAATTTTGTATACGTTGAACCCTCTTTTTGATATGATGTCGACGGGAAACATAAAAAAATTCAAACTTTTTCTTTTGAACAGACCTCGTATAATAGGAGAATTTTAAGAAATGATACCGTCAACATATTCGAGACGTGAATGGAGTGTGCTTGAAATTATACAGGGTGAGTCTTTGATTAGTACATATATTTTAACAGTAGGTTCCTGAGGTCAGAAGAAACACTTTTTTTCTCTACCATTTTTTCCGATTCGGCCTAAATAAGAAGATATGGCCGTTTTTTATTTTCAGAATGAGCTATGCCGCTACTGGTAAACTAACCACTGAATTTTTGAAAGTACGAGATATGGCATGCAAACCTTTGAAATAAGCTATTGTATCAAAGAAACGACTGGATATACCATTCGAAACTTTCAAATAAGCTCCTGTATTAAAGAAAGAAATATAAACTCACTTTTTCAATACCAGTTGTATTTCTAATGCAATGATCGATTCATCCAAAATTTTGCTGGTGATGAAAACAGAATATTCAGTTCTTGATGTATACTTCATTTATGATTTTATCTGATTAACTTTTAAACCACCTATTCTAGCTATAGCATTCATTTCCAATATCTCTTGAAATCTTCCGTGCAAGAGTTTCCGAAATCAAAACAACAACTCAACCATAACACGCATGACATTTCAGGTTCATAAACACCAGTTGGGGCGATTGAATTTCAAGGGGTGTCCGCATCATAGAACAAATTTTTCTCTATGGTCCGCATGGTGAAAGTCACAGACGTGACACTAGATTCTTTAACATCGGTGTTCTGTGGTTAGTTTGTTTTTCAAAATCATAGGACTTCATGAATAATCACTTATTAAGGTCATTTTAGTAGTAATAAATATGATGAATAAATGAGAAATGAACGTATTCTAACGTAATGTAAATTTGGAACAACGTTTGTCAAAGCTCAACGAAACAAAATTGCAATAGGTACTTCGAAAATGGTGTGGAAATTTGCTTGAATAGATAAGGATTTACACTGAAGAAGTATAGAGGTGAGTTTATTCATTGTAACCCCATTTTTAAAGAAAATCCGCTAGTTCTCTTACCATTCATCATTCCAGATAACAAATTCTCGAATTATTCTTGAAATTTGTCAAAGTGACCACATAGGGAAAATTGAATTCTGTGAATATTTTTGACAGAGTTGCATTCAGCCAAAGTACCCAATTTCTCCAATTTCTAAGATTTTTTTTCTTTCAACATCGAATTACTCGGAATATTATAGTCGGGAAAGATTAATCATATTCATGAAAAACTGTGTTCCAAAATCATTTCATTTGAAGAAATCGTTTGCGAGATATTACTGAAAATTTATGTTTTCCATGAATTTTCAGCAGCCTGTATCTTTTTAACCAGGGCGAATCGGAAAAAATGGTAGAGGAAAAAAGTGTTTCCTTTGACCTCAGGAACCTACGGTTAAAATATATGTACTAATCAAAGACTCACCCTGTATAAATTCAACGTCAAGGATCAATGAAAAAATAATAGATATGGTATCCATCAGCCATTCGCACTCGTATACAGTGCGCCAAGTGCGGCACAAGTGTCTCTGGCACTTAATCGCGATTCCTCGCTCTTCCCGGAGCCAACCATAACTCCGCACTTCATATCCGGTATTAATCGCCTTCAAACCCGATAATTCCGCGCACCAGACAAATAAATTAAAAAGTACCAACATTTATGCTGCACATTAACAAAAAGCCCTATAAATTAGCCATCGGTAGAAATATATCTCGATTTAAAATATGTTCGAATGTACGGACGGACAGACGATCGGAATTTATTGGCGTTCGAGCGCAGAGTTACAAGACTTTTAATTTAATAACTTGTTTCTGTATTTTATCTGTTATTCGAGCGGACATTAGTAGATAAATTGAATAATTAAAATTTGAGCACCTCGACGAGGATTCCAATAATGATTTAATGGGCCGATTGAACTGGTTTTTAGGATCTTCGAGTGTTTTACTGTTTATCTTTCGGTTCGATTTATGTCGATTGAGAATTGTGCAACATTTATCGAGTGAATGTATGTTTTTGTCGGTTCGAATTTTTGTTTTATATATTTTTTATGGTGTTGATGAGGATGGCTGGGGGCAAAGGGAAGTTGTTAAGTAATTTTAGAAACACACAGAGCAGCAAAACAATCGATCCACTCAAAAAATCGACGAAGTTTGTTAATCATAAATATGTTATTGCATGTCCGATTCAATGAATTTTTTTTTCAATTGTAGGTATGTTCATCCTGAATCAATCAACAGTTTTGAATTTCAAGAAGACTTGGCGTACGTCATTTTTATAGGGTGAAACAAAATGTTTTTTTACCCTAACTTTAGAACCACCCAGTTGTTTCAATGTATGATTCTTATTTCATCATCAAGACACATCTTCTCTTGACAATTTAATTCTTTATCATAACAATAGCTCGATTTTTGTTGAAGATACAGGGTTTTTTAAGTAAAACATTTAATTTCGCTTATTTGGTGAATACTGTAGAAAACAGTACTTCTAAAAAATTCAAACTAAAATTCTGGCCTTATCAAAACAAACTGAAAACAAAGTCAAAAACATAACGTGTTTTCGCCCAGGCGCAGATAAAGGTGCAATTCGTTCTCGGCATATCCTCATTAAGGTTTTTGAATCAATTAGAGTAAATTTTCAGGAGTTGGTACACATTACCTTCCAAGAGCTTCCAAACATGCGTAATTGGTTCAAATCTGGTCTTAGAGCAGGCCAGTTGAATGCTTGGATATCAACCTCTGCTAAATACTGCTTGGCAATCCTAGCCACATGCGGTTGATGCGGTCGGGCATTATAAAGCATAAGCACGAAATCGTCTCCAAGGAACGGTGCGTGCCAAACAACATGTCGCGCTGAAACTTCTATTGTTTTATGTTTTCACTCAGTTTTCTGTTTATTTTCATAACGTTCGTATTTCAGGTTAAATCTGTGAAAGTACTTTCATAGCCATAGAAAATTGTGGAATTCAATGCTGCTCTGAAAACCCTGTATCTTTAACAAAAATTGAGCTATTGTTATGAATGAAGAATTAGATTGTCAACCAGGGTTCTAAAGTTAGGGTGAAAAAACATATTTTGTTTCACCTGGTATAAAATGACGAACGCTGAGTTTTATTGAAATTCAAATATGGTGATTGATTAAGGATGAATATACCTACAATTGAAAAAAAAATTCAATCGAATTGGACTTGAAATAACATATTTATGAATTAACAAACTTCATCGATTATTGAGTGGATCGATTATTGGCCGGTAAGTGAAGTAAAGAGAATATTTTTTTTCTGAAGAGATTTTCTTTAGTTAGGTTATTCAACTTTGAGAATACGAGGCAGTTTAATGAAAAAAACATAAAGTCATACTATTTCTCGCTTGTTTATCCTGAAGAAATGAAAGTTCGAATTTTAATGACTGTCTTATCATTAGACCCATTTTGAGCTCTCATTCTACTCAAACGAGTGCTATATCGTTTTGCTCAAATGTCTGTAGTTTTCGAATTTTGAGCCGAAAATGGTTTCGAACGATAGAGTTCGACTCCCTGATGACGAATCCGTGGTCAAATTCAATTATGTCCGTGAGGTCGGCTGTTAGCACGAAAACTTTCGAAGAGATTGTCATAGAAACATGAGATTTTAAGGATAAGTTCGGTTTCCAGATGACGCAGTTAATTTCGTTAACTAGTCAAATCGTACAGGGTGTTCCATAAAATATGGCCATTCAAAATTCAAAAAAGGTCGGACACAAACCAACCAAACCGATAATGATTTACAAGATTTTTAATTTAATAACTTGTTTCTGTATTTTATCTGTTATTCTAGCGGATATTAGTAGATAAATTGAATAATTTAAATTTGAGCACCTCGACGAGGATTCCAATAATGATTTAATGGGCCGATTGAACAGGTTTTCATCAGAGAGATACTCAGGATCTTCGAGTGTTTTACTGTTTATCTTTCTGTTCGATTTATGTCGATGAAGAATTGTGCAACATTTATCGAGTGAATTGAATATTTATGCCGGATTATATGTTTATGTCGTTTCGAATTTTTATTTTATTTATTTTTTATGGTGTTGATTGCGGATGGTTTGGGGCAAAGGGAAGTTGTTAAAATATTTGAGGAATAGTAGAGAGAATATTTAATATACATGAAATTTCCGTTAGTTAGAAGTTATTCGAGTTTCGGTCAGTTCAATGAAACTTCTGCAAAATAAGGAAAAATGTGAATAAATTTTTAGTCTCTAAGATTATTGGGGAAAGGAGATTGGAATCTTCACATTGGTGAAAATTGATTTTCTAACTTTGTTGGATAGAATGATGGATAAAAAAATTGCAGCTTAAAATTTCGACGAGTAGACGTTTTTCCTTAGCTCTCAAGATTTGAGTTCTAGAAGTAAATGTGAAATTTTAAAATAAGAATTTACAATCAAGAAATATGTCACCATATCACTTACATATTCAGGATGTCTGTAAACAAATGCGAGGGACTTTGGCAGATAATTCCTCGAATACTATATACAATGTTTTTTTTGTAAGAGTAAGGGAGATGCATAACTGTTATTACTCATTCGCCCCAAAAAAATAGAGAAAACGTACAAGATGATTTTGAGCTGATGATATTCTCCGTTGAACTCCAGATGGCAGTTGGATTATTCTACAATTTGAAGAGTTGTTGAAAAAAACAAGCGAAGAAAGCAGGTGAAAACCATCCTCCATTTCTTCGCTGGGAACTTATTCCAAATAATAAAGAACTGCGTTGAAAAGATGAGCTGTTATGAGAAATTTGCAGTGTTTTTTGTTTACATTATCCTTTCAAAACGAATAGGTGTTTCTCACGACCCATCCACGCACGTGTAGATTGCCAAGGAAAGCAATTAAGCCGACTTCCGTAAGGGATATACCTAGTGTTGCGTGCTTCTGACCGCCTCAAGAAGTCCAAACGCACCTGCTACACTCGTTAAGTGCTCACTTAGAGGGCACTTAGCTCGCCTTATTTTAACTGTCAACCGATAAGTAATGGGGAAGTTGATAAGGGACATTTTATAACGTACTGGCTTACCATGTATTACACACGAAATATTAATTAAAACAAATTATTAATTATAATATAACAAAGTAATTTATCAGTGGGATCGTAGAGGTAGTTTTTATGAAAAATGGGGGTTTTAATTAAGATTTTGACAGATAAAGAGGATAAGGGGAATGAAGAATGTCTGTATTATAACATATTTTTGTTGGGAACATCGTAATTTATTATAATTCACTTTAAACTGCACTTCATATTTTCAGAGATAATCCAATATTTCAGCAAAATACTGACGTGTATAGAAAGATTATTTGTTTCCTCCAAATAAAAATGCCATTCTTGAAAACTTCCATAATTTTATTTATACAGTTGTAAGCTATACGATAGATAATCAAACGATATATGACTGGTTCAGAGAATCTACCCTAGATTCGTTTTCGGCCTCAGAAAATACTAGCCGGTATCAGAAAGAATTAAAATTCTTGGTTAGTTGCCTTTGTCAAAAGTTCTATCCGATATAAATGATTTGCTTGGGTTACCAACATACAGAAAAGTTTTATTCAGGATTTCATAATACAGTGTGGAACAGCCAAATGGGATAAATTCGATAACGAATAAATGAGAGCGTGTTGGGAAAAACGCTGGGACACGTCGATTTGTATTTTTAGATGCGCATTTTTTTCAAAAACAAATAATTATATAGGATGTGTCATGTGACAGTGACCGATAACAACTTTCAAATTTCAAATAGAACCCCCTCTATATTATTAGTTTCTTGGATTCTGCACAAAATTTTAGACATAATTCATGTACAATGTCCCATACCTATCTTCAACTGTTTCGGAAATACTAAGTGTTATCAGATGTATTACAAAAATTTACATCAAAAAAAAATTATTTCTTTCACAAGACATTGGCGGCGAACATTCTGAACATCTCTCTCATTGAAATTAATATTTGTTTTGGTTTTTGTTTACATTATTTATGAAATAAATAATTTTGTCTAGAATTTTCTGAAGAATCCAAAAAATTAATAATATTCAGGGGTTGGTATTTAAAATAAGAAAGTTGGTATCGGCCACTGTCACATGACACACCCTTTATAATTATTTTCGTTTGAAAAAATGCGCATCTAATAATACAAATCGAGGTTTCCAAACGTTTTTCCCAACACGCTCTCATTTTTTGTTATCGAATTTATTCCATTTGGCTATTCCACACTGTATCTACCTTTAGCAGTCAAATTATATAACAGCATTCATAGTTTCTACTTTATGTTCTCAGCGGGTAATTATCTTTGTTTCCACTTTGAACTTTATTTTGTACGTTTTTTTTCGAGAATAGCTGAATATCGCTTAACTGTAAATGGTTTCTGCTCTTTCACTTTGAATAAAAAACGATTATCACTGTTATTATATTTTCATTTTATTAAGGCTTGTATGATATATTCCCAATATCGTTTCATGTTCAAGTTTCTACCTTTTCTATGCATTGTAGGTCTTGATAAGAGCTCCTGACTTAAATATATTGAACTCACGTATTACGTTTAAAGCTGGGTTTCACATAATCCCCGGTCAAGTTGATTGATGAAATGTCATAATTTCTGTGCAAATTTCAGTTCATTTTTGAAGCAAACCATCGACCTAAACCTAAATCAACGTTTTGATTGTACAATCAAGCTTTGTGAAACCCGCGGTAAATGTTCGAAATCATCCCACAAAAGCTGAAACAGCCTGTTAGTGAACGAGAACCGATAACAATATTTCAAATGACATACACCAAGTGTATGGTTGGTGAAAAGATGGATAAAGGTTGAATGAAAAAATCCGTAAAATATCACCAAAAGTAAGTTACTGTAACTTATCCTTAGATCGTAGTCCATCGTCAAGTTACTGCGTGGTGCGTTATTTTTTTTATTGAAATATTTAAATAATACCGACGAACGAACAAACTTGTTTGTTGAATTATTAGTTATATTTTTGTAAAAAAAACTGGGACAAATGTAAATTTTGTTTTACATATTCCCATTATTGTTCAATTCAATCGTATCTAACATTTTTGAATAATTCATTGCTACTCCTATCAAATACTACATATTTCTTCTATATCTACTCGGAAAATCATCTTATCGCATGTTGCTAATTACGGAACAAATAGTAATAATTCAAGAGATTAATATGGAGAATCAAGTTGTTTAATTAATTCTAGACAACCGTTAGACTTTTTGTTACGGTACAAGAATCAAAGCGATAAACTTCGGAAATGCTTAGAAGTTATCACGTATGTAATTCGGAAGTAGAAATATGTTCGCACATGCCAAAAAATATGTTGAATTAATGACGAATGGTTCAGGAAGTAGTTACACATTTCAATCAAACATTTTCGATGATACAGCGAAATACTTTGGAACTGAATAGATTAGTTCCGCTCTTCTTCCAACAAAAGAAACAATAACTTTCAAATGAAAAGATATAGCATTCCTTTAGGATAGCTGATCATTGATCATTTGTTCTGCGTTTTCAGTCAGTAAGAAACGCACTATTTTGATTCGCAACGATAAATCCGGAAACTTTTCCCGCAAAAGAACAATGGTTTCGTTGATTGTGTGGCACGTAGCGCCGTCTTGTTGAAAGTAGACGTTGTCCAGATCAATACTATCCAATTTCGGCCATAAAAAGTCATTAATCATCTTTTGATAGCGCAATCCATTCACCGTTACTGTTGCTCCAGCCTCATTTTCGAAAAAGTGAGGGCCAATGACTCCGCCGGACCGCATAAAACACACCAAACAGTCACACATTGAAAAATAGAGAGGCTTTTCAACAATAACTCTTGAGTTTTCCGAGCCCCAGATGCGACAATTTTGTTTGTTGACGAAGCCACCAAGGTGGAAATGGGCCTCATCACTCAAGATGATTTTTCGATGGAATTCCGGATCATTTTCATGCATTTCAACGACCCAATCAGCTAAGACACGATGTTGTTGATGATCGGCCGGCTTGAGTTCTCTTGTTAACTAAACTTTATAAGCCTTAAGACCTAAAGCTTTAGGCAAAATACGGTGTAATGACGTTTGTGGAATGCCTTATTCCAAAGAACGACGAGGAATGGACAAACCAGGGTTTTCTTCAACACTTTCGGCTACGGCAGCAATATTCTCGGCTGTTCTTGAGCGACGTGCACGGGTTTTATTCCTCGCATCACTAACTTGCCCCAATAGTTCAAATTTTTACACCAATTTCTTTATTGCGGTTCGACAAGGTGGTTCACGACGACCCGAAAATGTTCGAGTTTTACGAACTGGCAAATTTTCGCCATTTTTATAGCGAATTTTAATAATTTCAATGCGTTCTTGAAGCGTGTATCGTTCCATATTTATTAATGGCGTAGTTTCTACTTGTCAAAAAATGGCAGCTTCAAACGTGTCATCTACCGAAATAGCGGGCTATTCAAAATAACACCTCTCATTGGAAAATCCTTTACATACATGAAAAGTCATAAGATCTCTTGTGGACTCGGACTCTGGGTGGTTCGACAGATCTTACACGATGTTGATGTTTTCAATCATGTTCATCCGATGTCGTGTACCCGGTTGATCTTGTAATATGTTGTAAGTCCACCATGTTTCTGTTGAATTTCTCATTAATCGACGATTATGGTAACTGTCAGTTGGTGTCGAGCGACATCCTCCGAAATCAGTCCCTGTTTTGTCAGATATAAATTATTTATTAATTTCCTGTTTGGTAACATTGGGGCGATAATTATTTTTATGCAAATGGTGCAATTAAATTTGATGTCGACATGTGTTTTTTAAATTGTTAATTTCATAAGTAGGCGCTATCGCTTATCGCGGCCTGCTCGGTATTGCGATATTTCTTGGAGTGCGTACTCGCATATTTTTACACGTATGGTCGTAATTAACGAAATTGGGAATAAATCATACCTAGGGCTCCGACGTTTATACACACGTTGAGAGATTTTTGTTACTGAATTCATTTTTCCTAGTCGGAAAGGTTGGGTTTTGAATCTTCTTGCAAACTTCATATACAGAATGATCCTAAATGCTATGTTAATATTTAAGGGGGCGATTCTTATTTTAAGAAGAAACCCTCATATGAAAATACGTCGCAAGTGTATGCTAACTTTTGGAAAACAGGCTGCCAAAGTTTCTTCAGGATAATCTTCATCTATCCTAACATTTCATAGAAATGCTATCAGAAAAAGTTGTAGAGTTGCTTCTATAACGTGAAATGCAGTTTTTCCCAATCTTTTCGGCCGTGTTTTCATGAAAACACAAACAAGTTGAAAATCACCTTGTGAATAGTTTAATATATCCACAATAGGTATCTGAATATACAGGGTGTCCCAAAAATACCACGCGAAAGTGACACTGGAGATAGATTGGCATTAGGTCTATCAGGTAGCATCAACATGACCTCAGTAAAAGTCCGCTGGTTTTCGAGATATCAACACTTTTGTGTATTTTTTGGCAATCTCCAGTTTTCGGTCTTTCATCGCCTAGCATTGCTAGAAATTACTTCAAACTCATGTTTTTTTTACCTGGGCTATCCTGAATAGTTGCTTTGAACAATGAAGTAATAACTTCACCGAGAACTAGAACAAAATCCTCCAAAAAATGCAGTGGCGTAACTAGTCTGACCTGCGCCCCAATGCAAGAATTTGCCGTGCGCCCCTATTCGTAGACTCATTCAGTTTTTTGTGCCCCCCTAAGGCCCTGCGCCCCAATGCACCGCATTGGTTGCATTGGCGTTAGTTACGCCACTGAAAAAATGTCTAACTTGTTGTATTTTATGCCGAAGTTAAAACGTCAACTTAGTTTGACTGACTGCTGTGAAAAAAAATTATATCAGACTGAATTGACAAATAATCTCAGAAACTTGTCCATTTCATGCCCTTTTTAAAATGATACAACACTAAAAAATTTGAATTTCTAAGGTTTTGACTCGAAAAAAATTGGTAGAGTTGTATCATTTTGAAAAGGGCATGAAATGGACAAGTTTTTGAGATTATTTTTCAATTGAGTCTGATATAATTTTTTTTCGCAGCAGTCAGTCAAACTTAAGTTAACGTTTTACCTTCGGCATAAAATATAACAAGTTAGACATTTTTTGGAGGATTTTGTTCTAGTTCTCGGTGAAGTTATTACTTCATTATTTGAAGCAACTATTCAGGATAGCCTAGGTAAAAAAAAACATGAGTTTGAAGTAATTTCTAGCAATGCTAGGTGATAAAAGACCGAAAACTGGAGATTTTCAAAAAATACACAAAAGTGGTGATATCTCGAAAACCAGCGGACTTTTACTGAGGTCATGTTGATGCTATCTGATAGACCTAATGCCAATCTATCTCCAGTGTCACTTTCGCGTGGTATTTTTGGGACACCCTGTATACTCCGTTCACGAAAGGTTGAGCCGTCTGTTGGCCATGGAAATTTGACATATTCCACTGTGTATACTAAAATTTTAGTTTATGTTTTTTATTTTCTTGTCAGATTGATACGCAATGTTGTCAATATGACATAGAGTTCTCTGATAACTCGCAAGCTCGTCGAACGAGGCCGGGTACATTCGGCAACGTTGACTTTATTTAACGTTATGACAGCAAATACTGCCAACTTCAGATAAATAAACAAACGCCTACTATGCGCATTCATATGACCCGAAAAAATGTATTTCAACAACAAAAATGGTCCTCATCTCAGAGCAGAAAGTATTCAGTAATGCGTTCAGCTTTCTTGTGCAAAAATTAACCTACCTTAAAGATTGCATGTTTTGAAGTTTATCCATTTGGTTTTTCCTCTTCTTAGAATAATTATATTCATGCAGAATCACCAAGACCTCCTAAAGGAGGCTGATTGGCTCAATAACCGCTTTTCTACATTCCGATAAACTAGCTCTTTTGTACATAATTGAATGTTTGTGCAAATATTGCACTGAAAGTGAAAATTTTGTGAATAACTCCGGAACTACCTAAAGTCTGCCCACGTTAAAGCCTCCGTAAAAGGTTGCATTAATATGCAACGATAACAAATTAAATTTGAGAATTCTTGTTCAATATTTTCAATTTTGAAGCTATACCTATGTTTTTTTTTGGCTGTTAAACAGAAATTCATCCAAATATGTATGTATAATTAATGGTATTTAAAGGCGCGAGCTCAACGAGCGCGTCAATAGTTTGAGACCACCAATCGCTAGATTTTCCGTCGACCTCATGATGAATTGAGTATAAATTTTTTATTGAAATGTATTTTTATTTTGCACAAGAGATACGTTTGACATAAAATGAATTTCTATGTTCAGTAGAGCTTTAACATTACTTGTATTGCTTCTGAATAATCTAGGTTCGATTGCGTATAGCAATCACGCTTTAAAAAGTAGAAATGGAGCAATAAAATGGATCATTATTGATCGATTTTGTATACGTTGAACCCTTTTTTGAATTTGAGGTCGACGGAAAACATAACATCCTCCATTGAAAAGGGTCATTGTTGTGTTTTTATTTTGAAGTTGATGGATCAACAAATTTAATGAATTTTATGGATTTATGATAGTCAAATAGCCAATCAATCAGTCTTCCTATGAAGTTTTGATAATTGCATGTTAATATACTATCATCATTTTCTCTAATTCTTATTCCTTCCGCGAAGGGAACTCTTTCGAACACAAGCATAATAAATTTCTATGGGAACACAAACAAACCGAAAATTTCACCTGATTTTAGATTAATTTTCTTCATCCCTAATTTACCAGTTCCTTATGCGTAAACGGAGTAACCAACCACCAACTCCACAATATTCGACGCTATTTTTGTGTATAATTAGCACGCATAAATTACAAAAATTATGCGTACTTGCAGTTTTCACTTGCACTAATTACGGGTTTCATATCGTTGTTAGAGTTTTTTAATTGGATATGAACTCATATATTTATGGCATCTTGTTACAAAATGTATATTAATTTTTGTTAATGAGGTTTCTCGTCCTTATACAATAGCTTATTATATTTATTTTAACAACCTCTTAACACATTATTAGTAACCGGTTTCGTTGTATTTCTGTTTTTTTGAGAAGAATCCACCGTTTGTAGGCGTGAGAATTTTTTTTATTTATTAATAATCACCAAACGGAGAAGATAGTAAGATAGTGATACATGGAGCACAAGATTTACCAATTTAATCACAAATAATTTTATATGGGAGTATTTTGATGAAAACATAATGTGTATGAGAGTATTGAATGATGGTTATTTTACAGGTAAACCGGGTTTGCAATCCGAATTAGAATCCTGCTAGAATGATTTGAAGTGATTATAAATGCCAAACACTGAAACGAGTAATAAACATGTGATTTATGATAACCTATTGAAGGTATTTTCGAACAGAACAATACAATAGCAATATGAAATATAATCGGTGAAAAAATGCGAACCTCCAACAACCTCTTCCTATTATGAAAAACATTTCGGAACTTTACCTCATATTTTCAATATGGAAAAACCATAGTTGAGATGATTTTAAATGGATATACAGAGTGACTTGTAGTTATAACTCATTTTTAGAAGAAAAGTTTATATATGCACGAATCTGGAACGACTTCATTACCGAAATACGAGATATCAAAGATCAAGAACAATTTTTCTTCTGTTTTTATATTTCAATATTGACTATTGCTATTGAATTCAAATTAATTCCATTCAAAGAGCTCTGAGTGAGAAAAGATTAAAAATTTCAAGTCAAGAGCGTAGACTTGGAGGTATCCTAGTGAAATTCCACCCCTTTTTGGGAAAGGAATAGCTATTTCGTACATTCAATAGCCCTAATAAAAACCTAGTTAGTTTTTTACAAATCTCATCTCCTGCTTCTATTCAATATCCAACTATGCTAAAGAAATACACTGTTTACGTAACAGTTTTTTCATTTAATTGATTGACAATAAAAATGTTTTTTACAATAATAAACGACCCTAGACTCTAGACATAACTAAAATATCGAACAAGATGATTAAAATGACCGCTAATAGTCATTAAAACAATTGTTACGCAAACTTGTCATTTATTATTACAATGTTTGAGCGTGTGTTTCTCGGAAACGGTAATATCAAATTGGAACTGGAAAAGAAAATTTTAGAAAGCCCTGAGCAGGGGCTTTTGAGCTCGTTCATTCGTAGAGCAATGAGGCTATTACCCCAAAATTTTGTATAGGAGGTTGATACTGAATATAATAATGTAGAATTTCAGCACGACCGGAATAATATAATATTCTGAAAATTATTTATTTGACAATTGAAAAAATTTAATTCTATAGTTCTGATGATGCGATCATTTTGGAATTTCGCATGAACTTTGAGTATATCAGTCTACATACACAAAACAAATTTCACTCGAATCGGATTTCTTGTTATGGAAATATAGAGATTCTTCTTTTCGAAATACCAATTGAATTTTCTATGATTCAGATAATGCGATCCTCCTGAAATTCCGCATGAACATTTAGTATATCAATCTTCATTCACAAAATAAATTTCCCTCGGATCGGATATCATGTTATGGAAATATGAACCAGAAACTGAACGGAATGGACGTCCTATGCCAAACTTTAATTCTGAAGTGTTTTTTACAAGGTAGAAAAATTATATGAAAGAAATGCAACAGAAGCTATAAAGTAAAAATATATGCTTTACTGTTTCGTGTTTGCGTACTTATTAGTTCACTACAAGGGTGTTGATGATTTAGCATATACCACATCAAAAATCAAATTGAATGAACATTTGACTGATTAGGAACTATGAATATACAAGAAATTGCAGCTGGACACTGAAAAGTGTGAAACTATTGAAATTCTTTATGCAGGGCCGTATTCATAGTCATCACTCAAGGTGAGTGTGAGTGTCAGATTGCCCTTGAATAGCTGTAGCCATTTCATTAAGCATACTTATTTAGTGGAGTGCGATTTTTGCCAGCCTCACCTAGAGGGAAGGCGCTAGCACCAATGAATTGAGTATGCTTTATGAAACGGTTACAGCTACTCAAGGGCAATCTTACACCCACACTCACCCTCATCTTGAGGGATGACTATAAATACTGCCCATAATAACACAATTGGGTGTGGAATTTCCTCACCGAATACCACATGGGATAAAAAATAATCCGGAAAGTTTTTCGAGCTCATTAATATTTTGAAAACACTTCTATTAATTTAAATCAATCCACCATATAAGCATGAAAATTTCAAACTTATATTGCATGTGAAAAATAAATAAATTTTCCACATTTAGTCCTATCATTCGACACCAATTAAAACTATTCCAAATGGAACAACAAGCCGGTGTTAAAGGTTTGCATTGGATAAACATTTTCATTTATATTTTTCCTGTTATTTCCAACAGAATTCAAGGTTTTCTGTGCTTTTTATCTTGTTTTCAATTAAACAATTTAAATAATACAAAAAAATATAATGTGTGAACTGGACGATAGTAGGTACATGCATTTGTTCAACGGAAATATAAATGGATGGAATGAAACAGAAAATGCTCACTCACTCTTTATTTATTATCGGAAATGTTCATTGCAGGGAAAATAAATGGTTTAATTTTAGTTTATTTCAATAAAAACATTTTCCCTTCAATAAAAGGTTATTTCAATCTTATAAGAAATTTATTATGCATTTTAGTGATCAATTTATGCTATTTCAATGTGCAACCGAAAAGCATTCAGAAGAACTGCGAGTTAATTCATAACTCTACAGGAACATAGAAACAAAGAAATTTCTATTATGTCAAATGTATATCTTGTCCAAAGAAAGATGTTTTCAATAAAGCATTTATACAAAATTCTTATTGAGGTCGACGGAAAATTTTGTGATCAACTCCGTTATAAATCTAGCAACTTATGGTCTCGAACTTGCTCCACTCACGTGTTATAATATCTTGACCATGTGTGTGACCCACTGTGATTATTACCCTAGTTGAAAACATAACTATTCATGAAGTATAATTTGTCTGAATTGTTACCTCTTCAACTTGAAACTAATTCACAAAATTTGGTGTTGTCAACATACGAGTACAAGGGTGCCCAGAAAGTCTGCACTAAAGGGCTTATTCCACCATTGATATTTTAGGAAATTTTTTTCTGCAGAAAAGTTCTGCTTCGAAAATGAATGGAACTACTCGATCTCAACGAGTTGCTTGAAGCGGTTTGCGTATTTTTAAAAAAAGATCACTAATCATACATAGTAAAAATGTAGAAACTTTGAAAAATGCTGAAAAAAAAGTTTATTCAGATTAATGAAATTTCACAATTTTTATATCATAATTCGGTAAATAAATTCTTTTCCTAAATTCATGAGATCATCTATTGATTTCATATTTTTCGAGACGACAGACCTAAAAACTATACAGTCAAACAATCTTGATTTTTTTTCTACTCAAATTACTCAGAATAAAAAGTGTTCACCAAACTGGACTTATATGGCATTCTGACATTGGACAAAATTGGGTAGAAGGAAAAAACTAAATTGAACCAGAAATATCTGATTCTACAACACTTGTGATAAGAATCATTCTCAGAAGTTTGAACATGCCAATATCACGAAAAATTCGAATATCTCGACAGAAGAGGTAATTTTTAAATTACCAAATTTTGATATCGAGAAGATCAATATTTAAGGAAAGTGCCGTTTGGTGTGGACCTTCTAGGAAACAATGTATAGGGTTTTTCAATAGAGGTGTTATATTCAAAGAACTATGCTATTTTTCAATAAAAATGATCGGATGTTTATTTCATTATAAAGAAGGAGGTATTCCGTTAATAGTAGAAAATAACATCAGGCAAATGATCACCACGACCAGGCTAACAGGACTATATCCTTTTAATGAAATTTTTTATAACCAAATTGGAATGGGCTACGCTTTGTTCTCGATAGCCTCACGAATTCCATTTTTGAGGTAGACCTTCTCTTTAACGTGGCCCCAATGAAGAAGTCGCAAGGTGTTAAATCACAAAATCTCGGTGGCCAATTGTGATCACCTCTTCAAAAGATAACTCGGTACGGAAATTTTTCCCGCAAAAGATCATTGGTTCCGTTGATTGTGTGGCACGTAGGGCTGTCTTGTTGAAAGTAAACGTTGTCCAGATCAATACTATCCAATTTCGGCCATAAAAAATCATTAGTCATCTCTCGATAGCACAATCCATTCACCGTAACTGTTGCTGCAGCCTCATTCTCGACAAAGTAAGGTCCAATGGCCCCGCTGGACCATAAACCGCACCAAACAGTCACACGTTGAGGATAGAGAGGTCTTTCAACAACAACTCTTGGGTTTACCGAGCCCCAGATGCGACAATTTTGCTTGTTGACGAAGCCACCGAGGTGAAAATGAAACTCATCACTCAATATGATTTTTCGATGGAATTTCGGATCATTTTCATGCATTTCAACGACCCAATCAGCCAAGACACGACGTTGTTGATGATCGACCGACTTCTTCTTGTGTTAACTGAACTTTATAAGCCTTAAGATCTAAATCGTTATGCAAAATACGGTGTAATGACGTTTGTGGAATGCCAAATTTCAAAGAACGACGAGGAATGGACAAACCTGGGTTTTCTTCAACACTTCAGGCTACAGCAGCCATATTCTCAGCTGTTTTTGAGCGATGTGCAAAGGTTTTATTCTTCACATCACTAACTTGTTCCAACAGCTCGAATTTCTCCACCAATTTCTTTATTGCGGTCCCACAAGGTACTTCACGACGAACCGTCTTTGCTAAATTTTCACTATTTTTATAGAGAATTTTAATAATTTAAATGCGTTCTTGAAGCGTGTATCGTTCCATTATTATTGATGGCATAGTTTCTACTTGTCAAATGTCAACAAATGACAGCTTCAAACGTGACATCTACCGAAATAGCGGGCTATTCAAAATAACACCTCTTAATGGAAAACCCCTTCCTTCAAAATTTTTGTTTTTATGAGTACCAAACCTGCAGTATAAAACCGTATTTACCAAAATAGACGGTGATATCACGTAAATCAAGGCGTTGTTGTGCCATTGGGCCACTGCTTCGTTTCCCACGTTTAAGCCACCCATCATAGAAGAATAATTAGCAGCATAATGTTTTCCGATCCCAACATCACTAAATTCTCTGCTACGTTATATTTAGAAAGAAAAATGACCCAAGTCTCTGGAACACATTCATAAAAACACACCAAGCGATAAACTATTAATCTCGCCGAAAAGCAGCGTCGTTAGATGACAGTGAAATGAGCAGTTTTCAAATGATCAAATGGCCGAAATGGAGATCAGATAAACCACGAAAAACGTATCATTTAAGGTAGCTGGCATATTAGTTTATAATGACACAGACACACACCATAGATGCAAATGGTTATTATACCCGCCTTTTCTGTGCTCGGCCGATGGTATAGAACCCCTAATCATCAAGCAGGTGCTGGTCGGGCTATTATATTCCAAATTGTACCATTATACGATTGCTGGGTTTATTTGCGGACGAAGACTGGACGTGGTTGTTTGATATGGTAGATTTATCTTTAATGTAGATTGATTTTTGGGTTTCGGTGTATCCCTTGGAATCTATCACACAAAAAAAAACGAGTGACTATTCGAAAGGTACTGGTAAGTTTTGGCAATTTTTGATTGCTCGTTCTACTTAAACGAGTGCAAAAGCAAAATTTTGGGGGGAGGGGGCAAATGTTTCGAAAATTTGCCAACTGTTCATTGATGGCTTGGAAAACTGATGGTGGAAAGGGGTGCTATTTTGGTTTGCGGTTTAATGTTTTTTTTTTCTGGGGCATAAGAATAATAATTTAAAATTCTGTGGTGATACTATTTTAATTTTGTATTACCAGATCAACACAGTCTTCGTCTTCAGGATTTTGCAAAAAAGTGGAAAGACTTTTCACTCGTATAGGATGATTACAAAAAAAATCTATTTAAAAAATCAATCTATAATATCATCCATAGAAATTATCATAGTAAGTTTCAAATTATAAGAAGTTTAGATATAATGCAGTCGAATTGTGCTTTTAGCAGGAAAGTTTTGGGGTAGTTTAGATTTCTTTCATTTTTATGTTTTTTGGGGTGCTGAATCCGAATTTGAGGTTTGCTAACAAAATTTCCAGACGGAACATAGAAAAAAATACAAAAAAGAATGAATCTCATTCTTGGTCAGTTTTTTGCATATAACTCTGACACTATCAACTTTCCTAAAATACCTTTCCATACAAAATGAAAGTACATAAAATTTCCTACAAATTGTACTACCACAGCTTGTTTTGCGACAAACCGTTCTGGTTCAAATAATAGTTGAAAATGAGGTATTTTCTATGTCTCAATAAATGAAAAAAAAATTAATTCTATGGTTCCGATGATGCGATCCTCTTGAAATTGTGCATGAACATTCAGTATATCAGTCGCGATTCAAAAAAAAAATTTAATCGAATCGGACATTTTGTTATGGAAATATAAAGATTCTTCTTTTCAATATTCCAATTGAATTTTCTATGGTTCTGTTCACACTATGGTCACACATTTTGCATAAGGCTTATTATGAGCATCTTGCATTTGGCCGCAACATTTCATTTCGATTGGTCTCGTTTTGTCTGAGATATTGAGGAACAAAAATTTAGAATGGCCTTGTTTTATGAAACAAAATACGGCCATTCAAAATGTTTGTTTCTCAATATCTCAGACAAAATGAAACCAATCGAAATGAAATGTTGCGGCAATATGCAAGATGGTCATAATAAGCTTCATGCACAATTGTGTGACCATAGTGTGAGCAGAACCATAGAAAATTCAATTGGAATATTGAAAAGAAGTGAATTTTTTTTTATGAATCGAGACTGATATGCTAAATGTTCATGCAATATTTCAAGAGAATCGCATGATCGGAACCATAGAATTTAAGTTTTTTTCATTTAGAGTCATAGAAAATACCTCATTTAAAACTATAATTTGATCCAGAACAGGTGGTCGCAGAACAAGCTGTGGTAGTACAATAAGTAGGAAATTTTATGTACTTTCATTTTGTATTGAGAGGTTTTTCACGAAAAGTTGATAGTTTCCGAGTTATAAGCAGAAAACTGCCAAAGAATGAGATTTTTCTCTTTTTTTTGTATTTTTTCAATGTTCCTCACGAAATTTGTTAGCAAACCTCAGATTCGGATTCAGCACCCCAAAAAACATAAAAAATCGAAAAAAAAATCAAAACTACCCCAGAACTTCCTGCTAGGGGTTCTTTTGAGCACAAATTGACTGGACTAATATATCGCTGATCATATTGGAAACGCCCCTAGACCAACTTCATGACAGTGGGGATCATCTAACCCCCATCCTCCCTTGGGCCCGTCTCTGGCTATATCGTTTTGCCCAAATGTCTGTATTTTCGAGTTTTGAGCCGAAACTGGTCTCAAAACATAAGGTTCGACTCCCTGGATGACGAATACGTAGTCAAATTCAATTCTGTCCATGGGGCCAGCCGGTCGGCCGTAAGCACGATAACTTTCGAAGGGATTGTCATAGACACTCGAGATTTTCTGTGTGAGTTCGGTTCCAAAATACCTCGGTTGAGTTTGTTAACCAGCCAAATCGTGCTAGGTGTTCAATAAAATATGGCCATTCAAAATTTTTGTTCCTCAATATCTCAGAAAATACGAATTCAATAGAAATGAATTTTTGCGACCACATTCAAGATACTCATAACAAGCCTCATACCAAATTTTGTACCATAGTGTTAACAGAACCATAAACAATTCATTTGGAATATCGAAAGAAGAATCTTTATATTTTCATAACAGGATATCCGATTCAAGAGAAATTCTTGTGAATGAAGACAGTTATACTGAATTTTCATGGAAAATTTTGTGGCCATAGTGTCAACAGAACCATAGAAAATTCAATTCGAAAATTGAAGAATATCTATATTTCTATAACAAGATATCCGATTCGAGCGAAATTTATTTTGTGAATGAAGATTGATATAAGTACTGAATGTTCACCGAATTTCTAGAGGATCACATTATTTGAACTATAGAAAATTCATTTGGAATAATGAAAAGAAGAATCTCTATATTTCCATAAATAAATAGCAGATTCGAGTGAATTTTATTTTGTGAATGAAGATTGATATCAAGCATCATAACCATACCTTATAAAAGCACCTGTCAGGGCTTTCTTAAATTTTTCCACATCCTATCACTAGTCTCTCAAGTTGTTACAGTATTTTCAGAAATTATCACCTGAAAATCTTTTTCTAAAAGCTACAAATCTCAATCCACTATTTTTTATTGTATGTAAGAAATAACCAAGTCAACGTCTCTTTAATCAAATGAAACAATTGTTATCAAACTTCATTCCCCCATAATAAACCTCATCATTTTCAATTCAATCTTCCTTTTTGTTTGGATAAATTATTCCTCCGATTACACAGAACTCATTTTCATCCAACGGCTATCTATGCATACATGACTTCCTTATTAAACAGAGTGTAGAAGAGTAACACCTGGCCACAAGAAACACCGCAGCTATTAAAGGAATTTTAAATATTCTCATATAGTCATAATGTTGTCTGTGATGGAAGTAACGTATACATAATGTGTGTGTTCAAACAAAACCGTTCATATCACGTGTTGAATGAAGTCTTCCTGTACAAGTGTACAGAGGTTGAATAAGTTACTGCGGTTATTTTCTATTTAATTTAATTTCCTTCCCATGAATTGTTTCAGTTGGAATTTTCTTGGTGGTAATGATCTTAGGTTTTCACTACAAGTATCTACATTTTTTGCCACCACCTATAACGCGATTTTTCCGAAATGTCTGTTGCTTGGATTAAGAGCTGAAAATGGTTTAAGTGCTGATTCACAATGGACGTAACCAAAACGAACACGTAAACGTACTTTGTCCGTAAACGTAATGGTGTTCAGAATGGACTTTGGGCGCAGTAGCAAATTATAGACTAAAAAGATTTCATAGCTTAATTGTTACTTTGCGTTTCAAATTATACTCACCCAACTGAAATACAATACAGGGTGTCCCGTAAAGACCACGTCAAACGAAAATGGAAAGTAGATCAGAATGTGCTCTATCTGATGTGAAAAAATCGTTCCTATAAAAGTCTCACAGTTTTCGAGATATTTGATGTTTTATGAAAATGTTGAATTTTTTCACTTAAAATGCTTTCTCTCTTGCGGAAGCTACAATTAAATACTTTTCGAATCAGTTTTTTCCATAAATATTGTTGAATGATTACTTCAATTCATGCAATGAAAAATAGCACAAAATATTATACAGGGATTCTGAAAAAAAAATTTTAAATTCTTGTTTTGAAGGAAGTGTTTTTTTGTACTGAACTCTATCTGACGTGGTGTAAAAAAAAGACACTAGAGCTTTTCTGCATATTACGTTAAAAAGTTGAACAATTTGTGAGGATTCCGAAAAGGTAAAATACAGGTGAAAAACTTGTTCAGAAAAAAGATATTCGAATGTTTATCGAAAATGGAGCATTTCTGTGAAAAACTGATTTTTTCACATTTTCCACAAATAATTTCATTTTGCAGATTCTGCTGTAACTTATTGAATAATTCTCTTGAAAAATGTCAGTTAGTCCTTAAATTACTTGTGAAGTGAAATTATTCATTAATCGCAATGATATACGTAATAACGCACAGGACCTTCAACATCAACAAATCTATTGTGAAGAAACATTATAAAAATATTAATAATAAAAATTCAGGATTGTTATTAAAGCAAATGCTCAAAATGACCACCCCTTCGCTAATACATTCCCTGCATCTATTGAGAAATGATCTTTTCAAACCATACAAACTTCTCTCCGCTTTTTCGGCCACGAAATTTCACCGCCCCTTCCGATCCACCGGTGAGGATATTTTTGGTTTAAATATTCCTCAACATGACGACTGTAGTGTGCTGGGCACCCGTCGTGTTGAAACCATAGACTACGTCGCATTTCCAGTGGTACATCTTCTAAAAGTAAGGGAACACTGTTCCTTAAAAAATTTAAATAGTTGGTGCCGTTTAACGATTGCGGCAATTCTGTCGGACCGAATATTTTTCCATCGTATATTCCAGTCCATAAATTCACCGTAAATCGATATTGGGATCTATCTTGTTTCATATTGTGCGGATTCTCGATGTTCCAACTATGAAGATTATGCAGATTAATATACCCGTTTTGAGTACAGGAAGACTCATCAGTCCAAAGGATATTATTGAAAAAATCTTGATTTTTGTATGTTTTAGCAACATTTGTCGACAAAATTCTACTCGGGCTTATAGTCTCTTGGTAGTAGGTGTTGAACTCGCTAAATATGGTAGGGGTGATATTGGTGTTTTTTCAGGATTCTATGGGCACTTGATTTTGATATGCCTGTTATGAGCTCTATCATTCTGGTTGATACTGGAGGATTATCTTCGACTTCATTCAAAATGGTGTCATCATCCACGATCGAAGGCCGGCCACTACTTTTACGACTCCCAGGAACTCTTCCTTCGACAATTGCATTATGGTCCAGATAAAAACTTCGTAATTGGGATATCGGCGATTGGGGTACCGCTCTGAATAAAGCCTCAATGCTGCTCTAGCATTAAGACGTACTTCTCCATAAATAAGGTGCATGTCGGCGTATTCTCTTGCAGTGTACGAAACATTTTCTGATGACATTTTACCCAGTATACTGTTACGCATTAACTTCCACTAGATGGACGTTTCCATAGATACCTTAAGTATCTTAAGATTGAATCATTGAATCACATCACATCATATCGATGTTCGAGAGTTCTTTAGGCAAAGAAAAAGAAATAAAAAAACTCAGTGAGTGAATTAGCATCTTAATAACTCTTTATTGATTTGTTGATTGATTATTTTCAGCAGGAAGTACAAAATGAAAGTATTTGTGGAAAATGTGAAAAAATTAGTTTTTCACAGAAATGCTCCATTTTCGATAAACATTCGAATATCTTTTTTTCTGAAGAAGTTTATCACCTGTATTTTACCTTTTCGGAATCCTCATAAAGTGGGCAACTTTTTAACGTAATATGCAGAAAAGCTCTAGTGTCTTTTTTTTACACCACGTCAGATAGAGTTCAGTACAAAAAAACACTTCCTTCAAAACAAGAATTTTAAATTTTTTTTTCAGAATCCCTGTATAATATTCTGAGCAATTTTTCATTGGATGAATTGACGTAATCATTCAACAATATTTATGGAAAAAACTGACTCGAAAAGTATTTAATTGTAGCTTCCGCAAGAGAGAAAGCATTTTAAGTGAAAAAATTCAACATTTTCATAAAACATCAAATATCTCGAAAACTGTGAGACTTTTATATGAACGATTTTTTCACATCAGATAGAGCACATTCTGATCTACTTTCCGTTTTCGTTTGACGTGGTCTTTACGGGACACCCTGTATAAATGCCCAAACTTGTCGCTGGCCCCAAACTATTATTATTATTGTTTTGTCTTTTTACGTCATTTTGACGTATTGGGCTCACAACTCACAGAATGTGAACAAATTTCTAAAATTAACGTTAGAATTACGGACTACCATAAGCTCAACGTAAACGTAAAAATTACAGAGCCTATTGTGAACAGTTCCATATGATTTGCATTGGTTCAACTTTGCGTTTTTCGTTTACGTTTCGGGAGTTTTATGGTTACGTCCATTGTGAATCCAGCATAAAGTGAAACAGTTGCACTCACTGATGAAAAAAATATTCTGGACGGTCGTTCATCCTTAAAACTCTAGTTTCGAAACGGATGGAGCTAGATACTTGAAATTATCATGGTAGGCCAAAGAAACGTAAGGACCATTCGTACACGGGACAACTCGGATGAATAGTTCTCGACTTATGATGATTTGATCTCAAAATATTTTCAAGAGTAGGAATCGAATAATTTAAAAATTATCTATCAAGGTATTCATTGATTTTACAGGGTGTTACATAATTGTATGTTACAACTTAAGGGGATGAATCTACGTATAATTTCGAGAAAAAAGGCCATACAAACAAGAGCTTCGTTACGGAGCTACAGGGTGTTGACATTTCCAAAAAAATTGTTTTTTTCTTTTAACTCCTGTAGTTTCCGAGATATTCAGTTCAAATTTGGAATGCGAGCTATTTTCAACAGTCTTCATCATTGCACGTCCTGAATCTTAGAGAATATACAGGGTGTTTTTTTTCTGGAGCCATGTCTCCTTTTTATCTCTCAAACTTTTTTGCGGTACGCCACTGGTCAGCGTAAAATCAATTAATGATATCTTCGTTCAATTTAGAAACCTTTTTGATTCGTGTAATATTTTCGCGCCTTCAACCGTTTTCGAGTAAAAAATTATTGAACGATTGTATGCATGCGCTGATAAGCTCAAGTTGAGTCTCAGGTGACGAGCTATCAAAATAAAAGCAAATTTTGGGCATACCTATCGAGTATTTCTATTCTTTTTTATTTAGCGAATAACATACAATCGTTCAATAATTTGAACTCGAAAACGGTTAGAGATACGAAAAAATTACAGGAGTCAAAAAGTTTTCAAATTGAACGATATCAAAAATTGATTTTTCGCTGACCTGTTGCGTACCGCAAAAAGTTTGAGAGGGAAAAAGGAGACATGGCTCCGGAGAAAAAAACACCCTGTAGATTCTAGTTAGATTCAGGAAGTGCAATGATGGAGACTCGCATATCTCAATAACTGCAGGAGTTATGAAGAAAAAACCAATTTTTTGTTGGAAATTTCAACACCCTGTAGCTCCGTATCGTAGCTTTTACGGACCCATTTTTATAAAAACTTTTTTTTAAAAATTACATGTACATTCACCCCCTCAAGTTATGACATACTATTATGTAACACCCTGTATATATTGTTGTTAAGATTTGAATTGATGAATGAGATTAATGAAACTAATATAGCTTCAGCATATTCATTCAATACTGATTGATTTCATTGGCAGATTATATTTTTTTGGGTAAATCTTCAAAATTGATATCTTTGTTCTGATGGCGATGATGAATCAACAACATAATTACTCAACAGAAATTTTGGACATTCCCCACTGTCAAATAATACACTACAACTATCACAACTTCTCAGGTAGGCATATAAAGGTGTTCTGGAAGTCTGCCAGTCCAAAAAAACTATTGTCAGGCGTGTTGCTTATAATATTTTTTCGGCAATTGTATAAAATAATTCTATTGCTGCTTCTTTTCATATTTTTTGCGTATAGCGCTCAAAGAACATGAGAACCTAATTCCATATGAACTGCGAGCCGTTATTTATTTCTTCCGTAATGATCAACTCTATAACGTGATTCTTCCCGGTCTAGTCCAGTACGCACTTTCCAGACTACCGGAAAATGCAACTTTCTCAGAGAAAAAGCATCCGGAAAGTTAGTACATCACTGAAATTTTCAATATTTGCAATTGTATGGAATGGTGATTAGAAGAAACAATTAGTGTTAGCCAATAAAAAACTGCTTAGTAATACTACCATTGTCCGAAAAAATCATGATCTCGATCAAAAACTTCATCGTATTAAAATTACAAATTCCGTAAATTGTATAATACATTCTAACAGCTCCTCCTAGTCGTATATCACATGAATACTGACAAATATAAAATAATAAACTATTCGATCAAATTACCATGTGAAACTCATAAGTCATAATTAATTCTCTCACAAATTCGTGAAAGCCATGAAAAATAACATAATGGGCGCTTTTAATACACTATCTTTTGTACTATCATTTCTTCCTCTACATATTTCAGGAGCGAATTACTAATTAGAATCCAATTTGAATAATATCTGAGCTGGGCATCATCTCAACACGAGCATATTCATGAGTATACCATTGCTCATCTACCTTCACTCGAAAATGTTGTATATTAAAAGTTTTGTGATGAGGAGATAATGGAAAACTATCAGATAAATTTCCGAAAATTGGGCACATTTTAGAATAAAGTAACTATAGATCAACTTTTCCACCTGTTCAGTTCCCATCCTCGCGGAAGTATTTATTCAGAAAAGAGTTCAGAATTATCTTCAATTGAAGTGAAAATTCCGCATCTGTAATTTTAACCTATCACAAAGTTTATTTTTTACAAATTACCATCGCTACGGTTGATTTTTAGTGTAAATTTCGTCCTCGTGGCTACCCAACAGCGAATTATTCTCGAATTTTTTTGACGTTTTTAATGATTTTCAATTGAATGAATTATATGTATATGTCTATTGAAATATAATAAAGTAATTTTGTGCGGAATTCTCTTACCGAAAATCACTACACCTTTTTCAATAATTGTAATTCAGAAAACGTAAAATGTAATTCAGAAAGAAAATTGAATTTCAGAATAAGTAAATTGTAATTCAGAATAGTGAATTTAAATTCAGAATAAGGAATTTGAATTTCAGAATAACAACGTTATATTCAGAAACGGTAACTTGACTTTCAGATTAGTAATATGTAATTCAGACATAGGAACTTGTAATTCAGAAGAAGAAAATTGTAATTCAGAAAAAGCATTCATATATTTGTCCCCTGCTTACTACCGTTGTAATATATTTTCTGAAATCGAATTGATAAGTTCTGAATTACAATTTCCTTTTTCTGAAATTCAATTTGCCGTTTCCGAATTACAAATCTGTTTTTCTGAATTTTAATTTCCTAATCTGAATTTCAATTTCATTCCTCTGAAATTAAGTTAACTATTCTGAACTATTCTGAACTACATATACCTATTCTGAAATACAAGTTCCCTTTTCTGAAATTGAACTTTGATTTTCTGAAGTAGAACTTTAAAAGGTGTAGAGGTCAAATAAAATCCGGGAAAAAATTTGACCTCTAGTTACAATTACAATTTTCTAGCCTCTAATTAAGTTTTTCAATCTCTCGAAATTTTATTGGGCGAAAATATGATTTCTGTTAATAAAAATGATGCAAGTTCAAATTAATTAATTTAATAATGTATCAGGTTATAAAAAGATTTTAACGACTATTTAATTAGCTTCAAATTGTTGAGAACGTTCTGAGAACTAGGTTTAGAGCAGATGTTAAGTTTAAAAACGGCTGAAAACATTCACAGATGATTATAATAAAATAAGATATTATAAAGATATTAAAATATACTGTGGGTGACAGTTGTTGAACACGAATAATACGGAGGCACTAACTCACGCCTAAGGTAGTAAAAACTAACCAAGTGTGCCCTGAATTCACTATACAGTTAGTTTATTTATGATGTTTAAAATTTCTTTCTGATGCAAATTGGTGATGGAACTAGGAAACCAAAATGCCGTATTATTATTATTTATTGTATTACGTCGCATTTCATCGAAATCAGTGAGAGGAATTCTTGTTTTTTCTGCTATACCTACCAGTGCCCTTGCATATTTTGAAATGCACCTTTTTCATATGAAAATTATTCAGCTCTTATGATAATTACATAGAATTGGAGTATACATAGGGTAAAAGCTATATCGTGATTGACATTTTAAGGGCTTGGATACTTTCAGTAGGCAAATTCGGTGCCTTATTTTACTGTAACACCATGGTTATCATTACGGAAGTATAGTTGAATGTTGCTGTTATGGCATTACCTTCAAACTTTCAATAAATATCGATTGAATATTTGGGGAGACACCAATTTCGTCGAAATTACATATTTGATAGTCATTGACATACTTTGATAGTGATTGACTTGACAGTATGATAGTCATTTATATAATATCACCTCACTCTTTAATCAATTTTGGGTATGGTATCATCCTTCTTCCTCCCACTCATACATCTTCATTAAATGGGTGAATGGAATATTCATACTAAAAATACTAGAGGAATATAAATTTTAGACAATTTCATTCCATATAAATAACTAATAAACAAAAAGTATTAGTGATCTTCACATATACGAGTATACCGATGTAATAAACTATTAGTATCTACTATCTAGGGTTTTTTCATCACATATTTCATGAAAATTTATTTCTTTTTGGGTCAAGTTCAATTTCGTCTGGTTATCATTATGAAAACACTATTATTAGATATTTGGCGCGGGATTTTGCAGTTGTGTCAATAAGTGTACCTATATGTTAGAGTTTCTTTGAGGACTGCACATAATTGCGTATATTTTTCAATTTTGTTCTGTTTCATATTCGTTAGAAGTTTTCTATTGTTTGAAAGGTTCCGAGGAATATTTAATGTAAGTAAACCCTTCCATGATTTATACGGGGACGTTATAAATGATGATGATGGTTGAGTTCGATATGAAATTTCCTTCGGATATTAGGGATTTGATATGAAATCTATTCGAAATTTATATTAGAGCTGATGCAGAATTTTTCAGCTTGGTCTCCGGTTGGCGTATGAACGCTGTGAAGATGTAGCATCGGTTTTCAAAACAGAAAAACATATAAATATTCGTGTTTTATTAAATTTTAGCGATCACAAAGTAAAACTAATTAAATTGGTTCGTATATTCGAGGTCTCTGATTTTAGAAAACAATTTTTTGTGATTTCGAACGATATAGGTAGCATTCGTTTAGGTAGAAGCGCTTGAATTATTCGCCAAAAGGATCTTCAATCAAACAAGAAGCTGCATATTATCTTATTTCAACAAATTATTTCAAATATCTGGATATCCGCAAAATCTATGCATTGATTCTAATCTCCCAAATCAGTTCTAGATTTCGATTGGCCTTTGAGGAACTCGTGGAGGTTTTTTTAAAATGAACTTGCGCATTCAATAATCTAGTTCAATTCAATTTCATCTTCATATTCCATATGACTGGAAGTTTTATACAGGGCTTAGATAAAGTATGGAACCAAATGAATACCTTTCAAACGAAAAGGAAAATATGTATGAAATTTTGCAGGTGAATTCCATGTCGCAAAATGAATCTGATCAATTTTTTGTTGATAAAATACTTCCGGTTGAACTGGAAACAACTGTGATTGTTTTATTTCTACTTCATCACAAAAACTAAATATTCTTTACCTTTTACTATCCATCTTTAGTTCATTAGACCAACTAAGAGGATATATCTTCGAGGTCCAAATACCTTCTACTGTTCGTGAAAACTTTCTTTTCTCTTGAACGACTTTCGGATATGTCAATCAGACCATTTTGAAGGTGCCTTTTATGTTATTGTATTGACTGTTCCAAAAATGTAAGTAATTATACTACTACGAGTTGTCCAAGTATATACCCTCTATTAGGCAAACATTTCCTTCGAACTTGAAACTGAAACACAGAAATCATCTAAATGATTCAGTGAACAAATTTTATGATATCGTATTACTTGTACATATATAGGGAAAAAAATCGATAATAAATAGTATGTATTCAAATTTTTCATAATGATTTGGATTGTATTATTTATTGGTCAAGAAAACCACTGAACGTTTCGCAAATAAATCTAACGATTCTAACGAAAAATTCTTCTGTGGTTCCATAGCATTGAAATTTTTGCCAGATGACAAATCGCTAGATTTCACTTCACTTAAATCCCACAAGATCAAGATGCTTTGTGACATGATGCAACTAAACACAGGTAAAGAAATACAACTGGTTCACTTTCGAGTTAAGCTACATCCCAAACATTCCCCTCAAACTGATTACTCTTAGATATTCTGGTGACGTTTTAAAAACAATAAAAATTTTGAGTTATAATGAAACGTTGGCTCAGGCGCCAGCTACCATGACGTAGGTACCTGGGATTTGAGCTGAATCCCCATGGAGTATTAATAGTTGGACAAGAATTTCAGATGACGAAAAATATTATGAATGGATTTGATTCTACGGTCTTCACCCCCTCAGGTCACTCAGTTGGTTTCTTTAATGTTAATGACTGATCACGAGAATTCTGGATAATAATTAAATATTAAAATTTCCACACATGACTTTTGAAATGGGCTTTTTGGGTGGTATTATTATATCAAATAATATCATTGTTATGTCTCTTGCGCATTGAAACATGTGGGTTGACGACCACACGGATATAAGCAGTAGGCAAATTAAATAAAAATGTAACTGAATGTTTCGTAATTGAGAGGATAGACGACAAAAAGAGAAACACTATTCAGTATCAATTTATACGTTTAAGCTATTGCAATTATAGAAATTAATCTTAAATATCTCCACTCAAATAACTTTATAATGAAACTTTCAGCTTTTGTTTCCAGTGAAAATTTGTTGTATAATGGATTTTATCCACTATTTTATAAGCCATCCAATAAAAGACAAAATAATGATGTCAGATGCTTCACAGATTCAGCTTTAATATAATATTCTTTGAATTGATATTTCTTCAGTATTCTAAAGTACTCCAACTAACAAATATGGGTATACCTTCAGATATCGATTGAAATATAATCTGGGAGGATTCTGCATTTCTAAAACACTTTTTAGGACTCCTAGTCTCTGAAACAGAAATAATTAAAAAAATTTTAATTAAGATGAAGTGCTCCTGCGAAAATCTTTGCACTTATTTGTCAGGAGCAAATTGGTTCTTAAAAAATTGTTGCCTAACCATAAAACTGAAAAAAAAGAAATAAATGAAAAGTATAATGTAACGTTTCGGTGTCTATATCAGACACCTTTTTCAGACAAACTTGTAAAATCTTCGGAATTGTGTTTTTTCATTTGCATCTCAATTAATTTTTTTAAATTTTTTCTGTTTCAGAGACTGGAAGTGAAAACCTAAAAAGCTTTTTAGACATGGGTTTACCTTGTCAATCAAGAGCCCAATCTACTTTTATCGTATCAATTAAAGCAACTTTCATTACAAAATATTCAATGACAAGGTCTCCAAAAATTTCTCATGTGTCAACATGACTCATTCCACGCTTGTCATAGAAGGGTTTTGTCGCCCAATTTTAAAGTATCGCGTATAATGGCTATTATTAACTCGGTGATTTGGGCCATTAGCCTACGGCTCGTAGCCTAAACTCAACCTCGTGAATAATAGCTATCATTATACGCTCGTTGCATAATATTCTATTACTAAACATCCTATTTTTGCACAGAAAAAAGCACCATTATTTTTTTTGAATAGAAGTTTATAGCAAAAAATTGTGATCAATTCAGAACGAAAATGAATTCTGAACTCATGGAAATGTATTTTCACTCCTATAACCAGAGGGGCCTATTGCACTTTTCAAATGAATAATGTTGCGCGAAACGCATGCATAATTGAAAATGCAATGTGGAAACGCAAGTGCAAAGTGAACACTTCGCAGAAATTAAATCTTGGGAGAAATGTTGTAACATAATTAATTTTCAATTTGCAAATTTGTCAGGATGCAAAGTGCAAAGTGAAAACTTGCAAAGTATTTTGGTGCAATAGGCCCTTGGAGATAATTTTGAGCTATAATTTTTAAAATTTTTGTACATGTCAATAGAAATGAGAGCACAATAAACTTCGATTACTATGAAAAGATTCGTGGTCATATCCAATTCTGTTCCTATAGGATTGCAGGAAGAATTGACCCCCTCTATACCTTCCTAATCATAAACCACAGAAACGACCACAGCAAAGAAATTTCAAGAAAGATAAATGGAGATTACACGCTCCATCAACTAATTCCCATTCCATATCCAAACCGTTTTGTATTACTTATCAGCAATCTGTAATAACTCATTGTTCGACTAAATACAACAACAACTGGTTAATATCTCATACCGAGTCCATTCATAGAAAACAATGCGTCAGTCTGGCCCAGAATTCAAATGAACTATTCTCCTTCACGATTCGACTTAGACTTTGAGACAATGGCGTCATACATAAGCTACATAAACTAGAATTTTTCTGTGATCGTACTTCTATCGAACGAATAAGGTGATCTGAATACTGATCAGGAATTTATTGACTAATCCGAGCTTAATTATTGGGTAAGTGACTTACAGGTGATGGATTTTTATTGGTATTGCATTTGGATGAGACGGATTTATTAATGTTGTCTGAGGATTTACAAGCACGTAGGAACTGGACAGATTGTGTCAGGGTTGCCAACTGTGTGGTATTCTGGGTAGTTGTATCCCGAATGTGTGGTCCTTTTGGATAATTCACGGAAAGGATGAATATTCATCTCATCTGCCTTGGATGTGACTTCAATAAAAAATATGGATGATTATAAATTATTTACTCCATCTATGGAGTTACTTTGAGACTACAAGTGTGTCTTCATGATAATACATTGCGTTATATAGGATGGGGTACTCCATTCAATTCTAGTCCATTCTGGAATCATTGTCATCCAAGGAAGCTTGAAAAACTAATCAGGTTGGTAATAGCTCCTTCAGTAATTTTGGAGTTGGGGAATTCATGTTGGAGTTGGAAAAAAACACAGAAAATATATTCAAATTTGGACTATTTGTTTTGTTTTGATTTGGACGGCGTTATGCAGGAAGCTACCATCTCTCAATAGTTACCAACTGAGATATCCAGCTCAGTTTTTATGAATTATTCAAATATCTTATGAGCTGCTCAGGAGTTTTTTGATAACTTTTTCGAATTATCGATTAGATTCTGTCATATCTCATGTGTTTCATTATTCATACATGTCAAAAAAGGCACAAATTCATCATTTCTGAGGGGTTCGTAGAATTATTTTCTAAGGCCTTTTCTGCAAATTCTCTTTCGGGATGACCACAGTGGTACTGAATCGATAAAGATTTCTTCAGTAGGTCTAATTCGATAAGATTTTTTTTATGAGATTGAGAAGAATCATCAGCAAAATGGCTCTTCTTTATCAATTTCGATTGATTTTAATGCAACAAATCGATGGTATCCAAATCTATATTTTTAAAAGAATACGAAATGAAAATTAGGTAAGGTTATTATGTACGTATTCTGAAGAATCTCATATAACAAGATGCTGATAGCTACCAACTCACTTGAATACACTTGTATAACCAAATTATATCAAGCCAGATGGAAAATTTCTGCAAATTGAAGAAATGATCAAAATGAAGATGTGGGTTAGCTTTTTATGAATTCAACGAGTAAAATATTCGATAACAATTATTCACATGCAACTCAATTTCAAGAATACTGTGCGTTGGAAGCTTTCTGCATAACAACGTCCAATTGAGCTCTCCTTCTACTTAAACGAGTGCTATCGTTTTGCCCAAATGTCTGTAATTTTCAAATTTCGAGCCGAAAATGGCCCCAAACGTTAGGGTTAGACTGTCTGATGATGAATTCGTGGTCAAATTAAATTCTGTCCATGGGTCCGTCTGGTCGTCCGTCCGTCTGTTAGCACAATAACTTTCGAAGGGATTGTCCTAGAGACTTGATTTTTCAGGATGAGTTCAGGTCGGTTAAGTTTGTTAACCGTTAACCATAAAATATGGCGATTCAAAATTTTTGTTCCTCAATATCTCAGAAAATACAAAACCAATCAGAATTAAATGTTACGGCTGAATGCAAAATTTTTTGGCTATAGTTTGAATATAACCATATAAAATTCAATTAGAATATTGAAAAAAATCTTTATATTTCCATAACAGAATAAATATCCAATTCGAGTGAAATTTAAATTGGGAATGAAAACTACTATCTACATTGAATGTTCATGCCATATTTCAAGGGGATTGTGTCATGAGAACCACAGAATGTAATATTTTTAATTATGTATTTATTTTTCACATATTTCATTTTTTGATAGATTTCATTCATGTTGTTCAATTTTATTATTATTTAATCCTCATTTCGTTTTCTTTCTCTGTTGTCATTATTGATTTCGAATAAAGTTTAAATTATCAAAATCTTTACAGTCGAAGTCTTCTTATCGCAGGAATAATATTTGAAGTCTGACCCAACAAATTATCGTATTTGGAGTTTTCATTTCAAGCTCTATCGAAATCTTCAAAAATATATATGGCGTAACTTTACTCATGTCTTATATGTGAAAAGTTCCCGCAATAATATTTTCACAGAAATGAATAATTTTCTTCAGAAGAAAAGTGACAGCGAGAACCACCCAGTAACTATGAACTAACTACCTAGATGCACGTGTCTCAAATGAAATTTTATTTTTTCATTTTCCTTAAAAATTTGCTCCCGTACACCGATATCTTTGTTGTTCATTGGATTTTCCGTTCAAAACTGTCGAATCCAATCAAATCAGGTGTAATAAATGTTACCTACTTGCTTATACGAAAAACAATATTCGGATTTTTTTATTTCTGATTTTTTCATATTGTGCAGAATCATTTTTTTACAACTTTGACCCCCAAATTTCATCCACTTCGTTATACATCGAAAGAAATAATGAATAATTTCGAAAACGCATCCATTATTTCTGAGGAATCATTACGTTTTATGATCGCCGAAATCGTAATGGCGTAGCTGGTTATTTCGAGACATTCTTTTCTCTCAGGTTACATGAAAGGTAACTAAAACCAGACGATTAGAACGATTTTTCAGCCTCCCGTTCAGCGGCATCATAAAATTTTCTTGAGTGTACGGTTTCAAAAGAATGCACGGGTTTTTCAATTAGAAGTCTACATGTCGTGCTCTGGATAGTAAAATTTCGGGAATAAATATTCGGTTTCGTCTGACGGCGCCAAAGGTCAGTTTACCTGACGTTTGGTCAACTGTTCAATGACGCAAAAAGCACTAGAAATTTTAAGGCAACTTACGTATTTGAATATTGCCTATGAGGAAACCGAAAAAAAGTGGAATATGAAGACTTCACATCATCAGTTTACTGCAAAATCTATTCAATTTCATTAAAATAGACTTTTTGCGTCAAGTTTCGAGAAAATATTGTCAACCTGCAATCATTGCTGTTTTATAAAAATATAGTGGTAAACTAATTGACGCAATCCTCCAAATTATTTCTCTGCTACAAATAAACAAATGTTTAATCTTTAATGTTTTCTCGGGAAATTTGATTTTTATTATTTCTGCTCAAGTGATGTTCTGTACAGGTCATTGTTTTGTTATTAGGCTTCAGAATATAAGAATAAATGCAAATTATCTTATTTTGATGAGAAGGCGGAGAAACAACTCGTCTTTCGAACAAGACTGCTCTGAATTCGAAGGTATACTCTTGTTGATCTTCCGATCCTGATTTTCTAAACATTATAGTTTTTAATCTATGGAAGATACTTATACAGGGTGTTTCATCATAAACTGGACAAACATATATTTTCGTGTAGAGGACATCGGGATAATCATTTTTGCCTTATACAATATATCCCGTTTTCGAAGCATAAGCGAGATACAGGGTGTCAAACGTAATTTTTGAGCAAGATTCTTATGAGTGTGGTCAGTTATGTAGAACACTTGGTGTAATGGTTTTTGGTCAAATCTCAGTATTTTTGGGTTTTCTATTCAGAAAAGTTGACGAACTCCGAAAAAAAATTTACAAAATGGCGGAAAACCTGCAATGTTCCAATATTTTTTTTGCGGTTGTCAAATTGACCTTTATTTTCTGAATGAACATAATTTTCTTAGAATTTTTGTGAAAAAATGCCATTTCCCTATTTAATACCTACGTTGGTTCGAGTCCCAACTAAGTTTCACTGTTTTTTTTCGTTTAAATTCATCTAAAATGTTAAGACATGCCAATAATTTAATTATTTAGATTCTAGAACCCAAAACAATTTTATTTTCAATATTTCAGAGGTCCGAACGAAACATTTGAATGACTGTAGTAACGAAACCGTTCGATATTTTACGATTCTGTTTTCATATTCGTGATTGATAATTCAAGAAGTACAATTGTACAAAATTTCATCCGTTTCGAGTGAAATTTTTTCATCGCTGTAGACATGTAAAAAAAATTGTGTTCGATTGTTGAAAAAAAATTTTCACAGAAATTCTAAGAAAATTATGTTCATTCAGAAAATAAAAGTCAATTTGACAACCGCAAAAAAAAATTTGGAACATTACAGGTCTTCCGCCATTTTGTAAATTGTTTTTCGGAGTTCGTCAACTTTTCTGAATAGAGGACCCAAAAATATTGAGATTTGACCAAAAACGATTACACCAAGTGTTCTACATAACTGACCACACTCATAAGAATCTTTCTCAAAAATGACATTTGACACCCTGTATCTCGCTTATGCTTCGAAAACGGGATATATTGTATAAGGCAAAAATGATTCTCCCGATGTCCTCTACACGAAAATATATGTTTGTCCAGTTTATGATGAAACACCCTGTATATTTAGAGCAAAAAAATTCATCGAGAAAATCATTTGACCTAGTATATCCAGTATTAGTAGCCGGCGGTGAAAAAAAATTTTTGTTTGAACCTCAGAGTAAAACATTAACATAGAGATGCCCCTACGGCCTACGCGTGAGTAGTACTGCATTTTAATCAACCAAGCATTAGAGTGATATGGAAAGCATTTCATTGCCGCACTGGGGTGAAGTAAACAATAGGTTAGATATGTACGAGTATTCATTTACTGAATATAATACAACATTTTCGTAATTTTGCGACGATCCCCCCCCAATTTGAAGCAGTTGAACAAATGTCTATGTAGTTGGTCTAGAGGCGTGCCAAATATTGATCAGAGTTGGTAAATTCTCGAAGCAGTTGACAAAATTTCGAAGCAGTCGGAAAAAAATCGCGAAACAGTTGGCAAACTTTCAGAACAGTTTCAGAGATTCCAATTAAATGGGAGTATATATTCCGAAATATTTATTTCATAAATTATTAATGAATTTGACTGCTTCAAAAAAAGTTTGAAATTTCGAACAGTATAGTTTTTGCGTACCTACTTGTTTCTAGAGGAACAGCGGTGCGGTCGTTTTACCCAAATGTCTGTAATATTCGTTAATGGAATCCGATCAATGTCAAACTTATTATGAACTACGTCAGCGACGAGCATATTCGTGCTACATTTTGTCAGAATCGAAACATCAAAAGATTTTGAGAGATATAATTTCTGGCTAGTGTTGCTGGTCTAGAATTAGACACACATAACCAAATTTTCAAGATAGGTTTGGGACTTGAATATCTCATTTGAGTTCTTCAGCGGACCAGATCGTCAGTTCAGTAGTTTCGAAGTTATTGTCACTGAAATATTTTCCTTATCTTAATAACTGCTCACCTGTCGATATGAAATTCAGAATTAAAATCCGAATTCATGAGGTGCTCATGACCGCTAAATTGCATGAAATTGAAATAATTTCACGTTTTTTTAAAAAAAATTGTTTGCAGAACACACTAATAATTTAAAAACTTGATAATTTTCTATGACGATGATATAATTAGTGAATATCTTCAAATAAATTTCTGTTGTAATAATCATATACGAGTCAAAAGTCTTTTCATTTTCATAATATTTTTTTCAAAATCCTGAAGACGAAGAGTGTGTTGATCTGGTAATACAAAATTAAAATAGTATCACCATTGAATTTTAAATTATTATTTTAAATGCTCTCAGAAAAAAATATTGAATCGCAAACCAAAGTATCACCCCTGTCCACCATTGGTTTTCCGAGCCATCAATGCACATTTGGCAAATCTTCGAAACTTTGCCCCCTCCCCCAAAAATGCTTCGGCCCGTCCCTGGCGTAAACGAAATTATGTATAATTTTGTTCATTCAATACGAAATATCGATATATATATATATTCTTTTGAAATCAAGAGCTAACATAATACAATACATAAAACAAAAATAAAAATCCCTAACTGAGGTTGGTGCAAAACGGGGAACCATACTATTTTTTCGTATGATACCAGAGCTCAGGGAAAAACCCCGGTAGAAAAAACCCTGTCTCGCCGTTTCAACAAAAATAACACTTAAAAACTATTAGAATATTGAAGGTTTTCTTCTTTATTTAGTCCAAATGAACGATAACCCCTCTCCAGGATGCCTTCGGAATTCTGAAACTGAAACGAAAAAATCAAAGCAGAAAAAAGAAACAGAAAAATTAAATGATTAAAACTCTATTAAATCGATTTAAAATTAACAACCCAATTCAAAAACGACTCGGTAATTTCATGTATAGCTCTCAAGCCATCCTGAAATTTATATATGGAACAATTATTTATCAGGTGTTCAATTGTCTCCTCTGCTTCTCCGCATTCGCAACTAGGACTCTCAACTGAATTCCATTTGAAAAGCATACTATTGCAACGTCCATGACCTGTTCTTATACGATTAAGAACAGTCCATATTTTCCTTGGAAGATCAAATCCAGGAACTTTATTCAGAGTACCTACTAGCCCCTTTGGGAAATAAATTTCATTCCAATGTTTTGAAGGTGGATTCGTTGGATTATCATTGTGGAAGAATAATCCCTATATTCTTTTGATATTCTAGCCTGTTTACGGTTGGAATCAAACAAAACGAATTAAGATTAAATGTTTCAGGGGGTCACCGCAGTTCCATATAATGAATACATAAAAAACGAAATGTAACAAATAGAACAAACCACGTGAAACGGAAAATCAGCTTCAAACATAGTCGGAACAAAACACTCCTAATTAAAACAAATTAAAAAATATGCTATGCCGACTGTAGAATAGAACAACCTTCCGTTTGTTATAATATAATACAATCTGTATTTTTATATCTGATGTTGAAAATATGTTATCTGGCAACGCAAACGGCAAAAGATATACCTTATTTCTTGTTTCCAGCAAATCTTTTACGTATGAGGTGAATAAAAGGGGCATTATCATATTATAATTATTTTCCTGTTGAACGTATAGTTATATTCGAGCTGACACATCCGGCAGGTAGAGGCTTGTTAGATGAATTAGATTAATATTTTAATTATGGAAATGGAGTTGGGGATGGACCTCCATTTTTCGACACGCAATAGAGGTTTGCGTCCTCACAAGTGTACAATTTGTCGGGAATATGTTACGTTTTTGGTTGATTATTCTTTACATAATTACGATCATAAAAATCTCACTTGATAATTACTCAAAAGGTGTGAATACAAAAATATTACCTCAACACTTGCAACCAATATGAGATGTCATAGGTTATATTTCCATCTATAACCATATTTGTAAAGATTTAAGGCTGAACATATACCGTTGATATTTTTTCATAGGTATCAATATTTTCCAACATGATGGATATGAAAATTATCGGAAAGAACTGACCCTGACGTGCAGTCAGAAATCTTTGCTCGCTGGATCGTATTCGAAAAACGATCATTCTCATTCTACTATTCTAAGATGTAAGATACTTTTGCACGCTTTTTTGTATTGAAAAAATGATACAGCTGACCATGAGCAAGAGTATAATGTATATACAGGGTGTCAGTAAACAAATGTCAGGGACATAGGGAGATGATCCCTCGATGAAAATAAGCAGGGGTAGTTCATATAAATTGTTTTCGAAATCGATCCCCCTCCCAAGATACAGCCTGTGGAAGGCGATGACGAGTTGACATTTTTAAATTTTTTTACGGCTTCTTAAAAAAACTGAATCATAAAACAATACATGTTATGAAGCACTAAGTAGATGTTACTCACACATTTTTTTTAGATCTTAATTTATTATTAGGGGTTGAAAATAACAACCCTCTATGACTTTCGTTCAAAAATTGTTTTCGAGGGATAGATTTTCGAAAAATAAAATTCTCTTGTGGTTTCCCATTCAATTCTGGAGAAAAAAAGTCTCCTGCAAAATTTCGATTCAGTCGATACTTTTCTGGGAAAAATTAGAATAACTTACAAGCAGTTATGATCACTGTTCATTCCATTTCATCGTATAAGTATTCCATGGAATGAATATTCTAAGATATTGTACTTCTATGACAGGAGATGAAGATGTTCTCTAAATCTTTCTGAAGGTTTAATTACTAATTTCCGAAAGAAAATTAGATCCGTAATAGTTTAATTAAACGAATAGAACTTTCTTTCGAATAATAAGCATATAATTGACAGAGCATAAACAATATCTTAGAATATTCATTTCATAAGAGAATTTTATTTTTCGAAAATCTATCCCACGAAAACAATTTTTGAAAAAAAATCATGAGGGGTTGTTATTTTCAACCCCTTATAATTAAGTTATTGGATCAGAAAACATTTTGTAAGTAACATCTACTTAATGAATCATATTATTTATAGTTTTATGACTCCTAAAAAAATCAAAACTGTCAGCTCGTCTTCGCCTTTCAAAGGCTCTATCTTGGAACGGTGATCGATTTCGAAAAAAAATTATATGAACGCCTGCTTATTTTTATCGAGGAATCATCTCCCCAAGTCCCTGGCATTTGTTTACAGACCTTGTATACATTCTACTCTTGCTTATGGTCAGCTTTATCATTTTTTAAATACGAAAACAGCGTGCAAAAGTTTCTGACTTGTTAGATGTTGATAATACAAAATGATTTGATTAATATCACGATGCTCATAAAAGATCACCTCGAAGAATTTGAAATGATCGAACAACACCGTTATATCACTTTTTACCAACTCATCAATGTATTTCTGTCGTACTAATAATTCCACAAAGATTATGAATACTTTAAATTATTCAATTTTTCCTCTTCTTTTTTCATTTCTATTTTGTCCATTTTCTCCGACTTCCGTATAAGTGTTATTGTATCACTTTCTGCGAACTTATCATCATATTGCTGCCGTACCTGCTATTAGGCTACGAGGATAATAAATACTCACATACTTTCCTTAAATTATTCAGTTTTTTCTTTCCTTTTTTATATTTTCTCTATGTTATTCAACTCTGGTACAATTGTTTTCGTATCGTTATTAAATACCTTAATATGAAATTTTGAACCTAGATTCACGAAAAACAAAATTTTGAATTGAAAACTGTCGCAGATCGATTTATTCTATCATCTTTTCAGATATTCAGATCCCATGCCTGAATTATTTAAAATTTCGAATTTCTATAGGTCATTTTCTAATAAGTTGAAGGGTTTACGGGCGGCCGGGCAGGCTTTCAGTTGACCTTAATTTTTTCATCAGGGAGTCCAACCGAGTCAGTTAAAATCAATTCCAGCTCAGAAGTTGAAACTCACAGGTGTTCAGACAAAATTGTACAAAATATGCAATGTCATATGTTCAAACTTAATTGGTTCAACTTCATTACATTTAAGTTATAAATCAACAATTTCACTAGCAATATTATCATACCAAATTAGGTAAACTTAATATAGCTAACAGCCTTCTGTTTTTTAAAATTCAGCAATTTATTATTCTTAAATAAAACATCATGGAATTTACCCCAAACATACAATTTGATACGAAGGCTCAAGCTGAATAATTTACTGAAATGTGGAATGCTTTATCGACTTATTCATATTCCTCTGGTCAAATGTAAAATTTGTTATCGATTGATTGAAATTACCAAAATTATTGAAACGTGTTTCGTGAAGTCGAAAGTCCTGTGAAAGGTCTAATTAACCGCAATTAATGAATTTGTTAACAGGTCACATCGAATGAATTCAACCGAAAACGAAATAAATTATTGATTAATTGAACTATCATTTGTCCGAGTTGCTAGAAACATGTTCACTTTTATTGACAACTGTACAAGTTCCATTCTCGAACAAGGTACGAAAGCCAATTTTATTATGAATTCATTTGGTTATAATTTTGACTCTATTACTTATTGAAGTCCAATCGTCGTAGGAAAATTTCATTCAAAAAAGATCAAAGTGCATTGTTGCTAGTACGGAATTTTGATTTTATCAATAGGGCTTCGAATTTCCTCTGTTGAAATAGCCTCGTTGATTTTTTATGTCGATATTTCTACGAAGAGGATCTACGGAATTTCAAAATGTGGTATCGTTCTATCCTTGTTAACTAGATATACAGAGTCCTCCTACGAACATTAGTGCCGAACGTATTCATGTAAATTCCGCTATTCAATATATTATGAAAAATATATGTATTATCTTTCCTAAGGGTCTCGACCAAGCCGAGACACTTGGAAAAGATATATCCTTTTACTGAAATAGTTTGATGGGAAATCTCACTTTATCTGCATGAATATTTCTAATTTACCAAATAATAGCATTGGAACCCTGGAAATAAGGATACTTACTTAAAATTTAACATGAATTTCCAGGATACAACCCCCCTTAAGATTGTATCCTAAAACTTGTAACGCCGTATGTATAAACATATTCAAATGATTCTGATCAAGGACTCTACCTTGAACTACACCTGCGCTCATTATTTTCGTTGGGTATAATGAGGACTCAATTTCTTTTTACGGACGTTATGTACTCATGTTGAATATGAATTTAACTCAAAATTTCATCGATACATTTTTTCTTGATTGAAGAAAAATGTATAGTGTACAAATATTAATTTTATTGGCTGAAATTATATTTGAATATATAAATATTATTTATTCATTATGATATTTAATATTACTGAGCTACACTGATGAATAAGGTATAAAAGAACATTTATCTAATTAGGTCCACAAATGTTCAGAAGACATTGTGCTGAAAATTAGTAGAATTAATATCGGATAGCTTATAAACTACATATACTTTTCACGTGAATTTTTTTCCGACGAATGCAAGGTGTTGTAATGTTTCGAGTTATACGAAACTCGACTTCACTTATGGAAACATCAAAATACGGCTGAAAGTGACTATACTTATAGCAATTTATTGCCTTCTTGGGCACAAAATATCTTATTTTCAAACGTACAATTATAACGTCATTTTTCGACTGACAGGATCATCGAAAATTTCTATTTCTCCGCCAAGGAGGAAAAGTGTTGCTAAGTAACACTTTTCCTCCCGGCGGCAGGAAAAGTGTTACTATGCAAAAGATTAATAAGAATCGGTAATAACCATGATCTAACTTTTTAAACAGATCAATAAATGCAAATTTCAAGTACCTACTGTTATTTATATCGGTAACATTCAAGTTCCTTCAATCACTGACAGGACATGTCAATAACAATCATCACTTCAAAACTATTTAAACAGTTATGAAAATCGTGGAAGGATCTATATAAAGCATACCAATACATACTGACTTTATAATAAAATTCAATTGTAACAATAAATACATTATTTATTTTCATCAAATTCCTCTGTGATAGGTCTTCAGTTATCCACAAATGAACTTCGTTCTTTCTCGTAATTTCAATATTCCTTAAACGAATATTTTAATCAATAAACGTAATAGAACTATTCAAAAAGGATATTCGTACCTTGTTTTATTCGTATCTATTTATTTTCCTTCAAAAATGAGTATTTTCCCGATAGACTTCCTCCTCTTAAACACACATATGACAGTTGTCAGAATTTTCCGATGTCATAAATAAATCAATTTTAAGAAGTGTCAAAAAATCAAAATTATAACGATCGTAAATGGATAGAATCATGTGCGTATAGGTAAATCAATCCGAAGATGGATATTCAGATTTTCATGAATTTCAAAACGTTTGAAAATAAAATAACATATTTCATTCGGATGAGAAGTGACTTTTCATGGCTCGTTTCAATTGCCAGCCTCACTGCGTTCGGCTGTCAAACTCAAGCTCGCCATGAAAAGTGACACTTCTCCTCCTTATAAAATAATATACTATTCTGATTCAATCTTTTCCGCATATATTCTATAAAAGTCCCGATATCCTATAAATGTCATAACGCATTGTCATGACAATGCTGAGGCACTGAGATGCTTGAATTGATAGAACATTTACAAAGTATCAAATTTTGGTCGCTTTACAATTATATTCATAATCAAACTAATATCTAATTCTGAGGAAACTATGAATATACCTATACTTGAAAATTTTCATTTTTTCCATTCAATATTCACTTTTATGAATTGAATGCAATTAATACCAAAGCAAAAATTTTTTCGGTAACCGTCGGGGATGTACCATGTACCCCCCATTCCGGACGCCTTTTCTTCGTGAAATTAGCATTTCCTGGTCTGGTCTGGGAACTACTTAAGTACTTCCCAGAATGTGGGCAACTCGTCCGAAAACACTTCTTTTGGTCTCACAGACTTCTACTGAATTTTGTCTTTTCGTCCAGAAAACCCTATTTATTTTCCGGACTTGTAACGTAAATTACTATTTTTGACCCAATCCAAAATTCAGTGAAACCTATTGTTTGTTGAAAAGTTCCTGATATATCTTCTTGGAAATTCGCGTTTTTTAGAATAAAGAATCTTGATACGATTGGATTTTTCATTTCTAAAATATGCATATTTCCATAATAATATGTCAAATCTATATAACCCTGAGAATCATTCGACAGATTTGGCCGACATATTATTCTGACAGCAAATCTACTATCTACCCTAAAAATTCAGGTCATTGTGTTCAAAAGCTGGAGTATTACAATTTTTTCAAAAACTTCCCAATATACCTAATACACCTATTAACCACATCTTTCGCTCAATTTGTAGGCCATGCTTTAATCCATACGGAAAAGTAGAATCGACGAATTTCAACACGATATAGAATGTAGGTAGGTATAGAATATTTTGAAAAAGTATGTTAATAACTTGAATCGGAAAAAATGGTTTCAACAAAAATAGGTAATTTTACTTCTTTACATTAAAAGACTTTGTAGGTTTCAGTTTTGTTAAATCAATGCAATTTTTACTTTTACAAAAGGTAGTCCATCTTTCCGACTTTACCCTAGATATACTTACTAGAATAATAACATTTTATTTATTGGGTGCTTATTGTAGATGACAGATATGTTTTATTTACATAATAATAAAGGTAAATCGGTCCACTACACGTCTTGTGATGAAAATAATGATATTCAGTAAAACACTACAGATTTGAAATGACCATGTGCGTACAAGCCCTTAGGAATTCACCGCAATCATTCTCACAAATGTTTCTAATCACGGAATAGCAAAAATAGGTTAACTATACTTAAAATTACAACTGTCATTATCATTTTACTCCTAATGATACCCAAATTACATCTGACCAAACTTAATCAGTCCTAACGAGATCTAAACGACAATGCGGTTTCTGTCCGCACAATTAAAAACATTTGCCTTTTTCTTCCAGCTTTCTACTAAAGCACCTACTAATTATAACAACAGAAACCACCGAGTAACTAGGTACAATTCACACCATCATCATTAAATGGAATATTCCAAATGGTCGTAAATTAGCGCATGCTTGGCAACGCCGCGACGGGCCTAGCACGAAAGAGGAAAATTAAAATCATCCCGGCGAAGCGTGAAAATCGTCAGAAAAACTTATGAATAAGAATCGTGCGTGACTCGAGAACACAAATTCGGCCTGTGTATAACTGTGAAAAAATGTAAATCGGGTAATAATTATAGTTATTTTCGAGCTAGGAACAACTTGATATATTTCTTCATTATTTTCGGGAAATGAGAGAGGTTAGAATTGGGTGTTATATATTTTGGGGATGCATGGAAAGGTTGAAAGGTGGGACAGCCCTTGGCCCCTTGGAGGTAACGGTCACCTCGGTTTAGGGTTAGTATATTTTGTTTCTGATCCTGGTGAACAAATCTCTGTTTCGTCCCAATATCTGCAAGTTCAGTATTTTGTACTGAAATCGACATAATAGAACCATGCGAATATTCAGATACTTTTTGACCAAATCGATCTTTTCGAACCAAAACAATATTGTTCGACTTGTTGCACTTTTCACCTAATTCTTTTAGTTAATGATTTCCGAAAAATCGAAACTTTATAAAATATTTGTTTTGGCTTTTTGTGAAACACCCATTATTCAGTTGATGACGTGAAATTCTTGATGATGGGATTTATTAATATATTAATTGGGTTATTTCCATCATATTTACTATTTCTGTTCAGCATTTCGTCTAGCAATGGCCAGCCGTCGTCAGGTACCTATCTAAACACTGCAGACTTCAAACTATCAGTGACGTTCGTCACTCTTCGAAAATGTTTGTTATATTTGGTTGTTCTCAGAAAACAATGGACGATTTCTATCTATTTTTGGTTTATTCAGTGGTCAAACATTCATTTGATATTTTTTAGGATGGATCTAATTATTGTTATCAAAAACATTTGAGCTTCAATAATAAATTCCAGCACAAAAAAACTAAATGAATTTTCGACAACTGAATAAATCAAAAATAGATCTAAGTCATTAAAGGTTTTCTGCGAACTGTCAAATATGACAAGAATTTTCAAAGAGTGAAGAGAGTATCTTTTCTGAGAGTTAAGAAGAGTCTTCCTCATGACAGCAAAGTATCTACCTATAAATGGTTAACAGGAGAAGAAATTATGATGGAAATAGCCAAAATAATATATCAACCATTATTCACATCATAAATATAAAAAATAATCACAGTTCAGAAATTGATCTTAAAACAAAATTTCAAACGCAATACTTATACCTATAATACATCATCTATTACTCACAGAGGAAAATGTGAACGGAGCTCCATGAGATAAAACCGCGGAAAAAAACTCTATCACTCTGTATACGTTCACATAGGTGTAGTTGGATGTTCTTAAAGAATAAGCTGAAATATTGCTATATATAGAGTTCCTCATCTTGTTCATTCAAACGAATATTTGGGTATATGGCTGAATATAAAAATTCACACAATCCACCACAAATTGTGTTTCGATATACGAGTATCTTTTCATTCCACATTCGTTGTGTGAAATTATTCGAGAAAACTTTTATTTACAGTCAAAAAGTCATTGAAATCAAAATCAAGAAAGAAAAAAAAGAATTATATAATTTTCACATAATGAACTTTTGATTGATTCATTTTGTGACTATTAATTTCAGGTAAAGAAAATTTGACTCTTTCCATTTCACACAACATTCATATTTATAAAATCAGTAAGGCTTGCGGCATTTTGTTATTTGAATTTTTATAATTTTTTAATGAATGCCAAGTCAGACGAAGACACCAGTAATTTTCGTAGATTTTGATGTGTGATAATGAACTAACCAAATACTTCAATACAGCCAAAATTTTCTCTACTGAATTTTGCAAGATTGTGTATAACAGTTTATTCAGTTCCCGATGATATTATATTACGTAGTTTAAAAAAGAGTTTTAGAATTTGTGTGTATATTTAGAAGGACTACTATTATGAATTTGATGAATTCTAATGTTCAAAAATTAATAATAGATATTTATGATGAATCCAATAAGATTTTATGAAGAATGGATGGATCTCACTTCTATTTGATTCTTTCTGATTACCTTTAAAGCTGTCCATTTTATCAAATCTCTTATTTTTGAGGGCTGCGCTTGATGATTTAGAATTGAATAAGAGAGAATGAAACGGTTTGATAAGCACTACACCCGAATCATTCTCAATATGTCAAAACCATAACAAAAATGTTTCCATTTCCTGATCAAACAGTTCCACACGTTGCCCCCGCTCCCCCCTGTTCTGATATCTTCGATTTGCATTCAAATAAAATCAAACACCAACACGCTCCATAATCCCAGACGGCGTCGACATCGGGGTAAAAACAAAAAAAATACCATCCTAACGCTTTATCATGCCACTTGAGTTTTATGCCATGTCCATTTAATAAACATATCTAAGCATGTGCACTCGTATCTTTACTGCTCCGAAGACACGTGTGACAATAAGCACCAAACGGCACAGAGGTGTAAAGTGGGTTTTCGTGTAAAAACCGGAGCATCGTTCGTCCAAATCGGAATACAAATGATTCCAACAATCCATTCCGACAAACACCTTGTATCCAATAAATTCAGTTTGTGTTTTTGTTGCACCCAACTGGAATTTGTCTGGATATGCGGAGCCACATAAACAAGATAGTCACGCGTGTAGCCCCCACTTTCGCCCGGTAGGCGTACTTCCCCTCTCCAACGTCCGCCCATCTCGGAGTGGGGGACCAATCTGGTTATCGGATTCACGTGTAACCCCAGTATTTTCATGTAGTTCGACGATTTAGCCGAGGACACGCCCAGTTGCGCGGGTGTGGGGGCTGAGTCATTTCCGTCATGTTTTCAGCTGGAGTGGTCCTCCAGTTACTATCTGATCACCCAGTCGCAAAGGTCTTGTGGTGTTTGTTTTAGTTTGTACACTGCGCGGATGGTTGTTGCTGTGTGTTTCGACCTTAAGAACATGGATTTTGTGCTGCGTGACGTAAAAACGGATTCGTAGTGTTTGTGTGACTGTGTATTGTTCTGTTTACTACGTTTTCGAGAAAAAACTTGTTCTATATGATGGCCGCGTATGCTCACCAATTTAGTTACACCTATCCGTCGGCAACACAGGTAGGTCGTATGGTGTTTTCTGTTTTGTTGCTTGGTTGTTTCCATAGTCTTATAAGATCGATTTGAAGAATTAGGGAATGTATTTTGTTTCGATAAGTTTGACGCATCTTCAGAGGAAATAGTTTAATTACACAAGTTAATCTTTGGGTTTGGAAATAGAGCAACAATTTTATGATTCTTTGAGGGGGTTTTGGTGAGAGAGAGTTTCATCAAGAAATACCAGTTTGTGCAACTATTTCTAGAAGTAGAAAATTATTGTTGATTTAATGATCGGGCTGATCAAAACACCTAGATGTCGATGTTGCTCTGTCAACTTCGACGATTGGAAAATAGATATACCTACCTAGTCACGGTTCACTATTGATGCTGGAAAATAAGTTCCATCAGCCGTTTGTTAACATAATATTCTACCCCGAAGAAAATCACTGGCTTGATTTGGGATGGCCGATTTTGAAAACCTGCGCCAGCTAGAAAATTTTTTACAATAGAACTAGGTAGGTACCTACATCAGCAAATTCTAAATTTCTTGCTCTAACTTGTGTTCAACTTCTTGTGGTTTCTTTTGGCATCTGCATTGTTTGTATGATACTGCGGAGTCATCTGTTAAGGTTTTTCACTAAGTATTCGGTGGAAAGCATCGGTCCTAACTAGCTTTGCTAAGCTTTGTTACGTATCTGCATTTGATCTCTAAAATCTCGGATGTATGTTCCTAGTGAATAAATGACAATTTTTACTGAAAGTTGACCTGATAAAACTAAATTTGAATCTTTGACAATCAATCATTATAATACCTATACCCCTTCTAAAAGCCACTAACCCTTCTCAATGAAAAAAAATTGCCGATTATGAACGAATCTTTGAGAAATTTATGCTCCGAAAATGCTGGGAGGATTGGGTATTCATCCATTCTCAAGTGACAATTATCTAATACCGAGTCTAATACTTAGGTAAGTGGTACTGTGAACATAAATTAGATAAAGTTAGGTATATTATGATTTCATAGAACAATGTTTTCAAAGTACGTAGTCACCTAAAATCATGTATCATGATCATAGACACATGATAATTTTCATATGCATCTTACATACTTAATCAACTTCAAATTTACTCAATTTGAAGACCAGTTGGTCTTCAAATCACTGTTCGTTTATTTTTGTCATCGTCAATCATTCCGACATTCTGATAATTATTGTCTTTGGGTTCATATTTTCCTCTTGTATCCTTTTCGAAGTGATACGAGAGGCATCTACCATTCTGATTAATTTATCACATTGAAGTTTAAAGTTTGAAAATCATTGTTATCCTCAAGCTCAATATGAATCACACATCTAAGGTAATAAATTCAAACGAACATCTTTCAGATGACATACCGTCATAACCTAAATTTTTATTGACAGATAACGTATCGTCAAGAATGAGTTTCCTTCATTTCCTCTCTTAATCTTTATTCCTGCGACAAAAATAATCGATCTAAACAGGAAGTATATTCGTTAAAGTCGAAAGTTACCTTAAGTGTGGGTTATTATCACTTTTGGAAATCTCTGTAGCAGGTGCCGTCGGATGGTCGAAGCTACACCTGATGCCTCCGATCCCGAACTCGTTTAAGAAGGCTGTAGGTTTATTTTAACCTTATTAATCTACTGACGATCATCTATTTGGACTTTCTTAACGCGTGGTGTGTGCATAATTTGCTGTATCGATGACCTTGTCTCGGTTGGATGGACAGAGACGTCTTATTTTTTAAATTTATGCATGCAGATGTTTCAGGAGTGTATACGTAGGGGTTTTTATAGCGCCTTATAGATATTTTTTTGGTGTCCGATGAGAAGTTGACCGTTGATGACGCTGAAGATTAACCTCAGCGAGGGTGCCTCAAGGCACCGCTTAAAAAAATTATTTCGATGCTGTTGCTTTCAAAAACTCAATTGGTCTACACTAGCAGCTTTGCAACAAAAATGTTTTGGTGCATTGATACCTACCTACCTATATTTGACAATTAGCCAATTTTGAGTTGAAATATAGGGTGGAGCATCATTGTTTGCATCTATGGAAAGTGATTGCCTAAGTCGAATTTTGCGATGTAACCTCAGCTTAGCATAGTTACTTAGTTACGTGTAGTTGACAGTTAATACACATATTTTCTGTCAACTCACGTAACTATGGTAAGCTGTAACCACAGCTTGCCAACATTGGCCAATAGTATAATGCGTCTGTAGAGTTCCTTGCAAATCTGATCATTATTCAGCAAAACCAGGATTTATAAATATTTCGGAGAGCAAATTTATTCTAATATCAAATTTGACTGTAGTTAATGGCGCATAGGTGATATCTATTCATATTGTTTATTTCTTCATCTTTCCATATGCACACCAAGATATCAAATGAAACCAGATGAAAGAAAAAATATCTGTTCAAACGAAACAGAAGATCTTCGACCAAAAAATTCAGCTTATTCTTAAAACAAATCACTAGGTACACTTACGCGGAAAGGCAGAATTTTTTGCTGAGGATTTTATCCCTGTGTCCTTGTATCTTCTATCATACGTAGGATCTTCCTAAATCTTCCTAAACCTATTACCCATCCTAATCTTCCTAAAACCTATTACCCATCCAGAAAGTATCACATAGTTAATGACGGTTTTGATTTATGGGAGTTGATGTTTACCCTGACTGTATAATTGAAATTTTATAACTAATAAAAATGTCGTTAAGAAAGAACATAGATATGAACATAGTTTCACTTTATAAGTTTATAACTATATTAACCTTTCTCTATTTTTGGTGTCATTCTAATTGCCTCGAAAGGAACACATCTTTTCTTTTTATAATTTATATTGTACTCATCAACTTTGAAGATAAATCGGACATCAACAGGTTATGAGAAGCGTTAACTGATCCAAGTTCAAGAGACAATACATTTTTTTGTTTGAGAAATCAGAAGTTGAGTTGAATTTTGAATTTCAGTTTTTTAGCGTAAATACAGTGTTCTTGATTCGATTATTTTCTACTCATGATTAATATAATTCAAAGCTGTCAAATGACGTTTTAACGAACAGTGAAAATTTTCGATAAGTTTTCTCAAATAGAAATCCTAAAAATTCCAACTCAACGGAATGAATTAAGAGAAAATTTTCAATACGTGCCTACAAATCGATGGAATGGTTCTCGGGTAATAGGAATTCGAAATTTTTCGAATATTTTCAAAACTGGAAAGTAGTTCTGGTCAAGATTTTATGTTACGCTGATTCAATAATAATGGAAATAGGTACCGAGTGTCTTTAATTCGTTGTGAGGGGATCTCAGAAATGAGCTAGAACAAAATGTAATAAAGAAAAATTGATTACTTCAATGAATTCTACTAAAAAAAGTGCCTGTATAATGTTTTAGTCTCATGTTTATAACTTCAGTAATAAAGAAGTTACGAGAACTTTTCATTGACGTCATTTTCCAATTTTCTCTGATAGCTCGAAAACGGTTCGACCTGTTGCGGTTTTCACCAAATGAATTCTCTCAAAAATCGAGCCCGAAAATGTGCCACTCATTTTGTTCTATCTCATCAGGTTTCTGAGATCCCCTCACAACGAATTTAAGACACCCGGTACATGTGTGAAATTTTGTGAAGATCCTTACAATAAAAAATTGAAATTGTGTTTAATTGACCATTCCACAAAGATTCTCAAAATTAACATTCAGAAAAGAATTCTGCAGAATATCATTCCTTAGGTATGATGAAATTCATTCCGAAACGCCAATCGATGTTTTTTATTCACGCTTGTCGAAAAAACAGTGTACCCAACATATTCGAAAATAGTTTTTTGGACTCGCAGACTTCCAGGACTCGCCTATGGCTCGTGTCTACTCGTCCAAAAAAAAACACTTTCCGGACTTGTTACGTAAAATACTATTTTTATCGAAAATATTTTCGTTTACTACGCTGAGACTCTTGTGGAAAATTTGTCGACTTCTGTCCTCAGCTCTAGAAAAAAAGTTTCGAAGATCAATTTTTGTTGAAATGACTTTGTTGATTCCCTCCATATAAATTCATTTTTTCCTTACAAAACGACATATTGACGGACAATATCGAACTATGATTAATCTTGCGCCGAAGAAACATAAAACTGACTTCTTGATTGACAGATAAGCGTACAGAAAACATGTTTATTGGGAGCATATAAACGCCGATGGAGACAATTCACTATTATTGCAATATAAACGAAGGTTAATAGAGAGCCAGTTAACTTGAATAACATGTTTCACACTTGGTAATGACTAATTCCATATTATTTCATCTGCGATAGTTTCTTTGTCCGACTCTTTTGCCATTGGATCCTTCAAGTTGAAAGACAGCTTAATGAGGCGTGACAGATATGTATGTTTTGTATGTTTTAATTCGTTTGTGAAACTGTTATCGTTCTCTTTGTTTATAATAAAAAAATTGATTGAAGGATATTTATGTATAGAATTGATAACCAGACATATTTAAGATTGCGGTAGGTTAATCTGCGGAGTACTTGTGTGGTCTTGTGGTGACATTTTATTCAGTTTGTACTGGGTGGTCAACTAAGGAACTCCGATTTAAGAGAAATAAAACAAAAACTATTAAGTCAATTTTATTTATTTATTTATTTATTTAGAAATGATACAGAGTTGAGGCAAAGCCTATAAAACTCAAAATTAATTAATTTAATTTAATTATTTTTCTACTGATAATGCTCAGCTTTTTGGAAATTCACTCCTTAAAAATTACGCTGTCCAACTGTCCACCGTTTTTATGCTGGCACTCTTCGAGTCGAACCCCCAAAATTAGAATAACATGTCGAAAAGGTTCTGGACCGATGGCTCGATTTTCCTGATGGATATTTTCCTTCAACACAATTAGAGTGCAGAAATGGTTGCGATAGATTTTTGAGGTATCCCCATAAGTAAAAGTCGCAAGGTGTCAAGTTCAGGCTTCTGGGGGGCCATGGAAGGTGTTCACGCCGAAAAATCAATTTTTCAGTAAAAAGGGCCTGAATAACAGGTAAAGATCGATTTGAAGTGTGACATGTGGCGCGGTCTTGCTGAAACCAAGTGTCCCGATTGTATGCATCGAAGTCTTGAAGGGCTACTTCAAAAAAATTGATCAACATATCCAAATAACGATCAGAATCCACTATTACTGCTCGGCCGCGTCCGTCTTCGATAAATAATTGGCCAAAAATGTCTTGTACGTGTATTGCACACAAAACTGTGACCTTCAGACTATGCACTTGAGTTTCATGTTTCTCTTTGGAGTTTTTTGAAGATCAAAACCGGCAATTTTGTTGGTTTACATAGCCGTTGAGATGAAAATAGCTTCATCAGAGAAGAAAATGTTGATTTTGGTAATAAGCGCTCACACAGAATGAACGCTCCTCTCTCTTCCAGCGAACCATGGCGACTGAATTTCCATGAACCCCTCCTTCGTTTAAGAGCAACCCCGCTTCTCTATTCCTAATTCAAAACAATTTTAGAGGTCTTTTAAATCGGAATTGTTTTGTTGACCACCCATTATAATAATTTTTGGCGCACTTGCAGATTTACAATGGTTCAAATCTTTCCACAGTTTTTCGGATATTCTCAAAACTATGGATCGTTCAAGTAGTAATCGAAATTAATTGTACGTTTATTCAGAAATTGACAATTAGTCGAAAATTCTTGTAAATGTAGGTCTCCTTTTGCGCAGTTATGAATCTAACCTGGTTCACGCCGCGAGCCTTAGATAATTTCGAGTTGTATAGAGAGTTATCATGTTGACAATAGACAGTTTGTTAGTGACTGAAAGAAAGTTACATCATGTTATCAATACAAAAGAAAACATACACTTTTACCAAAAACAGAAGTTCGCAGATGCCGAGGCAGAAGCACTTAGGAAACATAATTTCGTTTATACTGTAGATATTGTATTTTTTACTTCATTGGAATAAGATACACCTCTCTAACTTTTTGGTCAAATTGAACCTGAAAACACTGCAAGAAAAATGAATAAAATTAGTATTTTTAAACACAAATGAAAATAGACCGCAACAAAAAGGAAAGAAGATTGTGGTAGGTCTACTCGCTAGCCCGCATCTCCTGTGTGGTCTCCGAAAAATGACCAAGAAAAACGGACGAACAACTGCTAGATTGATTCACTAAGTACGTAACTTTCATCCCAGGTTTTTTTCCTTGGTCCGGTGCTTTTTAGAAAGTGAATGCGCCTCGGTAATATCGGACATCAAAGAGAGCTAAGCAAACGTTTGCAGCCCCGATGGTGTTTGCTCGCCTCTTGTACGCACGTGAGTCCACTACCAATTAGTAATTACTTTGTCGGGCGAGCTCTGTGACGCACAGCGTGGTCTCGCGTTTTTGGATTGACGGCCTATTGATGGACGGGCCCTCCGGTCTAGCGGAGCTTATATCGATTGTAAATTACTGGGGATGCGCCATTTGTCGCCGTTCCGATTTTATTCGTTTATCTGACGATGGGAATCTGTCTGTCGTAATGGTTATTCGTATATAGGAGTACGATAGAGTGGGAATAGTTTAGATTCTACTATTTATTGTAACAGTTCAATATAGGGTGTTTTTGCAAGATTGGTTCGTCGAACAATTGCGTTCATTCGCTGTTCCCCCCTTATAGCTTTCTATTTGCCTGAATATTTTCCGAAATCACTTCGGTTGGAAGTGAACTGATTTTGTCAAATAGAACATGACTTCTTCGTATGACAATCCACTAAACGATAAGGTTTGAAAACAGAGTACCAAATGGGAGTATCAAGTATAGTTCGGAAGGCAATTGTTGAAGTAATATGAATTATTCATTACTAGCAATGAAAGCCGAGGATAATAATTCACTTCCTGTCATATTCAAAAGTAAATTGTAACTTTTATCAAAATGCGATATTGTTGTGATGAACGGAAGTGATTTGGAAAATTAAATTGATTTTGTCAGAAAGCAACATCACTTAGAAGTGAAGCGCATCAGGCCTCGTATTCTGGGCAAGTGATCTTTGAAAGCGCCTTCGAACTTCACAGCGCGAGTCCCTCTTTTACCCGTAAAAATGCACACCGCGCAATGAAGTTCGTAATCGCTTTGAAAGATCACTTGTCGAGAATACAGGGTCTGCTCAGAATCACAACAATGTCAAATAGAACGCGCATCAACTGATTTTGCATCAGTTTGGAAGTGATGTAGCTTCAAATAGAAAGGGCCTATTATCGTTGAACGAACAATATGTATGCATGGTACCTACCATCTGCGTAGAAAATATCGCTGAATAAATCATTTTTCCTCGGCGCAAGGAATTTTGGCATTATGTATTTCTTTTATCAAGTTGATAACGCCCCATTACCCTGCACACGAAGGCTTCAAAACATTCTTCGAGAGAACAATATCCAGAGACCGAACTGTCCAGCAAACTCACCAGACATGAATCCAATTGAATACATATGAGATTACTTAGAGAACGCAACATCCAATCGCCGGATTCCACCAATTTTTCAGGAATGAAAAAGCCTTTCAGAAATGATAGAACAGTATGCCTTAAAATTTCATTGATGACTTGATTATACTGGGTATTGGGCAGTTGATCGAATGAAGAGGTCTTTATAAGGACGATTCAATTTGGATTTTGAATGTTTTATTATTTTCCCGATATTTACCATTTAGAAGGAAAATAATGATGAGCGAACTTTGATAAAATATTTTCTCTGTGCGTGGTCAACCGACATAATTCTGTTTGCTGGCACTCTCGAACGAAACGACTTGTAATTTCCCGCTAGTCTTGTGACAATTACGTGTCTGTATTTTTGCAGTCGTTCTTAGGCGGCACGTGAACTCAAAATTTAAAACTTCCCATTTGGTCTCTTCTTGCGTAAAGCAAAGAGTAACAAACACAGAATGATGTTTCTTTGAATATATTGCAATTGAAATTGGCTAAGACAAGTCAATGTGCGTATATTCATGATTTCAAACATTTTTCGTCGGTTTTCGGTATTTGGCCTCAACAAAAACACATCCGTACTTTCTTCACATTGCTTCGACGTATTCCCACAAATACCACAAGGAAATATTCCACATTCCAATACCAAAATTCTCCTCGCCTGGTTTATCCCGTCTCATTCAAGCCGCATCAATCATACTCACACTTCAAGTCACGTCGTAAAGTAACGTGCGATACGCCTATGGCATTTCTAAGCCACATGTTTCTAGCCACGAATTTGGCCATCCGATAATACGTCTAGATAACAATGCCTAAGTATGGTTAATTAGAGTTTACCATTGCATTAGCGCAGTTGTTTTTCGCTGGATCGTTCTAAATGGATTGGTCGTCAAATATTTGTGTTCCAATTAGAGGCTATTTAGAGGTTGCGGCACAGATCAAAGGATGAGTTTCGTAAAGATATCGAGGTGACAATGCAGGAGGGGCCTAATCAGCCTGTTATCGATAGATGAAATTATGTTATGTTATGCGTTTGAGAGGAATCTTAACGATATCACGAATTATTCGGTGGAAATGGAATTGATATCGGTTTTGAATCGACGATATTTTGAGCAAGATAAGGTATCGAGAAGGGTCGGTGTGATTGAAGTACACGAAACAATGGAGGATGCAAATCGTATTTCTTGAAGAGAGTAAACAGATTCAACATGAATGTTACACATGTATTGACACAATTTTAGGTTTATAATATTAGGTAAGCTTGGGCACTTGGTGGTCTACTGGAATATTCCACTCACTTTTCGCCTAACTAACACATTGGTTTTTCCACTTATTGTTTTCCATATCCACAATAAATTATAATTATTATCGACTTGAATCTATTAGCGTAGAAGGGTGAGATCTCTCACACAATCCTCTAATCCGGATAAACAGTATCAAGAGGATTGAGCTCTGAGGTATTCAGTGTTCTTCTTGTCCTGGGTCCTCGGATGTTCGTCCTTTTTTGCTTGGTCCTGGATTTCTCGGTTGATGTCTTTGTAGTAGGCATTGCAATGTTTCTCTACGTGGCTGTTGGTGGCTTCTTTCGTGATGTCACACAGTTCAAAAATTACCGTGTAGTACTGCTTTCTGCATCACTTTGTAGATGTGTTCATCCGAAGCTAGCTCCTTGAGGTTAGATTTGAGTCTCTCCTCCACCTCCTTTCTGAATTTCTACTTCCCGATATTTTGATATTTTATCGGCGTATTTTTTATGTAGATTATTGTTTTTTGAGTTGGCCACATCTACAGGGTGTTTCGTAATTCGACATGAACCTTGGAAAGGGATATACTATAATATATAGACGTCATTTGCAGTGAATTGCGTCGAGTGAAGCATGGTTCAAAAATCTATGAGCACAAAAATATGGCGATTTCTCAACTTTTTTGAAATTTTGCGCTTCGTTACCGAAAATATTTAATTTTATGGAAACTGCTCAACTATAAATATTCAATGAATATTTTTTCCAAAGCTGAGGAAATGGTCCTTATTTCTTGCGAAAGGGTATTCAATAAAAATTCATATAATCCGAGATATACAGGGTCATAAATGGCTGCACATAATATTTTCCCCATAAAATGTGGAAAAGGTTCGCTTCACATCCACGGACGTAACTGGGGAGGACTTGAACCTTGGTGCTATGTTCTCCCTTATAGTTTCAGGTATAACTTCTGCCATCCCATTAATAAAACTTTCGATAAGAGACAAATCTTCGAAACCTGGATTTCCTTCCGATATTCTTTCAAACATTTCTTGAAGTTTATTTGGAAATGCCAATGGCAACGTGGAGTTCATTTGGCGTATTTTACTCATTATTTGGATACTTTCTTAGCGCTCGGCTACTAATACCTACCTACTGCGTTCTGGAATGCGATAAAAGTGATTCGCATATCTGACAAAAGTCACGATTATTATTATTAGGTATTCAGCACTTTTATTGCACTTCGGAACGCAGGAGAAAAAATATGTACTGAAAATATGCAGCATAACTGGATTTTAGCTAAAATAAGCAAATACCGCTGAAGATATCTTAAATATGCAAAAGCATATGCAAATATGCAAATGCATATAATCCGGTCTCTAGGCATCATGAAGTGACTTTATTACAAACCAATTGTTCTATTTCACTCATTTTTTGTATATTTCCTTTTCTAACAAGTCTTCTTCTTTACAGCTCCTTTCTGCGAACGCCGGCTCCTCTCCAGTATCGGGAGGTGGTTCCCTCAGTCCCGGAGGATCTGCAGGTCTTCCTGGAACACTGTCCCCTGGGGGAACCTCTTCTACGGGACCCACACAATGCTGCGAATCGGGAAGACCCCTCATGACCGACCCCGTAACTGGTCAGAGCATGTGTTCCTGTCAATATGACAGCGCGCGACTAGCTTTATCGCAGTACCCTAGAAGTGTCAGTATGTATGGAGCGCCTTACCCGTCCACAGACCAAAACCCTTACCCCAGCATAGGGGTGGAATCATCGGCCTTCTATTCACCTTTGGTAAGTGAGGGTTCTTATTTTTTTTCAGCGTGGTAGCGGAGGAAAAGTGTTTGGTATGAAAGATAGATTAGCATTTTAAAGGTGGGGATTGTTGATAATGCTTCTGGGATCATCGGGTCTAATTAGCTAATTATAAACAATCCAAGCAAATAATAATATTAGTCGATTAGAATCAACCAATATATGCATACTTCGCAGCTGATCAAGTCAACGTTCAAATAACATGCTATGGGGTAATATCATCCAGAGGATCCTCAGATAGCTATGGAGAATAGCTCATTAAGAGCTACAGAAACAGCGATCTATGGGTGCTCTGGATGATATTACTACCTTGCATGTTGTTTAAACATTGACGTAATAAACTTCGAAGTATGAGTTATATTGGTTGATTTCAATCGATTAATATTATTCATTGCCTTCATTGCCTGTTCACTTGCGTTACTATAAACACATTAATCTTTATTTTCTATATTTGTTAATTATATTATATCTGCAGAGAATGCCAGAATTATGCATAAAATTGAGATAATCTCAAATTCAATTATTTTCAACCAAGTTTCATCTTGAAATAGAAGGAAAAAGCCTCACTGTTCACTGTTTGTGAATGAGGTTTTAGTTAATTTATCGGTAGTGCTCATGCACTTATGAAATAATACTTGACAAAAGACTAAATTTAACAGAAAAATGTCCATTGAAAGAATCAGATATCAAATCGAAAATGTATTATTAGTGAACACTTTTAATTACGTTTTTTTCAATAGTTACTGCATGTTAAGGTCATAAGATCTTGCTTTGTATCAATTCCAATTAATGATAAAAAGTTGTGTTGAAAAAATCGAGGTCAATGTTATTTAATTGCAGTAAATCGACACGTCTGCAATGTGTGATTTTCTCACTACTTGTGAACTCATCAGGGATTTCTTAAATGAGGTGATCTATTGGGATAAATAATTACCGATCGCGGCGCTGCAATCGCCGAATCAGCTGTTCCCGAAACGAGTATTGTTTCGTGCACGTCAAAGCAAAACAAGAGAGATTCTGGTGTTTCTCAAGTGTTTCAGTTGATTTATTTAGTCTTTTGACTGAACAATCGTGAAAATGGACCTATGAAATGATTTATTAATATCATATACATCGAGGACGATATGTAGAAAAATATCAGTTTTGGGCATTCACCCTTGTCAACTGCAGAAGGAAGATATTTAACCATCTAACTTGGCTCATTTCAAAGATATTGTATCCTGATATAATCAGTTATTTAGTAGAAACAAGGAATCCTGCTGCAGTGAATCAAATTATATTATAATATTATTCTTCAATATACATATAGAAAGAAAAAATGACAATATTTGTTATTGAAATGAAAGCCGTTGAATTCCATGATGATTTTATTACAGAAATGAAAGACTTTATGAAAATAAACAACTTAATTTCAATTATTCACAACATCAAAAACTATTTTTATTGAATACAAATCAGAAAAATTCATTAATATTTTGTCGTAAGTGAAGAAGCATTATCATTCAATACAAACCAACAAATTTTATTCCCTGGTATAAACAAAAACTTAATTATCTAATAAGAAATGATAATTAATTTTACAATACAGAGTTAAAGTAAGTATGTGTATGCTATTTTTTATAAAATAGTGAATATAGCAGTTACCTTCTACTTGTCTCATATAAAAAACAAAAGATATAGGTACCAAGGGCGTAGCCAGGGGGGGGGGTTTTGGGGGTTCAACCCCCCCCGAAATGTTTCAGAGTTATTTTTTGTTGCAAAAAAATAATCTTTCATTTTGCACTTAAACCAACTTATCTCCGAAGCAGAATTTGAAATATGAAAATGTCAATGAACTCCATTTCAAAATCGGCATTAGAATGCTTGGATGAGTGCAATCAGAATATGTATCCGAACATCTACATCCTACTACAAATTTTAGCTACGATTCCAGTATCTACTGCTACTCCAGAAAGAAGTTTTCCAGCATGAGGAGAATTAAAAATTAGGTACCTGCGCAATTTTTCTAGCGAAACTAGATTGAATGGGTTGGCGCTTATGAATATTCATTATAGTGTGAAAATTGTTGAAAATGAAGTGGTTGACCAATTCGCTAGAAAAAAAACGGATAGACTTTAACTGAAGGAATTCTCCATAAAAAATATTGTTTGTGTTTTCTCACTGTTTCATTTTTAATAGGCACGGTACCTATTCATATGTTGTTGGCACTATTTTGGAGTAAAACATTAAAAAAACTCTATTTAGTTTCAATGAAAGCACACATCCACACTAATTTCATATTGATTCATCCTGTAAGTTTTGTTTGGGAAATAAATATTGTTTTTAAGTTTTTGTTTGAGTGAATAAAAATTAAATTCTGAAGCATATTTGAAAAAATAGGTTTACCTAACCTAACCAGGAATATCTATGTTGAATATTGTTTCCGAAGTAGGAAAAGATTATTGAATTCTTAAAAACAACAAATACTTGCTACAGAAAGCGACCCTCACAATTCCCGGCACCTACAAAGTCAATTGCCAAAATGTCAAAACCCCCCCCAAATTAATTCCTGGCTACGCCCTTGATAGGTACTGCAACTTGTAAAGAACATCCAGATAAGTTTTAGCCAAGTGATATGATTTCAGGGCATATATTCATAAAAACTTAAGTTATCACAACAATTTTGTCAATTAACGAGTAATCTTCATCTGATTTCTTTAACGAGTGAATTGGAAATACATCCATAATGTACTATATTTCCTCCTTTAAGTCCAAATATGAATCCTGAAACTGGCTAATCTCTTTGTTTTCTTGATTTTGACTGCACTAAACGTCTGAAATGCTTCCTCTAGTGCAAACTGGTGATCAACTGATAAAATATTATTTTTTCATAACCACAATCCTATAAAATAGTGACCTGTGAAAGAACTCTTTAGAGCTTCATCATAAACACGTACAGCAACAATTAGTGTTCTTCACTGTATTTTCTTTAGTGGTCTTTAAATCAGATTAAAAACCAACTAACTAGACAAATATTATAATGAACACACACACACAAATCTCATTTCTTAGGCACAAACAATCGAGTATCATATCCCGTCCCGCGTTTTTGGAATACTCGTTTCGGGATAGTTCTACGTAACGCCGCTAGGGTCGCATAGAGTTGTATTTTGCTCAATAACGGTGGAAGTGCTACTTACATTTTGATATCTTTTGTAATTCTGAATTCAACAGTAATATTTAATCATGAGTTCGATTCCCATGCCGAAAAATGAATAATCTGTTCTTCAGTTTTTTCCAGAAATTTGATTTGTAAATAAACGCACTGCTCCAACATACATAATCTCGTGAGATATGGCTTCACAAAACTTTTCGATAATCAAACAATTAAGCGTGTTGTGCATTATGCAAGTATGACACTAGAGCACAGAAATAAAACTTATGCCTACCGTGTGAGTGTAGTGCTTGTTAGATTGAATTTGTTTGAAGAATGCGGTCAAATATTCAAAACGGGAGCTTTTTTCATTAAATCAAATTTTGTTTTTTCCTTTCACTTGATTGGTCATCTCGAAATTGAATCTGAGAAACAAACAACAAAAAACAGATAAAACATTAAATAAAGACGAGAAATTAATAAGACATCTAAAAATCAAGTCTGAGCTATGAAATAGACTTTTTTCCAAATTTCTTCATTACACATAGTTGCTAAGTTCCTCGGGCAATCTGCAAAGTTTCATCGAAGTCTAGGTGTAGCAAGCAAATGAATGATAATCTTTCCATGAAAAATCAATGACTTTTTACTTACAGACAGGCTTCTCAAAGTGTCAAACTCAACACAACTCATTGTGTAGGCTAGTCCGACAATAATAATTGTTAGTACGGTCACATTTAGCAAGTCTTCGCAAAAACTGTTCACACGGCAATAAAATTTATAGGTCCATCAAGCCGCCATCATTCATTATAATTCTCGATGGGCATTCTGTGAATTATTGGCGAACCAAAACCGGTGAGGACGGTGTTAAAAAAGCCAGAATGCGCCCATATATACCGACTGGGCAAACGTCATATGCACCCTAAAAGTTGAATTATAAAAACTTGAAGCTGTTTTGGCATTGAATGTTTAATTAACTCGTATGTTGCTATGAATTGAAATGCAATTTTTCTGTGAGGATATTCAATTTTTCTTCCATTCATACCTTCTCCATCGAGTTGTTTACTGGATTTATTCATCCATGTCTGTCCTTCTCTGCTTGCTCTTGGCGAAATGATAAGTCGATGAAGATCAATTCGTAGTTGACAGAAATACTTAGTTTTTCATTTAAGTAGCTTCTTATCTGATAGATTAATAAAAGAGGAGAATTCAAGATTTTCTTCTTTCATTATGAATTGAGTATAAATTCGTGATTGACATAATATAAATTTGTGTTTCCATGTTCCAGTGGAGTTGTGACATTACTCGTATTGCTTCTGAATGATTTATATCATAAGGCTAAAGCCTATGTCAATCACGGTTCGATGTAATATTATTGACACAGTTATTAACATAATGGTTTAAACTCAGTATATTAATCATTGAAAGCTTTACTTACATCAAATAAATATTCCTTGGAACCTTCCAAACAATAGGAAACTTCTAAAGAAAATGAAACATAAAAAATCGGAAAATATACGCAATTGTATACAGGCGCTATCCTTAAGTAAACTCTAACATATACACTTGACACTACTGCAAAATCTCACGCAAAATATCTGATGATGCTGTTTCCAGGATGATAACCCGAGGAAATTGAACTTGACCCAAATAGAAATAAAACATTCTGACATAGGTAGAGACAGTTCCAAAACCTTAGATAGCACCAATACATCGGCGCACAGTGTCAATCACTATCAGGGTGTCAACAACTGAACCTCTCACCCTAAATTGAATTTCAAAATGGGTCATTATCTTTCAATTTCGTATACGTTAAACCCACCTTTTATTTTGAGGTCGACTGAAAAAACTTTTAATAAAATGAACAAGTGTGCATAAAAGTCACTATTTAAATGTAATTTCTACACTTTCTGACTGGTGTGAAATGGTCTTCCGTTGAATAAGATTAAGAAATATATTCAAACCATGAAACTTTATGTTTATGGGGAAATTTTCCCACCTAATCCCAGCAAACAGATAAAAATGTTATTGGCAGTCCTGCAATATTTTCCTCTTGTTTATATTGCCAATCATCTGATCTCGTTTAATCGAAAATACCTACTGGTCGTTTTAACATACCGAGCACTAAATTTTATTGATCCTAAAGGAAGTTATTGGGCAACTTTATAGATGATAAGATGACTATTTTGGTAGACAAGTATAATCACCCCTTAGGGTTTGGGTTTTATGAAATTCTGGTGGTGGTGGAAGTGCAGTGATTTTAATAAAGTTATGTTCGACGTTGTTGAAATATTCGAGCAAACTTTTGTTCTTCATGATGGAAGCATTAACGGATTTGCCAGAGAAATGAAGAAAATAATTTATCTCATCGAAAATTCAGAATAACTGTCATTTAATCAACTAGTACATAAATGACAGCGATTAATGGTTGGGGATATTTTAAGGCGCGAGCGGAGCGAGCGCTTTTATATTCCGCATTTATCGCTTGACTAATAAACGAGTTGATTACAAGATTTTTTCTCTTCGACCTCGACCCCATTGTAAATCGAATGTAAATCATTGATGAAAATACTTTTTTTCTACATAAGAGATACATTTGCCATAATATAAATTTCTATGTTTCAATAGAGTTGTATAACATTACTTCTATTACTTCTGAATACTTTATGTTCGGTTGCCCATGACCATTGTACATTGAAATTGAAGAAATTAAGCAATAACATGCAGGGTCATTATTTATCAATTTCATGTACGTTACACGCAACTTTTGGGGTCGACGTAAAAAGTTATTTCGGAAGACGAGTGCAGAAAGCACTGATTTTCAATCCCAAATTAAGAAACCAGCTACGAAGTCTTTCATGCGAGTTTTATACGAATTAATGAAAATTTTTTGAAACTGATTGAATTTTTCCATAAATGCCTCTAGTTAATTTAAATCATTGAAAAATGTTGTTCACCAAAACACTTGTCTGTATCACTGATTTGACCAATACAATAGATAAATCCGTAACAGAAAAGTTTAGATTCATCTGTGTTAAATTGATATTTTCGTGCAAGAATATATCCCATTGAAAATTCAGAATGATAGTTTTCACCTTATGCGTTTACAACAAAATGATCTTAAGTTTGAATTTGAAGCAAGGGTACTTTGACTTTGGTACTTTTTGCAGATAATCTGCCTATTGAATGAATAGTTTTGAACCAACTTTCACTGGTTGAAATTTGAAATTTCTTTCCCTCCAATTTTGTCGAAATTACGAAAATTAGAAATTATTATCCTAAAGATGTCGTTTCTTTCTTTCATAACGGTAACATGGAATAACATATCATGAGAATTTGTGAAATGTTCATGATGTAATATAAACAAGCGATCGAGAACTAAAATTTTTATCAAATGTAGAAATGAACAAATTTGATATAGATCAACTCAAATGAGAATATGAAAAAGATTTTATGACCATAACTTTCAATGAATTGACTAGCCTTGAAAAAGAGGTAACCTTCCTCGCAACGTCGGCATAGTTGAGAAATAAAGGTTATCAGACAGTCCAATTTCCCGATATTTTATTCCCGAATCTAAAGAAATGGACGTTTTCTCATCAAGAATATGTAATGTCTCAAAGGTGCAAAAGCTCACAAACTTATTTCCTTGAGTTCAGTATCTTCAAAACTCAAAGTAGATCAATGAAACCGTTCCAAATCACTCTCTCGTGCAAATATAAAGCCAGAAAGTGCCTCGCTAACGATAATAACCCGAGGGAAGATAAGCCAGATCGAAATCTTCAGGTATTTAACCAACCACAAACAAGGGAGGGGCTCTGTGCCACAATTTCCATTACATGGCGCTCTCTGAAGATAATTCAAGTCTCGTTACGGTAGATGAGCCCGTTAAATATGGGAATCGGACGGTTTTTATGTTCTGGATGAAGTGGAAGAGGGATGAAAGGCCTACGAATGCAGATTTGGACGTACTTCCTGTTTAACTCGACCGTTTTTTTTCGAAAATTACCGGTTTGGATGAAGGGGGATAAATAGATTTTTATGCTTTTATACCCTCGTGAAAATCGCTGAGTTCAGGTTGAAGAAGGGGTATTATGTGTTAATTGTATACTCCTAAATGGTTCTCACCTTGGAGGAATCGTGTGAGCTGGCCAGTTGGATTTTCCGTTGTTCCTGATGATGAAAAAATTGTTCGGCATGGCGCAATGAAATATTTGATCAATGTCTTGGGGTTGTTTTTCATGAGAAACTTCGTGTTGGTTACCCATCTAAGGTGCTGTCTTGCTAAACACTGCTTATTGGTTTCATAAAAGGAATTTCAAGAACCTTTGTTGCTGTAGGTTCGAATTCCAACGAATCAGATAATATATGCCGTTGTTAAATATTATGGAATAAAATCAAAATCCTTAAGACTTGAAGAAAGGAAAAAAGGTATTTAACCTTCACTAGCCGTCCTGGGATACGTCTGTATATATTTTCGTACAAAGTACATCAAATAATATGGCAAGTTTGTTTCATGTTTTATCCAGAAAAAAATGTAAAAGTGGGTCGTGCATTCCCACCTATGATTGAAGAGCACATGGAAACTAAAACTTCATTTCCACATATGAGTTTAGTGATTTTATATCGAACGGCTTTTTTTTCTTCTCATCACCTCTGTGCCACGAAACTATAGTCCTTGATATCCGTTCCAATAAAGCATTATTTCCGTCGACCTTGAAATAAAAACTGAGTTCAACGTATTCGAAATTGATCAATAATTACCCATTTTATTGCGTGATTTCTCCTATTTTAATGTGCAATTGCCAGTAATGGCATAGCTGAAAAAAGAGAGAAATGTATATTATGACAAATGTATCTCTTATGCAACTCGTTATTAATTTATCTGTTTATGGTCTCATGTAATAATGGCCGTCTTTAATAAACTATTCTTGACTAACGTTTTCCAATGCCGACATATCTGTTCCAAAAGTAAAGAAAAAAGGTAATATGTAAGTTTTGTTTTCACCCTGAATCATTCTTCCAAAATGCAGAGATTCGAAGAAATACAAATCGACGCTTGTAAGGCGGAAGTACCAAAATACCATTCATTGTGAAAATATTTTGTCAGGCATCGTTAGTTCAAAAGATGAAGCCGATTGTTTCTTTAAAACCATGAGTCTAACGTCATTCTTTAGAGTTAAAGTAGGTGATTATCTGAAGAATCACGTTCTTCGATGATTTTCTGATTGTTGTTAATACCGAGATAAATACTGTCTCAGAAGAATACCGGTATTTAGTAATAAAACGTCTTTGCTAATCTCAGCCTTTTGCCATTCATGTGAGCACAGTTGCATGAATTGTTCAAGTGACATTATCAAAAGTACAGATCGGAAATGTTCGTGGAGTAGGTCGTTTCGAAGATTTCGTGTCTTGTTGAAAAAATTACCTTATGGTCTATAACTTAGTTTTTATGGTTATCTTACATGCTTGTAAGCTTTAACCGCGTTATTAATTATAGAAATTAACGAGCGACCCCTGTACATCATAATTATGCAAATTGCACATGTAGTCGCATGTGGTTTCAAGTTACTGATCCGAATAATTTCACTTGGCAATTATCCGCGATTTGGACTCCATCTCGTCAGTTCTTTTGTCGTTAGCGCAAGTTCTGTCATCCCCAGTGGCGGCTGGTGATAATTTTGTTGGAGGGGTCCCTTCAAAAATACAAAAAGTTCATATATTTTGAATAGGTAGTCACCGAATGACTACTTCTCAATCCTTCTCATTTTGTCACAGACTAACTTATCGATCTTTTTTTGAAATCAGGAAGTTGAATTCTGATCGATAGACAACATTGCGAGCGTCGTTAGTCCTTCTCAAGACACTTTATTCTTCGCTTTATTCCATAGAAAAGTCTTGTTCAACTTCGAAGTAGAAAAACATCTTTCAGTTCCTGCGTTCATTAGCATGGTTCTTTTATCAAACATATTTCAGAAAAGTTGAATCTGAACCGTACAAAGTACCTGCTCATTTCAAGTGATCTGCTTCATAATATCATTGTTTAAGTTCCTTAAACAATGATAATATAAAGGCCACTACCAGACTACTATCTTGTCTGCCCTCACTATTTTCGCGAATACCTTTTTGAAGGTGTTTTTCCCTATGTCACAGAAGAGTTTTGATTCGATAAGGAGTTGATGACCTCGATATCGTCCTTTCCATAGTACTAGCGTGTATTCAATGTCAGTTGAAGAATGAAATTATCGTCATGTGGACGCACACCAAGACGTGTGTGTGTGTATTGAACGTTCCGAGATTTTTTGGATTATTCTAGGCCCGAAAGGCGCTGCCAGAAAACCTTATTGCCTACCCTTTCCCGTCTAATGAATTCCTTTTTGTAGGAGAGTTTCTCTTCACCACAGAAGGGTCTAAAAAAGAATTCGATGATCTCGACCGTCGAGATTGTCGTTTCGTATACTGGCGTTTTTCATGTTAGTTGCAGAACTAAACGATTAAAGAAATCGTTTTCGTCTTACGAATGCACACTAAGACTCCATTACGCCATAGAAACCGCAGCAACAATCTGAAACTGGAAAAATCCAAAACAACGAGGTTTCCAATTTCACTGATGAGACGCGAAGTTGTTATCTACGCGCCCAATCGCCGACAACATCGCCATGCTGTATTCCAGCAGAAGGTCAACTTATTGGTTTAATAAGCAATTTACAAGACAGTCATCCATTTTGAATTATGGTTAATTAAATTTCAACTGTGAGACGCATTCTTCGCGTACTCGCAGGAGGCAATTACCTTAACAACCTAGTCGATGTTTAATTATAGGGGGCTGAGACGGATGATGGCATGTTTTCATATCGATTTAGCAATTACCGATCCTGATTTTTTCGCGTTTCGGAAACGGCGATTGTTGCTGGAAAATTGCAGGTGGTCGGTATCTGGATAACATCGTGCACGCTCCCGACGATCTGGAAAAATCGGAAAAAACGACCAGAGGCGGCTGGTAAGCAGAGGAAAAAATTTTCCTTGTGTTCAACGAGCCAGTTGGCTTAACCCTAGATAACGGGACTTGTTTCAACACACGTCATTGCGGACTATCGTGAATTTTACGACGGTCGACAAAACATTCATATTACGGAAAATCTTTCGAGAAAACTCACGAAAAGTGCTGAAAATTCTACATTGAAAATGAAAAGCCAAATATAATAAAAAATTCCTATCCATCATCACTGCATTTTTTGCAGATGTATCCGCGGTGTTCCCCACATATCGGATCTCCACATTGTCCACAATAAGTTGTAGTCATCCTTATTTTTTTACTAGCAGAAGAAACAAGTTTTGCGCTTTTTTTCCTGGGGAATTGCTGTTTTTTTGAATAATTTTGAATTAGACCAATATCTTGGCGGATAATTACGCCTCAAAGTTGGAGTCGATAATATTCTGTTCATCCATGGCTCAGCAAGGCGACGACTCAAATCTACCATATACTGTTATCGGGAAAGAGGTTTTCCTCACCTCCTCAGAGTATTTGTTGAATAAAACACAAAGGATTTGAAACAGGCCATACTTATATACCTATATTTACATTTATATTTATCTTACTCCATAATTTTTCGAATTCTTGTTCTAAATATGCCTGAGATAATGGCCGTTTGAAGCCATTCTGCTGAAACGACATATCTTCAAAAACTCTGTAGTATTCACGTCCATGTTTGAAATAATTCGAGTCACAGGAATGTGGACAGAAAAAAGAATAATCAACTATGATTTTGCCAACGTTTCGGAACGATTTGTTCCTTTCTCAAGGCTAGAAAAATATTTATTAAATATACATAAAACACTAAACATAGAATGTATACCTCATCACAGTTAGTAAAACTTATATTTAGAATAATAGTTAAAAGTCAAGAACGGATCGTGGTTCTGACGTATGTAATATTATTCTAAATATAAGTTTTATTAACTGTATGATGAGGTATACATTCTATGTTTAATGTTTTTATGTATAGTTAATAAATATTTTTCTAGCCTTGAGAAAGGAACAAATCGTTCGCGAACGTTGGCAAAATCATAGTTGATTATTCTTTTTTCTGTCCACATTCCTGTGACTCGACATTATTATCTTCAAAATGTTACAGTAATAATAACTCACATTTGTCCTATTTACAAAACTGATGTTCACAAATTTTAAAACCGGAAAAAACTCGCGCGATCCGTAAATACGGGACTATCGTAAAATTGACGATACTGGACCAAAATCTTCAATTCAACTGAAAATAATGAGATTTTTTTGTACACCAGAGCCTAGCTAGCAACTAAATAGGAGTAAGGAGAGTTTCACATCGTTTGGTATCCGGAAGCAAACCAATATCACGACAAATATTGACATTCGTAAAATTTACGAATGTCCCGTTATCTAGGGTTTTAAAGTGCTTTGGTTTAAATCTTACATTAATTTCTGAGGATGAATTAATTCATTAAGTAAAGGTGGGCTATCTATCGGTTTGAAATGTTTACCACCGGTTATTTCGAATCTGACGATACTTGTGTCTCATTCACATCTGTCATATTATTCAGTCTATTATCTCTGCTGAACGAAATGAATCCGTTTTTTTTCGAGGAACGCACAATTGATCAGAACTTTCACGAAAATGTGGTACAACAATCCTTAGTTGGAAAAAAAGGACCATCAGTGTCTGGTATACGCAAGTTAATTGCAAAATTTCGATGAGGAATACCATTATGCTTGTGTCGACAATGATAAAACATCAGCTCAATCTTCTCTATTATTATTATACAGTATCGAGATTCATTATGACACCTGAGATTAATGACATACATGGTAAATAACAAGTTCGGCATGATTATTTATTGTTACCGTAATTTCTGTATGCTTATCTCTTGAACATAAATACCAAGATGTACAATGAAGTGGTTACTTTTTCATCGTGTTTTCGAATGCAATGGAAAACATTCTTCTTTCTTATATGATTCGAATTAATGTAGATCATTCACAAAGAACCACTACTCATTTTTTATATTTGAAAAGAATAGAAGATCTGATCCACTTTCCAGAGAACCAACTGGCCATCTTCAGGCTTTCAAACAAATAAAATATCAGTTGAATGCCAGAAAACGACAAGTTAGAGTACTTCGCAGTGAAAAAACGTACTGCAGTCGAAAACCAAATGAAAAAACGATATGGCGTATGAATCGATCAAGAGGCAATTGAAAACTCCTCTCTCATTCAAGCGAGAAATATCAATTTTTCAAATTCAATTTTATAGGCATAGTCCGCTATCATCTAGTATGATTTTACTGAAATGAAATAAATAATTATTGACCAAAGTTGTTTTGCGACCACATATAGACTATGAAATTGCCAATAGAAAAAATACACGCCTATTTGGTTTTCATATATAAATCTCAGATTAATAGTCAACATAAAGCGTTTTGATGGAGAATAATATCATAAACTTATTTCAAGGCTATACCGAGCTTATCATGGTACCTACTGAAACAATTCAACTTGGTTACACTTTAAGATCATTGTTTTGTGTGAAATATTTCGATATGCTCTATATTATTCAACATATTTTGTACTGTCAGAAATGAGACCGTGAGAAAAAGATCGCATATCATTTTGAATGCGTAGAAGTTTCTAAGAATTCAGAATTAGCGATTTCCTGTTTGTCAATCGCTTCGCTAAAGATTCGTGAAAGTTTTGCTAGAGGAGATAAACATTATGTTTACGTCGTCTAAGATGGTAACAACAGCATAATCTTTTCCATTATCAAGTATAAAGATTCATTATGACACCTGAAATTAATGACATTCATGTTAATTCATAAGTGCTACATGGTTCTTTATTGTTGCGGTAATTTCTGTATATTTATTTCTAAAACATATACCAAGATGTACAATGTAGCGAGAACCATTTCTTCGTGGCTTCATTTGTTAGAATGCAATGAAAACTTTTTTCACTTTGTATGACCTGAATGATGTTACTGTGGATCAACAACATACTACTTACTCTTCAGAAATTGTAATAGAGCTACGAATGATTTTTGAGTATGAGTTAACATGATACAGAATGTAGAATGTTTTTTTTTAATAATCTACAATGACCAAAAAACCAAAAAAATCCAGCTCTCATTATAATGCCAATTTTCTCTTCTCATTCCGCGAAAATCATTATAGGTATATAACCTCGAACCTTTGAATACTCAAATTTACCATAAGCTCATATTTACGAAAACTGTACCCTTATTGAAACAGTCTAACAGAATCGCATTGTGCGGACGAGTGGCCACTGTAAAATACGCCTTCAACATCAAGCTGAAGGATGAAATAAGCATATATCAGTTTTCAAATCTAAAAACGCCCACTTTTGAACCATGTAGCGTTCTTGCTCTAATCGAATCATCGATCGAAACCCTTTCTTCGTGTACAGCAATCATTTCAATAATAAGAATCTTAATAAATTCATGAAAAATGTATAATATTATGCGAATACATTAACTCCATGTCTAGTTCAAATACGAACTGAAATGGACTGCTCCATGGGGACTGCTCCATGGGCATATTAGCAGTTCTATTGTTGCATGCATTTAACCTGAGAAATTACATTGGAAATGCATACTGGCATATTGCATTTAAATTACAGTTCACATTGGACACAGATGTAAAGATTGGCTGGGCTCATTGTTGCCAACATGAAACTAGGTTAAGAAAATTATTTGATGTTTGCTAGTCGTTAATGCAAGATTTTCACCATTTTGTGGTGCATTCTGGAAGTTTCATTGCTTTGTTGAAGCATGCATCTTCCTATTTCTGTAAAGTGGCAATAAAACAGATAGTGAGTTATTCAAAATGAAACGTAAAAGGGCCCACTCACTAAGAGGGAAGCGCGAAGACTTGAATGCGCGTTGTACGGGGTACAGTTAAAACAGTGTGTGTATGGCGTAAATTTGGAATGCGCAATCATCTCCGTCGTGTGGCGTGTGCATTCTTCACCGTACGTGGAAGAATGACCAAAAACGACTGTGTATGGGCAACAAGTCTCTGCACGTTTCATATGTTTAGCAACACAGTGTCGGGTTCGATATTTATACCTTGGACATTTTTTCCTTAATAACAACACACGCCACTGCTATTAACATCAGATCTTTTTTTGACGTCATCTCACGCTTGTCGCACATCCAAACCAACACGCAAAAGTGTATGTGTGTGGGAAATATGAATGCACACGTTTGCGTTACAGCAAACGTGCAGATACTTAACTGCGCATTCTTCCTTCTTAGTGAGTGGGCCCCTTTACATACATATATTGAGAAAATTGTCCATTCTTCTGAAGGATGTTCCAACACTATAACACAAAACAAAGCTCCCATTTTCGTAAGAAAACCTTCGTAAAAATTGCAAGGATTCAAAAACGTAAAAGAGAACAACTTCAACACGAGCTGAAACTAAGTGCCCCGTCTGAAAAACCAAACCGCTGCAAAACCACTCTTATAAAACTTCCTCTAACTACTCTTCTCAGAGGCAATTTCTGAAGAATGCCATTCGACGTGCTTCTCAAATCTCAAGAAGTGTAACGCCGCTCTTTCTCGAGTCATATTGATGTTCTCCTTGCTCACAGCTTTTTATCTGACGTAAAAGGCGATCTTTCGCATTGCACTTTACGCTCCAACAAATAAATATATTCTGGATAGTTCCTGCAGTAAATTCCTGGAAATATGGGGGAATATATGTCTTCGCGATAGAGTTATGGTAGGTGGAAAGGAGTTTCTCCATTGAGGTCGCGAAGTCTTGGAGGTTAGCTGTGTTTTATTGGGTGATATTGACGTTAGTTGGAAACGAAGAAATGTGGCTGTTTGAGAATGGGTTTCAGGGAAAAGTAGGTACCTCTGGTAATGCAAAGGAAGGGTTCATTAATGAAAGTTTCTATAGTTGTTTTGTCTATTAGAAGCATTAAACAAGCCTTGCTCACTTATTTCCTTCCAAGATTTCGGTTCAAAATTGCGTGATTTGATGTTGAAATTGTATTGAGCCTAAACAAAACCCATCATAGATCTGCAATTTTTCAGCAATTGTTTCCATGAAATGGTTCTAAGCATATCAACTTGTTTCAAATGATAGTCTTGATAAATGTATCTACTCATACATAAAAGTTAAAGTTTTATTGTTAAGTATACTCTCCTTATTTTTATTGATTCTTTTATTTGTTGTTTTTTTTTCTTGACTTTTCTATGTCAAATAAAATCATTTCATTAATTTGACTAGATATAGGTATTATGACGATATTTTTTAAAAACTAGGTATGTAATCTGATGTCACCACGATATTTATTTAAGTCACACTATTCACTTACTTTCATCTTGAAAAAAAAAACTAGTTTCGAAACTTGTTGTTGTTTTAAGAACTGTAAATAAGATTTAGATCCAAAACTATAACCGAAAACAAATATTAGGATATGTCTCGAATATTTTGCTACTGGAATATCTCCCATATCTTTCTTAATATTTTTAAAAATACTGATTCAGTGGATTTGATATTCACATCATTCAGGTGTGAATCAGTGATGAGTTAATGACTCCAAAATGTCGTGGAAATCCTAGAATAATACTATTCAAATAAAGATAGTTTATGAGCTGGACAATATTGCCATTTTTTCGAAACTATTAATCGAATTGAAATTTGGCCTTACGCAACTTCTTACAAATCGCGAATCGTAAACATAGTTAGAAAACACGGACTATTTGCTAACGCATCATTGATTATCCTTTTCCATTTGTTCTATATTACATATGAATACACAAAAAAGTAAAAATATTTCTCTTTCAAACATCTACCGCTGTGTGGCGAGCTGGGATCACGATCCCGAAACAGATGAAGTAACTAATTATAATCAAAGTTGGCGAATCGTTACCCGTCTGAGCTCGCAAAAACAAATAACTCCATGGTCGCAGCTCAGGCATTCTATCTGTGGAGTCACACTACCGACCAGCAGGAATGTCTGAAACGCATTTTTCTTAACACTACACGTATTCAGAAGAAATTGCAGAGTTTGCACCATTAATTATTAATCTCTAAAGGGCCACAGCTGGGCGCTTTTTCGACATGTCGATATAAATTTTGCGCATAGCTTTGCTGCTAATTTTATTTAATACAGTCGATGACTATTCATTGATGAGATTCTTTGGGAAGTACAGGGTGTCTCAAAAATGCTCTTTGTGATGATGTAAATTGACCATTCGGAATTTGTGATCGCTCAGATTTTCAATTGAAATGAGGATAGTTGAGATTTGGCATAAAAAAGACTGTTATCCAATATTTTCCCGAAAATACCTATGCTAACTGTAGTTATTGTTTTTGGGTTTTGGTTTCAAGTATAGTTTGGTGGACTGGTTCTTTACGTCATTTGGTGAATCGTTTCAATATTTTAACATTCGAGCATATTGCATGGTATTTATCTATATTTCGTTTTTTTTGTATCTATCCTATATTTATTCAACTATGAATGAGTGTTTAACAAAGAACAATATAAACCCATCAAAGTTAGCTCGTAGACTTTGGCAATATAATGCAAGTTTCAAAAAAAAAATTACAAATGGAAATTCTAAAAACACATCTCATGTTTATGTTTTTCAATTGAGTAGGTATTCCTACATTTTATTGATGAAAGAATCTTAACAGGTTACAGATGTTGATATTTCTGAAGACATTGATCTCTCTAAATGCAATTTTTTCTTCTTATGCGCGAAATTTCAAACAAGTCTTCGATTTCTACTTACAACATCAATGTATCAAATTTCAACTAGATCAAATACGTAATCTAGACGATGTTCGAAAATGCAAAGATCTGACCTAAAAAATCAAATGAATTTTTGCAGCCGAATAAATCAAATATAGATCAAAGTCATCGATTGTTTTCTGAGATATGATCAAAATGACAAACATTTACAGAGCGGCGAGATTCCCTTCGCTGAAAATTTCAAGTGCAAGTGTTTTTCTGACGACGGTTGTAAAATGCTGGCCAAAAAATTGAACAGAAGATTAGGTAAATATGATGGAAATAGCCTTAATTATATATCGAAAAGATTTTGTCTGTGGCACCACTTGAACCAGATATTCAGTCTTGAGACGTACTCAGATATTTTCAGGACTGCAAAAATCCCAATAATAATGGCAAAATGAAAGCTCTATTGTTCTCTTGAGAATGGATTTCATAAATAATTAAATTGTTTATCATTTCAATGCCGGATACTCTTGATACATCCATTCGGAATAATTATCAAGACTATTCTGAACCTACTTCTTGATTCCTTGAAATAATCGCGAAGGAAACGAGAAAATTGAGGTTATAAATCACTCGGCGATTGCGCTGTAAAACCGCTAGATGGCACGTCATCTCTCGGCAAAATCCAGCCCGAGAATTTTATCTTCTGCCATTTACATATGTTATGTCGGCAGAATGTTAAAAGTAATACCAACATCAATTTTCCTGGGAAAAATCAACCTCTGCCGTTACTATGCTCTCATGACTATTTGTTTTATTACGATTTCTCATAGTTGTGTCCAAACTTTCAATTAGTCTTTTACGACTTCTAGCGATATAAGTTGGCATTTAGGATGTAGTTGTTTTATTTTATCGGCGTTATTATGAGACTTGTACTATTATTCGTTGAGCTTTGGTGTATCCTAGTTGTATCTGTGTTTATTGATTTTATCTAGCCTAATTGGTCGCGAATTTATAATGATTATACTTAAATGAATATTTCAATCTTTTCTGTTTCGAACGGGGAAAAATAAAAACGGTAAAACATCTCTTAATTCTAGATAGAGTAGTCTTGTTAATGCGTGACACTTACCAAATTGTACGTGTCTATTTGTAGACTTCTTATCGATTCGTTTATATCGTGGGATTTGTCATTTTTTGCTTTATTTGCAGCGCTATGAATTGCAAGATCATCGCAACTGTTTTTGTTAATTTTATAATGGATAAAAATATATTAGTATATTATGCAACGAGCGCATAATGATACCTTTAATTCGCGAGGTGAAGTTGAGGCTACGAGCCGTAGGCGAGTGCTCCAAATCACCGAGTGAATAACAGCCATTATACGCGGGTAGCATACTATACTTTATCCGCGGCTACTGAATATATTTCTTGAAGATTTTAATATTTGGCGACTGTGACCAGACACTTCTATTACAAGTAGTGTGGAAAAAGTCGATTTGACACATGAGAAATTTTTGAAGAACTCGTCAATGTATGTTTGGTAATAAAAATGCCTTAATCGATGTAATAGAAGTAGATTTGGCCCTAGAGTGACAAAGTATACCCATATTTATTTGTTGGAGTACATACTTGAAAAAATATCAATTTGAAGAATTCAGTACTGAAGATAAATCTATGAAGCTGTAATAATATCTCATTATTCACTTGTGATTAACGGGTTTTATTATGGCCGAGTAAACAGACGTATAATGGGTGAATTCTAGAATAGTCGTGGAAGAATTTAATAATACAATAAATTCAATGTCTTTTCTTCATTGTAAAATGAAAATATTTCTGTGTTGCTCTCTAATAAATCAATCTCTGCAGATTTTTGATGACAGATATCGTTGTTATTATTGTGATCTGAGTCTGAAATTTTCCCATGGTCATGGTCTTCCTCTACAAGGTGTCAAACGAGGAACTGCATGCCGAGCTGAGAAAGCTACAAATAACGGTGTCGCGTATATCATTAGAACAACTTTAATTGGCTCAAAACACATTCTATATATAAGAAAGTACAATACAGTAAAATAACTGGTTCCTTAATTTGTAAAACATGTTTTTTATGTGTGTCTTGACAAGCGGCGTGTTTTCCTGTTCATTAATTCTTATTCCGAGTTTATCTGTGGACGAAGCCGTTCAAAAACGATATTTTTCGATTAGAACAGTTTCAACACCGATTCGTTTTGAACGAAATTGGAGACTGGGCAATTAATAGGCTATCGAAGGCCTAATGGAATTGATAAATTCAACATAAGGTCCAATTCTGCTGATATTCATCATTTACGATAACTGCTGTCTTTGTGGAGACATTCCATAGGAGATTTCAATAATTGTATCTCGAAATAGGAACTTATTTTATACAGTATTTCCCAGCCTGCTCCAATATTGATATTTTCGATAAAAAAGAGAAGTTCTGCTTTGAGGAAGAATGTGGACAATAAAAAAATGGTCAACAACAGTTGCTTAAATTTTTAAAAATCCTCTCTTCGCAGCAGCGCGTTTCAATTATTTGCATTCGAGAAAATCCAGAGTTATTTTTGAAACAACATGTTACAAGTGTCGTGTAGTGACGTTGGAACAACCTTCAATAGATAACTTCCTGATCGATTTCGAACCGATGTTTCATTTCAAACCACCAAAATATTCTCGTGTAAGATCATCCATCCACTTGTCTCGTATAAATATGTATTTTGTAAAGCACAGCCTGCTTGAATGAAGCTCAAACACCTACTTCCTAGCTGCACTGCCAGATTTATCTTGCCAACATCGATACACGATGATCCATCTACAATGCGTATATTATTCGATAAGCCTTATTTGCCCAGAAGAGAAAAGATTGTTTGCTTGCCGTGATATCACCTGGAGGGGCAATGGTGTGCCGCCGAAAGATAAAAAGAACTCTATCTGCTGTCAGATAGCAGTTTCGTTATCAGCCAGATTGAAAACGCTTTGTCGGCATTGAATGGCGTCCAACACATACGATTATCTGTTGACAAATTGTGAATGTGTGTGCGCCCATTGTGCGTTCGATCATTTCGAATATCTTTCTCACACCATTCGCGATTTGGAATGATATCGAGGTTTTGCTGTCCTCGTTTTGCAGGCGAATTAGGTCGATAAGGGATTTTCATAAGTTGCCATGATGGCGGATGGTGGATGCCATTTTCCTGCAGGTTCGAATACGGTCAGAGTCGATTACTTCGTTCGAATATTTCAGGAATAATTGAGAGTACTAAATTGAAAAGTTGAACCTCAAAGTTTAACAAGTTTTCTCTGTACAACAGCTAACAAAATTTCAAAGAGGTTTTCGCAAACAGTTGTTATACTTTTCGAATAATGGCCATCGTGTATTCACTCTAGAACGCGTTTGGGTAAAGGTAAATTTCCTTCTAGTAAAATTCAATTCACTGATTAATTTCTTGCCAAAGACATGCTTTACAAGATTTTTGAATTCCATACAAATCAGAATTACGACATTTCGAAATCAGCAAAGTCTTATATCACAATTGAAAAATTGATATGAAGCTTAAAAATATTGGAAACTTTGATAAACAAATAGGGACGGAAAACATTGTGTTCATGAGATTGAAAACACAGAAACAAAACAATACACTTCTCGTTACTATCGTCTAGAAAAACTTTCTTGCAGAAAAGTTTGCTTTGGAAAGAATATGAATATAGGGAACTTCGTCATCAGGAGTTCATTGGAAGCTGCCAAACTTGGAAATTTTGAATAGAAGTTACCTAAAACATGCCTAGAAGAAATGTGAGAACTTTGAAAAATCCTAATAATGGTTGTGATTTCGAAGCAATTCCAAAAAAGAATGTACATTTTTTTTAGTTCATAAAATTCATGAAGTTGATTTCATTTGTGATTGAAAAAAACTGAATAAAAGGAAAATAAATGATTGAACTGAAGAAAACTGATTCTACAACATAATATATGTGATAAAACTCATCTCGATGAATTCAAATAAGAGTGTGGCAAAAAGAATAATTCTTAAATCACCTAATTTCAATCTTAAATTTGAATATCGTCATTTTTTCTCAGTTTTCCTTCGATCACCAGGACTGGATCACTACGTCATACCCGTATTTGTTCATTTCTAGGTTTATATCTATGCATCTCTCGATTAAAAGTATTCCTGTCTGAAAAAAACTCGAATAGGAAGGAGCCTTAGGATAAGACAAGTATGCACTTGGTTCTTGTCCCGTATACTTCAGCGCTAGTCCCTATCGTAGGTTCAGAACCATCTGTATACTATTTGGCGGCATTTAGTTCAAAGTTTTGTATTTTGTATTCCTTTCTTAGATGGTGAATCAAACATTTTTTTGTGATATTGGAATTCACCTCATAAATGTTCTCTATCAAACTTTTGAAGTGATTGACGTTCGACATGGTCATAACACTCGTGGCCCATAACCTTGCAATATATAAATTGTGGTTCACTTATGCTCATATTGCCAAAAATTGCAACACTTCTGATTGTTTCCCAGACGACGAAAACCATCGGATGCTCCAAATAGAAACATGAGGGATAATTGAACAGACAAGTCAACAAGACCAGCAAAAGTGGACTGTATCAAATAACAACCGTATTACATAACAACCTACTAAGATCGGCAACCAGGCCGCAGTATCGATATCTTCGCGCGAAACGATCTCGCTACGAATGATGGAATCCATAAAAAACTAAGGGGATTTCGCGTTTTGTCTGGCCATGACTCGTTTTATTGCTACCTGTGTACTTGAAACGCGACACTGCAGTAGAGCTTCTTCTTCTCCGCGACGCAAACATGATATCAATTGAAAGCGAAATGACATTCTTTCGTGCAGAACTTGAACTTGATTGCGTGGCAACGTTGATACGAGTCACATTATGTTATATTTTGTGATATGCGATGGTATACTCCGTTCGGATATTATTGAGCACAAAGTATTCCATGGAAATTTGGCATATTCCCCATATTAGAATTTAAGGTTATGTTCTTGTCAGGTTGATAGGCACTGTTGTCAATATCACGAAAAAGTTGCATGAATCGCGGATTTCTAACAATGTCAATTTACATCTGAAAATTGACAAATTGATAACGCAATTCAGACAGTTCTAAATACCTTATTACAGATTCACTATACTTGAATTGAATGAAAATATCATTGCTTGAACAATGGCAACTAATAGTATTGTGCATGTATTCGAGAATTATCATTAGTCAAGAGAAGTGCGAAGAACAAAATCAAGTCAAATGAAGGAAAAGTTCTGAAGCAAACATTTTATGCTCAAAACGAATAGAGATATATCTGGAGTAAAAATGGTAGATGTTTTGCTTGAAGGGATTTATATTCATATCTTCGTGAAATCTTTAGAAAATCAGTAATTATTATGATTGTTGATTATGCCTAAATATTGAGAATATCCAATCGATGAAAAGCTTGAAAGGATTCATTTGTGTTAGTTTATCCTCCTGAAATAATCTTCGGCATTTTCAGAATTCTAGCTGCCACAGAATATTTTATAAGCATATAAATTATAAACAATAGTATAACCTCAAATCGTTTTTTCTGCAAACCAGACTTCTCTGATCTGAACTCGAAAGCTCATCGGACGAGGTTACATTCGGCAACGGTGACTTTATTTTACATTATGACAGTAAATACTGCCAACCTCTGATAAAGAAACAAAAGGCCTTCTTTGTGCTCAATAATATCCGAATGGAGTATAGAATGTTGTCATTCAGTAGTGAATTTTTTTATCAGGTTAGGCTGGTTTCCACATCTAAATTTGTATGAGGCTCAATCACAAAATCTAGATGCGATACTCTAGCTTCTGATGAATGAAGTTAGGGATGACAGAATTTAGAAGCTCATTTGACGGTGAATCGGTGAAACGGTGAATTACATATAGGGATGAAACAGGGTTGCCAATCAGACCATGGTATTCAATCACATGGTTTTATTTTATGGTGTCTTTCGAATGTGTTTACTGAAGATCTTAGGCTCTCAGAAATATCAGAACAAAAATTTCTGTTGATTGCTTGGTTCATCGAGACGAATAGGAAAATAACGGAAACTGTCCTGTGGTTTAACATTTAATTATTGTTGACAACGGAATAAATTCTGGATGATCATTTTCCCTCGCAGATATGCTGAAAGCTATTGCCTAATACCTTTTTGCGGCGAAAGGGTATGGGTCACAGGTAATGTAGTTGCGCTTTCTTAAGGGGCCCACTCACTAAGAAGGAAGAATGCGCAGTTAAGTATCTGCACGTTTGCTGTAACGCAAACGTGTGCATTCATATTTCCCACACACATACACTTTTGCGTGTTGGTTTGGATGTGCGACAAGCGTGAGATGACGTCGAAAAAAGATCTGATGTTAATGTCAGTGGCGTGTGTTGTTATTAACGAAAAAATGTCCAAGGTATAAATACCGAACCCGACACTGTGTTGCTAAACATATGAAACGTGCAGAGACTTGTTGCCCATACACAGTCGTTTTTGGTCATTCTTCCACGTACGGTGAAGAATGCACACGCCACACGACGGAGATGATTGCGCATTCCAAATTTACGCCATACACACACTGTTTTAACTGTACCCCGTACAACGCGCATTCAAGTCTTCGCGCTTCCCTCTTAGTGAGTGGGCCCTTTAAGAGTTAACAGACTCCCTTTAGCATATTATCTTAATCGACTAGACTAGAGGATAGTTTTAAGATGCCATAAGATGTCCACCCCAGTGGCGTTTATAGAAAATATTTCGGGGGGCCCAAGGTGCTCACACCATCAAATAATCCAATGGTTAGATGCCATGCCTGTATAATTCAATAGGTAGTTCAGTTTTCTTTATTCATTTCGGGGGGGCCGGGCCCCCTGCCCCCCCCTTATATACGCCAGTGGTCCACCCTAAAGTTGTTTTGTGAGGAAGCTGACTACAGGATACCTAGGAGTAGGTCCCTAATGGGTGAGGCTGGTGTGCTAGGTTTTGATTCTATTCATAGTTTCAATAAAACCTTCTTACTTAGAGAGGATGTCGCCCTACTAAGTATTTCTTGAAACGAAGATTTTTCGTTATGATCGATTGGAGAAATTTTGACGGTTATTTGTACGTATATCGAAGCAACGACCCCTGAGGATAGTATCACTCTAAGACCATCTACTTCAAAGTCTGGTACTGCCCTGGATATCACTTTTACGAATACTGAAACAAAGCCATCTCCATCCTCGGTATTCGTAATAATGATACCTGGAGCAATATGAGTGTCTTTATCGTTCAGAGTTTCCTTCTACTCATAAGCCCCAATATGGCGAAACAGCTGTCTATGGATGCAATAGATGATATTACCTCCTTGTATATTCTTGGAACGTTGATGAGACTAGCTCCGAAGTATGCAGAGTTTTACATTGGTCGTTTTTAAATATAATATAATATTATTCTCAACTTTCATAGTTACGAGTTACTCGTAATAAGTAATGATTATTTTCATGTTTCATGTCATATAATGATCGGAAACTGCGCATCAATAAGTTTACGTGATGTACTCATACCTCGCTCACGTATTCCTCAAAAATCACCAACAACAACTTTCTAGATCAAACTTCTCTGATCCATCTCCGATAAAATACAAAATACCGAATTCCATAAGCCGGATTCCCCGGGAAACCTTACGGAATGGATTTGTCCCAACGTTGCGAAAATAGACAGTCCCGAATTTATATCCGTTTTTATGCCGTCGAGTTAATAACGGCCGCATTATTCGCCAGTTTCGGCTTCCCCCAATGGCTGCGGCAACCCCTGCTACGATATAATAGATATGATTTCGAAATCCACTTTATATAAGTGCGTGCACCCCCGAGTTGGACCGGGATAAGGAAACAGGCCAGGGGTGGAACGGGAGGCTAATAAAACGTTGGAGCACGTGAAAATGCTTCGAGTGAGGGGTGTGAGAATTCGGCTTTGATTCTGGTGAAAATTTTCGGGAAATAATGGCCGAGACGAGAGAGGAGTTTATGGCATATTTTGTGTGTTCGAGATGATGTTTTCCTTCAATATAATTTTTCTGGAGATCCTTAACACGAATTCCTAAAAGATGACACTTTATAAATTTGTTAGCGAAGAAAAACAAAGTTTTCATCGGTGTAGTATGAAACGAATTCAAAATTCTTCTCACGCAATTGTAGAGAAAGAACCCAAGTGTATACGTATTTCGAATAATTCAAGAACTGGAAGCATAAAACACGAAAAACAGACTTATATTCTCCCTACGCTTTTTTTGCTTTGAAATCTCAAGAATTATTGACGAGTTATGTTATGTATGTACTTATTTGGCTCGCTATATTTTATTTCATTTCAAATGAGACCAATATTTTAGATAATGCCAATATTATTTCGTGTTAACAAATGCGAAGAACTTAGGCAGATGATTCCTCGATGAAAATAAGCAGGGATAGTTTATATAATTTTTCTTTCAAAATTGACCTCCCTTCGAAGATACATACTATGGAAGGTGAAGACGAGTTGACAGTTTTTAATTTTTTTCAGCAGTCCTAAAAAACACTGAGTCAACAAACTATACATAATATGATTCATTAAGTCGATATTACTCACACATTTTTTTATTCCATTACTTCATTATTAGGGGTTTAAAATAACCCATTATGCTTTTCTTTCAAAAATTGTTTTCGTGGGATAGATTTTCGAAAAATTGAATTCTCTCACGGTTTCCCATTCAACTACGGAGGAAAAAAGTCTCCTGCAAAATTTCGATACAGTCGATTATTTTCTCGGAAAAAATAAAAACTTACAAGCAGTAATGATCAATGTTCCTTCCATTTCATCGAATGTTACATAGAATGAATATTCTAAGATACTGTCCATGCTCAAAATTAGTTCCGACAGAAGAAAAAAGATTTTCTTGGATTCGTTTTACAATTTGCAGTTTCATGAGAGTAGTTTCTATTTTTTCCGAGAAAAGTATCGATTGTATCGAAATTTTGCAAGAGACTTTTTTTTCTCCAGAATTGAATGGGAAACCTTGAGAGAATTTTATTTTTCGAAAATCTATCCCACTAAAACAATTTCTGAACGAAAATCATAGGGGGTAGTTTTTTTCAACCCCTAATAATAAAGTTATGAGATCTCAAAAAGTTGTGTGAGTGGTAATATAGTTTTAAGACACAGTGTTTTCAAGAAGCCGTAAAAAAATTAAGAACTGTCAAGTAGACATCGCCTTCCAAACAGCTGTATTTTGAAAGGGAGTTCGATTTCGAAGAAAAATTATATGATCTACCCCTTCTTATTTTCATCGAGGAATCATCTCCCAAAGTCCCTCGTATTTGTTTACAGACACCCTGTATAGTTTTAATTCCATATTAAGTGACATAAACACGTTTATCCAAATCTCAACCTGCAAATTCCAAATCAAACTAATATAATGACTGCCAAACCACATTAAACAATAATTTAGAAGGGCGATGGAATACAAGGGGTGAAAACAAAAGTGGATAAGTCCTCAAGTTACCCAAGTGCACCCCTGCCGGCGTTCTACTTTCATTCCAGAGGCGTAAATCTTCCTGCGGAAAGAAGACGGCCGACAGGGGAGGCCTATATAGGGTCCCGAAGGATAAACGCGAGAAGACGGATGACGACTTTCTCGCCCGATTCCTCGTCGAAAAATGCCTCGCCGCCCACTCGATGTTCCCCAAATTACGTGCCTTTCGCCCGGCAATTGATACGGCTCTTTTCCCGGTTAATCTGGAAGGGAGTTTTGGTTTTTTCGGGACGAGATTTCACTTGTTGATATGGAGAGAAAGATATTGAAAGGGCAAGATTGGACAAACTGCCGCTAATTCAGTTTTTCAGCTGACGACAATTACAAGATTGAGCAATTTACAGAATGAAAATTGTGTGCACTCATCTCGAAAATTGAAAGAGATGGTGTCGGTGAACTCACCCCCAATCTGGTAGCAGAAGAGGCTTTTGGGATAGGTAAAACGGATGATCAACCTTTTCTGCACCGGCTTCGTGGTTATCACTTAGTTTGTCGAGTCTCACACTTCACTGGAAATTGCCAATTGGTTTTAACAGAAGAACAGATGAAATTGAAATAAGTGCTTATCAGAAGATGATAGATGATTTTTTTAAATTATCAAAAACTCAAGTTTGATCATTTTTCGAATCAGACCGCACAATTGGATACTTTGGGTGAATATTAATTATGGCGGTGTTTGTTTACCGACCGTTAGGGTACATTCACGACTGAACACCCCATATCAATACGGAACATACATAAACCTCAAGCGCGATATCATTAGTATGGTCAACAAATTATTTTTAGACTCCTCAGACGGACCTGTGGCTTTCCAAAAATACCCCATGTGAGTCATGCGATTCTTTGTTGTTCCCGAGTTATGATTTTTTGAGTGCTTTTTCAATGTATTGTACCAGCTATGTTTGAAAAATTCATATCTTCCTATTCAGTAAGTATTTCGCTGTTTTTATATTTTCAACATGGTCGTCCTGAATGTTGCTTCAATAAAAAATTTTCAGCTTCTTGAAATCACTGCAAGCTACCTGAAAAAGGCTTGAAAGCTAGATCTCTAGTTTTCAGGAGGACCAAACATTCATTTTCGATTCAAAAGTAAAAAAGAGTTTTTCCGCTTTTGGCTAAGTTTAGAAACTTTGCGGAGTCCTAAGCTACGGAAGTCATAGAAAAAAAAAGATACTTGATCGGACAAGCGGATAAGCGGAAAATCATTGAATTGAATACACACAGTATTTGCAGATACGAGAGATAAAAGAATCGATTGGCAACATCTTGCCTATGCACAGTATAATCACATTTATGTAACTTATATGTATAATAGAAGATAGTATATAAATGGTTTGACATCTGAACAGTTCGACGAAGGTTACCGAGTACATCAATCCGAATCCAAGACTCGTCATTCCATTCACGCGTTTCGCTCTCACATACATCCTCCGAAACAAACCTGACACAATAAATCCACGACTTGGCTTTATCTAAACCCGATATTTCATTCATTTACAGTCGAAAAGGTGTCGAAATCCGAAAATTCCTATGCTAATAGACCGCTGACGGTCCGGATACTAATGAGAGGACCGAATCTCCCAAAAAAGCGCGTCTCGTCTCCGGTTCTCGCGTCCGAAACCCACAGGTAGACCCGATATCGACCTATTTGTAAATATTCCGTCCATATGGTCTCCCGGCCGGCTTATCTGGTCCATCTCCAGATTTTTTGTGGGCGGCCGAGGTGCCAGCGAGACGTATTCGACAATGAAATGGTTTTTCGTTGTTTGCGCTGTTCAGATCGGCCGAAACGGATCGATATCGCTTATATAAATCTTTTTTTATATCAATGATGACAATAGTTGGGATGGTTCGCGAAGTGGCGAATTCGGGATTGTTCCTTTGAAGTTTACTTCAGAAATATTAGACGGTTTTTTAGGTTACAAATATTTTATTGGGGTCCTTCCAAAATAGATCATGTTATATTTTTCTTGAACTTCTACAGGGTGTTTAATCATAAACTGGACAAACATACATATGTATTCGTGTAGAGGACACCGGGAGAATCATTTTTGCCTCATACAATATATCCCGTTTTCAAAGCATAAGTAGATACAGGGCGTCATTTTTGAACAAGATTCTAATGAGTGTGGTCGGTTATGTATAACCTTTAAAGTAACGGTTTTGGGTCAAATCTTAGTATTTTTGGGTCCTCTATTCAGAAATGTTGACGAACCCCGAAAAGAAATTTACGAAATGGCGGAAAACCTACAATGTTCTTATTTTTTTTCGGAGTTCAAATTGAATTTTATTTTCTGAATGAATACAATTTTCTCAGAATTTCTGTGAAAATTTTTTTTTCGAAAATCGAACACAATTTTACATGTCTACTGCGATAAAAAATTTTACCCCAAATGTAGTAACTAAACCGTTGGATATTTCAGGATTCTGTTTTCATATTAGTGATTGATTAAAAAAATTGTGTTCGATTTAAAAAAAAATCACAGAAATTCTCAGAAAATTATGTTCATTCAGAAAATAAAATTCAATTTGACAACCGAAAAAAAAATCAGGAAGATTGTAGGTATTCCGCCATTTTGTAATTTTTTTTTCGGAGTTCAACATTTCTGAATAGAGGACCCAAAAATACTGAGATTTGACCAAAAACAGTTACTTTAAATTTCATACATAACTGACCACACTCATAAGAATAGATAAGAGAAACTGAGGAAATCCCACTGCTTTTAAAATGGGTCAAGTTCAAGACAATAGCTCAGTATTCTAGTTCTGATCAATAAACAAATGAAATGGCAGTATACTTGATAAGAAATATTTTTGTTTCGAAAATTATTACCTACTGCATGGTTATTCGCCTGCGTATATAACCTGAGACATATAACGAAAGCACTTGCATATATTAATTGGAACTGTAAAGTACAATGTTCACAAAGATGAAATTACTTCGGAATAATTTTCAATTGTGAACAAGAAAGAATGCAACAGTTAACACCATATATACACAATAGCCAACATTAAAACTACCGATGGTACAACCCAGCAGTCGCTATGCCTGATTTAATTCAACAACTTCTGAGTAGTTTTCGCTATTCAAGAAGTGGACTCAAAAAGTTATTGCCGTTTTCAATCAAACGGTCACCCGATACAACCTGTTCCCCATTGGTCAGACTGGTGTTACCACAAGTCAATCGATCAGTCTGCTTGCCACAGAATACCATGGTCGATATTCTTTACCGCTGTCTGTGCCACGGTCGGCTGCGTTTTCATTTACCAACAACACGTCACTTTCGTGTAAATGCAACGGAGCGTTACTAAGAAAACCTCCAGGTCCATGTTCAATTTTAGCGGCCAGTTTCGCCAATTTCCACTTACAAGACTTTTTAGGCTTCCAGGGCGACTCGTCGTGGCAGGCAGAACAATGCAACGTCCAATAATGTATTTAATTAGTCGATAAAACGGCAAAATGGAGCTGGCTCTGGTTTCAGCCACGAATTGGGTACTAACCTGGTTTATGCCGTCGATAAAGCGGCAGTAAACCTTGTCGTTTGTGTGGCTGAAGGAGGCGATTGGATGAAATATTTACACCGTAGCGTTAGTTTGTAACATGCAGATGTTTTTGTCCCGGAGGATAATTGGGGTGAAAATAGATCTGCTGAGACGTTTCTTGGAACATATTCCGCTTAGGTTCGAGGTTTATTAGTACATAAACGAACACATAGTCCGTGTTTTGCTCGATTCAATTTGGCGGCATGTGAAACTGATACTTTTGTTTGTAACTTAATTGGCTCGGTTTTTATGTTCGCGAATTCACGTTGTTCTTGAGTCATTCCTTCGATGACATTCGTTCCGTCTCTTTTAGTTTATTATATTTTTTCTCGGAGTTTATGTTCCCAGGAATAGTGTAGCTATTGATTATGTTTGTGTCGTTTAATATTAACTACAATGCTTTCATCGATACGATTCTGTCATATTTGTGAATTGAGAGAAATTCAGTAAGTCTGAGGGGAAACACTGGAAACAGGAGCATTTTAAAAAGATTGGTTTTGATATCTTTTTTGTGAAATATTTTTTTGGTACACGCCTATTTACACTTTCTGATCACTGTGAATACTATAAACAGTCTGAATATCTTTTTATGTACTTAATACTTTTTTTTCTTGTATAACGAGTAAAAACATTTTTTTGACTTCAAAATAAAAGCTCAGTTCAACCGTAAGTACACGAATTTACCAATTATGACTCATATCAATGCATGATTTCTCCTATTTTCATGTATGATTACCATGGGCAGCCATACATAAAGTATTCAGAAGAAATACGAACGATATATTACGTCAAATGTATCTCTCATGCGAAATGAAAATGTATTTCAATCAAGAATTTATATTCAATTCATAATGCTCCGACAAAAAATCTTTTTATCAATTCTTTCATTAATAATTTTCTGATGATTACACTGAAGTTGAACTGTTGTTCCGTTGATCTGCGATGATGAATCTATAGTACCTACATCTGCCAAAATCGAGAATAACTTTTCGGAAGCGGAAAAATGATTGTATTTTGGAATATTCTTTTTGTCCAAAATATATGTTTTTCATCACAATTTATTGGAACGTCCAGAGGCAACCATACAAAATGACAAAAATGGATCTTTTTCCACATATAATGAACAAAATTCTTCATGTCAAAAAAATTATATAGAATATGCGAGGCAACCTCGAAACGGATTTATTGTTCTTGTCTGAACGTAAAAACCGAACATAAAAAATCTAATCAAAGATTATCTTTCAAAATAACCCATCGGCAGTTCGTTTCTGTGATGCCTACCTTCACTTCCAGTCACCTTTTTTGCGCTATTTGTAGCCGAGATTCATGAGGTCTGGCAGCGCCGCACGGCTAGATTTATTGCTTGGATTCTGTCAGGAAATGCGAGGATTAATGTAAATGCGGGTGCGATAAGGAATTCCATTGTCGACTATCCCATGTACGCTGGGAGTCCGTGGCTGTAACGGCGCGAAGAAGATTCATATGCGTCTGGAAGTTGTTTCCCAGAGATGCCGAGTTGTAGATTTCGGTAAAAAGCGCACGACGTGGCATTGAGGTCGAATCGCCCACCGCATACTATTGTCTGATCTGAAATGTTCTAAATTGAAGGCAAATAGTATTTAATTACTAGGATATTGAAAATATGATGGAGAAATACTGGGTATGTTGCAAAATGGCGAATGCGTTAGATTATTCAAAGATGAACTTGGGAGTACCAAAGTGAATTGAACTTTATTGAGGGGTTTCAAGTAACAGGTACATTCCAAACTCATTAATGCGCAAATTGTCCATCAACAGGTTGTATTGAATACTTTGAAGATGGTAAAACTAGCACCAAACAATCCCCACCTATATCCTGAATAACTCAAGAATAGACCAATTCGTAAATTGTGTTGACTTTAAGGTAAAGTTGGTAACGCCTTAACAATTCACTATTTGACACAAATTTACCAAAGATATCTTTCTCGGACTATTCAATGAACTGAATACTGAGAAAATCTAATGATTCATAAGATATGCCTATACTCATTTCATGTTTCAATTTCCCAATTTTTTTATGATTAAGAAGTGCCAATGCTCAAAGAGAAGGTAATATTATCCAGAGCATCAATAGATAGCTATTTCGGCCTAATGGGGCTTATCAGTATTAAGAATAGCTATGAATGAAGAAGCACTCCGGATTCTTCACTTCAAGATCTGGCACTACTTCGGGTATTATTTGTAGGAATACCAAAAAGTAACCTCCCCCTACTGCATGAACTTTGAACAAAGTTTGAAGGATTAGTTGATATTAATCGATTAATATTATTTCCAAGATTATGTCATACCACATAAAAAAGGCTCATCTGAAAAGATTCTTAGAATTATTGATGAGGATAGCTTCGGAGGCATTACGAGGACTCTAATGGACATCAATATCTCGAGAATGCCTAAAATTACACTCCAGAAGAAACAAATGACCTTTTACAAGACCGTAGCTCCAGAATTTTCATATCCTGGTTGCAATTGAATTGAACCCATAAGATTTCATGGGGTGAAGCTTCCCAAATGAATTAAGAAATTAGACTTTAACAGAATAAAAAAATATATATCGAGATGATTCAAACATCCACAGTAAGATTATATGTGAAGAAGATGTCTCGTGTTTCCATTTACATAATCGTCAGAGATATAGAAAATTGAACTTACTTTTTGGTAATTCTCCTTTTGAACATAATTTCAATCCTAAATACGTTAAACTAGATTCTTCTCTAAATTTCAAAGCCCATTTGGATGATTTACGTATGAAATTGAAAACAAGAAATAATATTATTCAAAAAATTGCCGGTACTTCATGGGGTGCTGACGCAACAACTCTTCGTACGGCAGCTCTAGCCTTAGTGTACTCTACTGCCGAATATTGTTGCTCTGTTTGGCTCAACAGTGCACATGTACATAAGATTGATGCACAATTAAACTTTTCCATGAGAATAGCAACTGGAACAATAAAATCAACACCAACACTATGGTTATCAGTTCTTTCAAATATTGTTCCTCCACATATCCGCAGGCGGGCCCCAACTTTCTGAAAATTCCTGACAAAACGTCGAGTAGATCAATATGATGATAATAGTAATAATAACACAATAAGTTCTGGTCATAATATTTCGAATGAACTGTTTTACCAACAAGTTTCCTTGTTGATAATCCATATTACTTTCATCCTGAAATCTGACAAGCACGCATCTGAAACTTCCTGCGAGCACCTGATTTCGTCTCCAGGCCGTCGCCAAGCCCGTAACTCGGAGGATACAGATGTTCTCACGGCCGTCGTCTCCATCAGATCGATGACGTCGCGGCGCATTGAGGGTCCGGGTTTACGGCGTCTCGGAACTTTTGAATAAAACGAACCCTCGATATGAATCGCCATAAGGTTGGGAAGGGATTGATTCGAAATTTTTTCGCATTTCTCGGTTTTCACAGAGGGGTGAGCTTTTTATTAGGGTTGGAGAAGTTATTGTCGAAATAGAGGTGGATTTTCCGTGATATCACGCCTCGTGATGCCACTAGAAAGGAAAGTTTGCCATCTGAAGGGTCTGGCATATGTTAGGATCACTTTGAAGTTAGTTGAAGTATTTGGGGACCTTTTCAATAAAATGTGTTTTATGATTTAAAGAGGCTACAATCTAGGGAAAAATGTTATGTAGGATATACAGGGTGACTGGTGACGTAAGGGACAACGGCTAACTGGAGATAGAGGACCTCAAACTGAATGAGGATTGGAGGTTTAAATGTCCCATAAGGCTATTAGTTTCAGAGATACAGGGTGTTTTTTGCAAAAGTGCTAAAACTAAAAACTCCCATATCTTCGTCAATATGGCAAATTTTTCGCTGATATTTGGCAAGCTTGTTAATATACATATTCTCCATCAGATCGACAAGAAAAAATTCCCAAAAATTGCAGGTCCGTATTCAAAAATTTCAATTTCCGTGTCAGGTGGGAAATATCACTCGGTATATGAAATAAAAAAAATTAAATTGGGAAATTGGAATCTGCAAAAAACACTGAGTAAAAATCTGTTTTCAGTTTTAATGGCACAAATTTTTTAAAGTTTCTATGATATGTTGAAAGTCGAATATTACAATTTTTTCATATAGAATTCAAGAAACACACTATTCCTGAAAGAAAAAAACACTGAATTTGAGATGCTCAAATAATCCTGACACATTCTGAATATTCCTTCTCGTCTTGAAATACTTTTTCATTAAATTTTCTATCAATATTATAAGAAAAACTCAAAAAACAATACAAACACAAAAAGATTAACAGTAGCACATATGGTTCATAAAAAATCAAATAAACAAATGCTTGATATGCGAGAGCCATTCCACTCACACAATTATTGGCTCTTTTGAACAATTGAATCACGTATTTCAGAAACCCCACATGTCCACATTTGGGTGATGTGGGGTTTTTACGAAAAATCAACTCCTCTAATATAGATACGCCGTTTTGAGAAGAAATCACACAAGTCCGCTTGTTACTTTGCTTGCAGTTCATTATTGAATTCACCATGTATTTCAGAAACCCCACATGTCCTGGACATGTGGGGTTTCTGAAATAGATAATATTCCTAGAGGAAGCGAATGGCGGTAAAAGCAGCGCTTGAATTCAATTATTAAAACGGTAAGGTAACGATAATGTCCCAAAAAAACGAAAAAAGGGTGTGAAAAGTGTTGTTTATAAGAGATGAAGACAATAGCGTGATAAAAGATTTCAAAAAATGGTGGCCCCAGTTTTATAAGAAAAATTGCATATCTACAGCTTCCTTAGGCAGAGGGGTACCAAAAGATGAGAAAGTTTCATTCAATATTTCTAGTTTCATGCAGTTCACTCACACATGAGAAAAAAAGGGTTATGTTCTTGCCCGCAACTACATCGATGGTCTTATGGAACATGAATTTAAACTTAATACATCTACGCAAATAACATCTTTTCCCAACGAAGCTGCCTACCCAGATGTAAAGGTGCCAATTATGGCCAAAAAAATGATATCGATCAAGAAATTTGATCGATTTATTCGCGACCAAGACGAACCCATTAAAAATTTTTATCAAAAAATATTTTCCTGGCCAACAGTGGGTGGAGAAGATGAAGACGTTATTGATTATTGAATATTAACTTAATCATGTACCATTAGAATAGGTTTTGGATTGAATGTAAATGATTTATTACAAATTGTTTTAGTTAAATAAACGTGTATTTCAGAAACCCCACATGTCCAGTCGCTATTTCATGTTTTAAATGGAACAGCAAAAGCTGCATATTCATATTTGTGTGAAATTTCTAATCCATCCACTATACCCTCATACACAATAATAGTATTTTTCGTGTTTGATGATCAGATTTTACAGAAATCAGTTTTTTACGTTTATCTCTAAACTATAACTCATGGACATGTGGGGTTTCTGAAATACGTGATTCAATTAAAGTACGTTTCATATCCACAAGATGGAAAATTACTCTTGATAGAACAGTAACACTAGATTTCAGCTCGAGAAAAGTTGGACTTTCTTCTCAGAACGCCTGAACAATAATCCATCTGATACTTATTCTTCCAACAAAATTTATTCTTCTATCAAATAATGCAATGATTCATGAGAAAACAACTTAGCAAATGCTCGAAATCAGAGCAATTTGCTTCAACGCATTTATTGGCTCTCTTGAACTCTAATGATTTCTTTCTCTTTTGAGATGAGGATTATTCTGAGACCAAATATATCCGTTCATTTTGCGCAATCCAAAAACAAGTATCATCTACATATTCTTCATTCGTGAATATTGAAGGCATTTTTCGATAGATAAGCAAACGACACAATTCCAATAATTCATAATCAAATAAATGTATGAATATAAACGTCATTATTTGAAATAAGCCTACTCTGTGTGCTAGGATGTATTTTATTTATAATGAATAATATACCTCTTATTCTAAAAAATCACTTGTTTCCCTAATATTCTGTTTGCATTAAAGAAATTCATATGCTTCTCAAAAGAAGATGAAGTTGCTACACCTAAGTGCATATTAGAGGAAAATAAGTCCTCAAAATTCATACATTATTTCATTGAAAAATGAATTTTGTTGAAAACATAAGTACAGATGGATTATAATAATACCCCTGAATAATTCAGGGGTTCTGAGAAGAAAGTCAAACTTTTCTCGAACTGAAATCCAGTGTTTCTGTTCTATCAAGAGTATAATTTTTCATCTTGTGTATATGAAAAGTACTTCAATTGTTCAAAAGAGTCATTAAGTGTGTGAGGGGAATGGCTCGAGCATTTGTTTATTTCGGTTTTTTTATGAATCTTATGTGCTACTGTTCCTCTCTTTTTGTATTTCTATTGTTTTTTTAATTTTTCTTATAATATTGATAAAAATTAATGAAAAAGGAGTTCAGGATGTGAAGGAATATTCAAAATTCGTCAGGATTATTTAAGCATCTCAAATTCAGTGTTTTTTCTATCAGAAATAGTGTTTTTCTTGCATTCAATATGAATAAATTGTAATATTTGACTTTCAACATATCATAAAAACTATAAAAAATTTGTGCCATTCAAACTAAAAACAGATTATCACTCAGTGTTTTTTGAAGATTCCAATTTTCCATTTCAATTTTTTTTATCTCATATACCGAGTGATATTTCTAACCTGACACGGAAATTGAAATTTTTGACTACGGACCTGCAATTTTTGGAAATTTTTCGTCCCGATCTGATGGAGAATATGTATAGTAACAAGCTTGCCAAATATCAGCGAAAAATTTGCCATATTGACGAAGATATGGGAGTTTGTAGTTTTAGCACTTTTGCAAAAAACACCCTGTATCTCTGAAACTAATAGCCTTATGGGACATTTAAACCCCCAATCCTCATTCAGTTTGAGGTCCTCTATCTCCAGTTAGCCGTTGTCCCTTACGTCACCAGTCACCCTGTATAATATATCGTAATGAGTAGGAGAACAGAAAACTCTCCAATCAAAACCTTCTTTGGTGGTACCATATCATGTTTCATGTCCAAACCACAGTAGTCCTGCTGTAGTCAATGGTAGGTTGATATGGACGTCTGGTTATAATAAATGAATGAACAAATCTTATACTTTCATCTCTTGAATAATTGTCACCTTGATAAACTGATTTGTTTGTGGTCGGAGGTTAGCAATTCCTTATTGGATATTATACCTATAGTGAGGTTTATTGCAGTCTAGGGAACAGGAAAATTATGTATATTTCATTCCTAAGATTCAACATGTGAAAGTACCCTTCTTCTGTTGTGCCATCTTGTGTATTCTATCTCTAAAGAAGTCTTTTTTTGCAGACGAATCCTTACGCTCTGAAAGATACGGGAGCAGCAGGTACAGACATGAGTGCTTGGACGAGTGCCGGTCTTCAACCAACAACAGGATATTATCCTTATGACCCTGCGTTAGCTTATGGGTGAGTTTCACATACTTTCATTTTTAATTCTAGTCTAGTGTTTGGTAATTCATCATGAATCGTATAACGCAGAATTTATTTACTCTGGGAGAAATAATTATGTTGTGCCGAGTTTATACAACAGCCATAAATTTTTACGTTGAACAAAATGGGCCTAGTTACCCGAGCAATTCGTGGAGTTATTGATGGTTCTCGCATTAATTTTCCTCTTTTTGGTACAAAATCACCAACAAGGAAAATAAATGTGCGTACCAAAGGCATTTTGCAACTGTAGCATAAGGTGTTGAAGGAAACGCTGAAATCGTCGTCGTTCTCGAATTGTTGTCCTTCGTTTTTCGACCACTTGGAATTTTTTTTGTGAGGATCATACATCTCGTAAGGGAATCTCTTGCCACCAGTTTCAATGGAAGGTGTGTCCATACTCCGTTTACGTATCATTGAGCACAAAATGGGCGTTAGTTTATTTATCTGAAGTTGGCAGTATGTCACTGTTTCGTGATATTGACAACATTACGTATCAATCTGGCAGTTACTATACACAGTGGAATATGCAAAATTTCTATAGACTACTTTGTGCTGAATAATATGTGAACGGAATATAGGTGGAGAAATTATCAGAGACGAAAAGATCCCTCTCCTGTAACGTCCCCATATTCTGAGACTGATCAAGAATCTCACTACAGCTCAAGGGATTGGTGGGCACACTAGACTATAAGGTCGCAGTGCACAACTTTCCCTTCAATAAATATTGAAAGCACTGCATGCGCAGGTCTGTTATATTCTAAAACTGCGGTTTTCGTAATAATAACACTTGCAATAATAACCGCTATACCGCTCAATATCAATACAACAATGGATGCCATCGCTATTTCCAACATACAGAAATTGACAGGATCATATCACGAACACAGATACCCATCATAATAACCTACGACAAAGATATGAAAACAGATAAAATACAATAACACAACATCGACAATAATTTCACTGCACAGACACAATGAGCGCAATTAAAGCCCTAGTTATGACAGAAAATCCATCCAATTACTGAAAAATTAAAGTAATTATCAAATCCAGTCCGCTAGGGACGAACCGGTGTAATTCCGACCATTACATAACTGAGGAATAAAAGTGCTCGGTGTTCGTGACCGGCCGGATCCAATTGCGATTGTTAAAAAGCATGTCCTACGGTACGTTGCATGTCCGCGTATGTGTGTTTGCGTTTTGCCCGCGTAAAAACGGAGATTGTGCAGCGATAGCGTTCTATTTCGTTACACAGACAGACAGACAGGCATCCATTGTCACAAGGCTGTGTCGATGTGCTGCTATTGAACGACGGTGGGCGAAACTGCTGGGAGTTCCATGCATGGCGACGGGCAAAAAATTGGTTGTCTAGTCGATGTGAAACGGAAAAATTGCTTATGGTAAACGCGATAGTTTCATTGCTAGCTGGGAAATTCTGTTTTGTACAAAATGATTTTATTTTTGTTTTGCAATACCATTCATATAGGTATTGAAGGGTTATCTGAAAAGATTAGAAGAATGGGAATATGAGATTTGAGAATATGAGAAGAGCATTCAAGACATAAGAATCAAGCCTTATCTAACTAGAGCAAAACCTGATAACAGAATTTGCCTGTATGAAGTAACTTGTGAGTGTGGTTGAAACCTTATTTTGATAACTAACGTTTTTTGAATGTTCGAATCAAAGAACATGAAAGCTAGCTCAACGGAGAGATACTGATAATTCTTTGTTCAAAATGTTCTGAATAAAAAACATACGATTTAACCCTTAAATGCACTATTTTTTGTTTTTACTCCGAAAATAGCTTATTCTATTCCAAAACTAGTGAAAAATAATGAAAAAATCTTACTTCAAAATTATTTTAAACACACACACAAACTTCGAGTGAAATACAAAAGAAATTAGGTATCGTGTAATTCGACAACTTTATTTTACGTTCGAATTGATTGAAATGTTATACACTGTGTCCATGAAGTATGGAACAAATTCGTTTTTAGCTAAACAGGCCATTTTAAGAAATGTCCTGAAGTACGTCGATTTTTCATGTTAATTTACCGTATTTTGAAATAATAATCTAATATACAGGGTGAATTACTTTCGAGTAATGACGTAACCGTTATTATTTTTTTTAAACACCCCCATTTATTCTCAATTTTCGGATTACTCTAGTTCAGCTGATTCTGAAAATGTATCACCTGTTGATTCAAATTGGTACAGGGTAAACAAAAATACAATAGTTTTGTGTGTGCTCATGACATTCTATATTAGTCAAATTAACAATATCATCAAAAATACTTATTATCTAGCGGCAATTGATTTAAATGTAACACCCTGTAGTTTGTTACATTTTTAGATTAATAAAAATATGTATTTTTGTACAACCTGTACCAATTGGAATCAACATACGATACATTTTTGGAATCCACTCAGCAAAAATAATCCTAAAATTGAGACAAAATGCTCCATTGAAGAAAAATGACGGTGACGTCAATACTCGAAAGTAATTCACCCTGTATATCAGATAATGATTACAAAATACAGTAAATCAAGATCAAAAATCGATCTGTTTCAGGATTATTTCTTGAAATGATCTGTTCAACTGAAGATGAATTTGTTCCATACTTTACGGGCGCAGTGTACATATACATGCCTTGCCAATGTTAGTAATTTTTTTTTAAACTCTTAAAGAAAGATGGTGAAATTTCAAATAATTCGCTGAATCACCTAAAATTTAACTCTTGTGTAGATCACTGTTTAGCTATCTGTAAATTCGAATGAATACACGAATTAACGAATAAATAGTTCTATTTCGAAGATTTAAGCTGAAAATAGGTGTGTTGTCGAATGGCAACATAGTGCATTCAAGGGTTAATGGAGTGAAGCTTTCATTATATCAAAAGAAGAAAAAGCGAGACCTAGAAAATTGAAGGAAGCAGCTTTTGTGTCAATCATCGAAAATCCCATCAGTAAATCATCTGTTGATCCCAAAACAATTTAGAAATCAAATCACAAAATCTAGATTGAAAGAGATCAAATCAAATGGGATGTTATGAAGGATCTAGAGTTGAAGAACTCTATATGTTGTCCCAATCCCAATCTAGAATTTTCGGAACACCCCATCTCTGCACATCATAACTGCCTATCTTACACAACCCATTTAGTCCGACGTGACATTGGTACAACCAACCCAGAAAAAAATGAGCTAATAAACAGAAACCTCCCCTCCGAGACATCTCAAAACACCTGATGCTCTTCCGTCCGACGGACTCCCCAGTCGCCTCGCGTCCCAAGACAAAATGGCCGCGAGGGGACGGCGACGACGCCGTATCGATTCGACGGAGTCGGCATCGCGACGGCGGCGTCGCAGGTGGAATCAACGTCGGCCTCCGCTTGGCTGCCATCGCAATGCACCATTTACAGTTTATCGTCGATAAAATCGGTTTAGTTCTTTTTCGATTCGTCTATGGTCGATGCATCTGGAAATTGGCACTTGCGGTGGGCCGAACGAATGGACATAAAATCGACAGGACATATTTATGGTCGTCCGGATCGTATGCAATTGAAACAGTGGATGCGTTGGTTGCGCGTATTTTATTAGAGGATAACAAATTTCGAGTTTTCGATCGTGAAACTCAATCTGTTCGAAATGCCTTGTTTGCATTCGATCGACTCCTATTTTTCAGTTATATCCTATGTATCGTGAAATAACACGATCGTTATACTTCAATTTCGATGCATCATATAGTGCACTGGCGCGTTCGCCATTTTGCAACATTTAATTTTCTCCACTTTACATTCTTTGAATTTACAAATAAGTCCTGAGCTTTTCGGAATTAACACTCATAACAAAAAATAAATATATTATGGGATAATTTCTGAGAAGGATTTGCACAAATCAAATTGTAAATTCAACTCTTTTCTTGATAAAAATATTTGATTCGATGCGTGACAAAAATGGAACTGATTATAAACTGCTTGTGTTTCTTCGAATTGTATATCTGTTTTAATGAATTCACTATAGATTCTTTTTTACTATCGCTGAAATGAATTGAATTATAATTTTTGAGTCGATGACTTCGAATGTTGAATTTGATCGTGTATAATATTGTACGTCGGCGTCGTGTTGTGGCTTTGAATTTTCTTCTTTGAAGAAGTTATTTCTCTGATATAGTCTAGGTATACATAATGTATCATGCATTAACTGAAATGACAATATCAAGAGTATCATCATCGTGATGCATCAATTCTACGCACAGATGGAAAATCTTTTCGCTGTACCTATCACAATAACATTACAAATATCTGGCCTTTTTCCATCATTCCTCAAGTTGTATCATTTATCTTAACAAACAACCTTATTCTATGAGAACTCTGTTTTATCGGTAAATAAGTGTTGATATCAAATCAATCGAATAGTGTCAAATGAACTACTGTACTGTCTATCTAGCGAATTATAAACTGGTTTATTTAATGAATATAATTGTCTTTTTTCTGCTGTGTTTTTTGCGTACTTTTTCTGCTCCACTCGAGATTGACCCCCCTTCCAAGATACAGCCTTTGGAAGGCGATGACGAGTTAACAGTTTTATTTTTTCACGGCTTCTTGAAAACACATAGTCATAAAATGATACATTATATGATGCACATAGTAGATGTTGAGCATAAACAAGATCTCAGAATATTCATTCTATGGAACATACGATGAAATGGAATGAACAGTGATCTTAACTGCTTGTAAGTTTTTATTTTTCCGAGAAAAGTATCAACTGTATCGAAATTTTGAAATTGACTTTTTTTCTCCAAAACTGAATGGGAACCATAAGAAAATTTTATTTTTCAAAATTTATCCCACGAAAACAATTTTTGAAGGAAAATCATAAGGGTTTATTATTTTCAACCTCTAATAATAAAGTTATGGAATAAAAAAAATTGTGTGAGTAACATCTACTCAATAAATCATATTATGTATAATTTTATGACTCATTGTTTTAAGGACTCCAAAAAATTAAAAACTGTCAACTCCTCATCGAATTCCAAAGTGTATCTTGGAAGGGAGGTCGATATCGAAAAAAATTTATAGGAACTACCCCTGCTTATTTTATCGAGGAATCATCTCCCAGAGTCCCTCGCATTTGTTTATACAGGTGTCTGCCTGTATAACCCGCCGGATATTTTTAACATTTCTCTTGTTCATTGAAGAAATGTTCAAAGATTCTAGATTCATTTATTTCGTATGAACTCGAAATTTATTCGTAACAGTACTATATGAATACGCATATCAATTCGTTCGATATCTTTTAATCCATTTTCATAAACCCACAGTAAAACTCTTCCGATTAAATGCACCATGATTTTCATTTCAACCACGAAAACTACTTTGCAGTACGTCAACTCACCGATAACATTCCATGAAGAGCGCAGTAAACATCGTGAAATCACTATCACCTCAAATGATACGGGGTAGAAAGAAAAATAAAGAGCGATAGCTCAGCCAAAGGGGACGGACCGAGCTAAAGTTTGCCCGCTCAGCGGAAGTGTATCAATAAAGTCGGGAAATCGAAGGAAAGTCTATTTTTTCCGTTTTTATCGACGTCGGCGGTGGCCGCCTTTCCCTTGTCTATGGGAAAAAACCGTGCCGGCTTAATGGGGGTGAACCACTCTAGGCGTAATCAAATCCAGCTCTTTTAGCGGCAAAGGGGACGAGGGTGCTACATCAGCTCAGTTGCGGTCTCGGCCGGCTGTCAGTCGCTCACGATATATTAATCTAATTGCCCTTTGCCGACGCCCCTGAGTTATTTTCCTTTTTTCCCCAGTTGGGCAGATACAGAATCGCTTTATTTTGGCTGATTTGATTTGCTTTTTCTGTCTCATTGGACTTGAATGGTTATTGGTTGAAGGGGAAAGTCAGAGTTCATAAAAGTCAGTATAAAAAGAAGGTGAAACATGGATTGATAATTGTTTGATAAATTTCAATTCTTCTCTGGTTTATAATCATGTTGTCTGTCTCTAACCACCATGGAAAAACACACCAAACTCAAATCCGTCTTATCTTTGTTTCATCTTACTCTGATTACGCAGCGAATATCACAACTCTGTTCATTTTGCTGTTCGCAAAACATCATGATGATGAGACAATTAGGCTTAAATTATTTTACATGAAATTTAATTAGATCGAATCGAATACTTTCAACACTGGAACTCGGCAACTATGAAAGAGTAACTTACGATTTGTATGTTTACACCTGAAGATAAGATTGAGAACCTTCGTGATTTATTAAACGTTCACTAATGTATTGCGAGTAGGCTGACGATTTCCTACAAAAAGGAATTCACAAGAAGGGAGGAGGCAGATCGAAAGGCTCTCGGCTCTCCTAATAAAATCTCGGAACGTTCAATACAGATACCGTTTCCTTAAGATATCTAATTTGTATTCATTGTAAAAACCTAATTTGAAATATTCTAAGTACCTCTTGAATTTCTATAAATGAATAAATGTTCTGCTAATTTGACTGGAATACAATCTCAATACCTAAATAATAAAACTTTTACCTTTAGTACCTGAAATATAGTACCCAAACATACATAGAATTCTATGTAAATATCCGGTTACTTACCTATTACACCAAAATAGCTGTAAAAATACATATAATTATGTGTAAATCTTATGTAAAATAACCACCATTTTTCGCAGTGTACGGAACCTCAAATAGAAGACAGTTTTCCAATTATTAATTAATGCACAGATAACCGGAGCGGTTTAACATATAACTTATACTCATAAAAGTCAGCCAGCATAAAAGTGACCATGTTCCTAAGACAAACTGTGTAAATTACTCAGTTTGTCGAAAAAAATTAATTTTTTTTTCAAAATATATCTATCGAAATTCACAAAATACTCTCGATGTACTTATATTCAACTGTTTTTCTCTTGTTACAGCTATGGCGCAGGTTACGACTTGGCGGCAAGAAGAAAGAACGCCACTAGGGAATCAACAGCTACCCTGAAAGCGTGGTTGAACGAACACAAGAAAAATCCCTACCCCACCAAAGGCGAAAAAATAATGTTGGCAATCATTACCAAGATGACCTTAACTCAGGTATCGACTTGGTTCGCGAACGCACGAAGAAGACTGAAAAAAGAGAACAAAATGACGTGGGAACCCAAGAACAAAACAGATGACGACGATGATGCTACAGTATCGGATTCCGATGACAAAGAGAAAGATGATGATGACAGGAGAGAGACAACAGGTAAGAATAAGCAAAATTTTGAATGAATGTTTTGAATGCTTTTATGAAGGAGAATAGGTTGAAATCATGGTAATCTTTGCAGATATTCATGGTAGAATAAAATCGGAAAGAAGCAGGGCACAAGATGATGATGACATGCAAGATGACGACAGGAAAGATGATATTTTAGGTACCAACATGCATCACATAATGAGTAATGGCTACGGAATGAAACCAGAGATGAAAACTTCAGACTGTGGCGTACCTTTACCACCCAGCAAACCTAAAATATGGTCCTTAGCTGATACAGCGGCTTGTAAGACCCCACCACCACCTCCACCTGCTCAGCACCAGCAATGGCTAGGTAGGTAGTTCTTTGCGGTTCTTAAGCTTCGATTACTCTCAGCCACCTCTACTGCCACTCGCGCTGCCTGAAATGATTCCAGAAATACTTCTGCGGTAGTGAGCATTCACACTCTACTGCATCATTCCTCTCGCGATCTCGTTTCGGCAACGACAGATGAAGAAATTTCACAGCTAACTAGTTGAATATAATCAATTAAAGCCGCTAGCGCTGCCGGTCCTTTGACTTCCCTACGAAAAACCGCCAAGTTCGGAAGCGTATGGCAGCGTGAGTGGTGTAAAAACGCTATGTATTATATTGACTTTCCTCGCATGTAGCCGGTGGTTGAAGAATATTTTCAAACGAGATTTCTCCTTTTCTTCTTCTTCTCACTTCAAACTAGGTTCAGTGCCTGTTCCCCATCGTAACTCGCCCTTTGCGGGCAGATTGTCGCTACAGCGCTTCCGAGGTCGTACATAATAGTGGGGGGAGATTTTTTCTGATTTTTCTATTGTCGGGTAGGTTTTTCAGGAGTTAGGGAAGCACGTGGGCTATGTTTGAGCAAGAGGTACCTCCGTCAATTTGCGCAACGTGTCGTTTTCTCCACACTTTACTCGCTTGTTTAGATGTCGGGGTCTAGCGGTGCACCCATGTTTCATCACAGGTGATAATGTGAGTGAGAAATTGGTCTCCCTGTTCCTGAAATCGTGCAAGAAGAAGCCAACACACCTAGAAACAATATAATTTTTGGTCACTGTGATAATGCGAGGAACCCACCTGGCGCAACCCGTGCGGTACCCTAGCTCCTCTGTGAGTATGGAGTAAGTGCTCCCATAACTTATCCCGACCTCACCTGCAATTTCAGATGTTACGACGACTGTCGTCTTCAATAAGCCGTCGAACTTTGCTGATGTTGTTCGCTGCCGTCATGTCTCTCATTTTCAATACAATCGCCACCCTCCAGGAACTGTTTATGCCATGGCAAAACTCTGGCTCGCGACAGTGTCCCTTCTCTGAACATGGACAGTCAATCTCCTCAAGATATTGGCAGTTTTACGCCTTCTGTGGCGGGAAACTTGATGACAACACTCTTGCTCAAACATCGTCACAGTGAACACCAAGAGGGTCGATGAAGCGAGTCCACGTGTTTCCGCTACTGCTGAAAAACCTACCCAACAACAAACAAAGCGTGAACATTCTGTCTTCACTATTGTGCCTGAAAAGCGAAAAGTCTCGTTTATATTTGATTCGCCCTCGTATAACCTCGACTTGCTACGCTATCACCAACACCATGTTCGAATTGGTTATGGAGCCTCAATCTCCGTTTTCACCCCTCGATTTTCGGGTTCGGTTCTTGTAACTTAAAGCTTCAGTTTCTCGAGCTCAGTCAGGCAGCCCACTTAATTGTTCCAGGTAATAACGGTTTCGCTTTACCGAGTTCGAGGTACAGCACGGGAGGATTCTTACCTAGTCATTGTCAACAGGGCTTTCCGGATGTACAGACGGACACGCCACCACAAACCCCTCCCAATATGACGTTGCCCAGCGTCGCTGGTAACCTCACGCCCAGTCAGGGCATCACCAACTGCAATGGCACTTCTTCCACCTCAAGTAGCGGGTACACGCAGTCAGGGTTCTTGGGAGGATTCACAAGGATGCAGAGCACGAATCCAAGACCGTCTCCGCAGGGTGGCCAGAGTATGACGCCGGCGAACGTGGACAACGCTGCCTTCAAACCTTTTTATAAAACGTGAGTATTTTTTGTTTTTTCACGAGTATTCGTAATTGCTGTTTTCTGGGGGCATAGAGCAGGAATAGTTCTCAAGTATTGGATTTACTGCTATTATCTTCAGCAGTAATAAAAACTTCTCAGAAAGTTCAGTTATGTTCAACATCTCATTTTGCCTCTTGCTCAAACATCCAAAAGATTATTTATGCTCATGTTCCATGACAGTGATTTTTTGTGAGCTAGCTTTGACTTATGACCTATTAGGTCTTTCGGGAAATCCCAAAAAAGATCGAAGAAGATAAAAGTTTATTTTAATATGAACAATGAAACCAGTAAATAATATTAATCGTTCAAAAACAACCAATATTTAAGTCATACTTCGGAGGTAAACACATCAACTTTAAAAGATCAAGTAAGAAGTACCATAGATTGCAATCTAGGAACCTAAACCTAGATCTGGTGCTCAGTTCCAGGTATTAACACAAACAAAGCGCTATCTCTGAGGATACACACGAATACCACACCCGGTGATCATTCAAACTGCGGCAGTTTTTGCGGATATTCAACTGTCAGCCGATGAAACGCTGGTGTTATCCACAACAAACCAGACGTGGTAATTCGTGAATATTCTCAGAGATGGCGTTTCCTTTCGGTAAATACCCAGAACTGAGCGCCAGATCCAAGAATAGGTTCCAAGAATGCCTCTATCATTCTATTCTCCATTCTGATGATTCCCAATAAGCGAAATATGAATGCTCTCTATGATATTACCACCTTACATGTTCTTTGAACATTGACGTGATTGATTTAAACAATTTATATTATTCTTTGCTTTCATTGTTTATATTTTCACTAGCGTTACCTAAAACTCGTCATCCCTTATTTCGTATGTTTAAATTGATGTTTCCTTGTTCTTCATCGCAATTTATTTCTCAACTTTGGGAGTACAGTAGTTAACGTTATTGATTCTAAGGAACATTTCATGGTTTAAAGAAATTATCATGTTTTCGAATCGAAAATTATCCATGAAAAATCTCCTGGTAGAAGCTTGAAGTAATCTCGTAAACTTCCTCCAATAGTCCACTGAAAAAGTAATCGATTAAACAACATCTAATAGAAAGTCAACCTCAATTTGATAAGGTTTCTGCCTTATTTCTTTTACCTTCTTTTTTGTCTTCTGAGATTATGGTTATTTGAGAGATGCTTAAAACTGTTTGAATAATATTTTGCTTTCCATCATTGCTTTCCTCACCTCTTGAACACTTCAACGGATGTGTTAAGAAAACGTTACGCCAAATTTAAATCACAGTTCTAGTTCTATTAGTGACGTTTCACCACTCGGATAGTATTTCTCGTAATTAGAGGCAGTTTATCAGCTAGTCGACCGGTTCTGACGTTCTTTTAGCCGTCACGAAATACATTCATCTTTATTCTTTGCAGCTCCCAGAGCATGAACGGAGGTTTCGTGTCGCCAGTCTAGAGAGGCCGTTCCTTAACACTCTTCCAGACGGATCGAGCGGGAGGTGCGTATTTTCAGCATGTTTTTCGTTTATTTTTCCGTAAATCGGGATAACGAGCAGGAATTTCCGGATGAACTTGTAGATGATGTGAACAAAGGGCTGTAGGAACAAGCAATGCAGTCAATCAAAGTGTAGACGCTTAACGTTTCGTGTTTCAACCTCAGTTCGAGGAGATAGATTTGGTTCAACAGGATGGACTGTAATTCATACTGGTCGAGTTTCGAGCACGAAACTCTGGCAGATGATCATTTGTACACTGCTGGGGCCTATTGCACCAAACACTTAGCAACTTTTCACTTTGCACTTTTGACTTTTCAAATGAATTAAGTTCCACGAAACGCATTCATAAATGAAAAATACATTGTGAAAACTCAAGTACATAGTGAAAATTACTCCGCAGACATTAAATATTGGGAGAAATGTTGTGCAACATAACTAATTTTCACTTTTGAAATTTGTCAGAATGCAAAGTGCGAAGTGAAAAGTTGCAAAGTATTTTGGTGCAATGGGCCCCTGGTGTTATAATTTTTCTGCTATCATTTTAAAACCTTAATACATAAGATGATTGCACTGATCAGCCGCATCAAGTGAATTATTGTTGATTGAAAATAAGAGGCGTAACTATTGAATTAATCGAAAAACGAATAACGAAGCTCAGTTTGGGCCTCAACTCATTGTTATTTGTTATGAATATGAACTAATCAAGGATACTTCAGGGTTATTTAGGTAAAAAAGTCATGTGTGAATAAATCATTTCGAGATTTTCAGACAAATGGTAACCATTCTATCTTTTTTCCACATTGCGATCTGGACGCCTAATGCCATTTTATTTAGTTAGTTTTGGTACGTGACTTGGCGAGATGTTAAAGGACGACATTTCTTTCGCTTCTCAATATTTTTATTCTTTTTTTTGTTGTTCATTTTCTCAGAACATTTACTTTAATATATGTCGTCGTCAGACTCGCGGCAAGAGCTTATATTTTTGTTTTCTAATTTATGTATTTCATATACGAACGAGATTTTCTTCCTATCTGCTTTTTTTCTGTGCCTACCTTCATTGTCTTTTAGAATTCCTCCTTTTCCATCATTTATTCCACTTTTCCACAGGTATCTTCCTTCTTCTTATTCTGGTCAGAATCCAGTGTTTGTGGATCTAGATAAACCTGTACTCAAGTTCCTTCTCGAACCTCCTCTTCATTACGTTAAGCACCCTAGACAATTTACAGCTTTTGGACAGTACATCAATTTCAACGGCTCTGTTTTTGTCATCGTCCTCCATACTACAGCTCTGTATGATTATGGTTATACGCTTTAAATGTTACTCATCAGCTTCAGTAGACTCTTTATAATGATCAATTTTATTGGTATTTATTTTAATTGCTCTGATCATCATTGGTCATCAAGGTTCTAAAATTGCTTTCTTCCTGTATTATTCTACATTCAATATCTCTTCTACTGTTGGCATCCTCAGATATAACTGCTCATAATACTTGTAATCTGCTATGAAGTTCACCTCAAACGACGATCACATCTCAATCCCCATCTAACCCTACTCAATCTACATCCCGTTCTCGCCGTTTGACACCTGTCGAACAATTGAGGTTATGACATTCTATCACGCCAATCATTTGGTTGAATATACTGTTCTATGAGGCGTTCTTCACGAGTTATTCGAAGTCTGCCAGACTAGACAAAAGGCTAATGGCACAAAACGCCTCGGTTCGATGGGTTACTTGTAAACTCGCTCCACGGTGGACGAGCGTGGATTTTCATTGCGGATGTTCGGTGTGAACCCACGCTCGCTCGAAAATACTGAATGAGGAATGCCTGCGTTTGCTATCGCCACCTCGACGACATTGACAAATGACGCGAGATCCTGATCGGTGAATGGTGCTTTTGCGAAGCAGGAGCGGCTCTCTGCGGAGCTAATTAATCGAATGTCGTCCTTTCTAGGATGTTATTTCTTTGTTTTTATACGCAGGTGTCGAGGCAATATTCGGAAATGGGATTATTCCGACCGTTTTGAAGTAATGTTCAAATGGTCTTGGTATGACTAGAATATAATTTCTCAAAGTTATATTAATCCTCATTCTAACTAACTGATGTGAAACTAAAATTATTGCATTAGAGTAAATCAGAAGAGCCCTTTATTTTGATCACACTGATAAGTCCTATGCTTCGATTGAGCCTATCAGAAGCGTAGAAGCTATTCGAATTAGGAGATTCAGGCGTGTTGCATCTAAACTTTGTTATTGCACCCCATCGACATTTTAGGTTTGTCACTCATCTCGAAACGTTCTGGTTTAATTTGAGCTGGTATCCGAACAATCGTGAAATGCTTCTTCGCGAGATCGGAAACACATTGGCTACTTTGTTGTGATGCCGAATCAAACATGTCCAGATTATGGAAATTCAATGCTTTTATTTTCGAAATCAGTCAGATATGATGAATCCATGTGTAAAATAAAATTGTCGAAAGAATAAGCGTAAAGAATGGGTATTCAAGATCATGCTTATACAAAGGAATATCGATATTCATTTACATTTATTTTCTTCTCCTGAAAAATTGAGGTTTTTATACACTGATTATGCCTGTTTGTTTTTGGGAGAAGAGAGTGCAATTGTTTTGTCCTAATGCTTGTTAAAATTATGAGCCAGAAGTGGTTTCAAACGATTTGGTTGCTTCGAAATTTAAAGAGAAAGTCGGCATTTGTGCGTTGCGTTGCGTCGTCGCAGCGTGAATGCTGCGTCGTTTAATCAGTATATAACATAGGTATTATTAGAATATTAGTATATGTTTAAAGGGATTGACTGACAAGAGAATAGAAGTGATGCGTTGCGTCATCGCAGTTCGAAAAATTCGTTCGAGTATTTTCAATTCGGAAATGCTACAAAAGTCAAAAAATATTTAAGTGTCCAGAATTCAAAATTATTAGTTTCGCCGCTACTATAATTGTCAACCAGTCAATCGCGTCAGAATCGAAATTTTCGAACGCGCCACTATCACTGAGAAGGAACGGAAAAATATTTCATCCAATCAGATGATTAGCTTCATCCAGAGGCAGCATCGGGAAAATATTTACTAGGAGTATTTAAAAAAGTCCTCGCGGACTCGTTGGTAGGGCGAAAACGCCCGCAACCAATAACTATAATGATTAACTAAAAATCGGCCAAAATCTGATTAGGATGGCAGTTCGATTAAGTGCTGATTCACAATGGACGTAACCATAACGAACACTTAAACGTACTTTGTCCGTGAACGTAGTGGTGTTCAGAATGGACTTGGGGCGCAGTAGCAAATTATAGACGTTTTTGTATAGTAAGAAGATGTTTCTGTTCCTTTATAATAAGTGTTCTATGAATTTTTTGACAATTGATTATTGTGAAGTGTTGTCATTAATTAAAAATGTATGAAGTCTGTTTTTATTGAGACGATGTTTGAAAAAAAAAGAAATTGAAGAGCAAAATTCTAAAAGAAGAAAAAAACGACGTTGGTGGGTTAGACCTACAAATCTATAATTAAACGTTAGAATTACGGACTACCATAAGCTCAACGTAAACGTCAAAATTACAGAGCCTATTGTGAATAGTTCCATGTGATTTGCATTGGTTCAACTTTGCGTTTTTCGTTTACGTTTCGGGAGTTTTATGATTACGTCCATTGTGAATCCAGCATAATTCAGACTCCCAGTGACAACTTTTTATGACGTTAATGTCATAATTGACATCAACTCAATCTCTATCCTCAACAATAGCGAGTTTGATATCCTGAGAACTATTAGTTTCATTATATATATTCACGAAATGACTCCCGATAAATTTCACAGAGAACAAATCCAAAACTTGAAATTCTCGAGGTAGTTGAACTCATGAATGCCATCATTAATTATTCCACAGGTTATTCGAATTCGCATTTAAATTTTTCCAATATGAACAAACGCGCAAGAACTTCTGACTTCAAGCCAAGGCTCTCATAATTTTGTTAATGAATTTGAAACAAAAGTTTGAAATTCGATCCGGTTATAAAACTTCTAAACCCGTCTCTGGCCCTCTACTAACAAGCTTTCGGCGAACCCGCGTACTCAATCGGATAAACCAGTCCCGATAGCCCGCTGAGAGCCCATTGTTTAAATCAATATCCCCCTTACACACCCTTTCCATAAGACAACAACGCGCATTTATTCTGACTTACTGTGAACGTCTCTTGACGCCCCCGCACGCCCTTTTCCTTTCATTAAATGTTCACAATTAGGAGGCCGCGACGATACCATCGATACCGGTACTTCCCGTACTCGGTATTCGTTTAGAATATCTCTGTCTACGGTGCTTCTTGACATAATGGCGTTATCGTGAAGGTTTATGTGTCGATTTGAGGTTAGGTTAGGAAGTTTCTTTTATTGGTTCGGGAGAGCGGAAGATGCACGGTGTCAACGTGAGATATTGATCCGGTTCAGGTTTATAGAACCGGTATTTTTTTGTTTCTGCTTGTAGACTTGAGGGCTTGTATGGAAACGTGAATATATTTATGTGAATGATTCTTCCAAATCTTGTTTGTGGCCTTCGAACAGGTTATGGGTCGGTTTGCTTGATTATCTCTGTTGGCGCGATGAAAAGAATGGAATCTATAAAGAGTTTAATTTGAAGTCATTCATTGTTTAATCCATTGAAGGAACAACTTTTAATGATTCAATGAAAGTTGGTGTATACGAAATTGTACTCGATTTTTTTATACAAAGAAACACTTCGGACATGAAGCAAAACTCACAAGCAGCTTCCTGTCATTAAATGTTCACAATTAGGAGGCCGCGACAATAATACCATCGATACCGGTACTTCCCGTACTCGGTATTCGTTTAGAATATCTCTGTCTCTACGGTTCGTCTTGACATTATGGCGTTATCGTGATAGTTTATGTGTCGATTTGAGGTTAGGTTAGGAAGTTTCTTTTATTGGTTCGGAAGAGTGAAAGATGCACTGTGTTAACGTTAGATATTGATCCGATTTAAATTTATAGAACCGGTATTTTTTGTTTCTGTTCGTAGAGTAAGGGCTTATATGGAAACGTGAATGAATTGATGTGAATGATTCTTCCCAATCTTGTTTGTGATATTCGAATAGATTATGGGCCTGGTTTGTGTGATGAAGAGAATGAAATCGATAAAATGTTAAATTCAAAATAATCGATTGTTGAATCCATTGGGAAACAAATCTTAATGTTCCGTTGGAAGTTGGCGTACGAAATTGTCCATGATTTTTTTTTCATGCGAAAAAACAAATCGAACAAGAAGCAAAACTAACAAGCAGCTCATTTATTGCACAATTCCTGTCCTGTCATTAAATGTTCACAATTAGGAGGCCGCGACGATATCATCGATACCGGTACTTTCCGTACTCAGTATTCGTTTAGAATATCTCTGTCTACGGTGCGTCTTGACATAATGGCGTTATCGCGAAGGTTTATGTGTCGATTTTAGGTTAGGTTAGGAAGTTTCTTTTATTGGTTAAGAGAGAGCGGAAGATGCACGGTGTCAACGTGAGATATTGATACGGTAGAGGTTTATAGAACCGGTATTTTTTGTTTTTGTTCGTAGAGTTAGGGGCTTGTATGGAATCGTGAATGAATTGATGTGAATGATGATTCCAAATCTTGTTTGTAACTTTCGAACAGGTTATGGGCCTGGTTGCTTGATTATCTGTGTTGGTGCGATGAGAATGGAATCGATAAGGAGTTTAATTCGAAATAATTCAATGTTGAATCCATCGGAAGGACAACTCTTAATGCTCCGTTGAGAGATGGCGTACGAATTTGTCCTCGATTCTTTTCATAAAGCAAATCCTTTGGGACAATCATGACAAGTTTGAAGATTAGACCTCCTTGAAAAAGTATCAATCACTATGCATAATAAATAAGTTGAAATTCAAAAATTTAATGATATCGTCAATGCACATAGTTATATACGTTGTTCTGCGGATGATCAAAATTTCAGGAAGGCACTGAAATTGTAATTGATTCGTCACATACAGCAATAATTAAATCCTAATGAATGAATGAGAACCAGTTCCATCTATATCAATTATTCTGCTTGAAAAAAAACAGAAATAGTACGCACTTAGCAGTGCACTGCGCTTTTGTTCATGGATTAGCTCTACTGGATATACAGAAAAAACCATCGTTAATTCCACCAATTACCAATCATAGAGTATCGAAATCGGAAAAAATGCCCCTAATTCCTGCTCTATCCTGCGGGAAAACGTACACATTCACTAGTAGCATCAAATAGCGAATTCGTGTAAACATGCATTCACCACTAATGACATTTTTCTCTTTTTTTCAGGTGAGGAACGAAAAAAATGGAACCTGCAAAAACGGGCAAAGTGCAACGAAATATTACGAAGGGTGGAAAGCAAGCAACGCCGCCGCATGTTGACAATTGAAAAATCTGTTGTATATTCGTGTAAAGGCATTTATTTATATCTGTGATAATGAACAAAGCAAATTGTTTTGCCTCCGAAACCAGCGTTTCGGACCGTTTGGGTAAAAAATTGTAAATGACGAATTTCGTCTATATGTGCAACTTTTTAATGAACTGCAGTCAATATTCGACCACCAATAAGAAACTTAACTGATTGAGAATTGTATACAGAAGAGGAAGAAGTGAAAAAGAGCAATCTGATAAATTCAGACTGTTCTAACCAAATATTTGTTTTTCGTCATTTTCACTATTTTCCCGAAATTTAATGAACATTACAATCGGACCAGTGTGGACGAATGACTGTTTTTTGAACTTGAAACTATTTTATTGTTATTGATTTTTCTTTATTAATAAATTGTTGTATATAAAAATACCATATCACAAATTTGTAATAAAATATGTTATTGAAACTAACGTTTTGTTGTATTTTCTAGACCTAAATTATTGTACAGTATTGTATTTGTAAATAAGTCAGTGTGTATAGAAGGATACAGATACTATTATGATTGTCTTAATTGAAATATAAGAAGATTCTAATATATGCTTTTGATTTCCTTTCCTCGTTTTTCGATAATCCCAAACCTCATTCCTTATCCATGCAACAACACTGCTTAGATTAATATATTTTTATACAGCAGTTCTGTAAATAAAAATGTTGAACACGATTACAATCCACTAAGTGGCCATTTATATGTTCCTACGAATTATTCACAATGGTCACCAGGTCGTTTTATAAAAGGATAACAAATACAAAAATGTACTATTCATTTATGCAAAAGTCATTCATAAGATGTTTCCAATGCTCTAAAAGTTATGGGGATGCTACAATACCGCATGGGTACTATTGAAAAGAATTGTCTCAGTTCCATATTATACCCCTTGAATATTCATTCAGTAAAGATATTGTTAAAATTCAATAATCAAAACACTTTCATCGTATCGATCAGAACTTCATAACCATACTGAACATACTGACAGTTATAGGAAATGAAAATTTTTCAATGAGTAATCAATCAATATTATGATGAAGTACCTTCAAACAAGCATGTGCAAGTTATGTTTTCGAACATCAAAAAAGCCACCAAACATTTCATATACATTTATACAAAGTATCCTTTTTTTGACACTTAGCCTTCATTTTGGGATTTCATGTCATCACACATCTGTTGCGATTTGTACATGACAGATCTGAAACATAAAAAAAATACAATTGCAATTTTTCGATAAAAAAGATTATGAATTCACGTCAAAAGTAATTGAAATCCACAAAACACTACTGAAGTGTTCGAAATGATATTCGTTCCAATATACGATACTTTCAGACACCCGAGTCGAAGTTCTTGTCTCCAGTACCAAAAGAAAAAAAATCAAGTTTTTTTTTAAATTGAATATAAAGCCAGTTGTCTAATCAATCTTGCGCAAATATTGTCGGTAAACCAACCAATATTGTTCGAAAGTCATAAATAGTAATATACAGCATGGGATCGATACTGGTCTTGCTATGTCGAGTGTCGACTGTTATACATCTCATAAAGGGCCCACTCACTAAGAGGGAAGCGCGAAGACTTGAATGCGCGTTGTACGGGGTACAGTTAAAACAGTGTGTGTATGCCGTAAATTTGGAATGCGCAATCATCTCCGTCGTGTGGCGTGTGCATTCTTCACCGTACGTGGAAGAATGACCAAAAACGACTGTGTATGGGCAACAAGTCTCTGCACGTTTCATATGTTTAGCAACACAGTGTCGGGTTCGATATTTATACCTTGGACATTTTTTCCTTAATAACAACACACGCCACTGCCATTAACATCAGATCTTTTTTCGACGTCATCTCAAGCTTGTCGCACATCCAAACCAACACGCAAAAGTGTATGTGTGTGGGAAATATGAATGCACGCGTTTGCGTTACAGCAAACGTGCAGATACTTAACTGCGCATTCTTCCTTCTTAGTGAGTGGGCCCCTATAGTCCAAGATTCGAGGGCTATATGTAGGCATACTTGCTACCTTGGGCGGATGGCCAATCAGGTAACAGGCGCTAAAGGTAAGTGAATACACTGCACATATTTCCTATTGAATCATAGTACATATTTGAGTAAATTTTAGAGGACCAATTGCATCGGCGGTAACTTTTGCCACAGGTGTTGATGCTCATAGAAAAATCATCTTGTTTACTTATGAATTTAAACTGGTTCCTGATAAATATTCAGAGAAATTTTTCAATACTTTCTGTCAAAAAAAACATCCTGATTTACTCAATCAAATTGTCCCAATATGTACCACCTGTAGAAAATTAATAAATTGCAAAATACGTGTAAGACCTTGGCTGCATCATAGATTTATAATACTAACTAGATAGCGAACATGTCAAAAATTTTGAGGCAAACGGCGGCCATTTGCAGTTTGGAGTGAAATTGACTAATTTGAGAGTTGTCAATTTTTCAACGAACTGAAACATTAGAATTAGCGAGATTATACCGTTTTTGAGGAATCTATTGTGTATAATCATCATAATGGTACATTATTTTAATAACTAATCACACGAATCGAAAAAAATATTATTTGATATAGACCGAAATGTCAGTGTTCACAGAACACTAATATACAGAGTTCGTTTTTCATCATTTCTTTCAAAGGAACGTCTATGTTTCAATCAAAATTGGAGCACATATGGCATAAATATCAAAATATTTGTGGTTCACTCCAAACTGCAAATGGCGCCGATTTGCCTCACTTTTTTCTACGTGACAGTTAGGAAGTTCGACGTCCAGTTAGTATTATAGGTCCATGGGCTGCATATGCAGTAATCGATTGCTTAAGAGCTGCGTATCTGGGTTTTTTAACATTGTTTCTCAGTTATTTGAATGCTAAAATGTTCTTACAAATCGGAATGAGTTTAAGAGTTTGGAAATTCACATTGGAAACATACGATATTCAATGCATAAGAGAGAGTATTTTGCCGTGCAGTTGGACAGTGCTATACTGGACATATTTACATGCTATGTTTCGATTTAGTTCGTGAACCTTGCTATTTTAACACTGGTCCACTGCACGGCAAAATTCTCTGTCTTATACATTGAATTTCCTATGTTTCCGATGTGAATTTCCAAAAAATCAGAAGCCGTCAAATCGAAGGAATTAACTGGCCATGTTATGTCACCAAATTTTGATAGCAAGCACGAGGGAATATTTCTCATTACGAAATTCGAGTTCTTATCAGAACCAAGTATGATTTTGTCCTAGTCGGGCAATTCGGATCGTAAAAATACCCGTTACATGTTAAAGTAACGTACGGAATTTTTCGTAACATTACTGTTGATCTCTTAAAAAAATATGGCCCTATGATTCTCAAAATTGAAACACCACACCATACGGTGATTTTTTCATCATGGAGGCGTCGTTCATAAAGAACTTGCGGATTTACCTCGAACCAATAGCCATAATTTTGCTTATTCACATAAATGAAAGTGCGCTTCCTCTGGCATCACCAAGAAATTTAACTGGTTTTTATCAGTTTCTATTGATTTATCGGAAATTGTTACATGACAAATTAAATTGCATCTATTGACCTATAGGAATGTGTCATTACAATTTTGAAAAACGAATAATTATTCCCACAACGCATTGTAAAATATAGGTGACACCTGGGACCTATTGCACCAAAATACTTTGCAACTTTTCACTTAACACTTTGCATTCTGAAAATTTCAAAAGTGAAACTTAATTATATTGCACAACATTTCTCCCCATGTTTGATTTCTGCGAAGTGATTCTCTCTTTGCACTTGGCTTTCTATATCGCACTTTTCAATTATGAATGCCTTTCGTGCAGTATAATACATTTGAAAAGTGAAAAGTTGCAAAATAGTTAGTGCAATAGGCCCCAGATCCAGCAATAAGTGGCGTAACGTTACTCAGCCGGGCCCTCCCCCCCATGATTACCCCTAATTACCCATCAACTTGTATCTCCTTTTATTCATTATCAACGTCAATTCTATAAAGGCTTACCTCAATCGTCAACTCAATCAATCTAGTCGTTTTTTCTGTGATCCAAAAAATTTTTACAATTGCTATTTTTACATTTGTATATTTTTCAGCTGGCCTGATGATGGCTTGAAAGCCGAAATCGATAGCCAATAGATTTATTTTTAAAAAACGAAGTGTGCTATTTTATTTAATTCATTCTATATATTTATCATTTGTAGGTGAAACATAGTACCTAGTCTATTTTTAAAGAACTAGTAGTCCAATAAACCAACTGCATTAATTTGAACCGAAAAAAAAGGATATGACAATAACGTTGGTTTTAATCAACTTTTCAAAAATTTGTTACAATGTATAATAGATACAAGATATAAATAGATTTAAAAAAATAAATATTTGTAAACAAAGACTTAGTTTTTTAAGACAGCGATGATCTGACGGTGGTTGATGTTCTGGTACTACAATATCCTCCTCTGCCTTCTAGCTTTCTTAGCAGTAAATGCCCTTATAACTTCATCCAAATTCACCTGTTTGGCTCTTTTGTTCTATATGCTTAATAACGCTAGGCTGCTGAGTCTTTTTTCTGCTATGGTATTTCGTAAATAATTTCTGATGAGCTTTAACTTGGAGAAAGATTGCGCTGGCGACTGTCACTGGTAAAGTCAGGAAAAGAAGAAACGCTGTGCAAGTCCGGAAACCTCGACGTCATCCAATAATTGTCCAAAAACCACAGTTCTGCTAGTTGCCGGATCAAAGACAACTGCGCAATATCTGGCCTTAGAGCTACTGTAAAGGCTTTCAATTGAGAACAAAGGTCAACACTTGTATCTTCTTCGTACTCATCTAGTAGGATTTTTGCTTGTTTTGTGATTTCTCCGTCTTCTGCCTGTAACAAAAACGTTGGAGAAAAGTTTGCTGACTTCAGACATTGCTTCAAATCTTAAGCTCAACTGAGAAAATACTAAGTAAATTATTTCTATTAACGAATTATTTTTAATAATTGAATTAAAGGGTCAACAACCGCCCCCCCAATGGGGGGCTGGGCTGTTGTAAATTACGCCACTGTCAGCAATTCTTTCGAACTCATCCTGTGCTTTTTCGTACCTGTACATACACCTCGGCTAGGTACAACATCAGCCGTATGTCACAGCCACACCCGGATAACAGTCTCTCCAACATCTCCAGAGATAAGACTATCACTTGTCAATTTCAGAGTTATGAAGGGGGGGCTCATTAGCGGCTCTTAACTAGGCAAGATAAGACCGCCTCTCATTAATATACATTAGCGTCGAAGGGTAACGGGTAGTGTGTACTCTCACACATGCCATCTCAGAGGCTGGGAGATAAAGGTGAATTATACTATTTAACTCGCGTTTATTGTAGGCATTAGCGAGACGAAATGAGAGATGGGGTTTTGATTGAATTATAGGCCAATTACGTAATAGGCGGTTTATGATGGGTACTCAGGATGGTTGATAAGACTTAAATGGGATATTTATCTGGCATGATATATGACAGTTTGGAAAATGATATCAGAGATAATTTTGTAGTCTTTGACTTGAGAGATTGTAAGAAAGAATATGACAACAAATTATTGTCTAAAGACAATAATTTGTCTATTCATATTCTTCTTACAATCTCTCAAGTCAAAGACTACAAAATTATCTCTGATATCATTTTCCAAACTGTCATATATCATGCCAGATAAATATCCCATTTAAGTCTTATCAACCATCCTGAGTACCCATCATATATAAATATAGTATATAACATTACTAGCAAGGTAAGAGGGTTTTTACTGGCGAATGGAGGATATAATTGACGAGCCTCAGGCGAGTCAGTTACCTCCTTGAGCCAGTAAAACCCGTTACCTTGCGTGTATTGTTTTATATTTTATTTGTTTTTCATTTGTAAAAAGATTAGATAAATTCCAAAAAAATCTCAATAATTTTCGCTTGACATTTCTAAAAATTGGATTATTTATGACATCAGAAAATTATGACAACTGTCAGTGGCTTTACGAGAGGGAAGTCCTTCGAGAATATTTGCTCATTTCTGACGAAAAAGGCCAGATCCAAATGAAACAAGGTATGAATATCGTTTTAAATACTTTTATAACGTTTATTACTAAAAATATCTGTTCCAGAAACGATAAAATTAGCAGAATGAATGAAATTAGAAGCGAGTACGTGAAACTGTCAGTGAGTTTACAGGTCAAAAAACCTCTAGGATATTTGCAATTTTGAGAAGGAAAACAAATAGATACGAATAAAACAAGGTACGAATATCGTTTTCGAATAGTTTGAGAACGTTTATTGAGAAATACATTTGTTCCAGGAAGTCTGAAATTAAAGGGATGAATGAAATTAGAAGCAAGTACTTGACAACTCTCAATGTAAATAATACTACTAACTTGTAAAAATTTACTTAGTTAACTGTCAGTTTTACAAGTTAGTGACTTGATAAAATAAACTTTCTTGATTAATATTGTGTTTTTGGAAACTGACGTTTACAAATGAGAAACAAATAAAAATCTTATCCTATAACATTGTAGCCTCTAACCCTAACGGAATGGTATTGATTTTGGGATAATTCATTTGAATCTTCAAAACTTGAATTTGGAAAGCACCCATGCAAATGCACTGACCGGCAAAATAATCGATACACTCGAAAAATTGATTGAAATTTGTTCATTCATTAATATGTTATTTGTCGGATTCGAATGAATTTTTTTCAATTGTAGGTATCCTTGATCAATCATCAGTTTCGAATTTCAAGAAAACTCGGTGTACGTAATTTCATACAGGGTGAAACAAAATCTGTTCTTTTTACCCTAACTTTGGAACTACCTCTGGTGAGTTCCAGTTGTTCCATCGTGTGATTCCTCATTTCATGATCAAGACACATCTTTTCTTAATTATCTAATTCTTCATTCATTACACTAGCTCAATTTTTGTTGGAGATACAGGGTTTTCAGTAAAACATTGAATTTCGCTAAGGCTACAACAGTACTTCAACGAATTCAACCTAAAATTCTGGCCTAAAGAAAATAAACTGAAAACTGAGTCAAAAACATAATGAGTTTTCCACCCATGCTACGTCTGAATATTCTGCTCGGCGTGCACTTCTTGCGCTCAGCTGGTCTTTTATTAAGCTCTTCGCTCACTTCACTCTGCATCGTGATCTTTTATTATTATCAGAGCGAGCAAGAAGATCAGATATATTCGCTCCCGCTCAAAAGCGAGAGCTCTTCAAATGTCATTTTATTTCTAACCTAAGAGTTAGTTTAGGACAGTTTAGGTTAGTTATTTATGTTCTGGATGTTTTAACAAAGATGGAACTAATTTTGTTGTTTTACAAAATGTGGTATCGCGAAAGCAGAGACACCGTTTCAGAGCGAAAGACAGCAAATATAATTTTGAGGTTACGAATTCTTGGACTTGACAAGCCTTTGCGCCTGAGCGTTCTTTTATTATTTTCACTCTACAACAAATGTCTTGACGTCACAGATAATCTTGCTCGCTCCGCAGATCATATTTTCAGACTAAGCACCAGAAGCGGACAACAGGTGTAATTCGTCTCGGCATGTCCTCATTAAGGTTTTGAATCAATTAGAGCATCATTGAGCTGCTGCAAATTTTCAGGAGTTGGTCGTGAGATCGAATTTTCCTCCCAAGAGCATCCAATCATTCCCAATTGGGTTCAAATCTGGTCTTCCAGCCTCTGCTAAATCCTAGCCACAAGCGGTTGATGCGATCGGACATTATAGAGCATTAGCACGAAATCGTCTTCAATAAACGGTGCATACGGAACAACATATCGCTCTAAAACTTCTCTTGTTTTATGTTTTCACTCAGTTTTCAGTTTATTTTCATAACGTTCGGATTTAGATTGAATCTGTGAAAGTACTTTCATAGCCATAGCGAAATTTTGGAGTTTAATGTTATTCTGAAAACCCTGTATCTTCACCAAAACTACAAAATGGAACAACTGGAACACACCAGGGGTGGTTCTAAAGTTAGGGTAAAAAAACAGATTTTGTGTCACCCTGTATAAAATTATGTACGCCGAGTTTTCTTGAAATTCAAAACTGATGATTGATTCAAGATGAACGTACCTACAGTTAAAAAATATTCAATCCAATCGTCCTTGAAATAACATATTAATGAATTAACAAACATATGAGAACTGGGCTTTTGATTGAATTATAGGTCAATTACGTAATAGGCGGTTTATGAAAGGTTCTCAGGATGGTTGATAAGAATTATTCTTTGTTTATAGATGGGCATACTATATGAGAGTTTGGAATATGTTATTAGAGATAGTTTCGTAGTCTTTGACTCGAGAGATTATGAGGAAGAATATGACAACGAATTATTGTAATTATATAATTGTTACCTATAACGGAGTAGTTTTAATTTTTAGAAAATTTATGTGAAAGGATTGGTATTGATTTTCGGAGAATTTATTTCAATCTGAAGATATTACAATTGGCTAGAAATAGAAACCATGCGAATAATTAGAAAGATATCATTAGCGGAACAAAATCGGGTATAAATGAGAGATGGGATTTCGATTGAATTAATACCTAAGCCTGGTATTGAGCAAAATACAACTCTATGCAACCCTAGCGGCGTTAAGTAGAACTATCCCGAAACGAGTATTCCAAAACGCGGGACGGGATATGACACTCGATTGTTTGTGCCTAAGAAATGAGAATGCTTTAGGAATTTAAGAAATGAGATTTGTATTGTGTGTTCATTATTTGTCTAGTTAGTTGGTTTTTAATCTGATTTAAAGATGACTAAAGAAAATGCAGTGAGGAACACTAATTGTTGCTGTGTTTATGGATGAAGCTCTAAAGAGTTCTTTCACAGGTCACTATTTTATAGGATTGTGGTTATGAAAAAATAATATTTTATCAGTTGATCACCAATTTGCACTAGAGGAAGCATTTCAGACGTTTAGTGCAGTCAAAATCAAGAAAACAAAGAGATTAGCCAGTTTCAGGATTCATATTTGGACTTAAAGGAGGAAATATAGTACATTATTGGATGTATTTCCAATTCACTCGTTAAAGAAAACAGATGAAGATTACTCGTTAATTGACAAAATTGTTGTGATAACTTAAGTTTTTATGAATATATGCCCTGAAATCATATCACTTGGCTAAAACTTATCTGGATGTTCTTTCAAGTTGCAGTATATCTTTTGTTTTTTATATGAGACAAGTAGAAGGTAACTGCTTTATTCACTATTTTATAAAAAATAGCATACATATACTTACTTTAACTCTGTATTGTAAAATTAATTATCATTTCTTATTAGATAATTAAGTTTTTGTTTATACCAGGGGATAAAATTTGTTGGTTTGTATTGAATGATAAATGCTTCACTTACGACAAAATATTAATGAATTTTTCTGATTTGTATTCAATAAAAATAGTTTTTGATGTTGTGAATAATTGAAATGAAGTTGTTCATTTTCATAAAGTCTTTCATTTCTGTAATAAAATCATCATGGAATTCAACGGCTTTCATTTCAATAACAAATATTGTCATTTTTTCTTTCTACAGGGTGTTTCATTGGGAAAGGGAAATACTTAATAGGTGCATAGGTGGCACCAAGACGGTTCTAGAAATACCCCATTTATTGGGTCTCACTGTCTTCGTAGCCGAGATACAGGGTGTTTTATGAATTTTGCCCGTTTCTTCCTGAGGCCGTACCAGACGAACCACCTGGTATATTTTCTTCATATTTGGCAAATATGTTCCTAATTGAGAGCCCAAACATATCATGCAATAACCGCCTCGAAAATCCAGGTCCGGGTTAACAAAAAATTATGAATCGTTTGAATACTCGAAACAACACCCTGTACATCGGAATTTTGAAAATCTGTTTTAATATGCGAAAACACCACTAAAAACTAAACTGGGACGTATACTTCAAACTTTCGCGCAGAAAGTTTTACTGCACAAATTTTCAAGGTAAAAGTGAAGTTTTTAGGAACTTGGATACCCGAAAATGGTTTGAAGTGACTTTTAACAATGAATTATCAACAATATTGAATCCATAATTATTTCAACATTACTCTGTAATTCATTTTCACATTGGTTTTCATTTTTATAGCCGTATACTTGAAAATCCAGGTCCGGGTTAACGAAAAATTATGAATCGTTTGAATACTCGAAACAACACCCTGTACATCGGAATTTTGAAAATCTTTTTTCAAAATTCGAAAATACCACTAAAAATTGAATTGAGACGTACACTTCAAATTTTCGCGCAGATAGTTTCAATGCACAAATTTTCAACGTAAAAGTGAAGTTTTTAAGAACTAAGATACCTGAAAGTGGTTTGAAGTGACTTTTAACAATGAATTATCAACAACATTGAATCCATAATTATTTCAACATTACTTTGTAATTCATTTCCACATTAGTTTTCATTTATTGAGAAGTGAGTTGCATTATTACGTATAATAATTATGGATTTCAATATTTTGATAATTCATTGTTAGAAGTCACTTCAAACCACTTTCAGGTATCCAAGTTCTTAAAAACTTCACTTTTACGTTGAAAATTTGTGCATTGAAACTATCTGCGCGAAAATTTGAAGTGTACTACTCAGTTCAGTTTTTAGTGGTATTTTCGAATTTTAAAACAGATTTTCAAAATTCCGATGTACAGGGTGTTGTTTCGAGTATTCAAACGATTCATAATTTTTCGTTAACCCGGACCTGGATTTTCAAGTATACGGCTATAAAAAGGAAAACCAATGTGAAAATGAATTACAGAGTAATGTTGAAATAATTATGGATTCAATATTGTTGATAATTCATTGTTAAAGTCACTTCAAACCACTTTCGGGTATCCAAGTCCCTAAAAACTTCACATTTACCTTGAAAATTTGTGCAGTAAAACGTTCTGCGCGAAAATTTGAAGTATACGTCTCAGTTTAGTTTTTGGTGGTGTTTTCGAATATTAAAACAGATTTTCAAAATTCCGATGTACAGGGTGTTGTTTCGAGGATTCAAACGATTCATAATTTTTTGTTAACCCGGACCTGGATTTTCGAGGCGGTTATTGCATGATATGTTTGAGCTCTCAATTAGGAACATATTTGCAAAATATGAAGAAAATATACCGGGTGGTTCGTCTGGTACGGCCTCAGGAAGAAACGGGTAAAATTCATAAAACACCCTGTATCTCGGCTACAAAGACAGTGAGACCCAATAAATGGGGTGTCTCTAGAACCGTCTTGGTGCCACCTATGCACCTGTGAAGTATTTCCCTTTCCCAACGAAACACCCTGTATATATTGAAGAATAAATATTATAAATATAATTTGATTCACTGCAGCAGGATTCCTTGTTTCTTCTAAATAACTAATCATATCAGGATACATTTTATCTTTGAAATGAGCCAAGTTAGATGGTTAAATATCTTCCTTCTGCAGTTGACAAGGGCGAATGCCCAAAACTGATATTTTTCTACATATCGTCCTCGATGTATATGATATGAACTTAATAAATCATTTCATAGGTCCATTTTCACGATTGTTCAGTCAAAAGACTAAATAAATCAACTGAAACACTTGAGAAACACCAGAATCTCTCTGGTTTTGCTTTGACGTGCACGAAACAATACTCGTTTCGGGAACAGCTGATTTGGCGATTGCAGCGGCGCCATCGGTAATTATTTATCCAAATATGAAAGTTTGAGATCATCAGGGATTTTTGATTTGTCTTTGCGTTGAGAGGTTGTGAGAAAGAATATAAAAACAAATTACGGAAATTATAGAATACTCTAATGAAAGGGTATTGATTTTTTGAGAATTTATTCTAATCTGGAAAAATTACAATAACCTCTGAATAATACTAATTCCATTTTTAAGCGAAATTTCTGTTATAAGTCATTACTAAAGATTCATTTAAATATGGGTGTCAATAAGAAGAAACAGTATCGAACGCGTGTCCATGAGTTATTTTGGATGGCATGAAAATGAAAAGATTTGATGACTTGTTCGTGGATAAAGTACTGTATACTACCAGAAATAATGGTTTTTATTTCTTCAGAATAATAGCTATAATTTTCTCCTTATGGTATAATAATTTACTGAAGCCAGAATTATTGGCTACTCAGGCCAATTCAAACTGTCTTCATCAACATAACCACCAATATACCCAGACAAACTCATAAAACCCCAGCAACCAGAATAGTCATCCAACATTTTTATCCGAATGAATCATTTCGAAACATAAAATACACGCTCCGTCCAGCGCTCACTACGTGAAACATCATCTCCCCACGATCATTTATTTTCGATTGAGCAATCTTGTCCGTATATTACCAACAAGACAAATGAAAGGAATAAACAACAGTCCGTATGAATATAAATAATGAATAAACTAAGCCACGACTAGAAGATACTCCACGACCACGATCCACTAGGAACATCGAACATTCCGGTGTTCGCGGGGCATCACAATGGTACTGCATCATTGGTTCCCAACCTGTGGTCCGCAGAATCCAGAATATAGTCAGCGAAGGATTTCACATTTAGCGGAACTGAGCCGACCGACGTCCAGTAAAAATATGGCGTCGTTGGAGACTTCCATATCAGAAGCACAATCTAAAAAATTAAGAGAAACTCTGAGCAAGTACTTTTGAGCTCTTGTTTATTGGTGGAGCAATAAGGCTATTAAGATAAAGAAAAAATGACAAACAAAAAATTCTTTTCCTTTAAGGAGGCTAACCTAACAAATTTTTGAAACATAGTTAAATTGAAAATAGTAATCATCGGAATGAATACAATCTTCAATTTATAGGCTCACACTTCACAGAACCTTCTTCATGCGGACTGGGATGATTTATTCAAGATGTTGTCAATGAGGGAAGAGACAGACCGGTTTCGGTCTTATTAGGCCTCGTCAGTGTCCCATATCCCTCAGAGACAACATCTTATTGAAAAACTTCTACATTTAAGACCACTTGTAAGACTCTATCGAGTATTATCCTACAGATAGTGACATCTAGTAGTGAGTAGTGTCAAAATGAGAAGTTCAATCATCACAGATCGCATGCTGAAAGCACTGATTACTTCCTCTTTACTCTTTAAGATGTTATCCCAGTCCGCATGAAAAAGGTTCTGTGAGCCTATAAATTGAAGATTGTATTCATTTCGATGATTACTATTTTCAATTTATCTATGTTTCAACAATAAGGCTATCACTTTAACATTATGTTTAGGACTTGAGATTGGTACTGAACATAAGAATGCAAATCTATCGAAATTCTATGGTTCTGATTTCACGATTCTTTAAAAAATTTGCATGATCATTCACTTCACTAATTTAGATGATCCTCAAACTCGATTTCATTTCAATCGAAAGTTTTTTCATTGGAATATTAGAACTTTTTTCGGTGTTACGATGAACTTTTTAATGATTGTAGCACCTGAACTGAAATTTTGCGCTAATGCAAAATTTTGTGGCCCTAGTGTTAACAGAACCATAGAAAACTCAATTGAAATATTGAAAAGAAGAATCTTCATTTTTCCATAACCAGATATCTTCTTTCCAGTGAAATTCATTCTGTGAATGAAGATTGATATACTGAATGTTCATGCATTATGAGAACCATAGAATTAAATTTTTTTCAATTATTGATTTTCTACATACATATTTCATTTCTTGAATTATTTCCAGAATATAATTCCGATCGTGCGCTGCGATAATTGATTCATATGTATATTAAGCATGAATCTCATGTCCTATACAAATGTTTGAGGTATTGCTCCACAAATGAACGGGTGTTCAACAGCTCCTGCTCAGGGCTTCTCTAAAATTTTCAATTGAAGCTTCAATTTGATTATTACGGTTAATTTTTATTATTAAAGTGATCGGTAAGTATAGCTGGTCCGAAAAGATCTCCTCTTCATGACTGCCAACCTCATGTTAACTCATGTTGGAAATGAGAAACAATAGTCACATGAGGGTTTTTTTCTATGCCATACATGGTTGTTTCATAAATTGATCACACCTGATTTCGTGAAAGTGGCCACATCAGTCCTTAATATATTATGGCCCTCACTTTCCTGAATTATTCTGGTACCAAACTACCAACTGCAAAATGTGAGTCTGGTCTCATAACAGATGAATTGATGATTTCCATAAAATTACATTAAGATTCAATCACGAAGAGCTTCGAAATAGAGGAAATTTACTTTTTCGTTGTTATCACGTTAGCAATGATATTAGGGCGCAGAATTTGCAGCTAGCACAAAAATTTATATGCCATTCGAAAGTACACTAAATGAGGTATTTTTTACTTAAGAGAAAGCGTGTGCATAGTTATTAATATTTTATCGAAAAAAACCATGGGAAAAATAGGACTGATTTTGTTAACTTCAGAATCGTGATGTTCTTCTCCTTACCACGCCTGCAATAAGAGTTTTTTCTACACACAGACTCTGCTATCTTGTAGCAAATTTATTGTCCTCTCCGAATATGTGGTCAAATTTGATGAGACTACAAGAAAAACTGAATAAATCTTTTTAGAGAAAAAAACTTGAAATTTTTCGTGAAATCAAGAAATGTTAAATGGAAGAATAACCGTCAACATTTCGACCATGTATACAGGGTGTTTCATTGGGAAAGGGAAATACTTCACAGGTGCATAGGTGGCACCAAGACGGTTCTAGAGATACCCCATTAATGGGTCTCACTGTCTTCATAGCCGAGATACAGGGTGTTTTATGAATTTTGCCCGTTTCTTCCTGAGGCCGTACCAGACGAACCACCCGGTATATTTTCTTCATATTTTTCAAATATGTTCCTAATTGAGAGCCAAACATATCATGCAATAACCGCCTCGAAAATCCAGGTCCGGGTTAACGAAAATTATGAATCGTTTGAATACTTGAAACAACACCCTGTACATCGGAATTTTGAAAATCTGTTTTAATATCCGAAAACACCACTAAAAACTAAACTGAGACGTATTCTTCAAATTTTCGCGCAGGAAGTTTTACTGCACAAATTTTCAAGGTAAAAGTGAAGTTTTTAGGAACTTGGATACCCGAAAGTGCTTTGAAGTGACTTTAACCATAAATTATCAACAATATTGAATCCATAATTATTTCAACATTACTCTGTGCAATTCATTTTAACATTGGTTTTCTTTTTATAGCTGTATACTTTAAAATCCAGGTCCGGGTTAACGAAAATTATGAATCGTTTGAATCCTCGAAACAACACCCTGTACATCGGAATTTTGAAAATCTGTTTTAAAATTCGAAAATACCACTAAAAACTGAACTGAGACGTACACTTCAAATTTTCGCGCAGATAGTTTCAATGCACAAATTTTCAACGTAAAGTGAAGTTTTTTAGAACTTGGATAGTACCTGAAAGTGGTTTGAAGTGACTTTTAACAATGAATTATCAAAATATTGAAATCCATAATTATTATACGTTATGATGCACTCACTCCTCAATAAATGAAAACTAATGTGGAAATGAATTACAAAGTATTGTTGAAATAATTATGGATTCAATATTATTGATAATTCATTGTTAAAAGTCACTTCAAACCACTTTCAGGTATCTTAGTTCTCAAAAACTTCTCTTTTACGTTGAAAATTTGTGCATTGAAACTATCTGCGCGAAAATTTGAAGTGTACGTCTCAGCTCAGTTTTTAGTGGTGTTTTCGAATATTAAAACAGATTTTCAAAATTCCGATGTACAGGGTGTTTTTCGAGGATTCAAACCATTCATAATTTTCGTTAACCCGGACCTGGATTTTCAGGTATACGGCTATAAAAAGGACAACCAATGTGGAAATGAATTACAAAGTAATGTTGAAATAATTATGGATTCAATATTGTTGATAATTCATTGTTAAAGTCACTTCAAAACACTTTCAGGTATACAGTTTCCTAAAAACTTCACTTTTACCTTGAAAATTTGTGCAGTAAAATTTTCTGCGCGAAAATTTGAAGTATACGTCTCAGTTTAGTTTTTAGTGGTGTTTTCGAATATTAAAACAGATTTTCAAAATTCCGATGTACAGGGTGTTGTTTCGAGATTCGAACGATTCATAATTTTTTGTTAAACCGGACCTGGATTTTCGAGGCGGTTATTGCATGATATGTTTGGGCTCTCAATTAGGAACATATTTGCCAATATAAAGATATATACCGGGTGGTTCGTCTGGTACGGCCTCAGGAAGAAACGGGCAAAATTCATAAAACACCCTGTATCTCGGCTATGAAGACAGTGAGACCAATAAATGGGGTATCTCTAGAACCGTCTTGGTGCCACCTATGCACCGTGAAGTATTTCCCTTTCCCAATGAAACACCCTGTATAATACATTTTTTTTGCAAATCCCTTGTATAATCACCTCTCGAAGTTTGTCCACTTTAAAAGTAGACACCCTGTATACTGGTCCCTGCCGACAAATATAATTTGAGAGTGGAGTGGTCCATAATCAAGAAAAGGTTGGGAACCACTGCACTAGGAACATCGAACAATATTCCGGTGTTCGCGGGGCATAACAATGGCACCGGATTATGAATACGGCCCCGATAGGCATCCGGTGTGGTGCCACAATCCCAGTGGGTAGCGGGCTTTAATTTCAATTTATCGAAGCAGGTGGCGATCGAAGAAGACATAAATACGAAGATATTTGTTGCGAAATGAAAAGGGTAAGAGGAAACGGCTGAATACAAATTAGGAGGACAAACAAACTGTTCCTTAGGGGACAAAGGAGGTTCTGTTCTTAGCAGCGGGGGTTCTAGACCTGACTTAATTTTTCTCGGTTTTGGGCACTGTCGGCAGATCACTAAAATAGTGGGATTTCTACATGAATTTGTTGTAGCAATGAAAATTAGCCGTTCCATTCGACACCTTGGTGAAAGGTATTCGAAAGGTTTGGTTATTAGAGTGTTAGCAGCTGAGGTCACAATAAGGCAACAACAACTGTTTGAATAAAAGTAAACTTATAAATAAGTGCCGTAATAATCCACGCGGATTCGGTGGCAGGAAAAAAAGTCGCCCACTCGAAACTGAAAATAAGTTGAGATAAGGTAATTCTTCAAATTTTCGTTGTAATATAAATATTAGGAATGGTGTTTATTTCGGTTGAAGGAATAATAAAATCATAGAGCTCTATGGCAACTTGTCGGTGTTCATTTTTCACCTGCCTCAAGCTAAAATTGATGAAAAATATTACAAACACAACAACAACATTGTAATCATACACTAAAACACTGATCTTGCAACAAGTCATCATTGAAAATAAACGAAGGTTGACCACAATGCGTGTTGGAAAATGATTACTTTTTCAATGAAGGCACTCCAAACTGAAGAGAAGAGACTCACCCGAGAGATCATAGTATCATTCCTAAAAAAGGAATAGGTTTTTAGATTTTTTATTTGAGATGAATGGATGAAGGGGTTATCTTCAATGTCGACAACAATCAATGTGATAAGCTGTGTATTCATATTGACAACGTCATAAATTGAGGACTCCTTAACAGCTTCATTCGTTTTCTGATTCAGGTTACCCTACCTTTTTCAACATGCGCGTGTTAATAAATGAATTTCATATTTTCATTTACGGTTTTATTAAATTAACATATATGTATTCAGGAAAATGCTATCGGTAATTAAATAACCATTATTATCGGATTGTTCTTCATCGATATATTTCTGTTGTGAATCTTTTTATAAATTATTTCTCTGTCAAGAATTGTTGGATTATCAAAATGACATTATAGTACAGTCAAATAGGGTTTTAGCAGGAAAGTTTTGGGGTAGTTTTGATTTTCTCGGTTTTTTATGTTTTTGGGGTGCTGAATCCGAATCTGAGGTTGCTAACAAAATTTCGTGAGGGAACATTGAAAAAAATACAAAAAAAGAGAAAAAATCTCATTCTTTGGCAGTTTTCTGCTTATAACTCGGAAACTATCAACTTTCGTGAAAAACCTTTCCATACAAAATGAAAGTACATGAAATTTCCTACAAATTGTATTACCACAGCTTGTTCCGCGACAACCCGTTCTGGCTCAAATTATAGTTGAAAATGAGGTATTTTCTATGAATCAATAAATGAAAATAAATTAAATTCCGTGGTTCCGATAATGCGAACGTCTTGAAATACTTCATGAACATTCAGTATATCAGTCTCGATTCACAAAAAAAATTTAACTCGAATCGGATATCTTGTTATGGAAATATAAAGATTCTTCTTTTCAATATTCCAATTCAATTTTCTATGGTTCTTCACACTATGGCCACCAAATTTTGCATGAAGCTTCTTATGAGCATCTTGCATATGGCCGCAACATTTCATTTCGATGGGTTTTGTTTTGTCTGAGATATTGGGGAACAAAAACTTTGAATGGCATATTCTATGTTTCATAAAACATGGCCATTCAAAATTTCTGTTCCTCAATATCCCAGATAAAACTAAACCAATCGAAATGAAATGGTGCGGCCAAATGCAACATGCTCATAATAAGCCTTATGCAAAATTGTGTGACGATAGTGTGAAGAGAACCATAGAAAATTGAATTGGAATATTGAAAAGAAGAATCTTTATATTTCCATAACAAGATATCCGATTCGAGTTAAATTTTTTTGTGAATCGAGACTGATATACTGAATGTTCATGCAAAATTTCAAGACGTTGAGTCATAGAAAATACCTCATTTTCAACTATAATTTGAGCCAGAACGGGTTGTCGCAGAACAAGCTGTGGTGTGAACAATTTGTAGGAAATTTCACGTACTTTCATTTGTAAAGAAAGGTTTTTCACGAAAAGTTGATGGTTTCCGAGTTATAAGCAGAAAACTGCCAAAGAATGAGACTTTTTCTCTTTTTTGTATTTTTTTCTATGTTCCCTCACGAACTTTTGTTAGCAAACCTGAGATTCGGATTCAGCACCTCAAAAAAACATAAAAAATCGAAAAAATCAAAACTACCCCAGAACTTTCCTGCTAGGGGTTCTTTTGAGCACAAAATGACTGGACTATTATGTCCAGTATTTTTACTGTGACTTGAAAGACCTGTTGAGATAAGGTAGGTATTTAATTTTATCATGATTGCGACTGTTCATGAAATTGACGACATTGACGAAAATTTAAAGCCTTGATTTGGAATAGGAAGGTTTTGAGAGTTTGATCATTTAAGGCTGGATGGTAACCATGATACTTACGGAAGAAAAGAATTTGAATTTTAAAGATAGGTTTGAGATTTGAACAAGAAAGTTGGACTGATAAATGGTGTGCAGAAAAGGATATTCAAAGTTCATATCAATTTCCGATATTATGAACAAGCGTGCAACAAAGCGTCTTTTTTGTATGTTCTAGGGAACAGCTTTCTGAAGTACTTCCTGGAAATTCCTGGTAGTAACTGGAAGTAACAATTCCTAAGGATTTTCATTCGTTTTTGAGCGCTCGTTCTACTTAAACGAGTGCTGTATCGTTTTGCCCAAATGTCTATGATTTTCGAGTTTTGAGCCGAAAATTGTCTCAAACGATAGGGTTCGACTCCCTGATAATGAATCCATGGTCAAATTCAATTCTGTCCGTGGGGCTGTCCGGCTGTTAGAACGAAAACTTTCGAAGGGATTGTCCTTGAGACTTGGGTTTGGTTCCCAAATACTGCGATTGATTTTGTTAACCAGACAAATCGTACAGGGTGTTCAATAAAATATGACAATCCGAAATTTTTGTTCTTCGTCATCTAGAATAAAACGAAACCAATCAAAATGAAATTTAGCGGCCACTTGCGAGATGCTCATAGTATTTTGTGGTTGTATTGTTAAGAGAACCAAAGAAAATTCTATTGGAATATTGAAAAAAAGAATATTTATATTTCTATAACAACATATTCGATTCGAGTGAAATTTATTTTGTGAATGGAGATTGATATTGTGTAATGTATGTTCATACAAAATTTATCATCAGAACTATAGAATTTGAGTTTTTCTATCATGCTGGGTTTATTCTTTCTTACCGGGAGAATTTTTGTGAGATTCCGTCTAAAGCTTTTCACATCATGATTCATGAATCTGATCTGAAGGATAGGTATTTGAAATGGATGAAATGAAATCTTCACTCCTTTGCTAAGCAACAGTGTTCCTGAAATCTCATTGTCGAAAGTCATTCAATCCAAAAATACTCGAAAAGTGCTTTATTTAGTACAGAAATAATAAAATCCTCTTGAAACCTGTAGGTACTATTTTTCAAATTATTTTTAACGCACTCATTCCTTGTAGAACGGTGAGTTTATTTTTTTAAAATTGAAGTATTTTAGATGATGTTTGAACTATTATAATTAAATTTAGTGTCTTTTCTTTCTGCAATTTGAAATAAACAGAAATATCACATGGATCGAAATCAACAATCAAAACTCTGAATAAGTGGAAGGAAGAATTTTTATAGTGTCCACAAAATCACTGTAGGTTGTCTTCGGTGAGCTATTTTTATCGTCCAATTGTTATTTGAAATAAAAAATATTTCTCTCATTCTAAAACACCAAGAAAAAATTTAAGTGATGAATGACTTCCTCCATATTAGCAACTACATACATTTCAAAAATTTAAAGCAATGTCGAATGTGTCATTTCTTTGTTGTACATTTTATACTTTTATACACACCATTCATTCGTTACGACACCAAAATAATATATTCAAAATTATATTGAAGCATGAGAAACCAGATAGACATCTCGAACAAGGCCGAAATTGATCATTAGTCAACAGCGAAATAAACTTGTCTTTGGAAGGCGGTCACATATAAAATATAATAAATGCTAAATGACCTAAACAGTAAATTTACAAAAGATAAAGGTAGATACATCTGTAGATAAGCGTGACAGAGGTTATAGTTAGTCAAACAATAAGGTAGTCAGGTCTAGAGATCCATAAATCGGCAGGAAATGGCGGGGTGGACAGTGCTGCCCCCTGCGGGCAGTGGCGGCGGATACCCCATGTGGTGAGCACTCGTGACTGCTCTTGTGTTTTCTCAGACCGTTTGCAGGGATGGACCAGGGTATTTTTTTTTAATTGAACAATTTTTATATTATATGTTCATTCTTATGATTAATGTAATCGGATATAGGTTTCTCTTCTATTACCCATATAATAAATTTTAAAACATGTGCAAGTTTGTATACATAGGAAAACTGAATCGGAATTCATAAATGCATTTCCTATTTTAGCCAGAACCAGAACCAACAAGAAATAAAATAAGAATAGTTATTTAATCAACTAGGGTATTAAAGACAGCGACTAATGGTCAAGATATTTTAACGCGTGAGAAGAGCGTTAATAGTTCGAGACCATTAGTCGCTCGATTAATAAGCGAGTTGATTACAATATTTTTTCGACGATCTCAATATGAATTGTGTATGAATTCTTGATTGAAATACATTTCCATTCTGCACAAGACTTACATTTGACATAAAAAAATTTCTATGAATCTATGTTCTAGTAGAGTTTTGAAATTTCTCATGGTGCTTTTGAATAAAAAAATTGAGCATTAAAATAGATCATAAATGATCAATTTCGTACACATTAAAATCACCTTTTATTTCGAGGTCGGCGGAAAAAAATCTTTTTTCTACAAGCGTGCACTTTCATTCTCTTTCCCGCACGTATTTCAATTCGTAAAGAGTCACATTGCCAAACAGTGTGGGAAAAACCCCTGCTATTCCATTACCGCACGCAAATGCGTGTGGTAATGGATTAGCAAGGGTTTTTCTCGCACGCTTTTTCTAAAGAATAAACTGAATAATGATATCTCTATGCCACCGACGACGTTACTATGGAAACGGCATGTGAACGACTTGTCAGAGACTTTTCTCATTCATGTGTATTTAGAATGATCAATTCACATTATTGATCTGTGTGTTGAAATCGATCTCGTACAAGCTCTTGTAGAAAAAATTGTTCCTAACTTGTTTAAGTTCGGAATTTTCTTTCCCGCACTCAACTGCTTACCCAAACTCCGCTTCGCGTCGTTTGGGTAACGGCAGTTTCGTGCGGGAAAATATCACTTTCCGCACTTGTTAGGAAAATAACTATTTTGTTGAGTAATTTTATATTTTATGAATTCATTGAGAAATAGATAGCTACAAGGTCTCTTTGATTTCAAGACACAATCATATCTATACTCCATTCACATATGATTGAGCGCAAAGAAGGCGTTTGCTCATTTATCTGAAATTAGCAGTATTTGCTGTCATAGCGTTGAACAAAGTCAACGTTGCCGAATGTACCCGGCCTCGTCCGACGAGCTTCCGAGTTATCAGAGAACTCTATGCAATATTGACAACATTGCTTATCAATCTGACAAGAAAAAAACTGCATAACCTAAAATTTAAATATACACAATGGAATAGGTATGCTAAATTGTCAGGACAAACCGATAGCTGAAGGTTTCGTGAACGGACTATACTCGTACCTATGTCTCTAAATCAAGGCATACTGTCGTCACAATACAGAAAAACATAAAACACGCTGCAGGTCGCTGACGGTAAGAAATAGAAAGAAATGGTATTCAGAATAAACATTCAGAACTAAATTATTTTTCGAATGACACAATAAAAAAACGCCAGGTGTTTTAATTATTTTTCCGACTTTTGTGCACATCTCAAGTCGACACTGACTTGTACCGTCAACAGCATAAAAAATATTCATCCCTTTTCGAGAAAAATTAGCCTAACAAGATAAGTGAATAACCCTGTACAATCTTTAAAGTATGTAGAAAATTTTAAAGATGATATCAGCCAAATGGTGTCCATAATTGTCAATACACTGCGTTAATCGATTCCGGAAATATCGGACAACTTTTCTTGGGTATGTTGGTGATATCCAAAAGAAAGTTGTTCTTCGGGTGAGCCAGATTCCTGGAACGATTGTTATAAACATGCGATTTTAGATACGTATCACCGCATAAAAAATCACAGGGGGATAAATCAAGCGACTGTGCTGAAGTTCTGAAAACTCCAGGAAACTTCATGAGTGGCCCCTACATTCACAACATGTTCTCTGATGTGAAAAAGTCCATAATTTTGATTATTGAAAGATTTCGGACATTTTAAAATCAAATCATTTCCGATAGATCATCAGAAAAAAATGAATACATGGGTGATGACGGTGATGTAGTACTTTCTCCCCCAAATCCATTGATTCAAATTATTTTTGAATTCATCTATTTTTTTCAGTTTGAGGATAACGATAATAGTTCATCAAGAAATAATAAGGCTATTTTTGGGTTTTCGAGTATATCATCTTTTTCGTTCTTTTATTATGAACATATTTTGCTTAATGACTTCTAGAAGACACAATATGAACAATACTTCAAATTCGAGTGCAAAAGTTCAAGCCAACGCTTTTCTCAAATTTATACAGAAAATTTTTTTGTTGAATTTTTTCATGGTTATCGTTATCTCGATGAAAAACATAACTGCATCAAAACCTGTATTGTTAAAAATGTATAAAAATTTTATAACTTGTGTGCGCATTTCGCCAATCTGCATCAGTCATAATACACAGAGGAAATGTCATTTAGTAACTATCCCCCAAAACCAATTTTTCATCTTGATGAAAATATATCTTTCAAGATTATTCACTTATCCTTCATCCGAATAAAATAAAGACACTCCATGAAAAATAAACACACCATAAATCACCAAAAAAGAAATCAACCCCTTACGCACGCATCTGCTTGACGCTATAAAAAACCACCCTTGTCTGCCACCCTCCCAGTCCCACAATAAAAACTGTATACACCCCGCGGTTTCGAGATCGACAAAACTCTCCCAATTTTCGTTATGTAAATTCCACAAAATTGTTGGATGTCGAAAATTTACGGCGAACCGTTCGCGGTGGTTGGTTCCAAGGGGTGCGCCGCTCCCGAAATGGGGTGTTGACACGACTTTGTCATATTTAACACGAAATACTTAATCTTCGCTTTATTTTTCACTTAATGCACGCCATAAAAACGTTTCGAGGGCTGTTAAACCACCTAGAGGTTTTCGTTTTCGTGATGTCGAATGCTCTGGGCATAAATTTTGGTAGATAATGGGACTGTATTACCATAAGCCATATTTTGTTGGATATGTGCCTGGTTTCGTTAATCAGGAAGCTATTGAATTGAAATGTTATTATACATCTTCAAATAGGAAAGAGAATTGGAAATAAAGAATATTGTTATTGTTTAACAATGAGTAGAGAAAGATTCTAACTTCTATTGTGTTTCTGAAGCATCAAAGAAATTAAATTGTGGTTTTTCAGTTTCCTTTTGGTTGGACTACGGATCAGTAGCTGTGGGCACAGAACATATAATAAAAGAAATGCGAAGTCCTCACTATTCTGTGGAAACACATTGGCGGCCATAATTATTATTCAGGACAATATAGGCAGTAATAAAACAACTTAGAAGATTTATGATATACCCACATATCATCAATATCAATCGACAGCGACACTATGGAATGCCAATCCTATGAACCAGAACCAGTGATGACCAAGAGTAGTGTATGACATAGAATAAAAGAATATGAAGATAATTTATTGCAATAATCCAATGCCAGGTTGTATATTGTACCCTTAGTATCCAAATCATACAAGACATACTTGTATTCTTTGCTTTTGGCAATCCACATCGAAGAGCACAAAAAGAATCAAACTCGTTAGTATATCTCCATTTTCAGATGTTTAAATGATACGTATACCGAAATTTATTGAAGGGACCTGGGTTGAACGTTGTATAACTTTCTACTCTTGAAAATGGACGTTGAGATATTTTATGCCTTCTGCTAAGGGAATAACTTGGTTCACCTTTTGGAAACTCGGAAGAGGGGCCTTCTGAATTATAGGAATAGGTACAAGGGAAAAATTTATATCGAAGTTTCGATGGCTTATAAGGTACACTGTTTCATTTAACATGTTTAATGAAGAAGGATATGATGAATGGGATTGAATAGTGGTTAAGCAATTCTTGTCAGTATAGAATAGCCAGAATATAGTAAAAATTACCTAATAATGAAATTGAAAAAATTCACTGATTCACTTCACATATTTTACTAACAAAACTGAATCGTCAAATTGTTGCATCAAAGTCAAACGTCAAAACATCCATTCCATTTAGAGTGAGACAACATACATCATCTTTCATCTCCCTCAATCTTGAGTGTTTCCATCCTGGCACTAGCAGTTTCACCCCTCTGGCTGTGGGTATCATACTGAGATTCTTGGCAGAATTGAAACTCACAAGAAGGTCGACAAATTTAATTTAGAATGTCGGTGGTGTGCAAAAAATTCAAAACAACCTTGCAACGAATACGCTCAATCTTAACTGATCTTCAATTATTCTTGGGTTTTGTTGTGCAAACATACACATGATAGGATAAAATCTTCATGTAAAATATTCCATTTATCTAATTATGATAAAAATATAAAATAATTCAGTTTATGAACGTCAAATCGAAATGAAAATGTAAACACATCGCATTCCGAAACTAAACACTAACAGACGGTGATGCCAAACTCACAGAATTGTCTGAAACAGACGCAAGCCGTTAGTATCGGAATAGGGGAGCGGTAGACCAATTATCCCAATGCGGAATAAACATACGGCACGAGTTCGCAACGCCGGAATATTGTTCGCGTGCATAAACAGATTCCACTAATGGGCCCCACTCACTTCGTTCTTCTCCGCCGTTTTTACCCGACGGTTTAAAAACGGTCGGGTAAAACTGCCGCAAAAACGAAGTGTATGGGCTAAAAACGGCGCACTTACCCGACGTTGCAAATTTCAGACGAGGCCTGATTTTCGTCCGTTCTCTTGACGTTTTTAACCGTCGGGTAAAAACGGCGCAGAAGAACGAAGTGAGTGGGGCCCTTCAGGCTGCATAACAAAGGCGCGAAGGCATCTCTAGGTTTACTTTTCACTCTGAGATGCAAACTATTTTGATCCTATAGCAACGTTATATTCCACTAAAAATCCACTTATAATTCTGATAAATGAATAAAACATCGTAAAATTCTTCCAGTTCATTCGAAATCGGGGAGGACTGTCCCGTACAAAGCCCATCGGAGGCAGCCAGTCCACTTTGGCGATAGCTGTTTACAATGCGAAAGATAAATGATCTACGATCGCCGTTTATCGTCGATCAATGATATAAACTGAAGTATAAATTGACCAAATACGATTATATATTTCAATTGTACGGACAAGTGGTCAAATTAATGAGAGTGTTGCCGAAGATACGTAGCCCACGCGCTCCGCGGGGAGGACAGAATCAGTTTTGTTCCCCTTTGGGGGGCACTGGAGGGAGGTGGAGACTCTCGGTCTTCATTGTTTCATTTTGACAGTCGTTATTGATTCTTGCGTTTCTAACATCACATTCAATAAGGTCGATCGTTGTAACGTCCCTATAAGTCATAACATTGATTCGTCGGTTAAGAAAACGGTTTTGTTTTAATGTAGCGACATTCCTTTGGAATGTTTAATGAATTGGTTATTTATGACCTTTCCTAGCCGAGGACCCCGTGAATCTCGGGAACGCTGGACTGTAATTAATCAAGTGGGCTCGTATTTTGCTTTATAGGAAACTGTTAGCTTTGATGCAACTTTCAGGTTTTACATTTGTCGCTGTCGAATTGACAGATGTCATCTTTTCTTTGAATGACTTTACCGTGGGAGCAACTTATGATACTTTTCAACCTCCGATATAATCCGTTTAATCTTCTTGGAATGAACATAATCGATATGTGGATAAATATCTGTTTGTATATGAAATGCCTCAACGAAAATTAACTCATCGATAATTTGAATTAAACAATGGAACTAAACATTTTTAGATTAAGTGGTGTGAACTAAGAGACGGAAGACGACCTCCAAAGAATGCTTCAAGCTTTTAACAGACAGGCATTACAACTTAACATGCTCATCTCCACCAAAAAGACCAAATGCATGACATTAGCAAAAGTGCCCCAGCGATGCAAACTGGTGATAGGAAACAACATCATTGACCAGGTCAGCTCATTCGAGTATCTCGGGTGTAAAATCACCAGCGCAGGGTCCCTGAAAGATGAAGTGAGGAAGCAGGTCAGTAAAGCTGCATCAATATCAGCCATCTCAAATACCCTATTTGGAAGAACAAACATCTAAGTACTTACTGCCTGCAAGTCAAGAATATATAAAACATGTGTAAGACCAGTGATAACATACGGAGCGGAGACCAGAGCCGAAACTTCTAAAACAAAGAGTATATTACGATCAACCGAAATGAAGACCCTGATGATAATAACGGGCTGACAGGCAGAGAAATTCGGACATCAGAGAAAAGTGCAAAACGGACGATGTTGTCAGATGGATAAGGAAGAGGCGGAGGGAGTGGAATCAGCATGTGGACAGAATGAGCCTAAGATAACAAACCCCTAGGAAGAAGACCCATCGGACGCCCACCAAAGCGATGGAGAGACAGCTGGCAATCCACATCACAGGAAACATAGACCGAGAGAAAACAGGCGATACGCCTTCTCAAGAGGAAGAAGAAGAAGAAGAAGAACTAAGAGTCTAGTCAACAAGTTTTTTAAAGTCGAAACTTTTTTGCATGCTCCAAAAATTATGATAGAGTTAGCATTTGATTCGGAATGGCAATTAGATTAAATCAGTTTTTGATAGCATTCAAGGACTGCTCTTAAAATCGCCATAGATACAAACAATTAGATAAGTGAAAAAAATTTGAGAAAAGCCCTGAGCAGGTGCTTTTGAGCGCTCGTTCATTGGTAAAGTAATAAGGCTATTACCTCAACATTTTGTATAGGACCTGAGATTGATACTAATTCAGAATATCGAATCAGATATCTTGTTATGGAAATAAAAAGATTCTGCTTTTCAATATTCCAATTTAATTTTCTTCGGTTCTATGGCACAAAATTTTGCATGAAGCTTTTTACGAGCATCTTGCATGCGCTCGCAAAATTTCATTTTGATTGTTTTTTTTTGTATGAGATATTGATGAACAAAAAATTTTTAATCTCCATATTTTATAAAACATCCTTTACGATTTGACTGGTTAACGAACTTAACCTGATAATCTCAAGTCTCTAGGACAATCTCTTCGAAAGTTATCGTGCTAATGGACGGATCGAACGGCCGGCCCCACTGACAGAATTGAATTTGACCACCAATTTGTCATCAGGGAAAAGAACCCTATCGTTTCAGAGCATTTTTGGCTCAAAATTCGAAAATTACAGATTACAGGCATTTGGGCAAAACGAGCGCTCAAAAAGGGTTCGATATTTCACATCTATCTATTTGAGTTATAGAGACTCATAAGAATCATAAAGCTTCATTAAGTCCTTATTCTTGATATTACCATTGATCAACAATAGATAACTTATTGAAAAAGCACCTGTTGAGGATGGGATTATCGGACTGACGCGTGTAGGTTCTGTGGGGAGGAGGAAGAAACCCCCATTCACCTAGTCACGGAATGCTCTGGCATTGCGAGCCTAGGGAGGGAATGCCTTGGGCGAGAAACTTGTAAGAGTGAGGAACTAGCCCCGTTGAAGCCTTCACAGATACTGAATTTTATCAGATCTCTGGAACTGGAAGGTAAGCTGTGAAGGGTGTGGTCAGAACGGCTCTGTAAGAGGGCACAATAGACCTTGAGGTCATATTGAATTGTAACCCTTTTTTAAACTAAAACTAACTGAGTAAACTATTGAAAAATTGCTTTCAATTATTTTGGAACATGCATAATTATTTGTTCATTGATCTATCCTGTATAGGCGCCTGACTTTAATCAGTTTTGATTCTTTAATAAGTTTGAATGACGTTCAAAGATCAAAGTTCGCTAGCAATTCCTAAAAAATAATATTTTTTCGATTCGGAAATAGTGCATTTGGCGAAAAGGTGAAAAGGTTGTCATTCGAATTTATTTGTTCATTCTGTGACATATTTTTTCAATTAACCATATTTTATGAATTCCGCTGATTTTTCTTTATATTTCCATTATTGGATTACTGCAATGAATAAACCATAAAACCTTTGGATGATTCAGGCGAACGCAATGTTATCATCTATTGAAGATGGGATAATTCATGATTTAATGTCAAAATGCATAGATGATTGTTCAATAATAATGTGGTTTATTGCTGATAAAGAAAAGCTTTACAATACACACTATCGAATAAGATACTTTGAGATTAAAATTTGAAACTATTTTAGAACACCACCTCAATTGAAGCAATGCTTTTTTTTCTTGTTGATCAAAAGAACTTTTTATCACAAAATGTTTGTTTTGGTTAAGTGTCATTAGAATCACTAGGTCGAGAGAAATGACCCATATCATTCAGTATTTTTTGAGTAGCTTACAAACTCAAGTTCCCACCTGAGCCATAATCTGGTAATCCTCAACCTATACATGTCAACTCAAGAAAACATCTCTGCTATCTCAACCAAAAGCAGATAAAGAAGAGCATACGCTAACAATAATCATCCCATAACAGGGTCAAACCATTCTCTAAATATCGCAAAACAAATCACCCGTAACATTTCAACTCAATTCCAGCAGACAAACGCCAAAAATCTATTCGACAGTCACAAAAGGATGCCTGTAAATTACGTTGTCAAGCTATTTAAGCGGCCAAAGTCATCATTCTTTGTCAGCTTAACCATTTATTCTTGTGTTAAACCTTCAGGGGACTGGCCTGTTGTACGTATTTACACAGGGAATCATTGTTGACAAACATTTTCTTAACAAAAATTTCATGGTGGCCTCACGGTTGGACGTCTCTGATTTCACGCAGTTGAAATCGATCTCGAGAATTTGGATCTAATGTTCCTTTTCTGGTGGCTATTATGTTGGTCAGCCTGTTTGGCGAAATGTTGTGGGTGGTTTTCACCCTGCTATTTGTAGAGATTGTCGATCATCTCTCTGTGAATTGTGAAAGTTTTATCTCGTTTATCTGTATCGATGTTCGCAAGCTTACTGACACAGTTCTGGAAATGGTTAATTTTCTTGGAAGTTGTAGCCTATATATTTTCTGGGAACATGAATCGGAAATAGGTTGTTTTGGGACCTGAATTTTTTTGCAGGTAATATCTTACTGTAACAAGTCAACCTACAATTAATAGATTTGATGCATTGTAGTGTTCGACTGAATTCATTTTTGAGAGATCGTTCTACTTAAACGAGTGCTATATCGTTTTGCCCAAATGTCTGTAATTTAAGAATTTTGAGCCGAAAATGGTCTTAAACGATAGGGTTAGACTCCCTGAAGAAGAATTCGTGGTCACATTCAATTCTGGCCGTCCGTTAGCACAATAGCTTTCGAAGGGATTGTCCTAGAGACCTGAAATTTTCAGGATGAATTCTGGTCCCAAATGGCTCAGTTAAGTTCGTTTACTAGCCAAATCATACAGAGTGTTCCATAAAATATGGCCATTCAAAATTTCTGTTTCTCAATATCTCAGAAAATACGAAACCAATCGTAGTGAAATGTTACGGCCAAATGCAAGATGCTGATAACAAGCATCATGCAAAATTTTGTGGCCATAGTGTGAACAAAACCATAGAAAATTCAATTGGAATACTGAAAAAAAAATCTCTTATAATTCCATTACAGAATATCCGATTCGCGTGAAATTTATTTTGAAAATGAAAACTACTATACTGAATGTTCATGTAGAATTTCAAGGGGATCGCATCATCAGAACCATAGAATGTAATTTTTGTAATTATTCATTTTTACATATTTAATTTTTTGAATAATTTTCAGAATATAATTCCGATTGTGTTGAGATTCTGCATTTATATATTTGGTGTCAATTTCAAAACCCATTTAAAATTTTGAGGTGATAGTCTTATTGCTCCACCAAAGAACGAGCGCTCAATAACTCCTGCTCAGGGCTTTTCTAAACTTTTTTTCAGTTTAATTTTAAAAATTAAATTACACTCACTATTCACACGAAGAACTTCTGTTGATGAGTGTTATCGTATATGTATACCGAACAAGATTTATGCATATTTATAGGAAAGAATTGAATAATGTAAATGAGAGTTAATTTCAATCATATTCAATCTTGAGAAATTTCAGAAATTACTTAACTTTCAACATTGATGAATGACTAGTTATTGTGTGTGTGTCGAATTTGAACATTGAGTCTATTGAGTTAATGGGAGCAACAGCAATGTGAGGATAAACTTGTAAGCACAGATTAAAGAGAGAAAGATAGGAAACCGACCGACAACGATGATGTTAGCGCCATCTATGTGTCAGGATTGAGTTCTAAAATTCAGAAGAATGGGTGAAATCAAAGATTGTGGAGGTTATTTTGAGCAGAACAAGGACATCTGAAAACATTGCCATGATTGCACGTGGGTAACCTCTTCGTGGCTTCATTTTAGTTGCGTTTCGTATTGTGTTTGTGTTTATCTATTTTGAGTGTGCATCTTTTGAACTTCAAAATCGTTTACGGAGCATATTGTATGGTGATGAACTGCAAAATAATAAAAAGGCCAAGCCTGAACCTGAGAAAATAGAAATGTAGGTATTGAAACTCGTATCATGTATCTCTGTTTCTCATTGCTTTTTAATTTCAATTCTCTCAAATGTTATAGAATGTGCGGTGAGCATATTTCTATAGATCAAATAAAAACAAATGGAGAAGCACTATCCTGTTGAAATTTCCATTGTTTTTCAATTCCATCTTCAAACTGTGGTTTATCTTTAAATGTTTTGATAATACGGTAACTGATATGTAAAAAAATTTGTATTCAATTTCATAATTATTTTTTGTAAGTAATGATTTCTAATAAAACTATAGCAAAACAATATCGCATTTCATTAATATCAATTAATTTTAAACAATGTTGAGATGAAGAATAACCCTGATCACGAAGCAAAGCACTAGCTTTGTTTTATCGATCAGGATGTTTTTTCTGGTCTCGACGTCTAAATTTAATGTAATACGTAGGAATAATTTAATTTGAATTTGCCGCCCATTAAAACAGTTTTCTGTATCGAAAAATTTATCCTTTTCAGTGCCATCTATGTGTCAGAATATCAATAAACAACTTACCGAAAAACGTAGTCGGATTTTATCACTAGAGTTGTAGGGGCGGTTCCTATAATTCCCTCCTTAATCTTTGCTTGTAAGTAGTTGTTCTTGAATTTGATAGAATTTATAGATGGTTGATTATAAATAAGTGTAGGTACTTTGACTTACATCCATATTCATAAACACAATACAAATATTTATTGATATGGTGATCAATTGAAAGTGGCGATTTGTTGCATCAATTAGTCCTGTTGACGCGACGTTCACCTTATCAAATACTCAATATTGGTAGACTCTGCGTCAATAGAATCAGGAATCAAGAAATTCAATCCTATCGAACAATCATCAGATTTCAGCTCTTATATTCGAATCTCAACCATACTTTGAAATTTGGGGTTGTTCTCATTAATACGAATATTTCCGGAAGGACCGACTTGAGGGTGGAAAGTTGAGTTCGTGAAAGAATAGAATGAGACAAATAATTGCTTACACAATATGTAAACCTACAAATTTGATTAATTTTTTCCTAATAGCTTTTCTGAATTCACGTTAGAGTGTTCAAAAATTTTCTAAATAATATCCACTACATATTTCATCAAACGAAGCCAAAAAAAGTATCCTCTCTTAACTCAAAACATTTTCAGCGCCGACCAAACCGTTCGGCGCGTGACTCCCAAGTCCACACGATCGTCTTCACCTCATCAGCCAACAATTATACAGAAGAAACAAAGTGATGTCTCCTCGTTTTATTATCCCCATTGTTTCATTGTTTGCGCGTTCGTGAGACGCTTAGCGGGGACCCCCGTGATTTATGGGGGCACGCGGGGAATGCAGCCGGCGCCATCGGGGGCGCCCCCATAGCCCCCTCTGGGCCCCCTTTCGTCCCCCTTTTCGTGTCCGCGGTTATCGTTATTCGTCGGTTCGTAGGTACTCGAAGCCGCAATGATGGACCACTTACGGAATTCCCATTGTTTTGCTGGATGCCACGGTGTACCATGTTTATTGTTATGGCAGCCGGGGTTGGTGTAACACTGTAGCTTCGTTTCTGTTTTTTTTGCGAAGAAGCGAAAGTCTTAGATCAGTTGGGAGCTTCAGAGGAGGTGAAGGTTTAGTAGTTTTCGTTGAATTTTCTAAAAGAACCATTCCTATTATTAGTAAAATCTATATACCTAAGCTCGACTACCCAGAAGTCGAGATTCCGAAATCCTTCAGCATGCAATTGGAATTGACAACATAAAAATTGTCCTATACATTATATAGAAGTTTTTCTCAAATATGTGAATTGCTCACTGTTGGTTCTTTCATTTTGATCTCCAGTTCTACATTATACGTACATACAGAATTACGTCAAAATAAATGTCATTTGTCATTAAGTAAAGGATTTTCCAATAAGAGGCGTTATTTCGATATTCAAAGAATATTGCCATTTTTCAATATAAGTAAATGATGGGATGTTTATTCCATTATAAAGAAGAAGCTATGCCGTTAATAGTGGAAAATAGCATCAGGCAAATTACCACGACCACGCTTACAGGACCATATCCTTTTAATGATAGCCTCACGAATTCCATCTTTGAGGTATTGAGTCGACGCTGGGCTATTGGCGTAGACCTTCTCTTTCACGTGGAAGGAAGAAGTCGCAAGGTGTTAAATCACAAGATCTCGGTGGCCAATTGTGATCACCTCTTCGACCCAAAAATGTTCGAGTTTTAAGAAACGTGTCTGCCAAATTGTTACCATTTCAATAGTGAATTTTGACAATTTCAATGAGTTCTTGAAGTGTGTATCGTTCCATTTTAATTAATGGTACCTATAGTTTATACTTGTCAAATGTCAAAAAATGACAGCTCCAAAAGTGGCATCTACCGAAATAGCGGGCTATTCAAAATAACACATCTTATTGGAAAACCCTTTATCTTCTGTGAGCAAATTTTCGTTGAAACCATTATTTGACCTTTTTATTGAATCAGTGTTGAAGTTTTTAAGCTAATAATCTTTTTTTTTCGATATCCTATTCCTACATACCATGAATTTGATAAATCTGAAATTTGATATCAATTAAATTTTCATAATTTCTCACAGAAGAACAGATTTAGGTTCAAATTCCCCATTGGTTAGGTGTGTAATTTGTACAGTCTCAGAAGTAACTTTTATGGAACCTTGCATTCGTTTAAAAAGCTCATGAGAGATAATTCTATGTAATTTTTGTTTTTCATCTTGTAGCTATAATTTAAAAATAATTAGGTACTTACTTATAAATTAGAATTATAGAAAATTTTTAACCCCAATTTAGTTCATTTTTGTTATCAAAAAGTGGATGCTTCATTGGAACACTATCGTTTGTATCCCACATTATTTAATGAATAATAACAAATAATAATAAATGATTTTTTTTCAGATAACAGGGAGATCAGTTCATTGAAGAAATTTAGAGAAATACCTTCTGGAAAGAGAGTGCCTTAGACTACACCTTTCCAATTGTAATTCAGAAAACGTAAAATGTAATTCAGAATAGCAAATTGAATTTCAATTTCAGAAGATGGAAATTGTAATTCAGAATAGTAAATTGATATTCAGAAATGGTGATTTGAATTTCAGAATAGTGATATGTAATTCAGAAAGCGTAATTTGAATTTCAGAATAGTGATATGTAATTCAGAAAGGGTAATTTGAATTTCAGAAATATAAATTGTAATTCAGAATTGGTGATTTGAAATTCAGAAATGGGAAATTGTAATTCAGAATTGGTTGCATGAATATGAACATGGACATGAATATGTACCTATTTATATCTGTGTTATATAGTACATATATCTATACATTTTCTGAAATTCAATTTATAACTTCTGAATTACATTTTCCTTTTCTGAAATTGAATTTGCCATTTCTGAATTTCAATTCACTATTCTGAATTACAACTTTGTTTTCTGAAATACAACTTCCTAATCTTAATTTCAATTTCGCTTTTCTGAAATTGAATTAACTATTCTGAAATTCAATTTCTGTTTTCTGAATTACATATTCCTATTCTGAAATACATGTTCCCTTTTCTGAAATTGAACTTTGATTTCTGAATTACAACTGTAAAAGGTGTAGAAATTTCATGAGCAAGTTAATGTATTCAATAAACATTAGCAGTAATAGAATAAATTTCATTATTTGCAGTAATAGATGAATTTTATGTTAGGTCTACTTCCAATTGAGCAAATTCGAGTGAGAATTGAAAAATTGTTAGAAATGTCAGTTTTTGTATAGCTCTTCGGTAGATTAAAAATAAGTTTTTTGGGGAAAATTGCTGATTTCGTGAAAGTCATAGTCCTACGTAGCTCAAAAATAGATAAATACTAAAAACGTACTCCCAAATGCAAACAGATCAATTCGACCCAAAACAAAATACCTATTATGAATCGCGAAACTCACCGAGTCCTTTTTTGAAATTGTTCATATTCACTATTGATGATGCACCGACCTTAAAGTTGAAGATTATTTAAATTTAATTTTGAGTTCTGCCTCTATGAAATTGTGTTCTTTATTCGAATCATTATTATACAGGGTGTTTCCTAACATGCGGCAAAAATTCAGGGGATTGTTCCTTGGACTATTCTAAGAATATTTTGTCCTTTGATGATTTTGGAAAAACCCTCTTTGTTTCGAACAACATTTTTCATATTTTTGAAATTAATAATAGTTTTAAATAAAAATGCGTACCGCAATGTGTTTACTAAGTAGGTACAATTTATTTTTAATTTGTTTAACAACATTCCAATTACTAAAAACGGCCAGTTTTTTGACTTAAAATTGATGAGTTCAGATGGGTAAAGGAATACAGATTAAACACGGTTTTTTTGGCTAGAGGTGGTCATTTTCGACAGTTTTGTAGGTTAAGTTAAATTTTCATGTAATTTTTCATAATAAATTGTTATTATCTAAAATTTTGTTTCCCCCGTATCTTCGAAACACAAGAGGTTTTTCAAAAATCATCAAAGGACAAAATATTCTTAGAATAGTCCAAGGAACAATCCCCTGAATTTTGCCGCATGTTTAAGAAACACCTTGTATATGGAAAGGAAGTCATTTATAATTTTCTTATTTCGTATCTCACTCTTCTCATTCAGGAATCAAAATTTTGTTTCTGAATCGTTCCCTTTGGCCAGTTTTCATGCTTAATATTAAAATTTTAAAATTATAGCTGCTCCTGACTAAAATAGTCCGAAAGCTTGAGCTAAAGAAAAAAGAGTAGGTACTCCATTGATTTGACTGCAACCCAAATAACCCGAATCCGAATAATTCAGAACAGTCGACTATCATTTTCCAGATTCCATATTTCAGTTGCAGCTAAATGTATAGATCTACGAATATTGTGGAAGGAATATAAAGAAATTTCGGAGAAGAAAAACTACCATTGGACCAACATGTCGAGCATCCAGCTAAAAGTAAACTATCTAGGAATGTAGAAGCAAGAAGAATAGAGAATGAAAATCAGATTTCTAGTTCCACTTCCTTACGATGCAAAGCATTCTGATGTCAACTCATTCAAAACGAAACTAAAAATATCTGCCGGAATTTATAATTTCCAAACAAAAAAATTCGAAAGCATACTTATAGGTATCTACAGTATATTTCCTAACCAAAACCAGGAAGTAAGTTGACACATTCCTCATACCAATTAAATATTTCTTCATGAATCTACCTAATGGTCCATCCTTAACCAGCTTTCAGTAATTTGAGACGTACTCACTCCATCGCACACTTAAATTCCATTCAGTTATTCCCGACTTGTAAAACCAGATTAAAGAAACAACCTTCCGACGTGATAATATGATTAACAAAGTCATAATTTTAATTTGACCATGTACCATAATTAATTACGCTCAGACTCGAGCCCGTACACGCATTCATGAAAAAGTTAAATAATCATCGACCACGACAGGTAAGTCGTTCTCTCGGGTTTACGATGGCCCCCCTGGGGAGCACCAAACTCCCCACAATTGATAACCTGTTGTGTTTACAGACAGTGTTTGTTATAATATATATTGGGCGTGTTCTAAATCTTAATTTGGTGAAATATGTGCGCATTGACATTTTTTCGTTTTATGGCTTACTCTCTGAGCCTAGGGGGCACTTCCTTCCTACCTCAGGGGGCAAGCGCGCTACAGGTTTCCAGAGGTATGCACGAACCACAGGAGTTGGTTTGCATATGAGATTATGTCGAAATTTATATGTTTTTTTTATTAATAAGGTTGTCTATTTGGGAGTAGATGTGTTTATCATGGGATCATATTTAACTACCATACCGGGTGTTAACAAAGAACGTTTCAATATTTTGGGAATTCTATATGGGGCTTGCGATTGATACCAATAGATAAATGTAGAATCTCAGCACGATCGGAATTATATTCTGAAAATTATTTAGAAAATGAAATATGTACAAAATAAATAATGAAAAAAATCAAACTCTTTTTATGGAAAAATGAAGTTTCTTCTTTTCAATATTCAATTGAATTCTTTATGGTTCTGTGTACACCCTGTATGATTTGCCTGGTTAACGAGCTTAACCGACAACAGAATCCTGACAGGTCAATTTTCGTTTCACTTCTAACAAATTTGTATGCATTTTTGTAGCACCCTGTGCCATCCCCATCAACCCTCTAAATTTTTTGAATAGAGAAAGTTGGTCATGAGGAACTTTTTGGCAAAATCTCTGTATCTACTTTACAGGAGTGCAAACATTTTCAAGAAAAATTTTTTTTTTAACTTTGTTAAAGAGCCAGAGAGGTTTTCAGTATATGCACTTTGTAATGGCTAATTTACTTTGAGACGATTGCATTGCAATGAATGACATTTGTCACTGAATGAAAGTAACCACTACAGTTTTGTTCATGCACAACTTTCAACCCCTACGAACCTTTAGTGGAGAAAAAAAATGAAGTGACATTGAAAATTTATTTCGACATTGAAACACCATTCGGAGAATTATTGTTCATTAAAAAATAAGTTGAATTTAACATATTAATAAGATACCTACTTAAGATCATAACTGAAGCTCAGTGTTTCACACATTCTAATTTTTCACGTGATTTCTGCTGTTATTATTATCGGTTCTCCTTCAATGTTAATATTTGTTGTATTATTGATTTCCATTGGGTACCTGTCTTCTGTGAACAATGTTTTATAGTATTTTTTCCATTGATCTATATTTATGGTGTTAAGTTTAACATTATTTTTGGTTGGTGCTTTGATATGTTTTATGTAATTTCAAACTTCAGTGCACCTACGTCCTCCAATATAGGTGTTAATTTCATAAAATTTTTGATCCCACATTTTTCTTTGTTCTTCTATCACAGTTTTCCGGGTTTCTCGTTGTATGCTTCTTAAGTTCGTTTTGTCCACTGGTGATTTTGTCGTCACCCATTTGTGGTATAGTTCTCCTCTATTTCTGGAGAAAATCCATTCTGTCTCTTTGGTTTGTCCGCAACAAGGCCTAATGCTTCCTTGGCTGCACTATGGATACTTTCTGCTATTATGATAATTTCCTTTCTTGAAATTTTCTGCGCGCCTGTAAAGAAAACAAAGACTTTGCAAAAAAATTACCAGATGACCCACTTTCCCTATTCAAAAAATATTTTTTACTTATTTTGCGGTATATAACAAGCTCCTGAAATATTGAAACTATGTATGTCATTCAACACCTGGTATATTCGAAAATTTGCATCATTTTCCCGCATAAACAATATACAGGTAAAAGATCAAGTTTGAGCAATATTCTACTTATTAGGTAAGTTTAGTGTGGGCAGTTATATTAAATTTATGTGTATTAGAAATGTTGAAAACCCCTGTTTTGTGTACCTTTAATCAAAGTTTGGTAGAAACAACAAAAATCGAATCGTTGAATTGAAAAAGTTAAGGTTCCACCGAGATTTGAACTCGGATCGCTGGATTCAAAGTCCAGAGTGCTAACCATTACACCATGGAACCGCGGTGATAACGACGCGTAATTGGTGTTATTCGTATTACAGAAATATATGATTTCTTGGCGAGTTTTCAATTCAGATAATGTAATAGCCATTTGAAATTAATATTGATTGACATTAAACTGTAATTGCACTATCCCCTTCTAGTAAAGTTCATATCAATAAATTCCATTTCAAGTGCTGGTTGATCCAAGTCAAATATGTACATGTTGAAATGTGAAAAATTCAATCAAGAAGTCAGAAATATCCTTTTGATTTTTTGTCAGCATTGCACATTAGCAATATGAGGACTATGAGGAGCTGTAACCAGCTAACTAGGTACGTATAAGGATAATTTCATTATCTGATTCTGAATAAAAAAAACTTATCGTGAACAGACCCGCCGCAAGCGGGCGTGCAAGGCGTGCCCGGCACAAGGGCGGCACGTCCAGGGGGGCGGCATATCCAGTGAAATTGAAATTTTTTTTGGAGAGGACAAACAACGTGGTAGGCAGGGGGGGAAAAAAAAGGGGGGCGGTTGTCCAACTCCAACTGCTTTAAAATTTTGCCAACTGTCATAGAAACATAAATATTTTTCCATATGCGATCGAAACTTTGTCAACTGCTTTGAAATTTCTCCAACTCCGTTCAACATTGGGGGAGGCAAGGTCTCCCCATCCCCCTTAGAGAGACTTTTTCTCTGAAGGATCGGAAGGACAGGCGGCCAATATCGAAAATTTCAGTATATCCACGGAATTCAGTGAATTCACTGCAGTGTTTCTTTCAGGTATATTTCCGGGAGGGGCACTGCCGCCCCCGAAGTTCCGCAGGTGCCCCCCCCCCCTCGGCGAAATACTGAGAACGCCTAGATCCAGTTATGACGTAAAACTTCAAGATCGAAAAATTCACATAATCCGATAAATTGCCCTCCCGGAACTTCGAATTTCGCCCTCGGGAAAAATTATCTGAAAGAAACATCGATTCAGAAAATTCCTACGGCATTTCTGATTTTGTTGAATAGTCTACGAGAAAAATTTGCATTTGTTCTTTTTCCCAATATTACAACGAGGTAGTAGTAGTAGTTGAATATTTTCAGGGTCGCCGTATCGTTTATGCCAATTCAATTATTGCATGTCATAAAAAACCATCTGTTACCAAATTGCGCCCTTTCTACTAGCCGAGTTTAGGTAGGTACGTGATTTTGAAGAGAGAATTACGAAAATAAAGATAAAACAGAATGAGGGTCTTTGTCGGAATATACACCCCCTAGGATCAGTTGCATTTCGAAGACTCAGCATATTTAGCGCAGGGGAGTATTTACGGGGGGGGGGTCTTGTACTGGGGGTAGTTAACCCCCCCCCAGGAAAGAGTTTTTCACAATAAATCTTGAATGGAAACCATCTAAACCCCCCCCTTTCCTTGATTTTGACTCAAGATCAGTTCAGGTCCCTCGCTGAAACTTGGCACTACCCCCCCGAATTGCTCTCTGGATACCTACGCCCTTAATTTAGCATGTAGCGCTCTATTGGGGGCGGCATAACAGTATTTGCACGCGGGCGCTCAGACTGCAAGCGGCGGGCCTGATCGTGAAGATCTCAAGTCTTTCTTTTCTGAAGTCATTGAGCTCAGAAAAAACACATAACAAACATAAATAAGTATATCATAATATTCAAATATTGAATGTTCATTAGGGAATCAGAAAATAAGAAAAAACACATAAAACATAATATAAATATATCATAATATTCCAATATTGATTGTTCATTGGAGAATCAGAATATAAGAATAGAATAAAACATTGTTTAGCAATCCAGATAAAAACGATTATTTCAGACAGGTCCCACCGAGATTTGAACTCGGATCGCTGGATTCAGAGTCCAGAGTGCTAACCATTACACCATGGGACCTCGATACTGTTGATGAAAATTCACAGCTATCTGAGTTTACCTGCTTGTGTGATATATTGATTCTCGCCGGAATTCTGAACCAAAATATTATAATATCCATAAATGCAGAAGTTTCCATCGAATTGATTGCGAATATTCAAAATGATTCATTTAAAATATTCCAATTGCAGAGCAGAGAATTTTAAATGTGCTTGCATCTATTTTGGGCACACAATCACAATCACAACCAGTGGCGACGACAGCTTTTGAAAACAGAGGGAAGCTAGGAGGAACCAGGTTTTTTCCGCGAGGGACGTAAGGAATAGATTTGTAAAATTTTGTTAAGTAAAACACATATTTCAGGAGCGGGGTGCGGCAGAAACTTTTTGGGGGTATGGGCTACCCCAGCCCCTCCTAGCATTGACACTGGACAAAAATTGCCAGTTTTTTAGTTTTTAGATTTTCTATCAGCAGTTCAATCGGATTTGGATTTATTCATCAGGAAATTATCTGAGGTTCTGATCGGAATAAGTTAGGTACCTATATTTATATTGATTAGAATTTTTCATGAAAAAATGTTGAATGGAAGCTCTGATATATGAGAAATTGGCCAAATCGTCCAACTCCGAAAGTTCACTTTCTCTCCAAGCTATGGATAAGATCGACGATGATTCGGCAAGCCTGCGGAAATGCAAAACTACGGGCTACACATGAAGCAGCAAAATTTCCAGATATTATATTTCTATACTATACAGGTTTAGAAATTCACATCGGAAACATACGATATACAATGCAGACAGAGTATTTTGCCGTCCAGTTGAACAGGTGTATATTCGAGAGGTTCACGTGCTACGTAACTCCCCTGAATCCAGTTGTCTGATTGCAATAATGTAATGTAGTCTCTTTTATCTGCTTAATTCAAGCAGTATGGTAGGCAACCGAAAGGACTTTCATCGAGTAATACGGACAGCCTAGAATGTTAGAATGTTAGAAACATAATTCGATGCAGGAAATGCAGGTTCCCTACCATACTGCTTGGATTAAGACACTCCCAACGATAAGAGAGAGACAACACTACATAATTGCTATCGGGCATTCATTCAGACAGTTACGTGGCTCGTAAATATCTCAAATATTCATCTGATCAACTGGACGGAAAATTCTCTGTTTGATTCGTTGAATATCGTTTTCGATTTGAATTTCCAAACCTGTATTGTTGTCCCTGCTGACGAGAAAAATTTAATATGAAAATATAGGTAATATCGTATTCAGTTTTTGGAAACTACCATATGCGCATAAGAGCATATAAGTAAAACAGGGCCTCAGTAGTAAACATTGCAACAATAATAATTATCTTTTTCCTGGGAGTTTCGATCATCTTTGACTATATTATTCCGAAAAGAAATTCAAGAAATATATTGAGAAAAGTTTAGGTCCCACCGAGATTTGAACTCGGATCGCTGGATTCAGAGTCCAGAGTGCTAACCATTACACCATGGGACCTTATTATTTCATGCCTTGCATAGCAATTTAGGCAGTTTGTATGCAAGGGCGGATTTAAGGGGAGGGACACGAGAGGTCATGACCCCCCCTGAGACTGGTTCGAACCTCTTAAAAATGTATGCACCTTGTATCGTTTTTATTATCACCAAGAATTCGAGTAGATATAACATATAGCAATGTCTATTCGTAGTATTTGTTCTCAGAAATATTGAGCAAATTTCATCTTCGAAAAGGAAATTAGAAACAGCCCACCGCTAGGAATTGAGGCATTGAACCACTGCCCTTGAGAGATCTCAGATCTCACGGGGTGAGCAAACCGAATATGTCGCAATATGGATATTTGAGTTCCGCAAAAAAATATACTCTGATCTATTCTGTTCACGTATTGCTATAACTATTGCTCTTAAAGTTATACTCACATATGTAGGTACATATGTCTATAGTCAAACGTAGGGGAAGTGTGCCCATGTTGGCACCCTTAAACGAATAATTTACATATGTATTTCATTAAAGGAATATTTTTCTATGTCATCGAACGTACATATTTACTGCTATTCGTATGTAGTATGCATTTTATATATAGTTTCAATATAAATTCTTAAAAATTTGGTTTATAGCACTTTTTAATATTTGGCCACGGGTGCCATCATAAGATCACGTATGTCCCTTGATGGCATATAACTTTAAAAAAAATGATATTATTTATTGAAATGTTTTATTGAAGAAAAAATAGCAGTCCTATTTCATAAAAGTGAAAATATAAATGTAAAGGAACTAAACCTACATTCTTTGGCATCGTCAAAATATAAAAATATAATTTTTATACGAACAATTCAAACGATTATGATTAGCACTAGCACACTCGGCATGGCACCAGCTGGCGCATTTCTGGCAACGCATCCCAATTCTCCCTTGGTCGAGACATGGACAACAGCTTATAACAATAAAGACAAGCGGCAACTGAATCATCGTCATACTGTCTTTCTTCATTTTCTCATTTTCTTCTACAACTTGATCTGTCTTTTGACCTTCTAGCTAGCTTCTTTCTCTTCTTTGTCTTCTCTTCTTCTTCCAACTTATTTTCTTCATGTCAAAGGTTGTATTGAGGATTCCAACTTTTCCTCGTTTTTCTTCCGTTCACTGTTGACTCTGCAACAGCAGTTGGCAGTGGTGAGAGTTCTTGAATGATTTTTAATGATTTCGAACTTCACTTGAAACCATTTTCATAAATTTCGGATACCTCTAATATTTCTTGCGAAGTACCAGGTTTTGAAGGGATCGTCTCTTTATCCTGATTTTTCCTATGATAAATTCCTATGCTATCATAGGAACACTCTGGCTATGCCATCATAAGCATAAGTAACATATATTTTCAACAAAGCCAAAAAGGTACTGAAAAGACGAAAAAACCGAGACCTTTCACACTAAAAGCATTGTAATAGAGTGATTAATGGAAAGTTTAATCATTTTTACACAGATTTTTTTGAGTATCCAAATAATAAAACGAAAAGAATGAAATAACTATCATACATCAACACTTACCGAAATGAATGAACTCTTATAAAAGTCACAAATTGCCACGTATCAAGGTGTCACACATATATCAAGCGCAAATGCCATTGGCGTACAAACTCAGTAAATATAAGTTTGTTCAGTTGATGTTAAGAGACTCCTTGAAGTTTGCCATCATAAGCAGGATGCCATCATAGGCATACTTCCCTACTTATTCAGCTACAAGTGGCAATTTAAATTGGGTTTTTTTCTCAGCAAATAATCTTCCTTCATGAATATTTCCCCCTTCCTTTATAATTTTTGCTTCATTCCCAACACTTTCACTAATCAATAATTAGATTGTTGATTTTTCTGATGAGGTCCAAGAATTTCTTAGTAGATTGATATAAATTCTCTATGGGAACTCGAATAAATTTTCATATATTCTTATTATTAATATTTTCACGCTATCGAAAAAATTATAATAAATCAAGAAGTAGCAATAAAGTTCAAAACAAAAGTATTTTTATTCGTAGCAAAAATTCTATCAGAATCCGTCGTTAAATTTCTTCTCTGATTACCACCCACAAGGAAAATACCTTTTGTAATGAAGTTCAATTTTATAACTGAGTTACTGAGTAATTGATCTTCATTTTAAAATAATTCATTCAAGTTTTCGTTTTAAATTCGTGAATTTTTATTCCGTTCAGAATTAATTCAAAACAATCGAAAAAAAAAACGAACATTTAGCGATTGATTTTGTTTTTCATACAGAAAACATCGTAGAACCGTCCGCAAGAACAATGCCGATCGCCGATAACGCCGTTTTTTGCACATACGTACGATAAGCCAGTTTTAAGATGTTTTTACGAGGTACTCTCCTGAAAATTTTAACGTTTCTGCGCCTACCTTTTCCACCCCCTCCGGAAGATTATAAAAGGCGGGGTTTCCCTACATCGGTAATAGTGTGCCGAATTATTTTCTGCTTGAGAGTTCCGAGATATTTTATGTTTTAGACGTTACCTTTTTAATGAGTTCCGAATTATTCGTGCTACACAAACGTCTTATCATATTCTTTTTGAGCTTCTGAATTTTCTGAATTCTTTTTACATTTTTGCTTCAGTGAGTGCTAGTGCAATTGAATTGTAAGTACCGAGCCGATTTATTGCAGTCCTATTTTATACCTCGTTGAGTCTAACCTACATAGCTGTTCCGTCAGATCCTTAACAATACCTTTCCTAGTTTGTCCAGGTATCCGTAGTAGCCTACTATAGTACGTTTGTCCGTATAACCGGTTGCCCGTAGTTAGTCTGTCCTTTATGGCGTGTTACTCATAGTCAGACCGGAGGGCTGATGCAAACCTTGCTATAGTACGTTCAATCGAATACCTTTCCTGCTTTGTCCTGCTCCTTAGTGCCCGTAGTAGTCTGTCCTTATGGCGTGTTACTCATAGTCAGACCGGAGGCATAACCGAACCAATGCTGTAGCAAGTTCGACATATCCTTTTCAACCCTCTAATTTCACCTGGCCAAACCCCAACCTGTTTATACGAGAAACAAGCAAAGTGGTAGACTACGTGGTGAATTCTAGGACTGAAAGAATATCGGACAAGTATAACCGTTGTGCACTCTTATACTGACCCCTTTTATTCCTGTTTTCCTGATTTTATCATTATATTTGAATTAACCGTTATTAAAATTAATTTACTTTCTATTCTGGCTGACTCGTACCGGGAAAATCTTTGTTTCTCTTGAAAGTGCTCGCAGTCAGACAAAACTGACCAATTTATATTTGGTATTGATTTCATATAGCGTCTTATTTCACTGTATTTTTTTGTATAACTATTTTTCGCTATCTGAATAAACTGTGTAAATTTGCTCTATTTCTGATTTTCTCTGTTATCGCTAATATCTTAGATAACGACGAACTCTGTCTCTGACTAGCAGCTGCCCTGGTAGGTTTGCTTTCTCCCTTATTAGAAAAAAGAATAGCTGGCGCTCGAGGTAAGTTTCGCCGAGAAAACCACGTTACACTTTATATTGTTTCCTTTGAATGATTTCTCCGTGTAAGAAAAAATATGTTGAAACAAAGTTACTTTTTTATTCATCTAAATTCAACCCTCGAAAAAAAATTAGCTTTACTCATATTGTGGCACATTTACCATTTTGCGATTTATGGCGAACTATTTTTGGTTTCGCATGATACCAATACAAAATTCACCTTGAAACATAACGAAACAACATTATAATTAAAACAATCAAATTATATGAGTATCAAAGTAAAACAAAAAGTGAATATGCCACAACCTATAATTATTATTAATAATAATAAAATCTGAGTGAAATTGTTTCCCATGAAAACATGAATCTAAAAGAGGAATTTTCTCTTCTTGGTAAGCAAAAGCATTATTTCATTGAACATTTTTGTAAATGCTTGTATAACATGTGTCACAAATTTTTCCAGAAAATCTGTATGGAATGATGATTATTCCTTACTTACCGTCAAAACACCATTCAAGGAAGAACCCAATATTCCCTCAACGATTTTTAATTAAACTACCTCGTGATTAATGTTACTGAAACGTTTTCCGCCTGTACATTACGGAAACAAATGATGAATTGTCGACGTAATGGATCAGAACACAATTATTCAAAGTCCGCATCTGTTCATTGACATGTATCAATCATCGAACTTGAAAGGTAGAAATGGAGACTATAAGTTATGGCGAGAAATATTTCGGATATTTTGTCCTGCTATAGCGATGAAAACTTGAGTTATTTTGTAAAATCTTGAGGAAAGCGTTTGCAATTTTGAACTGGATCATTCTTATCTATTGGAGTCTGCAGACTAAAAACGAGATAGGTACATACTTTGAAACTCTATACTACACAATCAAAAATTTGACAGAGTAAATTTTTACACCTTAGTGTATTCCAACTACACTGCGCAAAAAAATTAAGCACATTATGGAATCTCGAATTTATTCTACCACTGACGGTGTTCTCAATGATAATTATTTTCATCAGAATTATGCATGCATATGTTATCCACTTTCATTGTTTTTCTTCAATACAGATGTTTTTTCCCAACAGGAATGAAAAAGATGAGATTATCAGATTTTGAATGTATTGGCTCCATTCTGAAATCAGTTGTTCTCGATCAATTCTAGTGATCAATAGTTTTTCTTTCGTTTCCCATACAAGTGTGTCCAGAATGTTGCAGCGATTCAGGGAGACAGGTATGAATGTCCGAAGACCAGGACAGGATGGACCACGGGTAACAACTGCCATTCAAGAACGTTACTTGAGAGTTTCTTCGTTGAAACAACGGTTTTCAAACGCTCGCCTCCTTCAAAATCAGCTTGAGAAAACTCATGGGGTGCGAATTAGCACTCAGACAATAAGAAATTGCCTCAGAGAATATTATTTAAGGCCTCGTGTCTCGGCAAGAGGCCCAACTCTTACCTCAGCCCATCGAAGGGCGCGTTTGGATTTTGTGAGAGAGCATATCCATTGGAAGAGGCTGATTGGGAAAGAGTTCTCTTCACAGATGAGTCTAGGTCTGCCTCTACCATTGTGATCGACATTCCTTATATACAGACGGCCACATGAAAGATTTGCTCAGTGCAATTTCCTGAATACTACTGGTTTCTGGGGAGGATCGATTATGGTATGGGGTGGATTATATTTGACTGCTCGCACAGACCTAGTGGTCCTTGATAATGGAGCTATGAATGCTGAAAGGTATAGGTACAAGGAACATCTCATTTGGGTGCCTGGTCACTCCGAGATTCACGGCAATGAAGCGGCAGACCAACTGGACCAGAACCGTTTTGCGGCTTACCAGCCAGCCATCAGGCAATAGCTATTAAGGACTGGGAACAAAAGAGGAAGCTTATGTAGTGGCGTCCGACCAATGGTCAAAGGCAAGCTAGGTCACTTCTCTCTCACTCGACGAGCTGGACCAAGAAAGTTCTCTCACTCAGCAAATTGGAACTGAGGAAACTGACGCGCGCTCTCACTGGGCACTGTCCCGTAAGGTATCACTTAAAAACATAGGAAAAGCGCCCGATAGTACATGTCGCTTCTGTCAGGAAGCCACTGAGACAGCCAGACACCTGCTATGCGGGTATGAAGCTGATCATCAGAAACGGCTACGGCATCTTGGTTCCTGGTTCCTAAAGCCTGAACAAGTAATGAATGTGGCCCCCAGAAAGATGGTGAAGTTCATTGAGACTTTGCTGCCTGGCTGGTAAACAGCGCGGGGATGCACAATAGATCTTAAGGTCAAGGTGCTCGCAGGGTCGGTTTTGATCTGTCGTCCCTCCTCAAATCTAATCTAATGTAAGGAACATTCTTGAAGAGCATGTAGTGCCATTTGCCCCATACATTGGTGAAAATTTCATTTTTATGGACGATAATGACCCCATGCGCGCATCGTTCAGGAGTACCTTGAAGAGTTGAAGTCTCTCGAATGGAATGGCCAGCAAGAAATCCAGATCTCAATCCGATTGAGCAGGTTTGGGACAACCTCAATAGAAGGCTGAGTTCAGAAAATCATCCAGCTACTCTTAATGACTTAGGAACCCAACTCAGAGAAATCTGGGAAGGATTAGATCAGAACATTTTAAGATCACTCAATTTGAGTATGAACCGTCGTTGCCGAGCTGTAATTAACGCAAGGGGTGGAAATCCCAAGTTTTAAATCACTTATCGGCATTTCAGTATTTTGAAATTGTTCATTCTCTTCTTTCACATAAGATTCGGTGAAATCCTGAATTTTTCTTCCATTTAATGTGTCTTGTTTCCTTCAAAACCTTCCCGAGAGAACATAAAAGATAAGATATGAAGTTAATGTAGAGTTAACTTTCATAAAATTGAGATTTTCAGAATGTGCGTTAATTTTTTTGCGCAGTGTATTTTTCACCGAATGGCGCTCTGACTCCATATACAGCGTCAATTTGCGAAACTACGTTTTATATGGTTCAACGCCGGCCGACAGACATTGTCTGCAGGTTTCCAGGAAAAGGAACACTCACTGAAGTCCATGAAACATTCAAACGTTGCGCAATCTAGTGGTTCCACAAAACTTCTTGACGATTAGGGCTGTTATTCTTGTCAGCAGACTGACAAAATAGATGTCGAGGCATTTTCCACGGAAAATTCTCAATATTACAATACTCCCCATTCGCTGAAAACTGTTCAACTTCGAATACACTTGTTGTCCCCCGAAAATAAACATTTTTGCTGGTTTATTGTTTACATTTGAGTGATTAGATAATGAAGATTCCACACACTTAAGAAATTGTCATGTTGCATTCAACATGTTAGAGAGTACCTAGGGTGAGAGTTCAGTTGTTGACACCCTGATTGATTGACACTGTGCACATATAGTGTTTCCCAATAAGGTTTGTAAGGTTTTGGCGGCCATATTTGTTTATCAATTTTGACGTTCGAAGTGTCATTTTATTCAGAAGGTTCAAAGTTTTACCATGAAAGTTTCACGCTCACACACGTTTGGAAATCGTCCAAATTTATTACGCAAATTCGCGTTCGCCGGTGGCCACGCGAAGAGAGTTTCAACGGAGAGTTGAACGGCTTCGTTAACAAGCAGAATTGCCGATATTGGATATTGGATTTTTTTTTTATGTTTCATATTCGTTAGAAGTTTTCTATTGTTTGGACGATTCCAAGGAATATTTAATTGATGTAATGAATGATTAATATATCAAGTTTAAACCATATGTCAATAACTGTGTCAATAATATTACAGCGAAATGTGATTGAAACAGGCTTTAACCTTAATATTATAAATCATTGAAGGGTTTGCTTACATCAATTAAATATTCCTTGGAACCTTCCAACTAATAGAAAACTTCTAACGAATATGAAGCAGAACAAAATCGGAAAATACACGTAATTATGTGCAGTCGCTATCCTTAAGTAGACATATACACTTATTGACATTACTGCAAAATCTCGCGCCAAATATCTGATGATGCAGTGTTTTCAGAATGATAACCTGAGGACTCAAATAGAAATAAAACATTCCGAATATGGGGATACAGATGAAAAACCCTAGATAGAACAAATAGTTTATTACATCGATATATACGTTAAGATCACAAGTACTTTTTTATTTTTTTTGTTTAATGGAATAAAATTGTCTAAACCTTCTTATTTCCTACTATATTTAGTATGAATGTGTTTATAACCATTTAATGAAATGTAGTGAGGGAAAGCAGGATGATATAATATCACAATACGCCGCATTAGTGGTGACGTCACACGTCAAAGACAGGGTTCCAAACAAACCTCATTTACACTGGAATTTGAACTAGCCATTTTTCTATGTACGATTTCGTCGTGTTGAAGACGTTTTTAACATTAAAAATAAGCTCATTTTGTGAATCATTATATCATTTAGATAATATTTCAATTAAAAAGAGGAAAATCAAGTAAAGTTGAGGTTATGTGATTATGTTTATTATTTTTACGTAGATTTTGTAGTTTTAATGAACCGAAATCCTCCGAATAAGCCTTTTTAATCTTAAGAACGTTTTCAACACGATAAATCGTACATAGAACAATCGGTAGTTCAAATTCCAATGTTTGTTTGGAACCCAGTGACAGCTTGTGACGTCACACTAATCCGGCGTATTGATGCAAAAGTGAGATGAAATTATGTAAATGACTGTCATACTATCATATAGTCCGTTCACAAAAGTTTGAGCGCATAATAGGCGTTTGTTTATTTATCTGAAGTTGGCAGTATTTGCTGTCAAAAAGTAGAATGAGGTCAACGTTGCCGAATGTACCCGGACTCGTCAGACGAGCTTCTGAGTTATCAGAGAACTCTATGTTATATTAACAACATTGCGTATCAATTTGGCAAAGAAAATAAACAACATAACCTAAAATTTTAATATACACAGTGGAACATGTCAAATTGTCATGGCCAACCGACAGCTCAAACTTTCTTGAACGGACTATAGTTTCGACGAAATTGGTGTCTCCTCGAATATTCAATCGATATTTTTCGAAAGTTTGAAGGTAAAACCAAAATAGCGACATTCAACTATAGTTCCGTAATAATAACCGTAGTGTTACAGTAAAATAAGGAACCGAATTCGCCTACTGAAAGTACCCATGCACTTAAGGTGTCAATTACTTTTACCTTACCTATATGTATAGAGGAGGGGGCAAGATCGAAAAATTGTCTCAAATCAAATATTTAGACTAAAGTTAGTAAGCATTCGACATTTTTGGTACTCGTTCTCACAGAGTCGAGCATACACTCCTGGTGTTACTACTTGATTGAGTAAATTCCAATTTGTTAAATTAAAAGGAAAACTGTGAACCTCATGAATCATTTTGTCTAACAAGCATTTGTGAGATATGGAATCTCAGACCATCTCTTATATTCGGAATCCAGAAGTTGCATAAAAGTTATACCTGCGGTCGCAAATGGAAAGTGACCAATTATGAATACTAATCATAAAGACATTCCCCAGATAACCTCGCCACATGAGAACCCATTTAGATGCATTTGTCTCGAAAATTCGAATAATCTTTCAGAACCTCCATAAATTAATCCGTTTTCACAATAAAAACCAGCGTACCAAAAGCAGTCAGGTAGAGCCAAACTGACCAAACTGTTCTCAGAACGCATCCGCGTTAATTTACAGAGTTAATTTTAATAGTTTCAGAACAAATCATTAAACAGTTCACTAAAAGCTTTTATAAGGCAATCGGGTCGGTCATTATCTGTTTTGATGCAGTAAAAATTGTGTTCACATATGTTGAATTTATTATGATATTAAGTTGAAACTGGCAGTTAAGCCCTGACGCGTTAACGTTCGGCCGCCAATGACATGAATGTTGGTGGAGAATTTTATTTTTTCTGCTTTAGTGCGGAAGCATTGACCGATAAAGTTTATTTGGTGGTAACGCATTTATGAGTGATAGAGCAAGAGTTTGGTGTAATAAACTTATTGATTATGATTTATCAACCTGATGAAACTTCTCTATTTGCATATTCGATCTTGTTGAGATAGGTACAGATTATACAAGCACCTAGAATGTGCGAGGAAGAGCGTTACGAAAATTCTCGAATACCAAACAATGTATAGCAAGTGTATTTCTCAGTATACATTTCCACGTATGATACAAGAGCAATATAAACCAATAAACCTAAGAAATCTCTCTTGAAGCAAGCCATAGGGTGAGTCAGGGTGATATGGTGAAGAAAAAAAAAGAGCCGTGTAGAAGACAAAAAAATTCATATTTAAACAGAATGAAAACACTTTTCTTTGGCAAAATATAGAGACAACAACTTAACAGTACCATAAACTCTTTGAGGCATAACGAAATTTGGAAAATGAATTTTTTTTTTCAAACCAAATTCGCCATTTCACCCATGCTCAAGGTGAAATGGTGATCTTACTTCTTTTACTTTTTACCGAACAAATTACACATGGATTCATATTTTGTGCAATCTTCATGTAGCCAATGTTGGCAGCTAATACATTCCATCCAATCGACGTCCTTTTTAGTGCAACTGTCAAGTTCACCACATCCTACACAACAACTCTCATCATCGTCCATGCTGTCATCCTCGTCCTGCAAGTCGACATCCAGAGATGATTCCGATTCGGCGTCAGTGGTGGACATTTTTCATTTCTTAGGTTACGTATCTAAGATTTTCCGTTTGCTTTTTTTTTTGCTATGGTTTTTCCTTTGAGCTTTCCTTTAGCATCTGGTCCACTTTTCACTGACTCGATTGTTTTTTTTGACGATCTGTTTCGGAGTTTAACGATGATTTCTGGAGAATTCAAAACGTCAGCTAAAGCCATTCATTTTCTTCTATATATAGGCATCCTTACCTGAACAATGGTGATTGCTGGAATAGTGACAACCCTCGAACAGACCTAACCAGAAGAACACGAAAGATAAAAAGCTGCGATTCGTCTCAGGCCCTTCCGCTTCAACAGAAAATATATCTTTTATTATATTTTTTAAAATTTATGCATCCACAAAACCCTCGACAAAACTTTTAAAAATACGCTTTTTATCCTTCACCAATTCACCCATGCCAGGATTCACAATATCTCCCAATTCTATGGGTGAAACGGTGAATAGCACAGCAAGAAAAAGGAAATATTAGAGGCCATGTTTTCTAGGTTCTGTTTTACACAATAAACTAAGAAGGCAGAATATATCAAGAAATACTTCTCGGCCTTCGTTACGGAAAGCAATCTCAATAAACGCATGCAACGTATAAAAATTATTGAGCATCGCAAATAGTTTTGTACAAATTTTGTACGATTTTTAAAACGGGGCCAACTTTTTGCAGGTGCACGTTGAACGGATCATCAGAAACAGCTGGTACTCAGATAGACATCTGTGCACTCGGAAAAGAAATATAGTAAATCACCATTTCACCCTATTCGCCATATCACCCTGACTTACCCTACATAATTCAGAAATTGCCTTGCTTAGGGAGCCATTCACTCATCCTGCCTGGAAAGCAAGTACCAAGAGGATTGAGCTCTGAGATATTATTATCCTTCTTCTCCTGGGTCCTGGGTGGTTTGTCCTCCGATGTGGGGATCTGGATTGCTCGGCAGATGTCCTGCTAGTCAGTCTTACAATGATGTTTCCCTTTTTTGACGCTCACTTGGACGAGACACGAAGCGTGAGTTCTTCGAGCGATGCGTCGAGCAGGCATCGGAAGAAATTCTCCCAATCTCTAGGCCGCAATAAATTTTTATTACCCTTGTTGCATGCTGCCTACCCACATGAACGAGGGTAGAGCTACGACTGGTCTCCTCGCTGCTCTTCGCTTCGGGCCTCCTAGGTGAGCGTCTACACATTTGTTTCAATGCTAAAGACCCCAGCGAAAAACGACAAGTTCCTTACGAGCGCTTCGCTTCGTCTAAGTGGGCGTCTGATATGCCTCGCGTCTACCCATTTGATTCAGTGCAAACCGTTCCGGCGGAAAACAACTATTCGTCTCGCTTCGCGCCTCCTCGTCCAAGTGAGCGTCAACCTTTAAGGCCCGTATCCACAGTGCGAGGCTGCTCGCGAATGCCTTCTGGTGCATGTTCGGCTTGGCCACGGACTGTGGAGACCGGGGTTGCTCGACTCGAATTGTGCGACGCGAACGTCTCACAGCGAGCAACCCCGGTATCCACAGTCCGAGGCCAAGCCGAACATGCGCCACGGGGCATTCGTAGCGAGCAGCCTCGCACTGTGGATACGGGCTTTTTTATGGTTGTTCATGGCATCTATCGTTCTCTAGCACTACCGAGAAGATGTCCATTTAAATCTAGCTCATTGCGGTTGGAGTGGTCGATATGCGATTAGGAATGGTTCTGGAACTGGGAATACCCCCTTGCTTCTTGATCTGAAGGTGTAGATCCCGAAATTTTTATATTTGTGTACTAAAAAACTACAACTTCTTGACCCAGAAAATCACCAAGAGAAAATTGAATGGCACATTGTGGTTGTGGTTAATGCCGATAACCGGAACTCTATCTTCTTTTGTCATTTTGGCAATTTCAACCTTGGTCATTACCTTCGTTTCTGATTTATAGAAGCCCTTTTTTGATGAAAATCCAGCGGCTTGATCTGAATTTTGTGAGGGTTTTTTTCTTGATCTTTCGCTTAGATATGATGAAAAAGATTGTATGTATGTGAAATTTGAATTAGTCCGTATTTTATTGGCCCAATTAAAGAATGAGATCACTTTGCACTTGGTCATTTCACTCTTTGTTTGAATAATTTATGATAACCTTCAATTTTTCATTGTAAGATTCCGAAGACTAGACAATAGTTTAGTCAAAATTTCATGCTGACGTCTCTTGAAAATGCATTCTTTCTTTTCTTAGTATGTAATATCTTACATTGGATACAAATTATAGGTTGAAAAATAATCCAATAATGAATAAGGTCTTTTTGATCGAATGAAGCTTTTCGGAATCACGAGAACTGGAATAGTTTTTCTGGCAAGTCGGATGGTTGACGCTCGTTATGAGCAGTATAAATTTTAGCAATATACTATGTGATATAGTTTTTAGTGATGTATGAATTTAGCTTAGAGGAAATTTCTTCAATTTTATATTCCCAACGAAATTTTGTAGAAGTCTCATATCAGCATTGCTCCGTTAATATAAAATTTTGACCTGATCGGATCTCTAGTTTTCTAATGATCATATTCAAATATAGGCAATACTAGAGGTTCACAAAGGAGGTTTGTATGTTGGTTATGTGGATCGGCCACAAAGCACATATTGAAATAATGAGCTGTATGTAATTTGTTGGTACAAAATGGACTTCCTCAACTGGATCAACGTTACATTACAAGGAAAAACGTTGTTGTAGTAACCCAATCATTGCGTCAATCGACCACAATATATCCTTAATATACTCTCGGTATAACTCCAGTATAACTTGTGACGTTGCCCCGTCTCTACCAAACTGCGTTGCCATCGTTTACCTTCGGAAGTAGAGATCTCGGGCGCCACCTCTAGTTTAAAGTGTTGAGGACACTAGGGTACCCATAGGCGGTGTCCCATGGGGTCCGGGAGCTACTAGCCAGAGAAGGTTATGTCCAGGGGTCAGTTGTTTGTACCTAACTAAATATTCCCTAACTCTGAAAAATACTCAAATATTCCTTAGGAAAGAAAAACACATAATTATAATAACATCTTTATTCGGTAAACGGTAAATAACGGCAGTCATAAAAATACACCATGATATAATAAATACAATATGAGGAAAACAGGTGAGCGGGCGGTGAGAAGGTTGAAGCGGGATGTAACATGCAGCATTATATCGGCGGTGAGAGCTCTCAGAAAAATAAGCAATGTAATGTTTACAAGCGGTATTAAAAAGCGGTAATGATAGTCGAATGAAAGTGCAAGCGGAAAATTAATCAAGCAGTGGTAAATAACGGTACGGAAGCGAAGGTTCTAACATGAGCAAGTTCCTAACAAACAAATTCCCAAAAATGACATCCTTATTTACTGGCATACCTCGGTTCACATCTACAGGCTATATTAACCATAACAGGGTTTACGGACAGGCGGTGAAAGGAAATTAGTGCGGTACCAGGGAAAGCATATGCGCCGTTTCAAGCTAGCATACACCCACCCTAATGCTCTGAACCACGAGGCCCATGCACGCCTTTTGAAGCTAGGGCATGCACCTCGATATTCCGGAGCGGCACACGGTGGGGGAGGATAAAGGGAGGCATTTACAAGACTGCATATGGGCCGTTTCAAGCTAACATACGCATTCTTGCACATCAGAACTCCGGGATATCATGCAGGCCGTTTCAAGCTACTACACAACCTCCGGGGGCTCAAATGATGCCAGAAGGGTACAACAAGACGGTGTATGGGCCGTTTCAAGCTAACATACAACCCTTGAAGGTTCAGAATTTCAGGGCGTCATGCAGGCCGTTTCAAGCTACTACACAACCCCCAGAAACTCGGACGGTGGCGGAAGGGCATAACAAGACAGTGTATGTGCCGTTTCAAGCTAACATACACCCTCTTGCCGATTCGGAATTGCAGGGCATCATGCAGGCCGTTTCAAGCTACTACACAACCCCCTGAAATTCGAACGGTGTCGGAAGGGCACAACAAGACAGCGTATGTGCCGTTTCAAGCTAACATACACCCTCTTGTCGACTCAGAGTTTCAGAACTTCATGCAGGCCTTTTGAAGCTACTACACAACGTCCAGGAACTCGAGTAACACTAGAGAGGATAATACAAGACAATATATGCGCCGTTTCAAGCTAGCATACACCATCTCGCAATCTCAGAATTCTCACAAGTCATGCAGGCCGTTTGAAGCTACTACACAACCTCTGCGAATTCGAGCGGCGGAAGGACGGGAAAATACAACAGGAGAAATACATTATAAATATCAAAGCCAGCAAATAAGAATTAAAACAATCATACCTAAACTGAACTTGCCCCTGCAGAACCCTCTGGTGTCACTTACTTCTGGACGGTCTGGTCGGCTAGTACTTCTGGAGTAGTGGTCAGGACGTTATGTTTAATTCGACTGCTTTATTCAGCGGAAAATCCCGCATTTTAAACCTTTCGGACACGTGTGGCCGGTAACAGTTGACTCCGCCCCACGTGTGCGGTATCGAGAAATCGCGATCTAATTAGCCGTACATCTTCAGCGCGGAGATAACAATTCCCGATTTCCGTCAACTTGAATTGAACGAAACCAAATCATGATAGAAATTATTTTGCTTCGTTACAAACTGCAGCCCGCCTGTACTAATTGGCGATGGTATCTACCTCCGAAATTTGTCAGCTTTTTAATACAATACATCCTCTTAACGATCGCTTTTTATTTCCCTGGCGCCACACTAAAACAATTTAACGAAGGTACGACCAGAGGGCGCTTGATGCTCAGGACAATCGAGTCAGCTCACCTCAGGCCATAAAAACGAACACAGAAAAGGCTGCGCGAAGAATACGGTGTAACCGGACTCTATGGTGAACGGTCACGGCACTAAAAAATTTTATTGTGGCTATTACCGACACTAAAATGTGACCGTAACTGTACACGCTGATTTTTCGGTTGTCAAGCCATGCTGCGCTCTTATGGTGTCTTTGTTTTAAGGATCCATATACCTTGTGAAAGGAAAAAATGGTGATGAATGTAGAAAGAAGGTTTCGAAATGCCTTCTGTCTGAAATTCCAAATATTTCCAGATAGGAGTTTTTATGCTTATACTTCACCCTAGTATATTATGCAACGAGCATATAACTTTATCCACGACTACTCAATATATTTCTTGAAAATTTTAACATTTGGCAACCGTGTGACCAGACACTTCTATGACAAGCGTGGAAAAAGTCAAATGAGAAATTTTTGGAGAACTTGTCATTATTTATTTTTTTTAGTAAAAATTGCTTTAATTGATAGGTATAATTAAAGAAGATTTGGCCCTAGATTGACAAGGTACACCCTTATTTTTTATTGAAGTACTTTACAATACTGAATAAATATCAATTTAAAAAATATTATATTAAAGCTGGATCCATGAAGCATCTGACAGCGTGAATAATACCTCATTATTCACTTGTGATTAATATAATAATGGGTGGATTATACAATAGTCGTGAATAAATATGTTTGTTTAACATTCTAAGTCATACAACGATATAATGCCAGTAATAAAATTTTTATTTCATTCAGTCGAAACTTTCATTGTAGTTTCAAATTTGAGCAGGAAAGTTGTATGTTGTCTGCATAATTTAATTTGAATTACTCATTTCTTAATATGAACAATAGCGCAAAAGCTTCTTTAGGCATGGCAAGACTAGAAATTATAATTTATTGTCTTGAGAGCAAAATACTTGAAGAGAAAAATTGATATACATATTGATGAACCTTTTCATTCTAGGATAAAATCGCTCTCAAGATAAGTCATTTGGCTTCATTAGCATTAAAGCCATTGAATGCACAGCTGAATCCTTGTAGACAAAGTTAAAAATTCATTGATTTATCTGCTGGTTTACACAATCTTCAACATTTCATGTGAATTTATCTAGGAGACATTTTTCCTGACCTCATAGATGATCACGTTCTGACAAAAAATACACACAAAGAATACACTAGTAAAAAAGTATACTTATAAGAGATACTCATTTATGAATATTTTTTTGGAGTTGGAAAGAACGATTTCCGCTATTATGATGACATACCACTCACAATATTGAACAGGTGAGAAAAATTCAGGGGGCTATTTCTTGTCGAAAAATAGGCTGGGTCTTTCATATCAATTTTTTTCGAGGAATCCCTGCTTAGTTACAGCCCCCTAACGATGGTGCCTGAAAAGCAGTTTTTAGTTTTTTTCTTGAAACCAAAAAATTTACGGAAATGAATTTAGGCAGAATTTATGCATGCGAAAAGACATTAAAAAAAAGGTGGTGTTCCTCTGTGATTACAAGGGGTAGAAAAAGCCGCCCCTTATCCTTGTTCGGCAAGAAACTTTTTTCTATATTGATATTTCACAATGGAAAAGTTAATTTGGGAAAGCTTGAACCATTCTTCATAAATAGGGCCGTTGTAGATTCTTGTTTATTCAAGGTTCTGAGAAACGTAATGAAAGATTTTGTTGTTTATAATCGATGACTACTTTTTTCTTGGCATTTATGACGTATTGCATTTTGCATTTCGACGCGAAACGTATACCTATTGATCAGCATATTTAATTTGCAACAAATTCAAAGTTGTTTGTTTTGTTACATTTATTTTATGTTTACTATCGTTTTTTTGTTGTGCTCAATACAAATTTTGACTTGACATCCGCTCAATGGATAAATTCTAGTCCACAAATAAATGCACGCTATCAAGATGGTGAATCATTTTATCCCCAAAACCCGTGAAATAATGCAGGAAACTACAGATAACATATTTGTTTAGAATATATCAAATTAATCTGAGATTCTGAGGTCTATTGCACCAAAATACTCTGCAATTTTTCACTTTGCACTTTGCATTCTGACGAATTTAAATAGTGAAAATTAATTTTGTAGCACAACATTTACCTAATTTCTGCGAAGTGCTTTTCACTTAGCAATTGCCTTTTCATATTGCACTTTTCAATTATGAATGCGTTTCGTACAACGTAATTCATTTGAAAAGTGCAAAGTGAAAAGTTGCAAAGTATTTGGTGCGATAGGTCCCAGAATTAATTTTTTATTGGGAAATAAGAATATGTAAAAAAGATTTTTGCGAACCAAGGTTTAGAGAGGGCCTTTTTTAATCCAATCATAGCGGGACACCACCATTTTTTTTAATGCCCTTTCACCCCCATAAAATATCTACTTGATTTTATTCTTATAAGTTTTCTGATTTTTAAGAAGAAAATTGAAAACTGCTCTTCAGGTGCCATCTTTAAGGAGCTGTTACTACCTATATACCAAATTTTATGTGTATTTTCCCTTCGACATAAAATTTTACTTATATGCGTATGATGAATTTCATTTGAATTTCATCGATGTTTCCAACCATCCTCAATTTCTAGGGATGTGAAATTCCTGAACGATAGAGATAGTTTCGGAATAACCATTCACTAATCCTATGTACTTATCAGAAAATCTATGCTTTGTAAATTTTTTTCCTGGCTTAAATCTCATAGAACTGAAACCTGAAAATATTTCCTTCTTGCCAAACTTTACAATATTCCCTCGTATCCGTGAAGCAATAAAATTTTCGAATGTTCCCCATTTACATTCGATACCTCCTCTTCGGAACATCACTCCAATTGTTTCCACCTCATTAGACCTCAGACTACGGCGCCATATCAACCCAACAAGCACCAAAAAAAAATACCATCACCATTTTATAGCCATTTTCTGTACCTGTCCGCGTCAACCTTTTTCGTGAAATAACGAAGGATTTGTTGTCCTCCATCAGCAATTAATTTGAGAGAGAAGAATGACGACTGCCTTAAAACTCGAAGAGGGAGATAAGATAAGGCTAACATGGGTTTCCCTCGACAAAGTGGTTGTAAAAGATCTTGGGAATAATGTTGAAGACGTATATATAACTATTTATTAGTTGATAAAGCTAACGATGATGCGGTTGAGTTGAATATATTTTAATCGCAAGATTCGGATTCGGCAATGACGAAATGTGTTTTCGATAAAAAAGAATGTTTTTATTGTGTCACAGAAGGTAAGTTGACTGAGTTGCGAGTTTAGATAAACTTCTTTTGTCCAATGTTCGCGTCAACCTTTTTTGTGAAATAATGAAAGATTTGTTGTCCACCTCAGCAATTAATTTGAGAGAGAATAATGACGACTGCCTTAAAACTCGAAGAGGGAGATAAGAAAAGGCAAACATGGATTTCCTCGACAAAGTGTTTGTAAAAGATCTTGGAAATAATGTTGAAGACGTATATGTAACTATTTATTAGTTGATAAAGCTAACGATGATGCGGTTGAGTTGAATATATTTTAATCGCAAGATTCGGATTCGGCAATGACGAAATGTGTTCTCGATAAAAAAGAATGTTTTTTTTGTGTTCACAGAAGGTGAGTTGACTGAGGTGTTAGTTTAGATAAACTTCTTGTTCTCCAATGAATGTTCCTCAGTGGCATTTGAGTTATTCGTCAAAATTGGATTCGAATAAGCCCACCGGATGATTGTATGTATGTATTATAACATGATATTCCCAGAGAGATTAACATTTGAAAACATCATACAACGATTTTCGATTAAACTAACCTAGAATATATTATTCATATCAGAAGGCGTTACTTATTCTTACTGAGATTCGAATAGTTTTTGGACCTTGCAGTTTAAAACTTTCGAAGGAACTTTTTGGAACGACCCATTCCCGGAAGATTTTTCCAGAGTGCTTTTCTTTCACTTTCTTACTTTTCTAAAAATCCTTTCTTATAGGTGCTTTTGCCTAAACCACAAAATGGGTCTGTACTACTGAATGGCGTTTGTGCTCCCTCTTTGGCTAGGCTAGTGTGTAAGCCTCTTCATTATTTTGACTGGGAAGACAGACCTTGTTGTTCTTGTCTACTTCATTGAGTTTTCTTCGGTACTTCTTCTGAGTCGATGACATAGTAGTTCACTGCTTCCATAGCACCTTGACTTCCAAGCTGCATTTAAGGCACTGCCTTAAAACTTGTCCAATGTTCGCGTCAACCTTTTTTGTGAAATAATGAAAGATTTGTTGTCCACCTTAGCAATTAATTTGAGAGAGAAGAATGACGACTGCCTTAAAACTCGAAGAGGGAGATAAGATAAGGCTAACATGGGTTTTCCTCGACAAAGTGGTTGTAAAAGATCTTGGGAATAATGTTGAAGACGTATATATAACTATTTATTAGTTGATAAAGCTAACGATGATGCGGTTGAGTTGAATATATTTTAATCGCAAGATTCGGATTCGGCAATGACGAAATGTGTTCTCGATAAAAAAGAATGTTTTTTTTTGTGTTCACAAAAGGTGAGTTGACTGAGTTGTGAGTTTAGATAAACTTCTTGTTCTTCATTGAATGTGCCTCAGTGGCATTTGAGATATTCTTCAAATTAGATACGAACGAATAATGTGAACACCAGATGATTGTGTGTATGTATTATAACATGATATTTCCAGAGAGACTAACTAACCTTTGAAAATATTATACATATTATACGATTTTCGATTAAACTAACCTAGAATATATTATTCGGCTTATATTCAAATTAAATGTGCTTCACGATTAACTGTAATCACGATACTTCCAGTAAGAACAACTAATTGAAAAAATTGAATTGAAGGCAGATTTTTGATTGTTCATTGGGTTTTGCTCGACCACTATACCCAGAACTTCAATGATTTCTAGTATCTAGTATACAAAAGTTCTTCACGGAGGCTAAATCAGGGTACCTATCTCCTAAAATACTCCTGTCCAAAAATTCTTTGCGCAGGCTCGCAATGGCGAGGAATTCTGTAACTAAGTGAACAGGATTACCTCTTCGTCCCCACACAATCTACTGTCATCAGTTTCTGAATCAATTATTATTATATGCTTCCTAAGGTATATCTAATGTCCTGTTAGAACGCCCGTTAGAAGGCGTTACTTATTCTTACTGAGATTCGAATAGTTTTTGGACCAGTTTTAAACTTTCGAAGGAACTTTTTGGAACGAACCATTCCCGAAAGATTTTTTCAGAGTGCTTTTTTCTCACTTTCTTACATCTCCAAAACCCCTTCCTTATAGGTGCTTTTGCCTATAATACCACATAATGGTTCTGTACTACTAAATGGCGTTTGTGCTCCTCATTTATTTTGACTGGAAAGACAGACCTTGTTGTTCTTGTCTACTTCATTGAGTTTTTTTCGGTACTTCCATATTAACTCTGAGTCGATGACATAGTAGTTCACTGCTTTCATAGCAGCTTGACTTTCAAGCTGCAATTAAGGCACTGCCTCAAAACTTGTCCAATGTTCGCGTCAACCTTTTTTGTGAAATAACGAAGGATTTGTTGTCCACCATCAGCAATTAATTTGAGAGAGAAGAATGACGACTGCCTTAAAACTCGAAGAGGGAGATAAGATAAGGCTTACATGGGTTTCCCTCGACGAAGCGGTTGTTAAGAAAGATCTTGGGAATAATGTTGAAGACGTATATATAACTATTTATTAGTTGATAAAGCTAACGATGATGCGGTTGAGTTGAATATATTTTAATCGCAAGATTCGGATTCGGCAATGACGAAATGTGTTTTCGATAAAAAAGAATGTTCTTATTGTGTTCACAGAAGGTGAGTTGACTGAGTTGTGAGTTTAGATAAACTTCTTGTTCTTCATTGAATGTGCCTCAGTGGCATTTGAGATATTCTTCAAAATTGGATACGAATAAGCCTATAATGTGAACACCAGATGATTGTGTGTATGTATTATAACATGATATTCCCAGAGACTCCAGAGAGACTAACCTTTGAAAATATTATACAACGATTTTCGATTAAACTAACCTAGAATATATTATTCAGCTTATATTCAAATTATATGTGCTTCACGATTAACTGTAATCACGATACTTCCAGTAAGAACAACTAATTGAAAAAATTGAATTCAAGGCAGATTTTTGATTGTTCATTGGGTTTTGCTCGACCACTATACCCAGAACTTCAATGATTTCTAGTATCTAGTATACAAAAGATCTTCACGGAGGCTAAATCAGGGTATCTCCTAAAATACTCCTGTCCAAAAATTCTTTGCGCAGGCTCGCAATGGCGAGAAATTCTGTAACTAAGTGAACAGGAATTACCTCTTCGTCCCCACACAATCTACTGTCATCAGTTTCTGAATCAATTATTATTATATGCTTCCTAAGGTATATCTAATGTCCTGTTAGAAAGCCCGTTAGAAGGCGTTACTTATTCTTACTGAGATTCGAATAGTTTTTGGACCAGTTTTAAACTTTCGAAGGAACTTTTTGGAACGAACCATTCCCGAAAGATTTTTCCAGAGTGCTTTTCTCTCACTTTCTTACATCTCCAAAACCCCTTCCTTATAGGTGCTTTTGCCTATAATACCACATAATGGTTCTGATGTACTACTAAATGGCGTTTGTGCTCCTCATTTTTTTTGACTGGGAAGACAGACCTTGTTGTTTTTGTCTACTTCATTGAGTTTTCTTCGGTATTTCCATATTAACTCTGAGTCGATGACATAGTACATAGTTCACTGCTTTCATAGCAGCTTGACTTTCATGCTGCAATTAAGGCACTGGCTCAAAACTTGTCCAATGTTCGCGTCAACCTTTTTTTTGTGAAATAAAGAAGGATTTGTTGTACACCATCAGCAATTAATTTGAGAGAGAAGAATGACGACTGCCTTAAAACTCGAAGAGGGAGATAAGATAAGGCTAACATGGGTTTCCCTCGACAAAGTGGTTGTAAAAGATCTTGGGAATAATGTTGAAGACGTATATATAACTATTTATTAGTTGATAAAGCTAACGATGATGCGGACGATGCGGTTGAGTTGAATATATTTTAATCGCAAGATTCGGATTCGGCAATGACGAAATGTGTTTTCGATAAAAAAGAATGTTCTTATTGTGTTCACAGAAGGTGAGTTGACTGAGTTGTGAGTTTAGATAAACTTCGTGTTCTCCATTGAATGTTCCTCAGTGGCATTTGAGTTATTCGTCAAAATTGGATTCGAATAAGCCCACACTGTGGACACCGGATGATTGTATGTATGTATTACAACATGATATTCCCAGAGAGATTAACATTTGAAAAAATCATACAGCGATTTTCGATTAAACTAACCTAGAATATATTATTCATCTTATCTTATATTCAAAATATATGTGCTTTACGATTGACTGTAATCACGATACTTCCAGTAAGAACAATTAATGGAAAAAATTGAATTCAAGGCAGATTGTTGATTGTTGAGTGGGTGCTATTTTCGGAACTGCGCTTCTGATTGACCACTATATCCAGAGCTTCAATAATTTCTAGTATCAGAAAGATCTTCAAAGAGGATAAATCAGGATATCTCCTATAATTCTCCTGTCCAAAAAATTCTTTGCGCAGGCTTACAATGGCGAGAAGTTCTGTAACTAAGTGAACAGGAATTACCTCTTCGTCCTCACAGAATCTACTCTCATCAGCTTCTGAATCAATTCTTATCATATGCTTCCTAAGGTATACCTAATGTCCTGTTAGAAAGCCCGTGAGAAAGCGTTACTTAGTCTTACTGAGATTCGAATAGTTTTCGGACCTTGGAGTTTTAAACTTTCGAAGGAACTTTTTGGAACGACCCATTCCCGGAAGATTTTTCCAGAGTGCTTTTCTTTCTTTTTCTTATTTCTCTCCAAAAACCCTTTCTTATAGGTGCTTTTGCCGATACCACAGAATGGTTCTGTACTACTAAATGGCGTTTGTGCTCCCTTTTTGGCTAGGCCAGTGTGTAAGCCTCTTCATTTATTTCGACTGGGAAGACAGACCTTGTTGTTCTTGACTACTTCATTGAGTTTTCTTCGGACTTCCATATTAACTCTGAGTCGATGACATTGTAGTACACTGTTTTCATAGCAGCTTGACTTTCAAGCTGCAATGAAGGCACTGCCTCAAAACTTGTCCAATGTTCGCGACAATCTTTTTCGTGAAATAACGAAGGATTTGTTGTCCACCATCAGCAATTAATTTGAGAGAGAAGAATGACGACTGCCTTAAAACTCGAAGAGGGAGATAAGATAAGGCTTACATGGGTTTCCCTCGACGAAGCGGTTGTTAAAGAAAGATCTTGGGAATAATGTTGAAGACGTATAGATAACTATTTATTAGTTGGTAAAGCTAACGATGATGCGGTTGAGTTGAATATATTTTAATCGCAAGATTCGGATTCGGCAATGACGAAATGTGTTTTCGATAAAAAAGAACTAGGAAGGCTGATGTTACTATTGGTGTTCACAGAAGGTGAGTTGTGAGTTTAGATAAACTTCTTGTTCTTCATTGAATGTTCCTCAGTGGCATTCGAGTTATTTATCAAAATTTGATAGGGATAGGCCGAGAGTGTAAACACCTGATGATTGTATTAATGTAGTTTTATGATTACCATGAGAAAACATTGTACAATTTTTATAATAATAATTTCAGTTTAATCAGCCAATGATTTCAATTAGTGAGGTATATGTTCATCTGTCCACTTTTAAACATATGAAAAAGATTCTTGGAATTCATGAGCTCAAAATTCTATATCATTCTCATACACAGTATGTCATTTCGGCATGTGGAGGAGCATATAATTGTCATAAAAAGTACCTTAATGTGATACAGAAATATTTTTTGGAAATTATTTGACAAAGATCGTACCACCACCCCACAGAAAAACTTTTTGAGTAAACACTTATTTTGAATGTGTTTAGGCTTTACTGTTATAAAGTGTTAAGCTTGCAATATAAAAAAAAGAAAAAATGCCCTGATGCCAATTGAGCATAAACACAATACCAGGGGCCTATTGCACCAAATACTTAGCCACTTTTCACTTGCATTTTTCACCTTTCAAATTAATTACGTTGCCCAAAACGCATTCAAAATTGAGAAGTACAATGTCAAGAGTCAAGAGCAACGTGAAAAGCACTTCGCAGAAATTAAATATTAGGAGAAATGATGTTCAACATTATTAATTTTCACTTTTGAAATTTGTCAGAATGTAAAGTGCAAAGTGAAAGTTGCAAAGTATTTTGGTGCAATCATAGATTTATAATACTAACTAGATAGCGAACATGTCAAAAATTTTGAGGCAAACGGCGGCCATTTGCAGTTTGGAGTGAAATTGACTAATTTGAGAGTTGTCAATTTTTCAACGAACTGAAATATTAGAATTAGCCTGGTTATACCGTTTTCGAGGAATCTATTGTGAATATCATCATAATGGTACATTATTTTGATAACTAATCACACGAATCGAAAAAATTATTATTTGATATAGACCGAAATGTCAGTGTTCACAGAACACTAATATACAGAGTTCGTTTTTCTCCATTTCTTTCAAAGGAACGTCTATGTTTCAATCAAAATGCGAGCACATATGGCATAAAACATCAAAATATTTGTGGTTCACTCCAAACTGCAAATGGCGACGATTTGCCTCACTTTTTTCTACGTGACAGTTAGGAAGTTCGACGTCCAGTTAGTATTATAGGTCCATGGGTGCAATATGCCCGTACATAGAAAACAGTCAATATGTGACTGACAGAACGAGGAAAACCGTGGGGCAGCGATCGCTTCACTACATAGCTCCCAGATTGTTCTGCCAGGTTCAGCAGCATATAAGAGATGTTAACAACTTTTCTTTGGTGAAAAGTAAACTAAGAAGATGGCTATTGAATGTGAAAGATGAGAGTTTGAAGTTGTTCTTCTAGATTTAAATGCGTTATTGGTCTGTTTTAATAAGAGTTTTTTTTATTAAATTTTCCATTTGTGATGGTATTCATGTAGGAGGTGAGTTGGGTACTCCCATAACAAGTGATTCACTTCATGCCTTTGCAGTTATATATCCGTTCTGAAATTGATGTATTTTATATTACTTTGCTGGAAATAAATCTTTATCGACTCGAGCCTGTTAGCGTAGAAAGGATGCGATTTTTCACACCCCCTAGCGATCGGGTATCACACTCCCTACTAAGGGGAACATTCACTCATCCCGGATAGCAAGTATCAGGGCGATTGAGCTCTGAGGTCTTCGGTGTTCTTCTTCTCCTGGGCCCTAGGTTGTTCGTCCTTCGTTACTTGGTCCTGGATTTCTCGGTTTATGTCCTGGTAGTCGGTCTTGCAATATTTCCCTCCATGGTTGTTCCTAGTGTCCATCGTGACCTCAAAACTTCCTAACCGTTCTAGCAGTACCGAGAGGTACTGCTCTTTTGCATTACTTTGTAAAGGTTTTCATCTAAATCAAGCTCCTTTAGGTTGGACCTGAGGCTCTTCCTGTGGTTGATATTAGAATGGAAATAGTTCTGGTACTAGACATTCCCCACTGCCTTTTGATCTGAAGTACAAGCTCGCGATATTTTGATATTTTTTCAGCGTATTTTTGACGTAGATTGTTGTTGTTCGGGATGGCTACGTCTATAAGTATTGCTCTCTTCTCTTTTTTCTTCACTTATGCCTTTGCTGTTGTATATCCTTTCTGAAATTGATGTATTTTGTATTGCTTTTCTGGAAATAAATCTTTAATACTATTATTATTATTATCTCAAAAACAAATTCTGCATTGGATGGTGGTGTGTATGATCTCTATGTCCCTATGGTTTATATCTCTGTGCTCATTAATTATAATGGAGAAACAACTGTAATGAAATTATCTTCAACTTATTCTGCCAGATTTTCTGATTTATTTAATACTAGCGACCCGCCCCGGCTTCGCACGAAATGAAATTATTTACGACATCACATTAGAAACCTCAAAAATAACAGTACTTCTCCACTATTTAATGGATGTTATTATACATAAGTATAAACCTTCCTCTTGAATCACTCTATCTATTAAAAAAAACGCATCAAAATCCGTTGCGTAGTTTCAAAGATTTAAGCATACAAAGGGACATAGGGACAGAGAAAGCGACTTTGTTTTATACTATGTAGTGACAAATAATTCGAATTCATTAATTTTCCGAAAACATCTAACATTGTGGCAGATGCACTTAACAAATTTGGATCCTACAAAATAATAATTTTGTTCATTTAACTTGACCATGTTTTTAAGCTGCTGTAATTGTATCAGCCTGTATGAAGAATCGGACATAGTCGCATCTCCAGTCAGCTAACCATGACGTACACTGCTAATATCTCCCAAACACCAGGATAGTTTTGTCGACATAGGAAATTATCCTTGAATACAAATCATGACATTTGTTGATTATCGTCACTGACACTTGTACGGTGCGTGTAACAATTTGTGAGCAGTTTATCATCGCACAGAGCCATAGGCCTCGTTAAGTGGCCTATGCATAATGAGGGAAGTGTCCGAGATCACAGAACTAGTTATTAATCTTCTTCTATTTGGGTTGGCATGCGTGTATGATCGCAAAAAGACGACAGGAAAATGTATGAAAAACAACGCTGAGAATGTTTCGAGTAGCTAATGGCTGAAACGGATACAGAATGTGTTGGATATATGTTTCTTGACAAAAGAAGGAGGTGATTGATGAGGCGGATAATTTTAGGAATGGTGAAATATTTTTGCAGCTACTGGTATATTACAAAAATTCATGAATATACCGTTGTACTTTGGGAACAGACTTTTATATGAAGATGGGGTATGTTTGTTAATTGGAAAAATATTTCACGACTTAAACCTGTTGAGATAATCCTCTAGATAGAGAAAGATTCACACATAGTCCATTTTCAGCCAAACGGTAGATAAGTTTCATCATAAAATTAACCCAGACACAAATAGCAGATCAGATTATAACCTATGGAAAATGTCAAAAAGTTAAATCGTCATAAAATGCATCACTTTTGAGTGGAGTACTTAGCGCGTTTTTTCAATCTGCGTGTGCATAAAAATTGGGCTGTTCTGTAGCATGTAGAAATTGTCAAGGATGGTCATGCTCTAAATATGAATCACCAACAAATGAAGTTACATTTGATGCTAATGAAGATACATGCAAAGTGTCATGATGGGAACATTTTCTCGCATCCAGGATGAAGAAGAAAAAAAGAAAGAAAAATAACGAAGAGTAGAGGAAGCAAACGTTTCAGATAATGATGATTCCTATGGACGTCCCTATTGTTTGAGCGCTCGTTCTACTTAAACGAGTGCTATATCGTTTTGCCCAAATGTCTGTAATTTTCGAATTTCGAGCCGAAAATGGTCTCAAACGATAGGGTTAAACTCCCCGATGACGAAATCGTGGTAAAACTCAAATCTGTCCGTTGGGGCGCACGTACGGCCGTCCAGCCGTTAGCACAATAACTTCCGAAGGGATTGTCCTAGAGACTTGACATTTTCAGGATGAGTTCGGGTCCCAAATGCCTCGGTTAAGTTTTTTAACCAGCCGAATCAAACAGAATCACAATAGTGGAATAGACCTTACGGGAAAACTACAATGAGAAAACGCGATAGTACCTACGTACCTCGTGGTGGCATAGAACATGTGTATTGTGCATATTATATGACGATGGCATATCGTATGTCTCAAATGAGATGGCTCTTAGGAAAAAAAATATTTCGATATTTTTTTATGGAGAATCATCTGATACACAATTTTCGTCTGGGCAAATCTCATGATACCTAAGTAAAATCAATTTACTGTAAATTGCCAAACACCCGTTCATTCAAATTTCTTTCCAGGTGACGAACTGATGAGGACTTTTCACATTTTATTTATGCTAGTATTTTGAATAATTCTACCAATTTTTAACCAATTGTGAATTCTTATTACCTCACCTGTAATTTTTGGTCTTAAATGAACAAATAAGTTGTGGAGAAATTGATTGATCTTCAGACTGGACATAGAGTAAAAGCTATAGTGATTGACCAATAAAGGGCATGGATACTTTCAGTAGGAGAAATCGGTTCCTTATTTTACTGTAACACCATGGTTATTCTTACGGAACTATAGTTGAATGTTGCTATTTTGGTATTACCTTCAAACTTTCAATAAATATCGATTGAATATTCGGGGAGACATCAGCAATTTCGTCGAAATGACATATTTGATAGTCATTGACATACTTCGATAGTAATTGACACCCAGTATGATAGTCTTTGATATAATTTCATCTCACTTTTGCGTCAATTTTGGTTTTGATATATCATCCTGCTTTCTCTCACTCATATACTTAAGAATAGCGACTCCACATAATTGCGTATATTTTCCGATGTTGTTCTGTTCCATATTCGTTAAAAGTTTTCAATTGCTTGGATTACCCCTATTACCCCCCCCCCCCCGTAAATCCGCCCTTGAGTCCTAGCTGTACCTTTCTCTTTTTCAAGACTAGTCATGTGACTATATGGATGATACCTAATAACTTTCAATTTGTATTTCACGTCCTTCCATATTAATGATATTTAGGGGATATTCATGGGTTTTTAGGACTAAGCAATAACAACTATTTAAAACAAAGTCGACGTTTCGTCGATATATTTCGACTTTATCAAGACTGAAAATAGGAAACAGAACAATAGAAAAAGCACACAAACAATCATATAGTTATATCTTACCTAGTTTTGTCAGTTGTTTAACACGTTGAGCGCCACGTGCACACCGGTGGACATTTTGAATTTTCAAAGCAGGACCAAGTGTTCACTGGTGGTCATTGTTGATTTCCATCGATCGGACAGCATGACCACCCGTGGTCACATTATGTATTTTATTTGGGGACCGCGTGCTCATCGGAGGCTACGTTTTCTTTCATTATAACATTAGGAATGTAAGGTTTGGTCCCAGGGTGTGAGCATATTTCACTTGGACTTTGTAGTTTGGTCCAGCAATGTGTACTAATATAGCCTATTCGTTTTGAGATATTTCGTGCTCCTGAGTAACTCAAAAGCTCGAAATACGGCTTCCCATTGGCTGCGCACAAGCACTGGTACAGCTCAGGAGCTCGAAATACCGCAAAACGAATACAGTAATTACTGGATATGTGACCACGGGTGGTCATGCTGTCCGATCGATGAAAATCAACAATGACCACCAGTGAACACTTGGTCCTGCTTTGAAAATTCAAAATGTCCACCGGTGTGCACGTGGCGCTCAACGTGTTAAAACATGTATAAATGGCATACAAGCAGAAAGCGACAGTATTCAAACAGTCCAAAAAATTATTTCATTTAATTTAGATAAATAACATTAATAAGATCGAGCGCAAGAAAACAACAACACATGAACAATGAACTACACAATGTCACACATCTGAAGCACAAACTATCAAACAAAACAACTACAGGTAGTTCGCCTCAACGGTACTTGAACTGTCGGAAAAGGGAAATCAAATGATTATACGATTGATGTAATCCCTGAGTATCACTCCTATGATTCACGGTATTGTTCAAATGAATATGAATCATCTCACTCAAATTTCTCTTCATCCAGTTTCTCTCCCCGTCCAACACTGAAATCTGCTGGAAGTCGAATTGATGTCCTGTACTGAAAGAGTGTAAAGCCAGCGCTGTTTTAGCTTCTTTATCTCTAAATTTCTCATGGCAATCATTTTTGTGTTGTCTGGCTCTATTTGCGAGCAACTGTTTCGTCTGTCCTATGTAGCACTCATTGTGATGAGTGCTACATAGCACTCATTGTGATGAGTGCTACATAGGACAGACGAAACAGTTGCTCGCAAATAGAGCCAGACAACACAAAAATGATTGCCATGAGAAATTTAGAGATAAAGAAGCTAAAACAGCGCTGGCAATCATTTTTGTGTTGTCTGGCTCTATTTGCGAGCAACTGTTTCGTCTGTCCTATGTAGCACTCATTGTGATGAGTGCTACATAGCACTCATTGTGATGAGTGCTACATAGGACAGACGAAACAGTTGCTCGCAAATAGAGCCAGACAACACAAAAATGATTGCCATGAGAAATTTAGAGATAAAGAAGCTAAAACAGCGCTGGCTTTACACTCTTTCAGTACAGGACATCAATTCGACTTCCAGCAGATTTCAGTGTTGGACGGGGAGAGAAACTGGATGAAGAGAAATTTGAGTGAGATGATTCATATTCATTTGAACAATACCGTGAATCATAGGAGTGATACTCAAGGATTACATCAATCGTATAATCATTTGATTTCCCTTTTCCGACAGTTCAAGTACCGTTGAGGCGAACTACCTGTAGTTGTTTTGTTTGATAGTTTGTGCTTCAGATGTGTGACATTGTGTAGTTCATTGTTCATGTGTTGTTGTTTTCTTGCGCTCGATCTTATTAATGTTATTTATCTAAATTAAATGAAATAATTTTTTGGACTGTTTGAATACTGTCGCTTTCTGCTTGTATGCCATTTATACATGTTTTAAACAACTGACAAAACTAGGTAAGATATAACTATATGATTGTTTGTGTGCTTTTTCTATTGTTCTGTTTCCTATTTTCAGTCTTGATAAAGTCGAAATATATCGACGAAACGTCGACTTTGTTTTAAATAGTTGTTATTGCTTAGTCCTAAAAACCCATGAATATCCCCTAAATATCATACCTAATAACATTATTTAAATTTAAGGAGAAGATAGTGGGTTACTCTGGGTCAGTTTTTATTGGAGGTTATTGGGGAATATCGTTAGAGGGCGCCACCCCGGAAGAGGCCCAACATGATGGGTTGCCTATGTACAAGATTGAAAATTCAAACAAGTATTTTTTTGCGTAAGTTGAAAAACAGATGTCTCCAGTGGAAAGCAATTTTTCTTCACGTTAACTTGTCTTGCAAAAAGTAGTTTTATCTTACTCCAATACTTCTCTCTTGTATGCCTGTATGAAATATCCGAGAGTACATATTTCCGATTTCATCGTGAGACCGCGAAAAGGAATTTTTAACTCGGTAGCAAAGAAATAGCAGAAGTGAATGATTTGAGATATTTTTATATAAGTACTCTGTTTATGCTGAAGATTTTTGGGCATCCTGTCTTTACCTATGATAACATGATTAAGGTATCAATAATTAAAGCCAAGTAATGAAAATTAACAGTTTTTTCAAGTCTTTGAAGCCATGGTATTTACGATAAATCCGAAAAGAAACATTTCAAAACTTGTATTTTTCAAAGAAAGTTTAGGATTTGAAAAGGGAAGTAGAATTCATAAAGAAATAGAATGAAACCAACAGCTTTCATGATATTCAGGTATGAATTTTCCCAGTATGAACAAACGCTCATAAACTTAAAATTACGTCCCGGGCATATACAGGGTTTTCCAGATTTTGATATTCAAAGAAAAATGGCAGTTTTTGAAATGAATGATCGGATTTTTATTTCATGCCGTTAACGACCACGCTCACAGAACAATATCTTTTTAATGAAATTTTCCAGAACTAAATCGAAAAGTCGCTGCCCTATGTCCTCGATATCCTCACGAATTCCATCTTTGAGGTATTAAATCGACACTGGGCTATTGGCGGAGTCGTTCTCTTTCACGATCTCCTTGGCCAATTGTGACCATCTCCTCAACCATTGGTAATAATAAATAGTAACAGATGTAGGACTGAAGAAATACCCATACGTAATATTCTTGTACGACAAAATACAGCACAGCACGTATGGCGTTCGATGCTCAAACAGTCGCGTCATCACAAATCCGACTTTTTGGGCATCTCCCACCCCTAAAGCCGTTTTTTCTGACTCTTCCTCTCGACGTATCCGAAAAGCGCGAAAGGGGAAACCGTAGTAGGCAGGTATTAATGAACCGACAGAGTCCGAGACCGGCGTCCAGCCGCATACCTCGTCCTCATATATTAACGCAAATGAACGAATGCGTGTAAAAAAGCGTTCCCCAAAAGTTGCCTAATTGATGTGTCGTTTTTGTTTTGCTTAATACGAGGCCAGGACATGGTTTGCCCATTAAAACGTCCGGTATATCGGGGCCCGATCTACGTTGGATGGATGATGGTACGCAAGACAAATGAAGCGTGCTTTTGGTGGGCCTGGACCGGGCGAACGGACCTGGGTATAGGGAGGTTGATGTGTTGACATCATTAGATTCCGATTGTTTTGATTTCCTGAAGCTATCGATCAAGTTTCAGACGAAGGTTGAGTTGGTCTGAGGATATCTACTGCAAAAGTTGTACTTTTGGCGACTTAATAGAAGTGAACTGATATGATCATATGATGAATGTGAGTCTAGTTTTGATAGATTGCGAATTGACTTTCGGAAACATTGAAATACAGTTTTCGTCCTGCAGGTGCTCCAACAGAAGATCAGGGAAGATGTCAAAACAAGTATCACTGCTTCATAGGCAAGTTGTGAAAAGAACAGTTTTCTGATACCAAGAGGAAGAATGTGAATGTGATGTTATTTGAGGCTGAGAAATTTTCACAATTAAATCACAGAATGAAGTTTCATTTAACATTGCTATCAATAAACAATTTCATACAATATCAATAGAAATTTGAAATAAACTAATATATGTTCAGTAAATGTATCCTTAAATATTGCTGAATAGGGATGTTGACTATTTTTTGAATTCATTTTATTTTGTAGATAAACCCTATACAAACACGAAATATTACTTTTTTTCTTAAAAATATAGTATTTTCCAATAAAAATACGTTGAAGAAAAGAGAATTAATTTTCCCGCGGAAAACGGCACGTTATGATGATTACGTCAATAGTCGGTAGACATCATAGACTAACTAAATTTTTAGTTTGTCAGTTTGTCTATGGTAAACATACTTTGACTTCTTTCAAAGCGAGCTGATTTTGCCTGATTCCTTGTGGAAAAGTTCAATTTAAGCCTTCAAATGAATATGTCGGTCTATAAAAGCTGAATGAGGTGTTTCTTTTATTTGTAATAATAAATATGAGTTGAAAGTTTGCTACTTGCAGAGACAATTCTACGTTTTTAAGCTTCATTGCACAAAATCTTTGTTTTCATCAAAGAAACTTGCGACCATCAGGGAATCAATCTTCGTTAAGTTACTACTATTATACCCTTGATGAATCCTATCTCCATTATAAAGAAAATTGTAGATTATCGTTCTTGTAACGAACTAGGTATTCTGTTCTCTTTCAGCTTTCAACTTCGAATCATAGATATGATATTTATATATTTACTATGGTTCAAGTCACAGAACCGTAGGTTTCACAAAGCTTGATTGGCCATCAAATCGTTTATATTGAAGTAAGTCGATGGTTTATGTTGAAAATGAACTGAAAATTGCAGGGAAATGATGACATTTCAATAATCAAGGTGATTGGAGTTTTGTGGAACCCGGCCTGTGAATGTATTTTGTTGATCTGAGCACCGAACATTCGAATTTGCAATGACAATACGGATAGTTTGACGTCACTATACGGATTACCTCTGATTGGCGTTCGCAGTCACGTGATAGTTGATAATAAATAACATAATTTAAATCAGCTTTATTTAATTCAACGAGAATAATAAGATCACTAAAATGGTTTTTTAGGATTGCAAAAACTCCCTTCTATGAGGAAAACCTCAATTTATATGAATTCGTAACATGAGTCAACATCCCTATTATTACCTTTAAGTTTTGATAATGGGAGTAGCAGCCATGTTTTTGATTCAACTCTTTTTTCTTTTCTCGAGCTTTCGAGAAATTTATTTTCTCTTCGTCAGGAGAACTACAAAATTATATTCAATGTGCCAAACAACATAATTACACCAGAACCTGAAGAACTGATTGAGCAAGAATTGAAGAAATTTGTAGTATTTCCTTTCCACGATGAAATAACCAACAGATTGATAGAATCAGTTCCTAAAGATAAATTCAAAATTGCCACCAAATGTTGAACCTATTAGAAAAATCTTCACTTTATTGAAAGATAAGATTGAGAACCCTAATAGATCCGACGTGGTTTTACAATTAACTGTAATGATTGCGATAAATGTTAAATTGACCAAACAAATACAAATTAAAACAAAGAATTGCTCTAACTAAAAGTGATATGAGGACTCAAAGAGAAACATGCGCTCTGACTATTCATTCTCTACAAGAGCTACATCAACCAAATTTTATAGATGTAATATAACTGATACCAAGAAAGATTTACGAAAAAGGAGTTTTCTTGAAATGTTACTAATATCACAAAATAACAAGTGTATTAACTCAAGAAAAGATATAGGAGGTCTCAGTTCTATTTTTTCTTATTTTATCCATTTAGATTTTATGAACCAAAACAGAATTAATAATTGAATATCCCAATTTCGATAGTTTTTTCATGACCTTCCTATTCCTCCAACTATAACTTATTGATGTTTTTTAAGAAAAAAAACAACTATGTAGTTTTAATTCTCAATTTCGTCAGTTTACACAATCTTTATATGAGTTATATGTTTTTTTCCATTACTTTATTTTGTAGTTCTCCTGACGAAGAGAAAATAAAATAAATAATAATAATAAATAAAAAAAAAGAGTTGAATCAAAAACATTGCTGCTATTCCCATTATCAAAACTTAAATCTGTTCAGTAATATACAGGGTGTTCCTGAATTGAACGTACAAACGAAAAGGGGAGATTCCTTAAGTGAGTTTAAGAAAAAAAGTCCCATAACATGGGGTCGCAAACGTTTCGTTTTCGAGATACAAGGTGTTAAAGTTTAATCAAAAACATGTCTTGATTATACGAGTTTATCGAATCTTTATGAATCGTCGCTACAGATCAGGAAAATCTCCATAATAAATGACACTGAATTCATTCACCACAGCTTACAAAGTGAAGAACTGATTGAGCAAGAATTGAAGAAATTTGTAGTATTTCCTTTCCATGATGAAATAACCAACAGATTGATAGAATCAGTTCCTAAAGATAAATTCAAAATTGCCACCAAAAATGTTGAACCTATTAGAAAAATCTTCACTTTATTGAAAGATAAGATTGAGAACCTTAATAGATCCGACGTGGTTTACAAAATTAACTGTAATGATTGCGATAAATGTTAAATTGACCAAACAAATACAAAATTAAAACAAAGAATTGCTCTACATAAAAGTGATATGAGGACTCAAAGAGAAACATGTGCTCTGACTATTCATTCTCTACAAGAGCTACATCAACCAAATTTTATAGATGTAATAATAACTGATACCGAGAAAGATTTACGAAAAAGGAGTTTTCTTGAAATGTTACTAATATCACAAAATAACAAGTGTATTAACTCAAGAAAAGATATAGGTGGTCTCAGTTCTATTTTTTCTTATTTTATCCATTTAGATTTTATGAACCAAAACAGAATTAATAATTGAATATCCAAATTTCGATAGTTTTTTCATGACCTTCCTATTCCTCCAACTAACTTATTGATGTTTTTTAAGAAAAAAAACAACTAGTTTTAATTCTCAATTTCGTAAGTTTACAATCTTTATATGAGTTATATGTTTTTTCATTACTTTATTTTGTAGTTCTCCTGACGAAGAGAAAATAAATTTCTCGAAAGCTCGAGCTACACAAACATTTTGCGTCAAAAATGAATTTTTCTGTATTTTTACTCTGCATTGTTAGGAGTATTGAGAAATGGTGTCATAATTCAAGGCTGGTTAGGATACCCAAAATTTCCTAGAGGAAACCTATTTCTTCTTCCTTCCACATACTTTGGTCTCATGTGCCGATAGATTTTTGAAACATGGCAAAGCCGTAGTCGTAGGCAACTGTGCAATAACATTCGTTATAATTAAATTTACATCAAATATCTGAAAAATAATGATTCAATCAAATATAAGAAAACAATATGGAATTATATTTAAGGCTTGTACATTTATATTGTGAAAACCCTTTCTATTGATGGTTTTTTCACATCCTCATTACTTGTTACATATCGAGGTAATAAATTTGTCGCTATGAGGTCCTTATTTTATGTATTACTCTTCACATAACTAGTACACTCATTCCTAGATTGAAGATTGAAGTCCTCACCAACTGTAGTCTGATAGTTGCCATAAGCAAAAAATTGGGAAGTTGGTTCATCAATAATTTTTCTTAACTTTTCAACCAAATTAGAAAAGGCCTGTTCGTCCCATCGAAATATTTCGATTAACTTCTCTAGTGTCCCTGATATGTCGGTTTTGCGATCTAAGAATTCTCCTAAAATTAAATGTTCTGTAGTACGTCAATTTAATTTTCATTGTAAAATACTTAATTATTTTCAAACCTTTTGAAAAATTGAATTGAAATAAATGTTTCTCTATCGTATTTCTAATTGTTTTGGGCCTTGGCAAGATTGATATCTGATGTGGGGGCAAGTACTTTTTCGACCTTGAAAAGATAGCAATGCGGATATCAAGGTCGTGGCTAAATTGACAGGTCATATTGCCACAGAATCATTGATCAGAATACAGAATACTGTGGATCTTGCTATGATAGCAATATCTTTATCTTAGCAATATGGTTATGCGAGAACAGAATTGCACTGAATATCCCTCATATCTTCACCATAAAGCCCAAATGTTTTCAGAAAACAAAGTGAAGTGTTGTTTCATTACTAAGGCAAAGCGTAGGTGACTGCGTAAACAGATGGGGTTATAAATTCGACAATTTCCTAATGACGATGGGAGTAAAATATGCGTTGTTTACATCTTTCAAGACGCGGTGCCCGATTCATTTTTCATTTGTCGCCTCGTAAGTGACTTGGATTTGTTAAATATGTGGACGTAAATTGACTCGCGTATTCTTAGACGCTGAGAAATTATGTGTGAACGCATTCGAGAAAGCCGAAACTGAGCGATCGAAGAAGATTGTGAGGAAAGATTAATCCTGTCTTAACAATATATGGTTTCGACTGAACGATTAAGTCATATGAATGAGATTTTTATTCTACAAATGCTTTTCAGTTTGATTGGGAACCGAATATTGATGATGAGATTGTAAAATCGAAGATATCTATTCTGAATGTACAAAAATTAAAATCTATCAATTTACACGCTGAAATTAAATTCGAAAAAGCTGTGCGCTTAAGTAAATCAATTCAGTTCTGTTTAAATTTCAATCCATTTGAACAAATACCCATCATGGATAGTAGCTGTATATGAAATAAAATTCAAATATAGGTAAATAGGATGATTTTACTGAAGCAGTATGAAATACTCAAGAGATAAGAAGATTACCAACCTGAAAAGTATTACTTATACTTCAACTGTTAAAGAATATTTAGACTTTTAGACCTACTCACCTTACAAAAAACATTTCGACTCACCCGCCAAATTTACAAATGCATCATAAGTTGATTAACGAAGGTCAATTTGAGAAGAGACCTACGAAATGTCGCAAGAATACAGGTTAAGAAAAATTTAAGAAAAGCTGTGAGCAGAAGCTTTTGAGCGCTCGTTCTCTGGTGAAGCAATAAGACTATTAACTCAAAATTTTATATCGGATTCGAGATTGATACCAGATATATAAATGCAGAATTTCGTTACAATCGGGATTATATTCTGAAAATTATTCAAAAACCAAAATATGTAAAAATAAATAATAACAAAAATTAAATTCTATGATTCTAATGATGCGATTCCCTTGAAATTTTGCATAAAGGTTCAGTAGAGTAGTTTTCATTCTCAGAATAAATTTTACTCGAATCGGATAATCTGTTATGGAAATATAAGGATTCGTTTTCGATATTCCAATTGAATTTTCTATGGTTCTGTTAAAACTATGGCCACGAAATTTTGGACGAACATTTAGAATATCGATCTCCATTCACAAAAAAAATTAACTCGAATCGGATATTTTTTTTATGTAAATAAGAAATATTTTTTTCAATATTCCAATTGAATTTTCTATGGTTCTGTTCACACTATGGCCACAAAATTTTGAATGAGGCTTGTTATCAACATCTTACATTTGACCGTAACATTCCATTACGATTGTTTAATATTTTCTGTGATATTGCGGAACAAAAATTTTGAATGGTCATATTTTATGGAACACCCTATACGATTTGGCTGATAAATGAAATTAACCGAGCCATTTGGGATCCGAATTCATCCTGAAAATTTCAAGTCTCTAGGACAATCCCTTCGAAAGTAATTGTGCTAACGGACGGCCCCACGAACAGAATTGAATTTGACCCTAAATCCTAATTTACAGGAGCATCAAACCCAAATGAATATGAAAACTCATAAATTGAAACTTTCTGAAGCCTAAATAATGCATAGCCCCTATCTGAAAATTTCGAACACGGATCTGAGACTCGTACATAGTTTTTGGATAAACGTGAACAGTCTCGCGGAATTTCGCACTCACCTCTTAGAAAAGATGCTCAATCTGTAATTCAGAAAACATTTTTATAGTTTTTTTTAATGATGCCAGGAATATACAGGGTATTAGTGAATAAATGCGACAACTTTCAAGAGTTTATAGCTCGTCAAAATACATGAAAAAGGCTCTATTAAGTACCCTCTAAAATATACCGTTTTCGAGACAAGCGGTATTGAAATTCCACAAAAATCGGAACCTATTATAGTATACTGAAAATAGCTTTCGTGGGCATTTTCTGATCATAATAAGCTATGTTTTCTGCAGACCTGCTATTGGGTTTGGGCTTAACAACCAGAAATTTTGAAGTATGTGTATACTCCTTTCAAATATTTACTTTCGACAGACTTAAGGAAAAATATGACTTGCATCACCATACCACTGATACAATAATAAAATTGAAAGGAAATGTGTCTATAGCTAAAACCAAATAATCAATTCATTCTGGGTTATTTCCCAATTTTATACTTGGCAAAAGCTCAAGCAAAAAACATGTTTCGCATCATCACATCACTAATAAAACAATTCCGACAAGATCATAAAATTAGAAGGAAATGTCCATAGCTAAAAGCAAATGAACAATTCATTCTGGACTGTTTCCAAATGTTCATAATTTCCTGCATAGTTCGCACCCTAACCACAGATTATATCGGTACAAAACACCCCTTCAATTTGCATCTTCCATGATGGGCTTAATTCAAAACTGCAACAAACAATATCGTTCATTCGAATCGACCATAATGGAATATTGTTGTGTGCATTATCACAAGCGATGGCAAAATTTCAACGTTTACGACGAATGTAACGAGTTAATTGAAATAAAGTGCTACACGTTTCTAGAATTGCACAAATGCAATATGTAGGCATAAAGGCTGACACTTGTCTGCATATAATTTGGCCCGTTACTATCGTGTGCAGGTTGTTCAGCGGAATGAGAATTCGCAGGGTGTTTCATTTAGTATGCAAGATTTGACATGGAGTCTTGCTTACTAGTACAAGGTGTTTAAAAGAAAGTTTATGGATGGATCTACAAAAAAGTGATGTTTATCAATTATTGAATTATATAAATTGGTAATTATTTCTCAAGAATTATATCGTTCACATATACACGCATCGTCGAAAGTATTGCCGCCACCTCCTTTCAACTCTGAACTTGTAGAATCTTCACATTCTTATCACTTAAATGAAAAAGATGAACCAGGAAAATATGTTTCTCTTTATAGGGTAAATGTGTATAAGAGTACGCATGTGCATAAGAATACGCACCACTGTTTTTTCAATAGACCGCCACCTGTTGTTGATTTTGTAAAATCTATTTCAATCCGAATGCTATATAATGATACCGACAAGATGAAAAACTGCAAGTCCAAGCATCGATTGAAAGAAAAAAAGGTTAGAAGTGTTTGTTGCCGGGCACTGTAATTTTTTCCGCTCAAAGTTTTGTGTTTGTACAGGTAAGAAACTGACGCTTTGGCCTTGTAAATATTAAATTATGTCACAGTATATTTTACTTCATGTCAGTTCAGATGAAAAGGGTAGCAGAATATATTTTTGTCATAATGGAAGCCTAAAGTATCGATATTCATGGATGTGTATAAGAGTACACAAACTATCTGCATAAGAGTTCGCAGTAGAAGACTAGATTATGTGTTCCCAGTGTGAACAGCGGTGGCGTGAGTCGTGCACAATAGTATATCATACAACGAGCGTATGATAAATAATCGCTATGATTCACAAGGTGCAGTTTAAGCTAAAAGCCGCAGACGATTGGCCTTAATCACGGAGTGAAAAAAAGCCACTATACACGAGTAGAATACTAGTATAGTATTCTACTCTTATTCACAGGTGTGCATAAGAGTAAGGATCACCTGGACATAAAGCTGTCCGGCAGCAATAGGCAGAAAAGCACCAAGACTGACTTTTACCATAATGTCGCAACATACCTTTTTCGGACGAGTCACGATATAACCATTTCCTCTCTGTCTCTGCCTACAAGAAAGACAGATCTCCTTCTAAAACTCATATTTAAAATTATTAAAATTCAAAACTATTTTGACTTTAAAGTCAGCAACAAAGTAAATAATCCCTGATATTATGAAAAAGGTTCCTTTTGTCTATTGGTTCCAAATGCACTAATAGGCATTAAAAAGAATTAATACTAATTTCAGAGGAATTTGAAAATGTTGGTACTGAGCATTGAGTCAGCAGCAAAAAATGTCAATTTCTCAAAAACTATAATGGTACAATAAAACTGTGATGAGCAACTTATAGACACTAAATAGGCATTAAATGTTAAATATAATTTCAGAATTAGTGCCTCCATTTTTTCGCTATCTTCCAGATTGAATCTGTCAAATAACAGAATTCTATTTTATCACAGTGGCACTTATACACCGTCCTAGGAACTTTGTTCTTCTTTCATCTTCACATAAATTGTTCGTATGCTACATTGCAGTTCCAAATTCATTAGTACAAAACTAAAATTTCAGTACACAATTACCACTTCAACAGACAACATCGTCGAGAGAGCTTCTCCTATTCAAATTATCACCTAACCTCTCCACGATTTCACACACCACTCGGAACAAATTCCATTTTCATGGCATCCTGGGCATCGTCCAACAATTCCAGAACACGGAACCAGCTAGATGGAAAGAGGTATAATCAGACAGCGCATTTCAGAATGATACATGCAGATCTAGGAGCCTAATAATTCAGTTCAAACATGGGGCGCAGAATGTTTACATGCATATTGATATCTATCGCACATCTACACGTATAATTTTCTAGGCCATACATATTTATGAAGCTGAAGCCGACCCCGCTGAGTTGTCTCACAGGGATGCACTCAGGTGACGTTCACGGAAGCAGAAGCAGCTTTTGAAACTCAAGTTTGTGGAATTAGGCGCTTAGTGATATTCACACTGTTTAGCAAATGGAATCAATTGGATAACGAATAAATGAGAGCGTGTTGGGAAAAAAGTTTGAACACGTCGATTTGTATCTTTACATGCGCATTTCTTTCAGAAAAATATTTATATAGGGTGCGTCATGTGACAGTGGTCTTTACCAACTTTCTTATTTTCAATACAACCCCCTGTATTCTTCAGAAAATTCTAGACATAATTCATATACAATGTCCCATACCTATCAACAACTGTTTCGGAAGTATTAATTGTTTTCAGATATACTACAGGAATTAACATTAAAAAACAAAAATTATTTTATTTCACAAATTCGCTACATTACGCGCAATACATCTTCTACATTGAATTTATCGTTTTTTTTACAATATTTGTGAAGTAAAATAATTTTCTGAAAACACTTAATATTTCCGAAACAGTTGAAGATAGAAATGGGACATTGTACATGAATTTTGTCTATAATTTTCTGAAGAATCCAAAAAACTAATAATATTGTTGTGTTTACAATAATAAAGTTGGTATCGGCCACTGTCACATGACACACCCTATATAATTATTGTTTTTTGAAAAAAATGTGCATCTAAAAATGAATCACGAGAATTGATTTTCAATTGAACGTATTTTTTGGCTATAAAATGAAATATTTCTCTCCAACCCTTTAGGTGCGACCCAACTAACTTTTTTTTCATATGCAAACATGTGTCTCGATCAGGCTCGTTGAAAAGCTTGTGATAGATGGGACCTGAACATACTATTTTTTCAAAAAACCTGATTAAACCTGATATCGGTAGGTATGCCTTCTTTCATTCTGAATGAATCTTCATGTTACATCTCTAAAATAGAATATCACATCATTTTTTTCGAGCAGATAAATTGTTGTATATAATGTGCAATCCTTTTTCCCCGATAAATGTTACATTTTTAACATCATTTTAAGATTGTAGTTCTTTGTGAAATTGATTGGAACGTCCAGATCATTAATCTTTGTACTGTTGAAGTTTTCTCTTTCGATTTGGCACAGTAAAGGACTTTTCTGCAGGAAGATCCACGGTTTCATTAGCCCAAAATCATAAAACACCCTCATAAGGTGTATCTTGTTGAATAGCATTCGGAAGATTACCATGACAGACGTTTGCTATATTTTGTGAGGAAATGGGGAGACGGTGTGACTAGAATATGGAGTTTTCACCTAACATACTCTTTTCGGATGAAGCTACCTTTTATTTAAATGGAGTTTAGTTTAACAGGCACAATTATCGTTACTGGAGTATGGAGAACCCACACTCGATATGTGAAGCTCATACGCAACATCGTCAGAAAGTAAATGTTTGGCAGATTTCATTACCAAATTAATATTGGGACAATACTTTTTCGAAGAAAACCTCACAGCTGAACGCTACTTTTCAAATGAAGTCGATCCAGATATGCCTTTAAATTTTGCATGAACATTCAGTATATCAAATTCCATTCACAAAATAAATTTTACTCGAATCGGATATCTTTTTGTGGAAATATGAAGTTTTTTCTTTTAATGTTCTATGGTTTGGTGTACACTATGGCCACGAAATTTTGTATGAGGCTTATTATGAGCACCCTGCATATGGGTGCAACATTTCATTACATTTGGTTTCGTTTTGTCTGAGATATTGAGGAAAATTATGAATGGCCATATTTTATGCAACGCCCTGTACGACTTGACTGGTTAACGAACTTAACCGAGGTATTTGGGACCCGAACTCACTCTGAAAATCTCAAGTCTTCAGGACAATCCCTTCGAATGTTATCGTGCTAACGGCCGGACGGACGGCCGGTCCCACAGGCAGAATTGAGTTTGACCACTGATTCTTCATCAGGGAGTCAAACCCTAATATTTGAGACCATTTCCGCATCAAAATAGAAAATTACAGACATTTGGTCAATCGATATAGCACTCGTTTAAGTATGACGAGCTCTCAAAATAAATTTGTTTTCAGAGGGCAGACGCTCCCTCACATTTTCTGGTGTTAATGTCAGAGGATACCTAGATCAAACCTTTGCTGGACGCTGGATCGATACGTGGTACAATATAATGGCCACCAAGATCCCACACGAGCCTACACAAGACATATGCGTGAATTTTAACAAAATCATTATGTTGGGTTACACAAAGGGAGTTAAAGAAAAATATTAATTTTATTGGCAAAAAGTGTAAAAAACAATTCAGCTAAGCCACCACAATATCTCGAATCGTTTTTTCTTAACACCTCTAATATACAGTGTGCCAAAAAACACGTCAATAATTCTTGTACGAAAATTATTAGGAAAAATCCTTGAACCTGTAGATTTTTTATGTCGAGAGCATTTTATGCTATGTTTACGGATTTTTTGAATTTGATATTCTCACCCCCTACACTCAACAAAGGGAAATATATGGGACATATGGGTTGTGATACATCGAATGAAAGTTAATTTGGTAACCTATTCAGCAATGTGGCTATAAAAAAAATTAGTTGCGATTTTAGAGTTCTGCAATCAGACCATTATTCTTTTATTAATTATTGGAAAATTCTCGAATCCATAGATTTGTAATTTCAAAAGCAGGTCTGCCTACACTTGTTTGAATTTGAAATTTCTCACTCTCTACGCCAAACACCTTTCTTCAAATAGGAATATATGGATTGTGGTACATTGAATGAAAGCAGTATAGGACATTAAATCACCCTTCATTTGATGTATCACAATACATATTTTCCTATCTGAAAAAAGTTGAGAGGAGTGGGGTAGGGAGTGAAACATTTCAAAATCGAGGGGTGCGTTTCTGAAAATAGGTAGATTGACTCTTGTGAATTCAGTCGCAATGGAGGTAATTTAGGTTTCTCGAGAACAGAACGCGCTTTATGCGTTTCACAGAAATGATGATTCGACAACTGTGAAAGTTTCTCTACTGTTTAGCTTTTTGACACTTAGTATATATTTCTGTATACATATTTCGAACATTTCCCTAGGACCCCCAAAACGGAATCCGTCGCTGCACGTCTTGAGGCCGAGGACGGAGATATCCGCCACTTCCATAGCTCACCGACTGCGTACCTCATATTTCTGTCACCGCACGATCTCAAGCCGCTTGTTTATACGAATGTTTCAATCCGCCACGCTGCGGGAAAAAAGCTGACAAAAAATGGACAAGAATTTCACTCATTTCGATCCCCTCTCCGGAAAATACACGAGCACATGTTCGACGAGCAGAAAAAAACGGGTACCAAACGCAAGAATTGTTGGAGACCGACATAACTAACGATAAATTTGGTCGGGCAGCTGACTACGAGATGTCTTAATTTATGTTGAGCAATTAAAATAAAAAGATGACATTTGTATGTTCCCGCTACACTTGCATGGTTTGACTTGGATTGCCTTGGTACAGTGGCGCATCTATCAGAAGTTATAAATAGAAATTATAGGGGTTGGATTTGACAATTTAAATGAGCATTACGGCTATTCCTTGTGAGTGATTGTCTTTTTGGTACTATTACTTGTGAAACATTCAGGTACATGTCAAAATAAACAGTCTAGAACATTAATACCAGTTCAGTCATTTGCAGGCTCCCTCCCACATGTGTTTATTTGTTTGTAAATGATCATATAATATTGTTTAAGTTTCTACACACCTCTTTTCAGTGTGATATTGCTTTAATAATAGTATCTCATCTGGTGTTATTGCTATTTGTCAATTTTACAAAGGTTTATCATGGAAATAGTTATCAACAAGTCAGACTGGTTTTTTTACACTTCACGACTTATACATTAAACAATTATATTTCACCATGACAGAACAAATAACACTTTAAAATTTGAGTAGTTGATAATTCCAAATCGAAGATATACGAAAAATTAAAATACTCTATAATTATATTCATTTTAGCATGAGAATGAAAAAAATGTTGGTGGAATAGAACAATATTGTTTGAAAGATTACTTTTTTAAGTTTGTCTTATCTTGTTGTTGTTATTTTGAAAGTGTTTCTTTTTATGTTATCAATATGTATTTTGAATAAGTATATCTATCTATCTATCCATACATGATGCAATTACATAACGTACTTATGAATATGTATACAAATTTTTCAATGTTTTTAATTTTTATACGTATCAGTCAGATGGGAATTATAGAAGATGAAATATCAAAACACCGCACCCTTCGACAAAGAGTTTTTGTCCCAAAAATTATTTTTGATATCCATTCGACGAGTTTCACATGTGAGTACCTACACAAGATGTTAACTTGATATTCCTTGATTTCCTTGGCCTATTTTTCGAATATTTTGTTTACTTATATTTGCAGAAATATTACTTTCTAAAGATACAGGTTTAACCAAAATTTCCGGTAGACAACAATGTTTTCCTCCACAGGTGTTCGTGGCGTCCATCGTCATCTTCTAATTTCCTTACAGTTCTAGCATCCAAAATCCAAATTCACATCTTCGAAGTTGAATTTTAGATTCTCTGCTGGCTCTACAGCACATAAATTGTTAAAAGCTCTGAAAGTGGGATGTTCCTGACAGCGAAGCTAAGTTGGGAGAAAATTTGATAAATTTATTGAAAGTGGCAAGTCTGACGATGGTTCGCGAATGCTGGCAAAAAAGTTAAATACTGAAAGCAAAAATGATAAAAAGGGCCCAAATAATATTTCAAAAATTGAACACCAATAATTTCACGCTCTGGTGATCTGTAAGAGAATAGGAATGGTTTTCTTGCTGGATATACCACTGTCTTGGTCCGAAGTTCTATAGGTCTAGATCTCTTGATAATATTTTCAAGGCGTATTTTGACGTAGATTATTATTGTTAAGGATGGAACGAAAATTTTTCGCTTCTTCCCTCTTTCGACTAGAATTATGTCCTGCTGTTATGAGCAAATGTTAAGTTAGTGAGTGTTTTGCGTTCTCAGTATAGCCAGTAGTACTCATTTTCAGACTGAATCAGGCTGATACTTATCTTATGGAATAATTTCAGATTGCAGGATGTTCAGTTGGATGGCGAACTCCTGATTTGGTATTTTCGATAAAGCATCATGCCGGTTTCCAAATTCATTGCCAGCAAACAGACTCCTGTAATATGCTGGATTGTCTCTTGTCTCTGATGTTTGGCAGCTGTAAGCGGCATCTCTCGTCATTGAGGCTGCTGTCTTTCAAGATATATTTCTAATAGTCTTCCGTTTGCATCACATGGTCTTGAATATCATAGAAAACCCTTTCATACATTCAACGAAAAGCTTCGTTGCCTCAAAATGCCCCCAATATTAAAAATTGCAATAACTGTAGGATTAATGCATAATTGCGACGCTACTGCTTTTCAGCAGATTACTCACAAACTTTTCATGACCAGTTCAGTTGTTTACTCGAGAATTTATTCAAAGTGTCAAATAAAAATAGGTTTAGTGATGCTCATCATGCCATTGAGGAAAATTTATCTAGTTCAGTTGTTATACTACATGTAAGTTTAAGCAATCATAATTTGTAGCAGACCGCAGACCTATATCTCTTCATTGTTGACTGTTGCATTGCGATATGTTCATAGGAAAGCCCTGATCGATGAGACGAGTTGAAACAACCATTTGCCTATAGATTTGGACAATTATACCTATGGACTACATCTCATCTGCGAACCTTCCTAGAGTGATGTAATGATCAAGAAAGTAAGCACTGAGAAAAACTTCAGGACATTGCTAAGTAAAAGAGAGGAGTGGGAACGGGAATACACCGAATATAACCTCAAAAAAAAAACCGTAAAATGGTATACAGATGGTTCCAAAACCTCTACAGGAACTGGCGCTGGGATATACGGGCCAGGTACCAAGTGTGCACTGTCGCTAGGCTCCTGTAGGAGCGTCTCTCAAGCGGAAATCTTAGCTATTGAAAGATGTCTAGATATAAATCTAGAAAGAAACAATCAGAAGTGCGATATAGTCATACACTCAGATTGTCAAGCTGCTATTAAAGCACTGAGCTCCTACGTCATCGACTCAAAGATGATCTGGAAGTGCCGGAACAAATTCAATGAGGTAGGCAAGAAAAATAAGGCCATTCAGAAATCAAAGGAAACAATACACTTACCAAAGAGGGCGCACGAATGTCACTCATTGGCCCAGAACTCTTCTGTGGTATAGGTAAATGTACCTATAAGAGAGTTTCTGCAGGAGGAGAAAGCCGAAAGGGAAAAACTCTGGCGGAATCTCCCAGGGATGGATCATTCCAATTAGTTCCTTCAGAACTTCGAGACAGCGGGATCCAAATGATATCTGGATCTTGGTAAGAAGCAATTACACCTCCTCACTGGCTTTCTCACAGGACACTGTCGCCTCAGGAAGCATCTGTTGAGGATAGGATTATCGGACACTGACGAGTGTAGGTTCTGTGGGGAGGACGAAGAAACCCTCATTCACCTTGCCACGAAATGTGTTGGCCTTGCGATTCTCAGGAGAGAATGCCTTGGGCGACAAATTTGTAAGAGTGAGTAACTAGCCTCGTTGAAGCCTTCACAGCTATTAGATTTCATTAGATCTCTGGAACTGGAAGGCGAGCTGTAAAGAGTATGGCCAAAATAGCTCTGTAAGGGGGCACAATAGACCTTAAGGTCGCAGTGGGCTGTAACCCCTTTTCAAACTAACTAAACTAACTAACTTATGGATGGCCCAAAATTTCTTAAACAATATAAATGGAAATATAGACAGGTTGTTCAAAAATTACCATGAAAATTATTCAAGAACCTCTGAATTTCTGATATCAATTAACAAGTTTGAAATTTCATACTCAGGACAGCTACCATTATCCTCACATTTTTCACAATTTTTCGATATTTCATGTTAAAAGATAACTCTGGAGACCCCACAGCCTTTATGAGCAAATGTAATTTTTAATCTGAGCGCATGGTATTAGTGAATGAATAGGAAGAGACCACTTATTCTCAGGATATTCAAATACAACAATTGCGTTCAAACTACTGATTTCACGCTAAGGTGTTTAGTTCATTATTTATTGAGACAATTAATTCACGAAAAGATTAAATTCGTCCAATACGAATCTGACAATCAATAATAAACATAGATATAGAGTATAGAAAGATAGGAAACGCCCTACATTCGTAGTACTAAAAAACGACTACATTTTTTAGTTCACATTTGACCCAGAGATGGCACTGAAGATCAATTTTTATATAAAATCTGTAATTTTGATTAGAAATCATATAAAGAAAAATGTAATAAGAATTGATGCGAAATCGTATTCCCTTCAGGATGTTTCATTTTAATATTTTTAAATCCATAATTTTCAATAAAATTCAGTATTTCATGTGTAATATTTTATTATGCATTCATAGAGATATTACAGAAATATTAGGGTATTATTGTGAGATGTATACATGGATTGAATATGAATATATTAGTGAGTCTGTGGAATTCCAGTTTCTGGTCAGTTCAATTGCAGCTTCGTTGTCCACCATCACTGTTTGAATTGACGGAAAACTTTTCCTGAAAAGTCACTTTAACCATTTCATTTTCCGTGCAGCTTCACTATCAGCCACTATTCTGCCTCTATCGTGGAAATAGCAACAGATGTTTGACGTTGATCAAGCCAAGATATAGCTTTACCTGCATACATCCATAAAACACCAGTTGATCATCAGTTTCACTATCTCGTTCGTAATCTGCATCACTGAAGGGTACAAACTTATCTTTTTTCACTTTTTTCGAGACGACACTAAGGCAAAAGCCGTTCGAAGTGAAATAATATTTGTGCAAACGAATTGATTGGCACTTTTTTATATCAATGACATTTCCCATGTATATTGATTTCGAAATTTATAATCATAGAACCAGAATTTTAACCCTTCTATAGTGACATTAGTTCACATTTGACCCAGAGATGGCGCTCATACACTGTAGTCGTGTCGTTTCCGATCTTTATATACTATATAATCTTGCAATAAATAAGACAGCACCCTAACATTCCTAGCTTTCTATTTTGCCTGAATATAATTTCCGAAATCACTTCAGTTTGAATTGAAGTGATTTTGACAACAGAACTTGTTCGGATGACAACGAAACGATAAGGTTTGAAATCAGAATATCGACGATGTTCGAAAGGAAATTCTAAAAGTAATATGAATAATTCATATTACTAGCAATGAAAACCGAGGATAATAATTCACTTTCTGTTATGTTCAGATGTAAATTGTAAACTTTTCCAAAATGTAAGGTTATGTTATTGTTATGATGAACTGAAGTGATTGTGGAAATTACACTGATTTTCTCAGAAAGCAACATAAGTTAAAAGTGATGCGCATCAGTTCAAAGTCATAGCATTGTCAAATAGAGGGCGCATCAACTGATTTTGCATCAGTTAATCGGAAGTGATGCAGCGTCAAATAGAAAAGGCTTATTATGTATTTCCAAATGACCGAGCATGCGTTGTTTGGTGGACAGATTGTGCTTGGAACAACTCAAACATTTGAACTCTAAAAATTTAAAATCGTATTATGCCGATAATAGAAAGTTAAATATGTCCTCCCATTACTTCAAACTCACCGATCGAATCGGTGCGTCTGTACGCTGTCTTCAAATAATTTTAACAAAGCCAATATTTGACTCATTTAGAAGGTAAATAGATCACAACTAATGTTTACACACGCGACAAATGATTCATATGGTTCGGTTGATTGGAAATGTGAATTGTACGCGAACTGTCAGCTTTTTCTGGTTGTTGTCAAGAATATACACATGTACTGTAGACTGTCTGGGCTCTAGGCCTTTCTATTTTACAGCGGTTAGAAGTGACTTCGTAGGAAATATGAAAGTAGCTTGTGCGCAAATATGTATTCAATGTCATATGGTCATGGTTTGTAAAATAAGATTGAATCAACGAAGGTGCATATTTTATTCGAGCTTGCTCGCTCATATCTAATGACACTATTCTCAGATCACTTTTAGGAGAGCTTCAAGATGATTTTATCATAGTCTAAGATCCAAACCTAAACGACCTTCACCGAGCTGATAATAGAATAAAACTTATTTTATAATAAATTTAGTATATCAGAAAATATATTAGAAATGAGTTGTCAAAAAAAATCCTGGACAGAATATTTTTAATTATTAAGAAAAAATTACTTGGACAAGCTACTAAATTGCCAGGTATAAAAAGGTATGTCGATAAAAGTTACTTTCACTTAAAAAAAATTATATCAGCATAAGCGCTGTTTTATTACGAACACGTTGATGTAGGGTTGTCTGCAAAAATTTTGGTCCTTATAGGGGTTTGCGAATTTAAAAAATTCAAATTTCAACGCTTGTGAAAATGAGTGACAGAGAGATCCGAGGTAAGTATACTGTGTAATATCCTCGAAAACTACCTCTCGACATGCAAATACGATAAAAACATGGTTGAGAAAAGATAGATCGGGCCGCATAATCGTTACTTAGATTATATACAGGGTGTTTCACGAATGATTGTACAGGCTTTCAGGGCAGATGCAGGATATTTTGGTGAGTCTGAATCAGTGTTAGAAATATGTCCTAACAATAGTCGTTTAAGATATGCAGGATGATTTATGATTATGACATTTTACAGAAATTTTCAATTGGTATAATTCTTGACTGCCTGCATGGATTTATGAAATTAAAAACACCCTGTACATCAAATTTCTGAAAAGCAAAATTTTCCTCAGAATCTACAATAAATACTATTTCGAATAAGCTTATCAAGATCAATGCCACACTTCGCATCATCATATTAGGAACCATATATAGAATATAATTTTCTCAGTCCGGGACTGCGCTATCCGCAAGCCATTATGTGAGAATATTTGCCACTGGCCCATACCCATTCCCTGAAATTTTCATGAAGATCCATGCAGGTATTCAAGAGTTATGCCAAATGAAAATTTCTGTAGAAATACATAAAACATCTTGTATCTCTAAAATTTTAATATTGTTAGGACATATTTCTAACACAGATTCAGACTCACCAAAATGTCCTGCATCTGCCCTGAAAGCCTGTACAATCATTCGTGAAACACCCTGTATATAATCAAAGTAACGATTATACGGCCCGATCTTTCTTTTCTCAAACAAATTTTTATTGTACTTGTATGTCGAGAGGTAGTTTCCGAGGATATTTCACATTATACTTACCTCTGATCTCTCTGTCACTCATTTTCATAAGCGTTGCAATTGTTGGAATTAATTTTTTTAAATTCGCAAACCCCTATTAGGATCAAATTTTTTTGCAGACAACCTTATATCAACGTGTACGTAATGAAACAGCGCTTATGCTGATATAATTTTTTTTATTATCATATCAAGTGAAAGTAACTAGTGTCGACATACCTGTTTATACCTGGCAACCTAGTAGCTTGTCCAGGTAATTTTTTTTTAAATAATTGAAAATATTCTGTCCAGGATTTTTTTTCGACAACCCATTTCTAATATATTTTCTGATATACTCAATTTATTATAAAATAAGTTTTATTCTATTATCAGCTCGGTGAAGGTCGTTCAGGTCCGGATCTTCTATCATGCAAACCGTGACTCTTTCAACGGAAAGACCAATACAAATTTGAATTTTATTCTCCAGATCATTGGCCACGATTCCAAATATAACATTTATATTTCATAGGTGAAGAAATTTATTTTTTTATTTATTTATTATTTATTCAATAACTCGGTATGGATAAACGGGACAAGCCCTGATTACAGTATTCACCTAGTTTTAAAACAAATATATCGTTACATTTAATCAAAAGAAACCAAACAAAATGATGGGTACTCAATCTGAAAACAAAACATACACTCAAATGTACACACAAGCTAAATTACTCATGTCGTGAGAAAACATTCCTAAGGTAGCGTTTTAACTGGACCAGTGATACATTGAACAAATCTAAATCAGTGCAGTAATCATTACAAGTTCCAATCATTCTATAAATAGGAGCATTTTGTCCACTGGTTGTTCTCCGGAAAGGGGCATAAAAAGTGCTATTATTTCGAAAGTCTCATATCAGGAACCTTGAATGGAATAGATCCCAAAATACTAGGTGCATCTAAAAGTCCTCTGAGCAACTTGAACAGCAGTAGAACATCAGTCATCTGTCGACGACTTTCCAACTCCAACAAACCAAACCTGAACCGTATATGGGAATATTCATGATAATAAAAAGCGATATTATTTTAAAAGCCAAAAACCTCAGAAATTTATTCTGTATCCCTTCAATTCTGGTTATATAACAGCTATAATGTGGATTCCAGATTATCGACGCAAAGTTTAAACGACTATAAACAAATGAATAATACAATGCCATGTAGGTTTTATTATGTGGGAAGGTCCTGCAATGTCGAAGGACCCATCCAAGCATCTTATTGACATCTCTAATTAATCGATCAATATGCTGATCAAATATAAGCTTTTTATCAAAAACTACTCCAAGGTCGGAAATGGTATCCACCTCAAGAAGAGAGTGTCCAGCCACTTCATATTGATAATGAATCAGGTGAACCTTTCTGCTAAAAGTTATTTTTTCGCACTTGTCAAAATTGAGGTATAAGCTGTTTTTTATACAATAATTTTTCAATCTATCGAGATCTTCCTGAATTACACGGCAATCCTCCAAGCTATTGACCGCTCTGAAAAACTTAAGATCGTCAGCATAAAGCAAAAGAAAACAGTTTCTGAAGCACATTCCAATGTCATTCAAATAAATGATAAAGAGAAGCGGTCCCAGATGTGAACCCTGGGGAACGCCTGAGGTGCTTAAAGCAGCGTCCACACTATGCCGGAGTATGCCGGGCGAGCCGGGCGGGCTGACCCGGGCGGCCCAAGCCGGGCGGGTTCGTTCGGGCCGGCACGACGTCCACACCGAAAAACGAGGCCGCCCGGGTTATATCTACCTATATTCGACAATTCAATTGTAACTAAAGCCGCCCGGTGCCGCTCGGCACGTCCCCACTACATATTTTCATTCGGCTCGGGCCGGCATCCTTTGATCTGTACCTACTTTCTGCGGTTTGGGATCGGCTCGGCTCGGGCCGGCTTTTTAAGCCGCCCGGGGCGTCCACACCAACCCGGCTTAGGCCGCCCGGGTCAGCCCGCTCGGCTCGCCCGGCATAGTGTGGACGCAGCTTTATAGAATATGAAGGATCGACTACCATTAATTGAGACGAACTGGGATCTTCTATGTATATAAGAGGATATCCACCTCAACAGATCACCGCTTATCCCCATCTCAGCGAGTTTCCGCATCAATATCTCATGACTTATCTTGTCAAACGCTTTTTTGAAGTCCGTGTAAATTACATCTGCTTGAGTTGTTGGTCCATACATGCTTGAAGATATTCGGTAAAGATAATGAGATTTGTTTCAAGAGTTCTTCCTTTATAAAAACCGTGCTGTTGTTCTATTATGGTGCTTTTAACATGATTGAAAAATATTTGTAAACCAACTTTTCAAAAATTTTTGGAATGGCGGACATTATACTTATTGGCCTGAATTTTCAATATTGTTGACAGGACCACTTTTATGTATTGGGATTATGAAAGAAATTTCACCGTTTAGGAAACGTTGAGTGGACAGTGAAAAGTTAAAAATGTGGAGGAGAGGTGGGGCCAATGCAGGCGCGCAATTCCTCAGGAAAATCGGAGGGATGCCATCCGGTCCAGCACCCTTCGAACAATCAATGAATACAGGCAGTCAATACTCCTCCAATTCAATGGTGGTATACCTAGCAGACAGTTACTACCATATAAGTTTGGAATATTATTAACATCCGGATATTGACCTCCAGGCTCATAGAATTTGCGATAGGTACAAATTATAAAATAATTTTGTCAGAAAAAATTTGTTGCCAAAGATACCTCCAATAAAACTGGATGATAAGAGGTTTTGAGGTATATAAAAATAATGCCAAAACTCCAGACAGAGAAATGCGTCATCTAGATGGTATACTGGCTCCAACATTGAAGCACCAGTAAGGAGTTCATTTCGTCATACTCCTCCATATTCACGAAACCAGCAGTGAATCCTAATTCACGTGGGTGGAGGAAAACAGTCGGAAAAGGGAATCGGGATTACTGGACGACCCATTGAGACACTCAGTAGATTGTACCTCCATTTATCAAACTTCAGAATCTCAGCACAATCGAAATTATATTCTGGAAAATTTTCAGAAAATGAAATATGAAAAAAATTTGAATTGAAAAAATTTAATTCTGAAGTTCTGATGATGCGATCCTCTTGAAATTTTAACGAACATTCAGTATACTATATTTCATCCTCAAAATAACTTTATATCGAATCGGATTTCTTTTCATGGAAATATGAAGTTCCTTTTTTTAGAGATTCCAATTCCAATATTCTATGGTTCTTGGTCACACTATGCCCACAAAATTCTGCATAAGGGTTGTTATGAGCATTTTACATTTGGTCGTAACATTTCATTTCGATTGGTTTCGTTTTGTCTGAGATATTGAGGAAGAAAAATTTTGAATGGCCATATTTTATGTACGATATAGCTGGTCAACGAACTCAATCGAGGCATTTGGGACCCGAACTTCTCCTGAAAATTTCAAGTCTCTAGGACAATCCCTTCGAAAGTTATTGTGCTAACGACCGGGCGGACGGACAGCCCCACGGACAGAATTGGATTTGACTACGAATTCGTCACGAGGGAGTAGAACCCTATCGTTTGAGATCATTTTCGACTCAAAATTGGAAAGTTACAGACATTTGGGCAAAACCATATAGCACTCGTTTAAGCAGAACGAACGCTCAAAAAGGTGTTTTTAGCTTTTGGATAAGTTTAAAAACTTTGCGGAGTCTTAAGCTAGGAAAGTCATAGGAAAAAAAGGTACTTAATCGTACTCTTCTTGCTGTAATCAGCCTTGGAAGGCAGATAGGCTGGAAATCATTGGAACTCGAAAACATTTTTTTTCTTCTGTTTTTCATTTTTATGGTAAATTATACTTTAAAATGGGATTTTAAATTGATTTCAATTGAAATTCCCGTGAAACAAATGTAGTTCGTGTAATTTATACAATAATTTTGGTCTCACCACTGATAGAAAATGTTCGTCAGAATTGCTAGTTGTGAAATTACCTATTAGTCCGGTCTATTTAGACATTCGAACTTACATAAAGTACCAACAAGCTGAATTTCTGTGGAGTTGTTCAAAACATAATTATAAACAATGTCTAAAAGTCCTCATCATTCCCTGTTAGGAAAAAATTTATTCGAGGTCAAATGTCAAAAAAATGAGTTTTTCGCGATTTCAGCACAAACGGTAAGTTTTATCGTAAAAGTACCTCAGACAAAAATTGGTAGATCATAAAATTATCTATAAAAAATGTATCAATACTTTTTCTTACGAGCCACCGTTTCTGAGATATAACGATTCAAAAAGATATAAAAGTCATTATCGTCGTTCTTAATATGCCACGTTTCCACGCCACCTATGAGGTAGTGTACTTAGCGCGTAGTTATAACTTTTTGAATCGTTATATCTCAGAAAGGGTGGCTCGTAAGAAAAAAGTATTGATACATTTGTATAGATAATTTTATGATCTACAATTTTTGTCTGAGGTACTTTTATGATAAAACTTACCGTTTTGCTGAAAATCGCGAAAAACTCATTTTTTTGACATTGACCTCGAATAAAATTTTTTCCTCACAGGGGAATGATGAGGAACTTTTAGACATGTTTATAATTATGTTTGAACAACTTCACAGAAATTCAGCTTGTTGGGACTTTATGTAACTTCACTCTCATTTTTTGGTCTAAATATACCGGACTATATTTTGGAATGAAAAATAAAAGGCACAAATTACTATTATCTTCAATAATTTTTCAAAATCCTTGCATCCAATTTCAATACATTATCGAAAACGTTATAAAAAGTGTCAACTGTCTTAAGCTACTCGAATTTACTTGTTTTAATTTTCATTCCGCTTCTCAAAGTTTTTAACTCAATTCTGTTTCATTGTTTGTTTCCTTAGCGTACATCAGCTCTTTATAAAATCTGGCGAACGCTCAGACCTTTCGATGAGCAATATATCTTTCTGGAATCAATTTTTTTATTTGCAGATTTAAAAAAAGCTGGTATACGCGAAGGAAACCAGCAACGAAGCAGAATTGAGTCAAAACAAGAAAATTTAAGTAGCTTCAGGCAACTGCACGTCACTTTTCAGAACGTTTTCGATACCTAATGTATTCAAATTGGAGGCACAGATTTTGAAAAATTATTGAAGTTAATAGTTTTTATTGTGTTATTTGCCTTATATTCTCTATTTCGAAATGGATAATTTCACAACTAGCAATTCTGACGAATGTTAACATTTTCCAATTTCCATCAGTGGTGAGACCAAAATTATTGTATGAATTACACGAGTACATTTGTTTCATAGAAATTTCAGTTAAAATCAATTTAAAATCATTTTTAAGTTCAATTCACCATAAAAATGAAAAACACAAGAAAAATAAATTTATGGAATTTCAATGATTTTCAGCATATCCGCCTTCCTAGGCTGATTACAACAAAAACTGTCAAATCAAGTACTTTTTATCCTATGACTTTCGTAGTTTAGGACTCCACAAGTTTTTAAAGTTAAGTTAAAAAAACTTTTTTTTATTTCTGAATCGAATTCATCCAACTAAAAACTGAAGTTCTAGCTTCCGAGCCTGTTTTGATTATCTTGCAGTGATTTCAGGGAGCTGAATATATTTTTCGAAGCAACATCCAGGAAGACCATTTTAAAAAAATAAAAACTGCAAAATACTTACTGCGTAGGAAAATATGAATTCTTCAAACCTAGCTGGTAAAATACATTCAGAAAAGCACTCAAAAAACCATAACTCGTGAACTATAAGAGAACGCGTTACATACATGGGGATTTTTGGATAGACACTGGTCTGAGGAATCTGAAAAAAAATTATCGACGTCAATGGCCTACACAACCTATATAACAAGAATTACCTTTTAGCTCATTAGTCGAGGGCATAGGTTTTCCTGACACGTTAAAAAAGTACGCATCGCAACGCCTACAGGTTGTCATACTCGCGTTTCCCTGTTCTTGATAACACTGGCTAAATTCTAAAAAAGTTTCAGCGTTTCGCTAATCATACGTCGTTTTTATTGCTAGCTCTCGTTCTGACTCTTTATAAAATCATGATGATTAAGTAAAGGCGTTCACCAAACAACCTCAAATAAAATAATTATTATTTCTCTCGGAATCTGATGAAAATGATGCCGATATTGGGCTTTCATAGATAGATGCCCAGTATCAGCATTTTTCATCAGATTTCGCAGTGACTACAGATCCTTTTTTCCCAATAACTCTATTGATTTCGATCTCTCACGATTACGACTTAGATCTGATCTGATTCCTTATTCATTACATTTCTTCTCCTCATTCGAAACAGCACAACACTACAAAAAGCCTCTTTAGAGAGTCGAGTATACGAAATGGCGAGCAGCAATTACCCATATCTTCTCATCTTGATTTAGAAGCCGATCTCACCTGTTAATGTCTCACCAGTATTTAAAATTCAAAACAGTTCAACTAATCACGTCTCGTACATGACATCACAACCAACATAAATTCGATTGTGGTTAACCTGAGTTTCGTTATCATAGTGGCGAATCTTCAGGTCGATACGTCACTCTTTCCGGTTTCTTGTGTAGTGGGCATTTGAGCAAACCGCTATATTACGACATCCTGTTTCATTAGGAACGCACTGTCATCTGAGTTGAACATGTGTAATGCGCTGTTTCCGCTATGCTAAATAGCGAATAATCCGTGTGTGCTATTCATACCCAGGTGGATGGATAAGTGTTCAGAACAAGACGATTCACGGTTTACTTCACTAGTACACATGATTTGTTTTTGATTATTTTCTTATTCGAAATATTTAAATAATTCAATGCGAGTACTGTAGGTTTTCTACCATACTGCGAAGAGAGAGACAAGACTACAATATTGCAATGTGGGGACTTCTCTTCCCACAACAGATTACAGGTCACTGCATTGGCGCTGCCAACCAGGTTGACGCTACCCCCCACAGAGAGCGCCACCAAGCACCAGTCTCAGCACTACGGACAGTAGCTAATAGATGGCTCCACGGACGGGATATATCTCCAAATGGTCTTCCCTAAATTACGAAATAACGTGTTTTGTCGATCTACAGACAGAGTAGATAGAGTAGTGTATTATTTGTATATATTGTGTTTTGGTCTGCGGGGATATTTTTTTCCTGCAAGTAATTCAGATTGGACTCCCTTGATTACTTCTCTTACACTCCAAAATTTTTCGAGAAACCCTGTTATGAGAGTGTAAGAGAAGTAATCAAGGGAGTCCAATCTGAATTACTTGCAGGAAAAAATATCCCCGCAGACCAAAACACAATATATACAAATAATACACTACTCTATCTACTCTGTCTGTTGATCGACAAAACACGTTAGTTCAACATGCCCAGGAATTGACGGAGATCTTTTGCTGTTGCTGGCTTAGGATATTCGCGGATGGCAGCGACTTTCTCGGGGAGTGGTTTCCTTCCATCACCAGATACTAGGTACCCCAAAAAAGTCGCTGCCTTCCGCGAATATCCTAAGCCAGCAACAGCAAAAGATCTCCGTCAATTCCTGGGCATGTTAAACTTCTACAGGCGTTTCATGCCCGGGACGGCTAAGACCCAGGCGCCACTCAATGACCTGCTCCAGGGAAACATCAAGAAGAAGACACCAGTGAATTGGAACGACCACGCTGATGCCGCATTCGCCGCCTGCAAGGAAGAACTTGCAAAAGCGACACTTCTGGCACACCCCAAACTTGGCGCCGATGCTTGATGTAAACCTTTGCCCTATTGGCATATTCATAATTTTATCGTCATGTGAATGATAACGAAAAGGCATTATATAACGCAAACCAAAAGGAGCTGCATCGGCCGGGAATCGAACCCGGGCCGCCCGCGTGGCAGGCGAGCATTCTACCACTGAACCACCGATGCTTGATGTTAACTTTTGCCCCATTGGAATTTTCATAATTTTATCATCATGTCTATGATAATGAAAAGGCATTACATAACGAGAACCAAAAGAACCTGCATCGGCCGGGAATCGAACCCGGGCCGCCCGCGTGGCAGGCGAGCATTCTACCACTGAACCACCGATGCTTGATGTTAACTTTTGCCCCATTGGCATTTTCATAATTTTATCGTCATGTGAATGATAACGAAAAGGCATTATATAACGCAAACCAAAAGGAGCTGCATCGGCCGGGAATCGAACCCGGGCCGCCCGCGTGGCAGGCGAGCATTCTACCACTGAACCACCGATGCTTGATGTTAACTTTTGCCCCATTGGAATTTTCATAATTTTATCATCATTTCTATGATAATGAAAAGGCAGTACATAACGAGAACCAAAAGAACCTGCATCGGCCGGAATCGAACCCGGGCCGCCCGCGTGGCAGGCGAGCATTCTACCACTGAACCACCGATGCTTGATGTTAACTTTTGCCCCATTGGAATTTTTATAATTTTATCGTCATGTGAATGATAATGAAAAGGCAGTACATAACGAGAACCAAAAGAACCTGCATCGGCCGGGAATCGAACCCGGGCCGCCCGCGTGGCAGGCGAGCATTCTACCACTGAACCACCGATGCTTGATGTTAACTTTTGCCCCATTGGAATTTTTATAATTTTATCGTCATGTGAATGATAATGAAAAGGCATTATATAACGCAAACCAAAAGAACCTGCATCGGCCGGGAATCGAACCCGGGCCGCCCGCGTGGCAGGCGAGCATTCTACCACTGAACCACCGATGCTTGATGTTAACTTTTGCCCCATTGGAATTTTTATAATTTTATCGTCATGTGAATGATAATGAAAAGGCATTATATAACGCAAACCAAAAGGAGCTGCATCGGCCGGGAATCGAACCCGGGCCGCCCGCGTGGCAGGCGAGCATTCTACCACTGAACCACCGATGCTTGATGTTAACTTTTGCCCCATTGGAATTTTCATAATTTTATCGTCATGTGAATGATAACGAAAAGGCATTATATAACGCAAACCAAAAGGAGCTGCATCGGCCGGGAATCGAACCCGGGCCGCCCGCGTGGCAGGCGAGCATTCTACCACTGAACCACCGATGCTTGATGTAAAATATTTTCCACCAAGACGATTCTCATAACTGAATGACTAAGTCACTGTCCATTCAAAAGCGTTTCACTAATGGATTACTATCCAGCAATATTAAGATATCATTTTATCGTTCACAAAATGTTTCACTAGTTTTCGAATTTTCAGTTTCAGAAGTTCAGTGATACAAACCTGGTGGTAGGCCAAAGCGGTTTTACCTATACTAAAACTTTCTCTTATAACTATATATAGTAACTATATTATGTAACTATACATTGGCATGGGCGTCTCCAAAGGGGTACAGGGGGGGCCTGCCCCCTAGAGCTTCACAAGTATCCCTTAATAAGACATGAAAATACATTTTATTTCATTTTACACTACCTCCAGTTCATTATTTCTATTCGATTTTTTTGCCTCCCCCCTAGCCCGAAAGCTGGGGATGCCCTTGTACATTCGTAGAGTAAATGGTTGAGTTCACAAGCATACCATTTTAGGAAAATACTCTAGTCAAATCATTTCTGCAGAGTTACTGTGTTCACGTTGATAGTTATTTAAGAGGATACATCGAACTGTAAATTGGCCGAATCCCAAACGGGAGGCTAGGAAGAAGCAATATCCCCTCTCCTGAACCCAGGCAAGTGTCTGTCCTCAATTCACATCAGTATAGTCAACCAGTAAACCGGTAGAGTAGGGTAAAATGGATAATTGAGTGTACCTACTATCCCATCTATTCCACATGTTCGATCATCCATTTTACCCTACTGAGTATTCTATCCTCAATCCTCATAGTACTCTACTGTCGCTAGCAAAATCTGTTTACATTATGCTAGTAGGGGAAAGGTATTTACTCTACCTCTTCCACCTAACTCTACAATTTACTCTACCAATGTAAACCAGGCAAAATGAATGAAACATGGTCTATACTCTATGGTTCATGGTCTTTTCGAGTAACTTAGAAGGCCGTCATCTGCGTTTGTGTATCTAATATTCTCGATACGGCAATATTGATATTTAGGCAATTTCGTTCTTATTTGTTCTTGGATTTAAAACATTATACAGGCATTTTTTGTCGCTATCAACGCTATCTGTACTCAGATTTCCACTAATATAGGTATTTTTGCTGATCCAGTAGGTATAATTGATAGTTTCGTTTTTTCTTATGGTAACAAACATTTATACTTTGCTATTCAAAGATTCGACAAGAATTACAGATAAAGGCTGTTACTACACGGTTATATAACTTTCGTTATTCACAATAACCTTCAGGGTAATGGCAATTCATAAACTCAATTTTGGGGCGAAATGATAGTGATGCCCCCATATGAGTGGACTCTTATGGAATTCAGAGCTTCGCTGTGAGATTTCATTTTGCTGCTAACTTGCAAACTGATGAATTATCTTTTTCTGACATATTTGTCAGCTCTATCATTTTTTTCTTAGTCGCCATAAGTCAATGCACATACGTTTCACTCTTAGCGAGAACTGTGTAAATGAAGGAGATACCCGAAGTTTCCTTTTGCGCGGTTAACGCAAGAAATAACTGCGAGAATCTGCTATGAACATGTACGTACGTATTCACTTTTGACCGATCTTTAGAATTCCGCGTCCGTATACGACAGGTTTGTTGGCAGTGTTGAGGAAGTTATGGTGTCCGTGTCCGTCCGATAGAGGTGTCCGTTCGCGAGTACAATATGATAAGAAAATTTCTCGGTTCCAGGGCAATTATCCGTTTGAGGGGAGTGTCCGCTTATGAAGCGTGTCCGCCAAGAGAGGTTCCAGTGTAAATAGTAATTTTGACAAAAATCGTTTGTTTTCTTAACAGACCCACTATATATTGAACGCCCTTGTACATGAAGGTAAAAAAAACCCGAGCTTCTGTAAACGTTCGATATATGTTTTTATTATGGTGCACCAAAAACATGGCCACACCGCGGTCATCCACAACCCTCGGTGTTCGCATGAAGAACGACCGCTGGAATTTTCCATTTCCCTGAGCGTCCCCGTGTATAACTTAATTTACATTCATTTCCCAGGCCGGCTCTAATGAAAATCCTCCGGATAATGTTGAACAAAAACTCGTAAAGGTGGCAGAAGGGTAGAAGTCGACATTATTAACTTCAGCATTCCATAAACTGGAACAAATTCATAAGCAAAACAGTAAAACGGGAAGAGGGCAACTTTTGATTTATTCCCGGAGAGTTCCGGTCGCGACAATTCTCCCGGAGAACTCGCGGGAGCACCGGGGGAAGGGTTGGATTTTATTAAAACAACTTGTTAATTCAAAGCGTCGACTGTTCCGAAGTTTGTGCCGAGACATATTGCTATAGTGCGAAACTTGGCGCCAGTTAACGTTCTACTTGTTGAGAAATGCTTTGCCGAAGAGGGGGTGGTGGTGGGTTTGAGACTTGCAGAGGCGTATTGAAGTGCTGGGTTATCTCCCTATGCCTTCAAGAATATGTTGAGAATTTTGCGACCATCTCCGGTTCATTCTGGAATGGGTAGTACTAATTAGCATGTAAAATATTTTCTTAAATCTGAGACTACTTATATGCAAGTAATTTGGAACATAATTAAATGCAATTGAAGATGCCTATCTATCAAAAGCCGATTCGTCCTAACAAGTGTGTCTTGGAAACCCAATAGATTTATTGAAACCTATATTTTGTTTGTTCCGGGAAAAACGTAAAATATGCCTATACTTCCGCCAGTGTATTACTGTATTGCAGTGATGCACTCCTAGTGTTAAATAGAGCACTTAACGTTGGTATTCTATAGCCATGGTGTAAAAGGTGTACTCGTAATTACACTATGAGCCTAAGTTTTCCATTTAAAAATAAAGAATTTTTCATAAATATTTCATGGTGAAAGTCACAGAATTTCATGTATTTTTACATCTTATTTTTATGCTAGTATTACAGTAGTAACATTCCATAAATTTTGTTTTATTTTTATCTTACAATGAAAATTTAGTCGTAATAATTCTGGATAAATTGCGTCAGGAATACAATCGCACTTACCCTTGGTCTATCCTAAACTCATAGTTTCTATATGTGTTTCTACATAAACCATCGGAAAATTATATTTTCTGGTTGAATTTTTCATAGAAATGTGTTGTTTCACTTTTCATTAGTTGGACTTTGAAATGAATACGAAAAAAAGTAATAATACGTACATAAATTCCTAAGTAAATATCCGCTTACTCATCACATCAAAATTGTTTTAAAACTAAGTACATGAAATTTCGTGTAAATCGTTTGTAAAATTACCCCTTATTTATGCAGTGTGGCTCTTCTGTCGCGTTTAGCAGAGAGAACTGTTACGGAACAGTTGCCAATATTTTATGCTTCTCCTGCGGAACGAAGCGTCACCTATGCAACATTTTGGGGAGTTAATGCATTTTGGTAGCGTCTACGGATCATTGGTGACGCCTGGGAGGGGCAATTTGATGTACATCAAATTTTCAAATTCAGAATTCATAAGCAATCGCTAAGATACCAAAAGTCATTCTGCATGTATGACCATGATATTAGAAGAATTTGACATTGTTTATGACTGATCAGTGTGATCAATTTTAAAAATGGGTTCATGCATCTTGTGCAGAATTGCGATCACTTCCCTAACAGAAAATGTTTTTTCTCCCATCTTTATTAGGACTTATACCTTATGTAGGTATATTACGAAGATTGAATAACTTTGGAATATCCATCAATCAATAATCAAATTACATTGAAATCTAATATAGAAATATTAGTTGAAATAGTAGAAATCTTAACTGAAAAAGATAAAACCAAAACTTAAGGATATTCGAATTTGCATATCCAAATTTAAACTGGTCTGTTACTTCTACTGGAATATTGTTAGTTTTCATAAAAATATGATACTACAATGTCCCCGAGATGAAAAAATATTCCTTGCATCTACAACCTGATGAAATTATCTGACAATTATCATCGATGGTTTGGATCAATCAAAATGTCGCGTAAAACCGCCTCGGTGGCTGCAAGGACATGGTGCTTGCCTACAAGTTCTTGCGAAGCCGTAGGTCTGGGTTCGAATCCCGGCGTGGGTATGGATGTTTGTGTATGTCCTAGTATGTCTAAGAACAAAAATTGTTAGAGTGGTATGTAAGATGTGAATGAGAGTCTTAAGTGTTAATTTGAAATCCATGATATATAATGATATGTTCGTTGCCTAGATGGTCTAAGTTACCGGGGGGCATTGTGAAAGGATGATGAATGAATGAATGAATGAATGTCGAGTAAATATCAAATTCCGTCGAGTTGTAGTCATATTTATAGTAGAAATATTATTTAATATGATGAAAACGGGGTTGCTGGTTTGCACAATAGTCTGTTTGTATCCCTCTCTGATGAATGAAATAATGATTCTACTACAATTATGAGAATGTTTTTTCTTTCCGATCAGTACAATTTCGATTTTGTGACACAATCTATCGTTTCGTTCGTTTCCGAATCAAATACACACGAATTTACATTATTGTGCAGGAGTGTCCAATTTTTGTACATCTCAGATTTTATCGACGCTCCATATCACATCAAGTCCATATTTCACCGATATCTAACAGTTTCTGAAATATTAACTTTTTTTTTTTAAAGATCGTCAAGAAATTTTGAACGAACCTTTATTTTTTTCATATGATCGGATATCAGTTTAGAAAATATTCGAAAAATAAAATTCTAGGGAACCATTCGGTCAACTTTGACCAATTATGTACTCAGTCGAGATTATCAGCTCTGCATATTATTTCTTATTATTTTGAACTCTTAAAAATCTCTGAACAATGAGTCAACGAGAGACAGTGTTCAGATGTTTCTAGATTATTTCTCTAGTTTCAGGTTTTTAGAAAACCTATTCAAAATTTATAACGATTCTGCCAGAAATGGTTCTGCTTCAGAGCTTTCAGAGCCTAACCTCGATGTCATTCATTGTTGTAAAGGGTTTTCCAATAAGAAGTATTTCGAATAGCCCGCTATTTCGGTAGATGTCACGTTTGAAGCTGTCATTTTTCGACATTTGACAAGTAGAAACTACACCATCAATAAAAATGGAAGGATACACGCTTCAAGAACGCATTGAAATTATTTAAATTCACTATAAAAATGGTGAAAATTTGTCAGAGACGGTTCGTAAAACTCGAACATTTCAATGTCGTCGTGAAGCACCTTGTCGGGCCGCAATAAAGAAATTGGTGGAAAAATTTGAGCTGTTGGGACAAGTTAGTGATGTTAAGAATAAAACCCGTGCACGTTTCTCAAGAACAGCCGAGAATATTGCTGCTCGGCTGTAGCCGAAAGTGCTGAAGAAAACCCAGGTTTGTCTATTCCTCGTCATTCTATGGAATAGGGCATTCCACAAACGTCATTTCACCGTTGTTTCATAAAGATTTGAGTCTTAAGCTAAGGCTTATAAAATTCAGTTAACAAAATACTGAAGCCACACAAGCAACGAAACCAATGATCTTTTGCAGGAAAAGTCTCCGGACCGTGTTATCTCCCGAAGAGGTGATCACAATTGGCCACCGAGATCTTGTGATTTAACACCTTGCGACTTCTTCCTTTGGGGCCACGAGAAAGAGGAGGTCTACGCCACTAGCCCATCGTCGATTCAAGGCCTCAAAGATGGAATTCGTGGGGCTATCGAGGAATTAGGGCAGCCACTTTGCGATTTGGTTATGGAAAATTTCATTAAAAGTAATGGTCCTGTAAGCATGGTCGTGGTGGTCATTTGCCTGAAGTTATTTTCCACTATTGACGGCATAGCATCTTCTTTATAATGATATAAACATCCGGTCATTTATATTGAAAATTGTCATCTTTCTTCGAATATAAAAATAACACCCCTCATTGGAAAACCCCTTATGTACCATAGCAATAAATCTCCTAAATAGCCAGCCAAAACTCTCCCACTTCGGCCCTGTGAAATCGCGAATGGAGTACTTACCCCTTCCCTTCTCACACCCTCTCGCCCTTTGCAATAAGTTACGCTAATTAATATACATCAACGCATAACGTATTAATTAAATAGAAGCTAATAATGATCGAACCAAGTGGCGCCTGACTAGAGAAGAATTAGCTTCTTAGAACTTTGTCATTCAAAGTAGTTGGGCTCAGTGAGAGCTGGCAGTACATCAATCACTGTTTCAGTTTTATGCCTAGTTATATTAATTAATGTAGCGAGATGGAAATGATGTCAAATACCGAGATAGCGTAGGATGCAATCAATTATGTCAGAGTGTGTCAGGTTGGGTAAATTAGGTTTGAGTGTAGTGATAGTAATTTCAAGAAATGGGGGTTTCAATAGAAAGGATCTGGTATTTTTAATGAAATGTTTCTTGAATTGATTAATTCTCGAACCAAATATGGAAAATTCGAGAAAAGCTGTTAGAGGGACAGAACGGTATCTTATCCATGCATTGGACCTGCTCACTCCTTATACTTGACTTGAAATTCTGTATGATGAAACATTTACGGTAATGTTATTTGGGCTATCATTTTTGCTTTTTGGATTTGAGGTTTCGGCCAACATTCACCGAAAAATTCATTTGATATTCATCAAATTTGCAACTTTCGTCACTCTTTGAAAATGTTTGTCATGTTCGATAGTTCTCAGAAAACAACCATCGAAAACTGATATATTTTTGATTGGATAAGTTGTCAAACAACTCATTCGATTTCTGGAAAACTTTTTAGGTTTTCACTTCCGGTCTCTGAAACAGAAAGAATTAAAAAATTTTTAATTAAGATGAAATGCTACTGCTTAAATCTTTGCAATAATTCAATGTCAAAGTCAATGCCAATAATTAGACTGCATGTGGAAAAATACACAATTCCAAAGATTTTTCAAGTTTTGTCTGAAGAAGGAGTCTGATATAAATCCGAAAAGTTACATTATCGCTTTCGTTTATTTCCTCTCTTAGTTTTACTCTTTACTGTAAGGCAACAATTTTTTCAAGACAAATTTGCTCCTGACAAATAAATGCAAAGATTTAAGCAGGAGCATTTCATCTTAATTAAATTTTTTTAAATTATTTCTGTTCCAGAGACTGGAAGTTAAAACCTAAAAAGTTTTCTAGAAATGCAGAATCTTATTGTACCTCAGATTGTTTTGAGATCAACGACTGTTGACCTTATTATGGAAATTTTCAAATCGTGTCTTGCTCATATTAGTTCAGCCAAAACTATGCATCGAATTGAATTTTTCTGGGGTGGTAGAGCCTACATTGGGTAAACTGATTGCCCCTTCTATGATCGAATCAAAGAACATAAAAAACTAGCTCAACTTGGAGGTACCTATAAGTCAAAGCTTGCTTCGAATGAAGACCACGGGGTTTTATCAGGTGGTGCTTCCATAATATCAAAAGAAGACAAACTGAGACATAGAAAATTCAAGGAAGCTTTTATATCTATCGATAACCAAAAACCTCATCAGTAAACCGTCTGTTCATATCAAAAACATCTGAGATGCAATAATAAAATCTAGCCTAAAATCTAACGAATTTTTGACAACTGAGTACCTAAACCAAAAATAGATCAAAGTCATTGATTGTATTCTGAAGACTGTCAAAAATAACAAAAAGTACCGAAAGTTGCTTTTTTGAGAGTTCAGAGTCTATAAAGTGTTTTCCTGACGACAGCTGGCGAAAGCTGACCGAAACGTTGTACAGAAGAAATACCTATGATTTTTGTGATTGTGTAACTCTAAATTTTAAATCAAAACCAATTCATATCTATTTTTGAAAATAAATATTCTACAGGGTTCAAACATTGGTTTTCTTTGATTGCAGAATATTTTCTAGTTCCTGTATCGGTTGATCCTTACGGATTACGTATAACGTGTATTTTTCATTGCGTTCATTTAATTTCATATGGCGTTAGCAGTCAAAATTTCTTCGATGATCAAGATTTGGTTTTTTTTCTCAGATAATTAGATGGGTTTTGGAATTGTTCAACAACTTCCATCATTATATAACTATTTTATGTTTATCACCATTGTTGTAGACTCTATAACAGAAACAAAAAAGTTATGAACGAAGAACATCTGTGATAGATGTCATTATAAAAAATTTTTGTATCATTCACGAATAAGTCGAAGATAAACTTAAGATATTACGTCAACAAACAAGTTAGCGAGGTATTTGAATTATAAATCATCATTATTCATTACAGGAGTTAATTCTTATTCACAAATGTGGGTTCTTTTAAATAAAATCGAACTTGAACTGAATCTAGATTTGTGTATTTCAGTATTTATTATACAGAAGGTCAGAAGATACTTATATTCTTCCGAGTGTTAAAACTACAGAAACGATTCACAGAGGATTCTGAACGAGTATTGTCTAATTCGTTGATTTTTTTTACATAAATCGAACATTTCCAAAATGATCACTTAGTAAATTTTGCATTGAAAAATGTTCGTTGGCACAGCTGCTAATAAATTGAATACTAACAACACTAATGATATTTGAGGTTGTTATGTTGATTATCTTACAATCTGTGTAATTGATTATTCATCATGACTTATCCATGAAGAAAATCTTGTAAACAATATTGTTAAGCATAACATATTTCTAGCCATTTCTTTAACCTTTCTGTTATCCAGTAATGAAATCAATAAGAACTTATTTAACCAAGACAAATGTAATGATTTTGCATGATTCACTCTGATATTTTTTAATAATACAGCTTCTTGTGAAATTGTGAATATTCGAATGGTAGTCCTGTTCATATAAATGTAACTTAGGTGAGAAGTACATTTTGATATTTTCTAGGCTTCCAGAAGAAATGTAATTCAATAACAATTGGATAGGTATTCATGTAGAAGTTAATTTAGTAAAAGTGAAGTTAATGTACCAACATATAATACTGAAAAAAAACCATAAAAACGTGTGAATCTGGGATATTCTTAACGATCTTGATGTTCAAGGTTTGGCATAATAAACGGGTTCACCCCAGAGTTGAGAAATGCATATAAATATTTTTTATTCAGGACAGAGCTTAGCGTATCATCCACACATTAAATTAGGGGGAATCATGCAGAGAAAATTATGGAAACTAAAAAAATTATTTGGTCCATATGTAGGTATATTCATTTGAATGTTTGATATTTCTTCACATAATAGACATAATTTTCCAAGTCATTCATCTGGTTTTAACACAACAAATTTGAATATCAATTATCCAACGCATAGGCTTATAGATATTAACTAATAAGAGACCCTCCTATATGCTATTAAGAACCTTCAAAAGATAACCACATAAGATCAACTGCATATCAAACTAAGTATTAAACATTCAGAAATGAAGCGATACTTTACTAATTTAAAAACATGATTTGAAAGAAAATTTTTATAGAGCATCTCAATAAAGGTTGTGAACATTTTTCTTCATTTCAATCAATTTGTGAGTTGTGTCTGTGATTTATTTGGAATAAAGAGATATTATTATCAAATTATTATACCATAAAGTTCTTGAATTTGATATTTCAAGGAAAATTTGGACTGTTCTTAATCGTTTAAGAATAGGTCATGGCCGTTGTGATAGCATGCTTTTCAAATGGAATTCAGTTGAGAGTCCTAGTTGCGAATGCGGAGAAGCAGAGAAGACTATAGAATTAGAACATCTGATAAATAATTGTCCGATATTTAAATTTCAGGATGGTTTAACGGATAAACATGAAGTTACAGAGTCGTTTGAATTGGGTTGTTAATTTTAAATCAATTTAAAAGAGTTTTAATCATTTTATTTTCAGTTCCTTTTTCTGCTTCGATTTTTTTTTCAGATTCAGAATTCCGAAGGCATCGGGTTATCGGTTGGACTCAATAAAGAAGAAAACCTTCAATTTCCAATAGTTTTTGAGTGTTATTTTGTTGGAACGGCGAGACAGGGTTTTTTCTACTGGGGTTTTTTCTGAGCTCTAGTACCATACGAAAAAATAGTATGGTTTTGCACTAACCTCAGCTAGGGATTTTTGTTTTTGTTTTATGTATTGCTTTATATTAGCTCTTGATTTCAAAAGAATATATATACAGTGGAACTTCCCTATAACGAACGTCTGTATAACGAATTTCGTACAGGACATTGTACCTTGAATCCAAATTCCTTGTTAAAAGCGCCCTCTAAAATGAAGTGAATTCTCTCTATAACGAAATATTCAAAGAACATCACTCTTCGGATGGGTATTGGTAAGAAGGTATAGGGGTGGGTTTTTTCCGAAATTTTTTCGGACGTACGTAATGAATCCCTACCTTGAAATGAATCATTAAGGCGGGCAGAGAGATCCTTCTGACACAAACACCCCTGGCTGTTTGGTTTCAATCTAACCATTACGCTAAAGTGAAAAGTTGTGCAAAAATGTCTATAAGCAAGTGCTTATGTTTGATTGATGAACTTAAATTTATCAGTGGAGTCAACCGCCACATTGCCGACTATAGAAACCAATTTTCTGTATAACGAAATTTTTTTTTAACGGATTTTTTGCGGATTTAGCGCTTCCGTTATAGGGAAGTTCCACTGTATATTATATAATTTGAAGAAAAGTCCTCAAAATACTCTTTAAACACTCTTATTTCCAAGATCTTCAAGTGTAGACAAATTCAACCCAATGCAATCCCAAGCTAGACAACCAGCTAGACTTCTCGCAATCGAAATCTACTCAGCATCTCGTAAACCGGATTATCTGGTCTCCCCAGATATCTGGGTACTTCCGGCGACCAAGATCCAGGTAATCACTCACAGGTGACATGTAATCACAAATGGGCGGTACTGCTCGTTGAATTCTGATGAGAAAACGGTCCAGCCCATCTCTGACGCAGCATCCCGATTGGCCGGATCGCCGGTACATCGCACACCTTTGGAAATAATCGAAGGGTATCGTGTCTGGCAACATTGGTGGTGCGATTGTGGCGGTATGACCATTAATAACAGTTCGAGATGGTTGGTTGTTTTTTCTTCGGTCCTAGGTTCGTATGATTTGAGGAGTGGAGGTTGTTATCTTTTGATTGGGTTATAAAGCAGGATTAACAGTTTTATGAGTTTCGTTTCTTGTCTTCGTGTCGGAGATGATCAACGGCGCTTGTTTGGGTATTATCTCGTTCATTAAGGGTAACAAATCATTGGAGTTTAGATAAGCATTATACGGATAATATTTCATCTTATTAGATAGGAGGATATTTTATTGCCTATTAATCGGAAGAAAACTTTCTGAAATTGTATTTTGAAGAACAATTAGATATCATATTATACCTAATGAAAAAAATTATCAATAAATTTTTCATTTTCATTTTTTCGGATACTCACAAATATTTAATTTTAAGTTATCAACCCATTTGAATTACTTCAAAAAATGTGGTAGACTTAGGATGGGGTCACAAATACTCCCATCACATTGATAAATGAAATCTTATCATTTCTATGCAATTTCCATCAGTTCAGTTTTGACATGAGTCATCGATTAAAGTCAAAATCAACGATTTGATTGCTTAATCAAGCTTTGTGAATCTAATCTAACATGACCATGTTACCTATATCCATTAAGTTGATCATTCATTGTGAGTGAATCAAATATTTTCTGAACTTTCTGATTGTGAAACAAAATACATACTTTAGCATGCGTGCCATCAGACGTGAATGAAAAGTCCTATCAAGTACCTTTTTTTCCTTTTACTTTCGAAGCTTAGGACTCCGCAAAGTTTTTAAACATATGGCCAAAAGCTAAAAAAAAAACCTTTTTTCATTTCTGAATCGAAAAGAATATTCGAGTACATCCTACTGGACACTAAAGTTTTAGCTTTCAAGCCTTTTTTGGATAGCTTGCAGTGATTTTAGGAAGCTGAATTTTTCATTGAAGCAACATTAATTCATGTTAAAAAATTTTAAAAATGCAAAATACTAACTGTATAGGAAGATATGCATTCTTCCAACCCAGCTGCCAGAATACATTAAAAAACACTCAAAAAGTCGAGAACTACAAAAATCGCATTATACATCCTACTCGTACATGGGATATTTTTGGATAGCCACAGGTCTGAGGAATCTAAAGATAAGTTATTGACGTCAATCGCCTGGACACCCTGTATATATATATATACCATAATATAGTGGAAGATATTGGGGAAGTAGTCGGGTCATAAAGAAGACTCTTTTTTCCTTTTACTCGAGCTTTCGAGACTTTATTGTCCCTTCATCAGGAGTCGCTAAAATTACATAGGTGTTACAATATTGTCACAAGTATAAGTTAACAAAACTCACGAATTTGAGCTTGAGATTAAAGATATTAAGAATAAAATATACATGTAATTATTTCCTGCAGTAAATTCATGGAAAATCTCCCAGTCAAAACAAAACAACAACTTGAGGGATGTCAATTCAGCGAGAAACGTCAAAAATTCTCTGTCGCTGAATTATGTCAGCTTGTCAAAAGCACAGAACACAATAAAAATGGTCACAACACAATGATATTTAACCTTCTGAGATTAAAGAAATGGTCATCTCAAAAGAAAACAAACCAACGACACAAAAATGACACTACAACAACATATTAAAATTTGAAATTTCAATAAAATAAGAGAAAATGCAGAGAGAGCACTTCAATGCCGCCAGATATGCAACAAGACTAAAACCATGCACCAAGATCAGAGCAGAAAACACAATGTATGGGAAACAGCAATCGGTGGTCAGAAACCATTATTCATCGATTGGTCTGTCATACCAACCTCTTCTTATAGTGGCATCCATGTCGATGAGGAGAGAATAAATAGAGCTCAGACCATCAACATCCCTGCTCGAGTTAACAGAATCATCCGTCTGGCAGATCCGCACCATCTCCAAAAAGTCCTCTTTCTATAATTAGACTCTCTGTCCAGCACTCTCACTCTGTTCAAGTCAGGGAAATGATTGTTTTGGATGGAATGTTTGGACAATGCACAGGCATCACGTTCCGTTCTTATATTGCTTCTGTGCAAGGCCAATCTTGTTTCAGTTTGGTGGAGGTTTGACCAATATAAACCTGGTTACAGTTGGAACAGGGAATCTGATAAACCACATCACTCATCTCCTCCACCTCATCACGGTCTTTCATCTTAGTGAAGATTTTCCTCAAGGGTTTGACATTTCTGACAGCTGTTTTGCAGGTTTCGGATGGCAACAACCTGGAGATCTCATGTACTAGACCCTCTACGTGAGGGAGAGTTATAAATGTCTTCCTTGGTTCACTAGATATCGTTTGAATAATTATAGGTTCAGTAGGACGTCCCTGTTGTTCAGTCGCCATTGGAGTATTGTACAGTATTCTCCTGATCATGCCCTGTGGATATCCATTTGAGGTAAGTAAAAGATGTAGCAATTTCAAATTCTTTTCAAGGAATGTAGGATGACAAATTTTGGTAATACGGGATTTCATATTGATTATAAAATTGATCTTTACTTTCAGTGGGTGATATGAAAGATAATGTAAGTATCTGCCCGAGGACATGGGCTTCTGATACCAGTCAACCATCAACTTGGTGTCAACTCTTACTACTCTGGTGTCCAAAAAAGGAACTGATTGTGATACCTCTTCCTCGACTGTGAATTGGATTCTGGGATCATAGCTGTTCAGGATATTCAAAGCAGTGGTTCTATGTTCAGCTGGTATAAGTGCGATCACATCATCGACAAACTTTTTACAGAATACAACTCGAAATGGCAACCTAGGTAAGCAGATAGCCAGAGCCATATCCCTTGAACAACTTCAGGATACTGAAGTATATGCGGTACTCAGACACAATCCCTGCAGTACTTACCAACAGAGAGCCCTCAAGATGATTTCCTCATTGAAGAAGGATGGAATTATTACCCCAGACCTGGCCTCCAAGTTGTCCTTCTACAAGGGATCCTTGGGCAAATTCTATGGACTCCCCAAGATCCATAAGGAACAGCTGGCACTCAGACCCATCATTTCCTCCATCAACAGTCCAAATACTGGTTTTGCTGTGTTCATTAGAGATGTTCTGACGCAGTCATATGATCGGACCAATCCATATTATGTATCAGATTCCTTCCATTTTGCTGAAATGACCAACAATTTTGAGATTCCCCAGGGACATGTGCTGGTGAGCTGGGATGTTGTTTCGCTGTTCACCAATATAACAGTTGAACTGACCATCAGAAGCGTTGAGTATTATTGGCCGCAGATACAACCACACTGTCCAGTACCCCTGCCAACATTCATTGAAATGATAAAGTTTGTATTTGACACCACAGTGTTCACACACAATGGGATAATTTATAAACAAATAGATGGTGCCCCTATGGGTTCGTTGGTGCCGCCAATATTTGCTCAATATGTAATGGATATGGCTCTGGCTATCTGCTTACCTAGGTTGCCATTTCGAGTTGTATTCTGTAAAAAGTTTGTCGATGATGTGATCGCACTTATACCAGCTGAACATAGAACCACTGCTTTGAATATCCTGAACAGCTATGATCCCAGAATCCAATTCACAGTCGAGGAAGAGGTATCACAATCAGTTCCTTTTTTGGACACCAGAGTAGTAAGAGTTGACACCAAGTTGATGGTTGACTGGTATCAGAAGCCCATGTCCTCGGGCAGATACTTACATTATCTTTCATATCACCCACTGAAAGTAAAGATCAATTTTATAATCAATATGAAATCCCGTATTACCAAAATTTGTCATCCTACATTCCTTGAAAAGAATTTGAAATTGCTACATCTTTTACTTACCTCGAATGGATATCCACAGGCATGATCAGGAGAATACTGTACAATACTCCAATGGCGACTGAACAACAGGGACGTCCTACTGAACCTATAATTATTCAAACGATATCTAGTGAACCAAGGAAGACATTTATAACTCTCCCTCACGTAGAGGGTCTAGTACATGAGATCTCCAGGTTGTTGCCATCCGAAACCTGCAAAACAGCTGTCAGAAATGTCAAACCCTTGAGGAAAATCTTCACTGAGATGAAAGACCGTGATGAGGTGGAGGAGATGAGTGATGTGGTTTATCAGATTCCCTGTTCCAACTGTAACCAGGTTTATATTGGTCAAACCTCCACCAAACTGAAACAAAGATTGGCCTTGCACAGAAGCAATATAAGAACGGAACGTGATGCCTGTGCATTGTCCAAACATTCCATCCAAAACAATCATTTCCCTGACTTGAACAGAGTGAGAGTGCTGGACAGAGAGTCTAATTATAGAAAGAGGACTTTTTTGGAGATGGTGCGGATCTGCCAGACGGATGATTCTGTTAACTCGAGCAGGGATGTTGATGGTCTGAGCTCTATTTATTCTCTCCTCATCGACATGGATGCCACTATAAGAAGAGGTTGGTATGACAGACCAATCGATGAATAATGGTTTCTGACCACCGATTGCTGTTCCCATACATTGTGTTTTCTGCTCTGATCTTGGTGCATGGTTTTAGTCTTGTTGCATATCTGGCGGCATTGAAGTGCTCTCTCTGCATTTTCTCTTATTTTATTGAAATTTCAAATTTTAATATGTTGTGTAGTGTCATTTTTGTGTCGTTGGTTTGTTTTCTTTTGAGATGACCATTTCTTTAATCTCAGAAGGTTAAATATCATTGTGTTGTGACCATTTTTATTGTGTTCTGTGCTTTTGACAAGCTGACATAATTCAGCGACAGAGAATTTTTGACGTTTCTCGCTGAATTGACATCCCTCAAGTTGTTGTTTTGTTTTGACTGGGAGATTTCCATGAATTTACTGCAGGAAATAATTACATGTATATTTTATTCTTAATATCTTAATCTCAAGCTCAAATTCGTGAGTTTTGTTAACTTATACTTGTGACAATATTGTAACACCTATGTAATTTTAGCGACTCCTGATGAAGGGACAATAAAGTCTCGAAAGCTCGAGTAAAAGGAAAAAAGAGTCTTCTTTATGACCCGACTACTTCCCCAATATCTTCCACTATATTATTGCCAGTTAGTCGATAACCACCATTTCAATATATATACCTATATTATATTATAGTATCCCAACACAACAGATGTTCAGGCTATGTTGAACAATAAAATTTTTCGGGGGATAGCTGATGAGTTCAGGAAAAATTTTTTGTTATTTCCGAAGAGAATAAATTTCCTTCAGTATATGCAACTTGAGGCCTAAAACTTTTGATCTGAGGTACTCCCAAATGTATATCTAAAAAGGAATACTATAATAGAGTAATAGGTATAGCAGATAGCTTCGGAATATTTCATCCATTTAAAAACCTTGAATAATGGAAACGAAAAAATTCGAAGCTTCGGTAATATTCGGGAAGTTCCAGAATTATTTGAAGGTATAAAAATACACTCCGTTGAAATTGATTAACCAAAGTTGAAGAACAGCCTGAAATTTATTTCAGGAAAAAACAATCCTCTTTTATGTTGTCTTGATTTGCAGGAATAAGAGGGTGCTTTTTCGTTCCAACAAATGGACATTTATATGTACATATATCATATATCTATGTAGAGTTAGAGGTAGGATTATTCCATCAAGAAAAATCGAGCTTATGGACCTTGCCCAGAAACAAAGTTGACATTTTGTATCTTGCTGAATTATTTGTGATTGCGTGAGGATTATGACTATTGAAATATTCTGTACTGGGTTTTGAGGAAATCTTCATAGTTATAAGTATAAGTAATACTTAAAATTTTCATCAATTGTGTGGTATTCTATAGTTTTGCACTAATCACTCAAAAAAACATTTTTGCCAGAAAAATGTACAGACAACACCACTGAGACAGGATCATGATTATATCGAATAAATATTTAAAATACGCATTATTCTTGTATGGATTCATTTGAGAACAAGAAGAAATGGTGATATAGAAAAAAAAACTCTTTAAGTCTTTCTTAAACATAAGTTATGAGATGGAATCAAAAACTTCATTTTTCATCAGAAACGAGAATGTCATAATTATAATATCGTCCGCTGTCGAGAGATGGCGCAAAGTACCCCTTTTGATAGAGGTAGTTTGCCTGGCTAACATTTCTGACAGACTTATAGTGTCCTATAAAATTACAAAACAGATATGTTGTTTGTGTGTGCAATACTATTATATTTATTAACATTGTTAGGTATCACGGAATAAGGAATAAAACTGTTTAGTTTTGAGAAAGTGTGTAGCTAATATTTGTTGGAAAATTATTCTAAAGATAAAGAAAAACCATTATATAATCACATTCATTTGATATTTTGGAATTATATATATCTTTCCTCACCCTTCACAGAATTAAAGGAAAATTGGGCATATTTTTTAGGGAGATCAATGAAATCAAAGTTCTGCAACACATTTAGGCACTTATTCAATTTATACTGTTACAGTGTACAGTGTACAGTGATAGTACAGAAAAGCGACGGAAACTACTGAATGAAATTACTGATAGTTCTTTTTCTGAACAAGATATAGGAATTGTGTTGTCGATTACATAGTTCATTTAGATATATGAAGAACGGTCGTAGAATGGAGTCGTGTTAGGTACACACATTTTCTGGAAAATTGATAGCAGCAGGGTAATGATGATAATCGATTAAAAATTGAAGAAAAGTTCGAAAAAGTATAGACAATCGACATATTATCTTGGTATAAATGAACATGCGTCATGTACAGAAATATAAATAATAGAATGTTCAGATAAAAGTGTTTTTAGATCGCCTTGAATTGCAATGAATGTGATAACAGAAAAATAAACAATAATTCTGTTTCAACATACATAATATGTAGATAGGTACGTACATATCTAGATATTGTACCTACATAAAAAACGCCCCTTCAACCGAACTATCCACTTTTGTACCAACATTTTTTTATAAATATCCCTACCTAGTTATGGATAGTTGTTTTCGGCATAGATAATGATAATAATGAATATTTGTAGACAGAAATGTAAAGCCGAATAAGACTAAAATTGAATACCCATTATATGAATGGTACCGTATCAACTTTTCTGGAGAATCTAGATTTCGTCATATATTTCCAACAATTGATTAACGAAATGAGCGTTTGAGATAGGTATAGATACTATGTGGCACCAATAGAAGAAGAAGAATAGATACTATACGTACCCAAGTTAAAATTGCGACTTGCAAATCTCTTAAACATTCATTAAAAAAAGAGTAGGTACTGGCCAAGACGGAATACCCATAAATGTCATAAATTAAAAAAGAGTATAAACTATATAGTCCAACCACTTACTCATATAATGAACAATAGTTTTAATATGGAATATTTCCTGAAAAACTAAAAATATCTGTGATAAAACCAACTTTCAAAAAGAATGATCCAACAGATCTTCGAAACTATCGACCAATTAGTTTACTAGATAGTTTCTCGAAAATATTCGAAAAAGTTCTTTACAATAGATTATATAGTTTTTTCAGGAAGTTTGGTATATTCAATTGTCTGCAACACGGTTTCATTCCTGGTAAAAGCACCGAAACGGCCATTTACAAATTGATTGAGACACTGACTGAGGGCCTGGAGGGGGATGATCTATTGTGGTATATTTCATCGACTTCTCTAAGGCTTTTGATTCGGTTATTCACGATATTCTCATAATGAAACTCGAAATGTATGGCATAAGAGATAAACAGCTGGATTTAATTAGAAGTTATTTGCGGGGACGCTTTCAATACGTTGAGTTGAATATGGATGGAATCGACTATAGATCCATGATGACGGAAATAATAAGAGGTGTGATTCAGGGTAGCATCCTGGGCCCATTATTCTATCTTATATATGTTGATGATATGCCAGAAGTAGTTTCTCTGTTATATGAATTCTTCTTCAACTATGCGGATGACACCAATATTACAGGAACTTTTGAATGCCACATCTGAGTCAGTTGAGTCGTGTCTATCGCATAATCTAATGCTCAACCATAATAAAACTGAGCTAGTCCTTTTTTCTCACAAACTCAGAAAATCCGAAAGCTTGTTGATCACTCTGAATGTTGAAACAGTAGAGTTAAAAGATCATACCAAATTTCTTAAATTGGCATAACCATTGACAAACACCTTGAATGGGCCGAACACATAGCTGAACTTCAGGGAAAGCTGAACAAAGAAGTGTATACATTGCGAGTAGGAACTGAATTCACTATCGAATTTCTTATGGCTGTGTATTTCTAACTTTCAGTCTCTTTTAAGTTATGGCGTTATGTTTTGGGGAAATAGCCCACACGCTTTAACAATATTTAGAATACAGATATTCGCTATAAGAAGTATATTTAAGATGAAGTATCGAGAGACTTGTAGAGGTGTATTCAAAAAAAATAATATACTAACTTTACCTGCCCTCTATATATTCAAATGCCTACAATTTGTGTACAAACAACCGCAATACTTCGCAAAGTCGGAAAGACCCGTTCATATAATACAATTGGAATGATTATTATTTATCCTCAGCATAACTCTCTTCCACCGAAAAATCATGTACTTATATGTGTATCAAATTGTACAATGCACTTCCAAGACGCATAAGAGAGATTGACAATTTTAAGAATTTTCGAAGGGAGATTCACAAACTTTTAATACAACATGAACCCTACAGTATTTCTGATTTTTTGTCAGGAATATGTTAAACTTAACAGAAGCACTGTTATGTATTTTTTGTTTTTCTTTTCTTGACTTTTCTCATTTCATTGTATTGGATGATTTTTGGTGAATAATAGTTATTTATACAACAAGTGAGTTAAATGAATGTTTATTCATGAGAAGAAAGTTTGACCCACGAGCCCGTAGGGCGAGTGGGTTAATTTCTTCGAGTGAATAAACATTTTTAACTCACGTGTCGTATACAAAATTTTATCCCATTTTGATGAAAATTCAAATAATGAATACTTTTTAGGGGAAATATTAGGTATAATTCAAATTCATAAAGAGATTCCCTTCGAACGATGGTTGCTAGGGCACTATGTAATTAATTGTTTGCAAGTGTCAATGAAAATTATAGAACAGTCAAAGAATTTTTGTTCCGAAAAAATGTTGAGCGGTGACGACGAGGTTGTAGTTCCTGAGTGCATTATACAAGAAGCAAATGAGGCAGCAGAAGCAGTAATTTCATTAAAATCGAAAATATTGTACGAAAAGCAATATACGGCATTTTGTTCCTGGAGAAATAATAAAAAAGCCGAAGGTGTCAATGAAAAAATAATTTTGGCGTATAATTCCGAACAATCCAAGAAAGTTAAATCGTCGTCTTTATGGTGCTACTATTCACAACTTAAGAAAATGTTGGCTCTGAAAGAAAAAATAGACATCGGCAGATTCACCAAGTCACCGCCTTTTCGAAGCAACATTCCAGGGTATACGTAGAAAGTAAGTGGTGAACATTTTATCCCACTAGTGAATTAAAAAAAATTTAATTCACTCAGTGGATAAACGTCAACTTACCCTTGTTACCATGGGTTGAATATTGTCATCTTTAAACGTCAAAATGGGATAAAGTTTATTATTATTATTTATTATTATAATATTAATTTTATGAAGGCGTCAGCGATACAGAATAATGCACAGCTGTCTTATAGGTTTTGTGACGAATAAAAAAGATTTTATGAAATTTTCTATAAATAATGAAGAATAGGTTCCTACATACACATACATACATACACATACATACATACAGGGTGTTTGCTGATTGAATGTCAATATTTATGGGAGTGATTTTTGGGCTCATTTTGAGAGAAAACTTTTTATGAACATATGAACTGTAAACCTCTCACCTTTTCAGTTACAGGGTGGTAAAGTTTTCAAAAATAATTAATTCTTTATTAATACCTACAATACCATTTTAGATATTTTTTCGTACATATTCTTAGCACTTTTTTTAAATTCCACCAGTGTTCGTACGTAATTCGACCTTCCTATTCTGACAGACATTGATATTACGCCACAGATTTTTCCTGAAATAAAATTATAAAATATTCCCAATCATTTCTCACCAAAGTTGATCTTCTGACTTTTTTCACACCGATGCACGGTTTTCGCTAAAAAAATAAAAACCGTTTCTCTGTATGATCACAACAATATCGTTAATACATATAGGTACATAGGACAATATCACCATGCAAAATACCGATGCCACTGACTGTCTAAATGATATTTGGGGCTATGTTAATTGGGTAGGCGCTGGTTAACTTCAACCACCTAGTAACACAAAAGGTTATTGACATTCGATTAGGAAACACCCTGTATATTTTAGAAATCGTATAAATGACACAATGCTGAACATATCATGGCAAATTGAAAAAAAATTCCTTCAAGCGATATCTTCTCGAGTGGCATCAATAAATAATACCCATAGCTATACGATGTTCATTTTTCAATTTCATTCTGAAGCTTAAAAACTAATCACAACGGCCCGTAAGTTTTACTTCTCTTCTTTTCCGAAAAACAATTTAAACCAGTTGGAAGTTGTAATGGGAAAACAATCGAAATCTGGTCATACTGGTGCCGTATTCTCGAGAAGTGATATTCGAAAACGTATACGCACTTCATTGCGCGAGTCCCTGTTTTACCTGCAAAAATGCACACCGCGCAATGAAGTTCGTATACGTTTTGGACTATCACTTCTCGAGAATACTGCCTGGACACACACTTCTTTTCATCAGACATGACGTGGAGTATTGTACTATAAACTATAATATACCGTGGTTTCACTGTATATATCTAGAGCTGCTTAGTACAATCTTTTCATAATAATTAAATCTGCGTTAAAACCTATATATTTCCCCTCAATCTACACGGATTTCCTCAGTACGATCAGCTCTACGTCTACACATCAAAATCGGAAGCCAGAGGAGGAGAGGAGAAGCGCTGATGGTTGATGGAAGGTGAAAGGAGGTGACTCCATGACTGTACACTCATTCCCACTTCAATACTTCAAACACTCCTTTAATTTCCCTGGTAACTGAGCACTGTTCCCCTGGATACTTAAATGAAATGCAGCAGCTACTTCAAAATCACGAACCCCATGATTTACCTCAGTTTTTCTCAATAAAGGCCCAAATGCGTTGAACTTGTTTACTGATTGAAAGTCTAATACAAAATTCCATGAAAATTCAATTTCTGTGAAACCCTTTTTTTGGGGATAGATGCCTACGGTTATAGATAGTTACCCTACCATGAAAACACTGGGAAGGATAGATGGCCATTCATACTGTGTGAACCAAAAACCCAACCAACTCCAATGAGATTTTCTACGCCTAAAACAGCAACTTTCCTTAAGAAACATGGGTCGAACTAACAACAATATTGTGGATTGTTATTAAGTCTTTCAACTATAAATGTTAGGAGATAATTCCAATATTGCCTAATTGAATTTCAAAAGCATATATTCAACGAAACTATAAATTCTTCATATTAACATTGTTATATCTTCGGAATCTGACATATGTTCAAATATCAGATATGAATGTGTCTTGTCGGATCAAATGGAAAAGTAGTATGATTCTAGTATTCGAGCTGTCAAGGTGTAAGATAATTTCCAATGAACAATTTTAACCAAGTTTTCGTTTCTTCAATAATGTAGATGAATCCTGAACACATAAAGCATTATTCCACACATTTATCATAAATTAATGAAATATTAATTCTCAACAAAAATAATCATACTCTTTCGAAATCATAATAACACAATGAATCAAAAATCAGCTAAGAAGATAGGGTTTCTAGTTTTCTGAATCTTGAGCTGAAATTTCTTGATAAAATTCCAAATTTTCGGTATATTTCGATTGATTCTTTCGGTTCTTTTGTCCATCTCATTGTTGTCCACGAAAATACTCGAGCCTGACTTCTTCCTTCCTTTTATATTTTCTTGGCATGGTTATGTGATTCTGCTACGAATAGTGAAAAGTCCAAGTCAGTAAACAAAACAAACAGAACATAAAAAATATCTTTAAAAAATTAACACTCAGAGACCATAAATGGGCAGAGAATGTATGGGGATAGATGCCCCAAGGGGCATACTTAGGTATACCTCGAAATATCAGGACAACTATCCTTTTCGATAGGGATAGATGCCCATAAATTTTTTGAATAAATTGAGACAAAAACAGCAACTTTTGATACTCACATGTACACTCAATGAACCATTGTATTGACGTAATCACTGGCGCAGCCCCCAACAAAGATTAATTTCTTCGTTATTTCTTTCTTCTTTATTTCTTTGCAACTTTCGTTATTCACTATATCATCAAAAGTTTTTCAGTTCAGTTCAGTCCTTCAACATAATAATTAAAACTCATGAAATTAGTGTGACGTACTTTATGGATGGCCCCTTATGCTTTTTTATCTTATTTGATATGTTAGTATGCAGTGTAGAACAGTCAAATGGAATAAATTCGATAAAGAATAAATGAGAGCGTGTTGAAAATACGCTTGGGTACGTCGATTTGTATTTTCAGATGTTTAAAAAAAATGATTATATATAGAAATAATTAGTTAATTATATCTATAGAGTGTGTCATGTGACAGCGGCCGATACCACTGTCTTATTTTAAATACAACCCCCTGAATATTATTAGTTTTTTGGATTCTTCAGAAAATTCTAGACATAATTCATGTACAATGTCCCATACCTATCTCCAACTGTTTCGGAAATATCTAGTTTTTTCGGATGTAGGTACCTATTGCAACTATTAACATTAAAAAAAATTATTTCATTTCACAAATAATTTAAAAAAACATTAATTTCAATGTAAGAGATGTATTGAGTGTAATGTAGCGAATTTGTGAAATTAAATAATTATCTTTATTAGGTTAATTTTTGTAATACATCTGAAAACACTCAATATTTTGGAAACAGTTGAAAAGATAGGCACAAAACATTGAACATGAATTATGTCTAGAATTTTCTGAAGAATCCAAAAAACTAATAATATACAGTGGGTTGTATTTAAAATGAGGAAGTTGGTATAGGCCACTGTCACATCACACATCCTATACCTATAATTACTTTTTTTAATGCGCATCAAAACTGCAAATCGATGTGACCAAGCGTTTTCCCAACACGCTCTCATTTATTCGTTATCGAATTTATTCCATTTGGCTGTTCCACACTGTATAGCCCAACACCCGCATTTACATGTAAAAGCTGAAAAAAGGAACCTTCTGTTTGATGTAATTTAGTGGCTTCATATTTTGGCTACGCTTTATACAAGAAGCACCTAGAGCTTAACCGCGTAGCGCAATCCTTCAACATAATAATTAAATCTGCGTTAAGAAGTTGAGACCTACAAATTTCCCCTCAATCTACACACTTCCCTTAGTGCGAATAGCTGTACACGTCAAAATCGGCAGCCGAAGGAGGAGAAGCGCTCATCGTCGATGGAAGGGCAAAGGAGATGACTACACTCATTCCCACTTCGATACTTCAAACACTCCTACAATTCCCCTGGTAACTGAGCATTTGAGCACTGTTCCACTGGAAACTTAATAGAGTATGATGCGTAGCGATGTTCAGAGATCCAACGCTGGGCTGGATAAAAAGTGGATTCGGTTGAAAATCTGCTTCGATTCGATTCCCCGAGAATTTGGAAGACATTGAGGGGAATCTTACTTGATACCGGAGGGGAATAGAGTGGAGGGGATCGGTTTGTTGAATGGGAATTATGGATTTATGAGTCTGGAGAAGTGGAAATGAAATGAGCTCGGAGGACACGGAACAAAATTTTATTTTTAGTTGGCGGGATTTGACCCTGAGGTCGGATTTTTAGACATTGACCATTTCTTGTTGGAATTCTTGTATTAGGCAATGAGAACTTCCTGTGAATTCCAGGAAAATCATTTTAGAAATAATGGACTCTCAGAAAATTATAGCTATTATCTGTTTTTTGTTTCGTAGTCAGGTTTTCGAGAAAAAAAATTGAAATCACCGAAATAAGCTAGCGAATTCAAACGATCAGAATTGACAGTTGAGACTGACGTACGCGTTAGCATTGGTATGTATTTCATTGATTGAATGTTCAATCGCAGTTAACATCGATGTCACCTCCACTTATTATGCTTGTTCGTACGTCATCATGACAAGACGTTTGAACTTTCGAATAGGTGGAGAAATAGAATTTTCATTATTTTCAATTAAAAATTAATTATGTACCTATATGGAATTTTGGGTGAATAATTAGATAGGTTCTGCCGTTCGAAAAAAACCCATTTTAACTGGAAATTCCCATTTGTGGAACAGAAATCAGAAGTGGAAAATAAGAATTGATCGAATATCACGTTGAGTCTCTTTTTGCGTAGGGTAAGTCAGGGTGATATGGTGAAGAAAAAAAAAGAGCCGTGTAGAAGACAAAAAAAATCATATTTAAACAGAATTAAAACACTTTTCTTTGGCAAAATATAGAGACAACAACTTAACAGTACCATAAACTCTTTAAGTCATAACGAAACTCTAGAAAATGAATTTTTTTTTTCAAACCAAATTCGCCATTTCACCCATGCTCAAGGGTGAAATGGTGATCTTACTTCTTTTGCTTTTTACCGAACAAATTACACATGGATTCATATTTTGTGCAATCTTCATGCAGCCAATGTTGGCAGCTAATACATTCCATCCAATCGACGTCCTTTTTAGTGCAACTGTCAAGTTCACCACATCCTACACAACAACTCTCATCATCGTCCATGCCGTCATCCTCGTCCTGCAAGTCGACATCCAGAGATGATTCCGATTCGGCGTCAGTGGTGGACATTTTTCATTTCTTAGGTTACGTATCTAAGATTTTCCGTTTGCTTTTTTTTTGCTATGGTTTTTCCTTTGAGCTTTCCTTTAGCATCTGGTCCACTTTTCACTGACTCGATTGTTTTTTTTTTGACGATTTCTGTTTCGGAGTTTAACGATGATTTCTGGAGAATTCAAAACGTCAGCTAAAGCCATTAATTTTTCTTCTATATATAGGCATCCTTACCTGGAACAATGGTGATTGCTGAAATAGTGACAAACCCTCGAACAGACCTAACCAGAAGAAACACGAAAGATAGAAAGCTGCGATTCGTCCTAGGCCCTTCCGCTTCAACAGAAAATATATCTTTTATAATATTTTTTAAAATTTATGCATCTAAAAAACCCTCGTCAAAACTTATAAAAATACGCTTTTTATCCTTCACCATTTCACCCATGCCAGGATTCACAATATCTCCCAATTCTTATGGGCGAAACGGTGAATAGCACAGCAAGAAAAAGGAAATATTAGAGGCCATGTTTTCTAGGTTATGTATTACATAAATAAACTAAGAAGGCAGAATATATCAAGAAATACTTCTCGGCCTTCGTTACGGAAAGCAATCTCTATAAACGCATGCAACGTATAAAAATTATTGAGCATCGCAAATAGTTTTGTACAAATTTAGTACGATTTTTAAAACAGGCCAACTTTTTGCAGGTGCACGTTGAACGGATCATCAGAAACAGCTGGTACTCAGACATTAAGCGACATCTGTGCACTCGGAAAAGAAATATAGTAAATCACCATTTCACCCGATTCGCCATATCACCCTGACTTACCCTATATATGTAGGTATTTCATATTTTTCGAAACATTACGGATACCTATAGGTGGATATATCAATTCAAGCTTTAAAAAATTTCGAGCTTTTCAGTTGATTCTTCGAAAGTCTAGGAAGCTTATGATAGTGGATGGTAATTTTGAATGCCTATACTACTTACATACGTAATGAACTCAATGTCAAGTTGTCATCATTCAAATAGGTACTTATTTTGAAATCGAAAATTAGTGATGTGAGCATCTAAGTGGTTGAATTTTCACGTCAAATAAAAATCGAAGGAATCGAAAATATGAAATTCAGAATTTCATATCTTCAGAGAACTAGTGATCTGCAGTAATGAGAAAATTATTAAGCCACTAGATTTCAATCACAAAAGTGTCACCATAATGTTTTTGTTTCAAGTTTATTGCACAAACAGGAACGGAGATAATGACCCAAATTGAAATTGCTCAAATGTCAATTTTGGCTTATAACTCGAAAACAAAAGTCGATAGAGAGGTTGACGGCATATAAGTTTCTCGAAAAAAGACCTCCGCAATGTGCCATTAATATTTCTCTATTCCTTAGGGTTAAAAAGTTGTAGTTCAGGGATCACCGAAGCAGGCCACCCTGTATGTTAGGTGGTCTAGGTACTAATAATTATAATTCAACATCGATAATTTATAATGGAAAAAAAAGTTCAGTGTTGGGAGCTCCTAAAGAACTGATCAATCAATACTGCGCATGAAAAAGCTTTTTTGCACAATATATTTCCAGTAGTACCTAGACCCTCCGTTTTCCAATTCGTTTGTGTGCCTAATTCGTACATCTGCATCATCATGTCAGAGAACAACAGTGATGGTAAAGTTCAAAGTCTATGGAAGTTGAATTATTTTATACGTAGGTATCATAATGTTGATGAAAGCGATGATGTTACAACTTGATTAATTAATTATTGACCCATTTGTTCTCTCATATTCAGCCTTCCAGACATCTTTTATATTTTTTATGAGTGATATGTTCAAAAATATTACGGATTTCCATTATTCAGAGTGGTAGTGGAAGCTAGAAATACAAGTTCGTTCTATTTATAAGCAGGTAATATTGTAGGAAGACAGCGATCAAAAGGAGTCCGTGGAGAGGGGATCATAAGAACGAGGGGAATTAAGGAGACAGAAAAATGACAAGCAGAAGCAAAAGAGCAAAGATGTATAGCGAGGTGAGAACACGAGCATCGGTTAGACACGAGGAGCGACTGAAAGAGCCGATGTCAGCGCTCAACTACACGCGGTCGATCCATCATACGATCTGGATTGGGCGAGACGTGTAGGCGGGGCGGGGCGTAACCAGGACGGATTGAAGAGCGCGCTGTGGGCTCGGCCCGCAGAGGGGAAAAATGCGCTACAGGAGGGGCACTGAAAAAGAAGTAGGGCGCGATTTTTAGTGGTGGAACATCGGAGGGGAGGCTGCAAAAATGTTTCTCAGAAAGAGAGCGGTAAAGAGAACGTTATATCGGCGAGCACGGTCCCTCGAGGAAAGCCAGACCTAACACTTGCCCCGCCACTATCCCGTTCACTTTTTTCCAGCGGAATAGCCACCGCGAATACTACTGCGCTTGTGTGTTGTGATCGCGCGACAATTTGTCGCCGTTAAAAGAATTCCGTGACATCAGTTAGTAGTCGCGTTCTGTAGTCGGTGGCAAAAACAGGACCCGTCGCATGAATCGTTCTGACCGCAAATCGACCCCCTCCCCTGGTCCCGCGACCCCACTCTGCTCCACCCACTGGGCTGACTGGCAAAAATCCTACCGACAGAAAGAAAGAAGCATACGACGATCGCCGATGCAATTATCACCTGCTTGTGAACGACATTTTACATTTCTGCCGATTTTCGAACTTGGTAAACTTCGTGCTACCGCGGTTACGTGCGATTACCAACTCTGTGAACACGATACGCGTCTGTGACTGTGATTGTATTGTGATAGTGCCCGTAACGTTTGCTGTGCAATGCGTCCTTGTTCTTTGGAGAGCATCTGAGAGCTGAGTGTGTCCCGTGTGGGACAACCATGTCCCAGTTTGGTTTTCGAGCTTCGCCGAATATTCAGGTACGGCCAAGATGTGTTTAATTATTGAGGGTTGTAGCGGTTCCTAGAGGGCATTGCGCACTACTCAGCAGCGCCTTCATGTAGCGGTCTTCTTGCTGAGAGAATCTTAGTTGACATACCTACTTGGTGCTGTTCGTTATGGCAGAAACTTATCATTCCAAAAGGATAATTTTATTTGTAGATCAATGGTTGTACTTATCAGCCACTCACGTTAAAAGAGTTAGGAAAATGTTATCGCTCTTCTAACACTAATTGTTGAAAATTAGAGGTTTTTTATGCCTACCCTATTCTCAAAATGGGTTGTTGAATAATTTTTTACTATCTAGACACCATTGTCAGTTGATTAACAGTTCTCTGAAAGTGAAAAATAAACACATTGCTGAAATTGTTGACCTGTCAGTGCTTTTACATTGTGCCATGGGATTTTTCATCATCTTTATTCAAAGATCCATTCGAAACTGAATAATATCGTAGGAATGCATAAATGCAAGACCAAATTAAGATACACCTTTTACCTAAAACACAAACTTTATGAACTGATTAGAGAAGTTTTAATCTGATTTGTTCAGATATTTTCTCAGTAGTTTGGCGTGTGAAAAATCCAAACGTTAGGCATATCATTTATCAATAATCTTCTCAAATTATGACGTATAACGAAATTAAAAATTCAATTAAACTTAATAATGCCAGGAAGTCATAATAGCCGATAATTTATTGGTTTTCACTTCGAAGAATGCCGAAAGAAGATTTTGTATCTTAATGATTCGGCAATATTCTTTGAACTCGTTAACATAATGGACTGACGACATAATGATCAGTTTCTCTCGTTACGTGAAAAAATTAAATTTTGAGTGTAGGATTTTGCACATTGAGAAATTTTTGATTTCACTCTATGGTAGTTCAAATTACCTATGTGCTGTGTCATTCTCTTCACCTTTTGACAATTTCTGGAATAGTTTGGGTAAATGCAGTATCTAAGTTTAAGAATGTATGAATTTATTTTGAATATTAATCTTGATTGGGCAACTTCGAAGCGATAATCTAGTTAATTTTTTTGACACTTCCTTCAAGCCTGACATTAAATCTAGAATGAATTAACGTTTAATTTAAGACATTATAGGTATTATGAAATTTGAAGGAAAACAATATTTCGATAAATACAGTGGAACTTCCCTATAACGAACGTCTGTATAACGGATTTAGTACAAAAAATTGCACGTTAAACCCAAATTCCATGTTAAAAACACCCTCTCTCTGGGTTCTTCCTGAATTTTTTCCGGGCGTAAGTAATGAATCCCAACCTCAAACTAAATCATTACGACGGGCAGTTAAATCCTTCCGAAGCAGTTTTAAATACACCCCTGTGGCTGTTTGGTTTAAATCTAACCATTGCGCTAGTTAAAAAAGTTGTACGAAAATGTCTAAAAGGAAGTGCTTAAGTTTGAACGATAAACTTAAATTTATCAGACTATAGAAACAAATTTTTTGTAGGTATAACGAAATTTCTTCATAACGAATTTTTTTCGCGGATTTAGCGCTTACGTTGTAGGGAAGTTCCACTGTAGTAGGTGCTTTTTCTGAATACTGGAATGATGTGCCTTACGTTTCTCAATGAGAATGAATGTCATTATTGAAAGTTCATAATTGTATAATTCTCAATTTATTAGTTTTTAAGTCGTATTTTATATTTCCTACATCGATCATCGAACTCAGCCAGCTAGATGTTCTCTGTTGCGTTTTCAAAATAACAGATCTATGAAAAACATTATCAGTGGCTAATGCTACCTATTCGTTTTGCTCATTTCTGTATCTATTTTTACACTAGGATAGTAAGCAGAAAAGACTTTAATCATTTCTATGGTGGTTTTTTATATCTCAGAAAAATTCACATTTTATTTTTAGGTAGAATAACTTCAAAGTATAAATTTTGAAAGATTTATGTGCGAAACTATGAAATATAAATTATTTTCGATAATCAATCAAGGCAAAGAAACGAGCACTCGAATGTGAATTCTATCTAATGAATATACAGTTTTTCAAATAATAGCAACCATATCAAGTTCCACCTTTGATAACGTTTAGAAAGTTTTCTGGGCGTAACAGAACAGTAGTTGAAGATCCACATTCGACAGGGCCGTTTATTGAGTCTACTCATCTGTGTTCTATTTTTCTGATTATTTCATTTCATCAATAAGTCATAGGTACTAGAAATTTTAACAATTATAAATTTTGATTGTGATGTTAATTAACATTAAATGTTAGTTCAAATTTGGAACTAACTTCCGTCAGAAATTTATATCTATCCATATTGAGGTACTTCAGGGATATGTGCTGAAACCTGAAACCTTGCCATTTGCCAATTCTTCAAGCTTGTATTACTTGTCATGATACTTTTTGCCGATGGCATTTCTTTCTGTGCCATAGGTATTGAAAAGGACATGCTTCCTCGTTCAAATTAGTCTCGTTTTTAGATCAAGTAACATCTTGTTCTATAACTAAGCTCACCATGTACCTATATGCATCTCTAAATTGTAGTGATCTAAACATGGGACTATAGAAATCTGAATACTCTCCAATGTCAGTCTATTAAGCTGTACAAACGACTACCTTGTTCTGTGATATCATTAGATACACCAATGTTTAAAAATGTGTTGAAAATTCAATGCCTAAATATTATTATTTAGTTGTACAATTTTATGGTCCTTATTGTTCCCATATCAATGTTGTGGGGTTGAAATATTTGTATTTGATATCTCTAAATCATCAAGTTATTGATATAATACCAGAACATTTGATTGCACTATCATCTCTGTTTTTATTCGAACCATCTTTCCATGATTTCATTACAATGAAACTATGGAATAAAAAATCATTAATCATCTCTCGATAGCGCAATCCATTCACCGTAACTGATGCTCCAGCCTCATTTTCGAAAAAGTAAGGTCCAATGACTCCTCCGGACCATAAACCGCACCAAACAGTCACACGTTGAGGATAGAGAGACTTTTCAAAAATAACTCTTGGGTTTTCCGAGCGCCAGATGCGACAATTTTGCTTGTTGACGAAGCCACCGAGGTGGAAATGGGCCTCATCACTCAAGATGATTTATTTGTCGATGGAATTCCGAATCATTTTCATGCATTTCAACGACCCAATCAGTAAAGAGACGACGTTGTTTTGTTGATGATCGGCCGGCTTGAGTTCTTGTGTTAACTGAACTTTATAAGCCTTAAGACCCAAATCTTTATGCAAAATACGGTGTAATGACGTTTGTGGAATTTCTTATTCCAGAGAACGACGAGGAATGGACAAACCTTACTTGTCCAACAGCTCGAATATTTCCACCAATTTCTTTATTGCGGTCCGACAAGAACTTCACGACGACCCTCAAATCTTTGCCAATTTTTCACCATTCTTATAGTAAATTTTAATAATTTCAATGTGTTCTTGAAGATGTATTGTTCCATTTTTATTAATGGCGTAGTTTCAACTGGTCAAATGTCAAAAAATGACAGCTTCAAACGTGACATCTAGCGAAATATGCGACTATTCAAAATCTCATTGAAAAACTCTGTATCTCTGAATGAAGCCTATCCTCAACTCTAAAAGTCCATCATTATCACATAATTCAAAAACAATCAGACCAGTCATCCCGACAAACAGAAGGTGTCATAATAACACAGCCTGCAGGCCCTCAAACCTCAGATTTGTGGGCGTAACAATCGGCGAACGAGTTGAAGACCCTTTCGGCGTATACCTTCACGTTCCGTCTAAGCCCGACACAGCACCATCCATTCATATTTTCCGCAGATCAAACACTGGTTTACACCTACAAAACTCGAGATAAGATATGCCTCTTTGAGTTGTTTGTTTGCATAGGCAGTTTTCAAAGTGATACGCCGTATCAGGGCGGTTTCTTTGTAGTTCATGATGAGTAAACATTTGACGTTGACTGAACGGTCTCGGCTTGAAGGAAGGAAGGTTCTGGTTGTAGGATTTGCTGAGTTTGTTTCAAAGTTGTTGAAGTTGTCGAAATGACTGCAATTCAAGCGACAGAGACAGTCAGATAAGTTTGTATACTCATGTTACGTGCTCTTGGTATTTGTGCATTTTTGAAGTTTTTAGTTCAAAAATATTTATGATATTACTTGTTGTGGAATACATAAGTAGTCGAATCCATTTGTGTTCAGTTGTACACGACTTTGAGAGCATATTGTTTGGCATATTTTAATTGATTTATTGTATGTGGATTCATAAATGTGTTAAACCCAAAAAAAGCTTCGCAAGTTCACCTGAACGAAGGCTAGCAAGTGATTAAGATGTTGAGTCCCAAATTTTCTGATATTTTTGTTGAAAAATTGTAGAAAAAAAATCGTTCACATTTCGCCTTCAGAGACTGTACCTACCTCAAATATCAAGAGTTAAAAACTTCCGAGGTATGTTGGAGGCCTCGTTGGAGGCCCAATGTCTTTCTTACAGAACCGAAAAAGCACTAATTATGAAAATAGTTGTTTGCCATCGACATTACCCGTATTCTTTTTACCCCCTTCAGCTGAGAATAACTGAGAAAGGGTCAACATTGTGACCTGATTTACTTGGATTTTACTACAAATGAAATTTGGCGGAAGTGTGGTGATATACAGGGTGTCCCGGAAAAGGTGAGAAATCTCTCCGATTCAGATAGAACATAAAAAATGAAGATGACAAGTTCCCATAATTTTTTTTTCCTAGCGGCTGTCGCTACGAAGATACGACCACCTAAATGACGCCACTGGAAATCCATTTTAGTGGAATAAGTTTCAAACTACTCGATATAATTTGATGAAAATTTGATATGATTAATAGTATTAAGGACCTCTTCAATCATCACACTCAAATTTCAATTAGCTTGTTCAGATTACCAGGGGCGGACTGGGTTGTACATTTTGATGCTTACATTTTTAACACTCTGTATGATAAGGTGCTAAAAAAACAAATTTGGATATCTTAAACATTAAGCTAAAGAAAAGGTACTTTTGTTCAGTGTCGATAAAATGAACCGTTTTCGAAAAAAAAATAATGAAAGAAGTAATTGATATTTATTCCACTAAAATGATTTTACAGTGGCGTCATTTAGGAGGTCGTATCTTCGTAGGGAGGGCCGCTAGGAAAATAAAAGTATTGGAACTAGTCATCTTATTTTTTATGTTCTATCGGAATCCGAGAGATTTCCCACATTTTCCGGGACACCCTGTATACATATACCAATTCAGCATTAGCGATAGTATATGATCGATTCCTTTAAACTTAAATCTTATATAAATAAACTAAAGTTGAATGGAAAACTATAGACTAGGCATTAAATGAACAAAGTATTTTTTATTAGATACCAACCAAAGCTCTATTGCTAGGCCAGGTCTGATGAATTCAGTTAGGTATTTAGTCATGGGTCAACTGTTCAGTTTGAAGCCTTCAGGTTTGACCTCCACATTACCTTATATAAACTTCCTACTTTTTCTGTGGTATGATGGTTATTAATATGTATTAATTTTATGCATTTCTGAAACTTTAAATTTTTAACAATGAAAAATTCGATAATACTTGTTACGAAACAATTTTGCGTGAAAAATATTGACTAGGAGTGTTTGATAGTCTTGAGAAATCGTCACTACCAAACGTGAGATATCTCTATCACATTCCATAAAATATCGTGGTTAATGTTGAAAACGTGGAGGGGTGCAGTTGTTACAATACTAACATGACACTTCAAAGGAGTGAAAGCCATGATTATATCTATTATATCAGATAATCTGAAAATTCCTCAAACGATCCAGTCAGCAAAGGTGTCGATTTCTACGGTATGTAAAGACATCAATTTCTGGGAATAAGATTTCTACATTGTTTCTTATTCTGCACATAAGTCTAGAGCCGAGACGAGTTGAAATACCGTATTCTTTATACTATGTATGTTATAAGCAAAAAGGAATGCAGCTTCTGTTTTCGAATTGAAGAAACATTTTTGAATTCAGAATTAAATTTTTTCGCAGATTTTTTTTCACTCTTGTAAAAGGCATTGTCTGCAGTATTTTCAATAGTCAAAGATAAAACCTTGTCATAAAATTATTTCAGGCTCATTGCATAAAAAATGACTCAGATATCTCAGTTTATCATATCACGATATCATTCGTTATTCGATGCATAGTTGTTATGAATAATTTGCCATTTTATATTTTCATCAGAAATATCAATATCCATTATTATCAATTCTGAGATAACATTATCTTCTAATCGTATATTTGTAAGGAGTTTCCATCAATGTTATAATAATTATAACAATTAATTTATAATATTTATATCATAATAACAAGATATGTTGTAATGAAGTTGAATTCCATCAACATGAACCAAACCGACAGACTTTCTTTCTTTTTATTATAAGGAATTAAAATTTTCACACTAAAACCAGTGTGTGCGCATTGGCAATTCCAAGCTCTTTCAACATCTGCTAAAATATGCAGGAGTTTCTAAATAAATTAAAAAAGTTGAGGTTATCTTCGGTTCAATCGGAAGTTAATTTATGTCATTTCACTCACCAGCAAAATTCAATAAATATTAGCCTTTTCGTTCAAAAAATACTCACTTAATTCTATACTCTATCCGTCTTTCCCAACCCTGCATTCGATCACTATTTTGCTCATGGTATAAATGTAACTTTATGAACAGATTCACAACAGAAAATAACCTAATATAATCAATACAGTGGAGCTTCCCTATAACGAAAACGCTAAATCCGCAAAAAAATCGTTATAATGAAATTTCGTGGAACAGAAAATTTGTTTCTGTAATCGGCAATGTCGCTGTCGACTTCACGGATAAAATTAAGTTTATCATCGAGTTTATCATTCGAAACTAAGCACTTCCTTTTAGACATTTTCGCACAACTTTTGACACTAGCGTAATGGTTAGATTGAAAACAAATAGCCATAGGTGTATTTAAAACTGTTTCAGAAGGATCTCTCTGCCCGCCATAATGATTTAGTTTTAGGTCGGGATTTATTAGGTACGTCCGGAAAAATTTCGGAAAAGACCCACCCTTATACCTTCTTACCAATATCCATTCAAAGAGTGATGTTTTTTGAATATTTCTTATACAGAGAATTTACTTCGTTTTAGAGGGTGTTTTTAACATGGAATTTGAATTCAAGGGGCAATGTCTTGTATGAAGTTCGTTATACAGAGAAATTTGTTATACAGACGTTCGTTGTTGGGAAGTTCCACTCTACTTTGATTTGAGCTATAAAATCATTTTATCATCAAAACTGCAGTAGTTAGCAAGAAATAATCTATTAATGCAGGTACATAATAAAAGTTAATATCCATTCTTTAGTCATTCAAACTCTATCCATATTCCAATATTCATTCTCGCCTTGACCATAACATTTCGCGATGAGTTTCCATCTTTGGCCTGAACTGTCTTCCGTTACAATTATTTATGGCGTGTCTCAAGCCTTTCAATACATTTCCCTCGTATTCATTCCCAAAGCACAGAAAAAACATAGAGTTCCACTATAGAGACAAGATCGTTGCAAAAACCAATAAATTAAGTCCTCGACATCGCCAGGAGACACGGTACTAATCACTCCTATTCTTCATTAAGAAGTTAACGATTCTCAGCAGACATTACACGAAGTGTATCCGGTAAAATGAATAATCCAGGAAGCTAGTGGCAGGTATTCTGTCGTTTTTTGCTACCTCCACACAATGCTAATGTTATGCTCGAGATCGGAGACTCCGCGTTCTAAATTGTCGATAACTTTTTCTTCGAGCTGTGCTTGATATTGAATGCAAGAGGATCTTTTGTGGCACTTCTTCAATTCCTATGCCATTTGTACGTCTTCTCTGTTTTTTGGCTTGACTGGACATTGCTGGAGCGATAGCTGGGTTGAGGGTTAATCGTTTGATGGCTTGTAGATTCAAAATTTTATTTTCTTAGTCGTTTCTACGGTTGAACCATGGTAGTATGTCTATAGTAGCAATGGCTCTAATCCTACTCTTTAGATTCTCAATATTAGCCGGCTTGTTTCGATAAACTTTATCTTTCAGACATCCCCAGAGAAAGCAATCTAGTGGCGTAAAGTCAGGGAATCTTGGTGGCCATTCAGTTGTACCATGTACTTTAATCCAGTGTTCTGCGAATAAAGAGTTTTGCCGTACTAATCACTCCTATTCTTCATTAAGAAATTAACTATTCCCAGCAGATATTACACGAAGTGTATCCGGTAAAATGAATAATCCAGGAAGCTAGTGGCAGGTATTCTGTCGTTTTTTGCTACCTCCACACAATGCTAATGTTATGCTCGAGATCGGAGACTCCGCGTTCTAAATTGTCGATAACTTTTTCTTCGAGCTGTGCTTGATATTGAATGCAAGAGGATCTTTTGTGGCACTTCTTCAATTCCTATGCCATTTGTACGTCTTCTCTGTTTTTTGGCTTGACTGGACATTGCTGGAGCGATAGCTGGGTTGAGGGTTATTCGTTTGATGGCTTGTAGATTCTAAATTTCACAACATGGTTGATCCATGGTAGTATGTCTATGGTAGCAAAGGCTCTAATCATATTCTTTAGAATTTAGATCATCAATATTAGCCGGCTCGTTTCGATAAACTTCATCTTTGAGACATCCCCAGAGAAAGTGATCTAGTGGCGTTAGGTCGGGAAATCTTGGTGGCCATTCAGTTATACCACGTACTTTAATCCAGTGTTCTGCAAATTAAGAGTTTTGCCTTACTAATCACTCCTATTCTTCATTGAGGAGTTAAAGAATTCCAGCAGACATTACACGAAGTGTATCCGGTAAAATGAATAATCCAGGAAGCTAGTGGCAGGTATTCTGTCGTTTTTTGCTACCTCCACACAATGCTAATGTTATGCTCGAGATCGGAGACTTCGCGTTCTAAATTGTCGATAACTTTTTCTTCGAGCTGTGCTTGATATTGAATGCAAGAGGATCTTTTGTGGCACTTCTTCAATTCCTATGCCATTTGTACGTCTTCTCTGTTTTTTGGCTTGACTGGACATTGCTGGAGCGATAGCTGGGTTGAGGGTTATTCGTTTGATGGCTTGTAGATTCTAGATTTCACAAGATTTTATTTTCCTAGTAGTTTCAACGGTTGAACCATGGTAGTATTAGTATGTCTATGGTAGCAATGGCTCTAATCCTATTCTTTAGATGATCATATTAGCTAGATTGCTCGTTTTGATAAACTTTATCTTTGAGACATCCCCAGAAAGGCAATCTAGTGGCGTTAAGTCGGGAAATCTTGGTGGCCATTCAGTTGTAATTTTGCTCACAGGCTCGTAATGGCAAGGCATTCTGTAACTAAGTGAACAAGAGTTTTCTCCTCTTCTCCACAGAATCCTCACAGGTCAGTTTCTGAGCCAATTCTGATTCTGTTAGAAAGCCAGTTGCTTTGTTCGTCGTTGCCGACAACGCGAGGAAATGTTGCAGCTGAGTGTGAATGCTCACTGCCTTCGATACTACCGCAGAAGTATTTCGGGAATTATTGCCGACAACGCGAGTGGCAGTAGGAAAGGCTGAGTGTAATTGAGGCGTTACTGAGATAACAAAAATAATTTTTAACCTTGCAGCTTCAAAGTTCCGAGACTGTTTTGGAATGATCCATTGCCGGAAGATTCTTCCAGAGTGCTTCCCTTTCAGTTTCTTTTTTCCCCAAAAGCTCCTTCTTATTGGTACTTACATTTGCATATACCACAGTAAGTGGCTTTTATGGTTCCTTTCTTGCCCGTGAGTTAACAACCCCTTTGTTTTGTTTAATTCCTGAGAGACCAGGAAGTAGGAACCCAGACCAAAGAGATCTTGTTGTATCCTGCCTCTGACATTGAAGCGACAGTTCCATCAATCTAAACTGTCTGTAATCATATTCTATGACGTTAAAAACCTATACCAACAAGTCAGAAGCTACTCAAAGATAAAGAAATTCTTCTTTCTATGAACAGAAAAGTCTTTCTATGAGTAGAAAAGTCTTTATAGATCAATTCTCGATACTCGGTAGAATTTACTCAGTCTAATTTTCAATTCGCTTTCATATCACTTCCTAGTTCCTTACGACTTGCCATATCGTTGAAGAAATCTGACAGATATTTCTATGGTACAAATAAAACATAAGTCGGCGCACAGTTGACACTGTTGACAGTTCCACGATTCCGTATCAGCGTTTCCAGATCGCCGAACACACGGAATACCATATGGCGTCTCGAGACACGTCTAACGGTGCTCTCGGCCCCATTCCAATAAATTGATTGATATTATTTTTTACCTTTTTACCTGAATTGTCATTGTCATGAGACATAGCAGGCATTATTAAGGATCCGGACGAGGCAGTCGATGCAGCAGCCTCGCAAAACACCGTCCACATTGTGAAGTTCATAAATATTAAAGTCAATAAGCAGGAATTTTCGTGCTTAATTAATGATAACGAGGATTTTATACGTGAACGAGTTGTTAATTCTCTGAGAGCATCTACGTGATATGATGCTAGTGATGACTTGTCTGTTTCTTAGTGCTGACATGGATGTTACATTAATTGCGAGCGTTTTTTCGAACGGACTGTAAATAGCAGGACGGCCTCAGTGGCGTTCGTCTGCGATTTGGCGTCTTTTTTCTTAAAATGTATTGTAGTATTCGGATTGGGGATTTACTTAATACTATTTGTTGGTGGAATAGTTGAGGATCTCGATGAATATAGGTATATAATTTTCAATTTGCATTTTTTACCTTAAGTATAAAAATCTGTATGTGAATATTCACCAACTTCAAAAGGCTATTGAGAGCAGATGGAAGTATAATAAACTGAAGACTTATGTCTCTGATGTAGATGACCAGAATAAATATATGAGTATTCACAGTGAAATATGAATAATCTGGAAAAATTGATCATAAGAAATAATGATAAACGCTATTGCAAGAGGTATTATAATCTACTAGCTCTTACCCGCGACTTCGTCCGCCTACCGACCCTCTAAGTTAGAAAAGTGATCACATACTAACTTGAAGTCTTAGTAACACTCAGTTAAAAAAAACATCAAAATCATTTCAGTAGCTATGGCGTCATGCGCTTCTTGACACGATCACGCTAGATTTCCGCGGGAATGAGGTATTTTCCCGCCGTAAAAGTAGCCTGTGTCCGTGCCTAGGATCCTATCTTTATATTAATCAAGTCTTATAAAAATCCGTTCTGACGTTAAGGCGTGAAGGAGGTAAACTTTTAAAACAAACGATTAAAAATCACTAACTTAATTAGTTTTCTGCCTACTGCCTGCGCCTTAAGAACGATAGCATGAATATTAATAGCCCATATCCTTTTGTAGGTTACTATCTATCACCTAACTAAATTTCATCAAAATACGTTCAGCCGTTTAGGCATGATAGAGCAAAACTCCCAGCAAAAACCATAAAAAATCACTAACTCAATTCAGTTTTCTGCCTACTTCCTACCCCCTAAGTACGATGACGTGATCATTTTGATCTTATATCCGTTTTTAGGTAACCATCTATTACCTTACTAAGTTTCATCAAAATCTGTTCAGCCGTTTAGACGTGAAAGAGCAAAAGTCCCAACAAAAACGACTAAAAATCACTAACTCAATTTAGTTATCTGCCTACTGCCTACCCTCTAAGAACGATGGCGTGATTATTTATAGCCTATGACCATTTCTAGGTTATCATCTATCACCATACCAAATTTCATCAAAATCCGTTCAGCCGTTTAGGCGTGAAAGAGTAACAGACAGACAGACAGACAGACAGAGTTACTTTCGCATTTATAATATTAGTATGGATTTTATCGACTAGTGATTCACAAATCTCTTTGTTCGGATTTACAGTGGCGAAAATCGAAATGTGTACTATTTTTTTTGTGATTATGCCTTCCATTCATATCTATGTATATCTCTGGCTGGCACTGTCCTTGACAACACAAATGTCAGGAATTATTTGGGTAATTCTAGGGGTAATTTCAAATAAACGAAACTTTGAACGTAAGTGTAACAAGCCTCGAATAAAAAAAATGTGGGAAAGTATTCGGACTCAACTCAACAAACAAATTACTAATGGACCCTTTTTAATTTGACACATACATGAACTTGCTATCCAAATCCATCAAATAGAGCTATTATTCGTCAAAGCCTTATCTGATCAAATGAAATATGCTCTGTAAAGTCGTTCACTTTTCGGTTTCCTGTACAGTACAATATGTATAAGGAATGTGAACCAAAGTTTATTGAAACTTTGCAATTGATAGTGACACAAATTTTGAATTAATTTTCCTCGATCTCAAGTTGATACTCTTCGCGTTTCAGTTTTGAATAATTAAATTATGTTTCAATGATTTTATTGTAATGAATGTATGGAATTTTTTATTATAAAAGAAAGGAATAATTGTCAGAGATATGAAAAAAGTTGGGCAGGTACCAAATCTAGTTCTTGCTTAATGGCAATTTGACCCCATGGAATACTAAAGATTCTTTCAATGATAAAATTTTGCTGCGTCGCGTCGGTGGAAGCAATACGTGAATAGAAAACGACAACCATGTATTTGCATGTAACTTGTTACATTTTGAAAAAGGAATTTTTTTCTGATTTATGTGAAGACAAAATGTAATTCGTATTTTATAATATCTTATAATCATGCTCTTATCAGATGAAATTTTTCAAAATAATAATGAAAAATATTATTGCAGTAAAACTGGGAAAAATAAGAAAACCAGTTCAAATCAAATTATGAGGTTAATGAATAAGAATTGAACAGAGGGAAATTATTCTTGCATGCCCTTTCTTTGTAGTAAAATAATAAGTAATAACTGTAGCCTCGTAGAAATTTTAGAATTTCCAAAATATTGAATTTGTAAAAAACACAATTGGAAAAATGAAAGAATTAATTTCTTCTTATTCTTCTCGAATGTACAAATCTTACCAAAATACATATATGTATTTATTTCTCTATATCACGAACGAACCAGATCTGTTCGAAAAGAGAATTATAGAAAGATTATACAGCACTAGGCCGTGATAGGCACTGATAGATTGAACAGCGATTTCATAACGCGTCGCTATGAAAAATGCGACTCTGGCGTCGGCGGCCTATTTTTATTGATAAGGGTTTCCAATTTTTTCTCCCCGTCCCTAACCGTGCGTGAAACGCGATAAAAATTCGGATGAATTTTCGAACAGTCCGTTATGTTTTTTACGTGTTTTCCAATTCTGTGTACAGTGAAATCTCCCAGAAGCGGACACCGTTGGTTCCAGCTTTTTTTGCCTGCTTGTGGGGAGGTGCAAAATAAATACAAAGAGAAATGAAAAAAAAAACAATTAGTCTTGTATTGAGAAATATACATACATGAACTGATTAAAGAAAAATTAATTCAGAAATATTGATTTGTCACTGAAAACGAAATTATTCACATTATGAAATGTACATTTGGGAAAAAATCGTTAGTTTGGTTTGGGTCATTTTTTTCGCTTTTTCTATTACTAGGCTACTTTGGAAGTGGGTCCCAAGATTTTTAACTGACTGTGAACTGCATTATTTTTTTCTGACATATTTTTCAGCTCCATCTTCTCTTTCAACATGAGAATTATTTTCTTAGGCGTCATGATTCAATAAACATATGTTTCTTTGTTTGCGAGAACTGTGTATTTCTTGAAACGAATTGATGGGGATTCCTCGAAGTGGCCGAAATTCTCTTAAGCGCGGTTAATTCAAGAAATAACTACGAGAATCTTCTATGAACCTGTACTTTTCTATTCTCTTTTGGGCCATACTGGTCTGCGTATGATACCAGAGCTCAGGGAAAAACCTCAGTAGAAAAAATCCTATCTCGCGGTTTTTACAGATTTGAAACTTGAAACTATTGGAATAAAAACCTTCAGTATTCAGATATAAAATACTTCATTCTTGCTCTTCGGCCAGGAGGGTGTTTTGAACCAAGTCTGGCCTTCCAATTGACGATTTTTTGAATCTTCTGTTCTTCTAAATTCTAAGACTGCCACAGGACTCTGCTGAAGGGTAATCATCTCCCATGTATTCAAATAATGGTATTTCGTCCTAAATAGCGAATTCAATTTAGGAATGATGATGAGAAACGTGTGAAAAACTTATGTCAAAATAAATAAATTGATAGAAGTTATCAAATTCTTCACATTGTATTCAACTTTCAAGCTCAAACTTGAGTATATTGTAGTAGTATATAGTTTAAGTTTGGGCAACCCTTATTTATTTTCCTTCGCAATAAATATAGGTGAATAATATGTATATACCTACGTATAGGTCAACATTACAAATACAAACATCCTTCATTCAATTCATTAACTTGAGTCGCAGTAATCCTCATTTGAATAATATAAAATTCCAGATTACTTCCTATGATATTAATATTCCTTAATGAGTATTTATCAGTTGTTAAGATCGCAGGTCCCATTGTGAAGTATGACTTCTGTCTAAACAAAGTTACATAAACATTTCTGTATATTCTCATTATAGAATATTTCAAGAAGAATTGTCGAAACATATTCAATTTACATTGTTTCTAACTGATTAACATAATTTATAGCTTCCTCAAGTTAAGAAAGCATAAATAATAACCGATTTTCTATGAATAATTCACACCGTCGGAGATCGCAATGGGCCATTCGAAAATTTGGAGGACAGACCCGCCTTTCCTTGGAGCAATTAATAATTTTGATACCGAACAATGTGATACCAGAAAATAATGAACGTATTCAAAAATTGCGTTGGGAAGCGGTCTTATTAAAATTTATGAAAATTTCCATTTTTCGTTTACTAATGAACACACAAAAGCTGCGTTCAACGCTGAGGTAAGAATGAGAATTAAATTTTGAGGCCTCTCTGGTCGATTTAACACCATAATGACTTCTGTAATGATCATTTCGGGCGTAAAAGTTAATGAAATGATAACTTTCGATGGATTTTTCACATTCGTAATGAAAGTTTCGAGGCGTAACTTGATTCGAATGGGTTTATGTATTTACTTTTGATGATTACTTTCTTAGTTGAATCATAACCATCGTTTTTACTGCGAAACTAATTAAATGTGGTCCGATATCGATAATAATGATATTTCATTTACCAATACCTATTAACTTTGATTTTTAGTTCTGGTTTGTTGTAATACACATTTCATTTATGATACTCCTACCAACATTAACTGCGCATACCTACATCAGTGGCGGGTCGTGATTTCGTGGAGAGGTGCAGAGTGCAGAGCATTGCTTTCGGCAATAAAAATTATTATTAATGCCTTTTCTACAGATTTTGATCTATTTCCCAGATCTTCTTCACGTTCATCGTGGTCGAAGTTCAAGATCAATTTAGAGTTTTTCGTCAATGTTTAATATGAAAACAAACGAGAAAGCCTTGCTAGCCTTCGAATTTGAATGCAGCACAGAATGTTCATGTCACCGATTTAGTTAAAATCATTTGCTGTTTCTGCATTTGAATCTCAATTGAGATTGACACGTTTAAAGTCAAAGACCATATAACGACATGCTGTACTCAGATGGCAGAAATTGAAGTAAGATATTCAAGTGTCGTTACACTTGTGTTCACTGTAATATATGCTATCATGAGGCGAGAATAATTCTTGTATGAAATAGCTAAATTGAGTATTCGGCTCTGTGAATATTGATTATAATTATTTATATAATTGCAGCTTCGAGGCTCTCGATAAATTCTCTTTTGTGAAATCTCTAATAGGGATGCTGAATCCAATAATATATGAATCTTGGAGATCTTCAGGGTTCTGTCCTGGACCCTCTGTTGTTTCGTATATACCTGAATAATACCAAAAAAAAGGGAGGAGTGAATCCTCAGATTATTTTATAGAAAAAAATTCAATGAATGTCGAACCTGAAGTGCATTTTTCCAAGTTGGAGTTTTACTCAAAAACTAACTAAAAAAGTTGTACGCTATTGAGATATGAGATTTATTCTTATGTACCAATCTTTACATTATTCAAACGTATAACTTAAAAGAAAATGTTTTTTTCGCAAGGAGAGGAATTGAGAGAATATTACCAATTCTCAATGAGATGATGAGGTTAAAATAAAATAAAATGGTGCTAAATTTAGATTTTTTAATATTTTTAAACTCAAGAAATTTTACCACTGTCGTGTAGGTTCAACTTGACATGTTTGCTATATGCTAAAGAAAAGCAGAGAAAGAAAATTGAACAGTTTGATTTTGAGCTATAAAAAAATAAAAATTTGTTCAACGATCTCCATAAGGTATGGAAATTTTTATTGTGGATCTGTTCAGAAAGTCAAATCATTTAAATATAATGTGAATAATGTATGTATGATGAATTATTTTTTTAATTGATGTGTTCGACTATTGGAAATGAATTATTATAATTGAATGTCTTGTTTTCGTCATTTTGTCATAAATGGCAATAACAATTCTGAAGAGCTGAAATTCTATAAGTAAATGTCATCAGGTCAAAATTTTTGATAATATATTCCTATTGTTTTGAAAATAATAAATTTTTCATGACACCAATTTTTCGTTATTTTGGGTGTTAATTAATTATAGAACACATCATGACGATGAGCTTCATGTCGACTGATGTGTAAGGTCCAAAGTCTATGAAGTTATATGAATATCAGTATTTTGCAATTTTTTAGAAAAATGTCTGGATCAATTTCATGAGCATCTGATTTAAATGCGTTTGATTTTTTTTCTGGGGAACGGTTAAAGAAAAGTTTACTCGAAACCAATTCAAGACATAGTCGAGCTGCACCAAAAAATTGCGGATGCCGTTAAAGTCATCAATACTGGATACGCTCGATTAATAAAACGATCTTTTTTAAGAAGAATGTAGAGTCTGCATTGCAGCTGAAGGCAAACAATTTGAACATTTGCTGTCAGTTGAAAAACTTTTAATATCAATTATTGCATTTTATTTAAAACTTCAACCAACAATTTTGTCACAATTTTTTTTTGCCTGATAGTGCTTCTTCATTAATTATTTCCATCTCACTGCAACTTGTACCTCAGAATTATGGATATTGAAAAGCCCAAAGGATTAGAAGCATTTTAACATGGTGAAAAGAATGAGCTTAATATCAGATTTCCTTAGAAGAGAAATTATTTTTTTATTATTCAATGAACAAATTAGCAGGTATTATACCTTTTTGGAATCCTGACTGAATACACCATCTTTTGAATTCACTTGCTCAAATAGCATATTACATTTTTTTTCAGTACAGCTAGTTAAATTTGGGCGGTGTAATAATTTTAAGTACAGGGTGGATCAAAATGTGATATTTACTCTAAAACTAAGGCAGTTGTGTTCTAATTTTAGACTATAGTTTACAGAAGGCTTATTCAGGGTTACACCACTCACAGAAAAAATCTGAATAGTGAAGATTTGAAGTCACATTACCTACTCATAAGATTCACACATAATGACAATTTTCTCGAATATACTCTTTACTTAAAAAATTTGTAAAGTACTCAACTCAGATATTATGGCCTATCAACCGTTTTCGGCTTGACGTTGATCTTTGGGACACCTGTATATACCACTAAGTATACAGCGCGCCAAAAAAGTAACGTAACGTATTAAGAGTCGATTTTTGATTTCGAAAGCAATTTATCCTCTCCCACACCTTACGCCCCACACCCCTCAACATTTTTTCGAATAGTATACTCGTATGTGAAGGGAACCATAAAAGTACCTACCGATTTCTAGCTCGTTTTCAGTTAATTTTCTGAACCTGGCTAAGTCATCATTCATACGTATAGTGACCATACGTCCCGCTTTGGGCGGGACAGTCCCGCTTTGAAGCTGCTTGTCCCGCTGTCCCCAGCGAGGGCAAAAATGTCCCGCTTTTTCAAAGAATCCACTATCAAAATTTGGCGGAATCGTCTAACGGCGGCCTAATAATGTGATGAGACTCTCAGGGGATGCAACACGTAAAACACATGCAGATGCTTTGGCTAACCTAATAGATTTTGCGCTCGGCACCAATATGCGAGAACAGCTTTGAAGTTCTTGGTTTTATTCAGTGAGAAGCTTGAATTCGCGCCGGTATCGGTTGGACGAAAAAACGTAGTGCTCGATTCTCATACAGAAAAATGCCTAAACGGAAGTGTTCTTTCAATTCTAATTTACAAAGCAAATATCCATTCATAAAAGTGAGAAGTGAAATATCTTCATCAGAAGTGAGATGTGAAAAGTGTCGAACTGATTTTAGTGTTCATCATAGTGGTGCTGGCGATATTGAAGAACATATTAAAAGTGAAAAACACAGGCTTTCTGACCAAGCTGCGGCATCCAGTTCGTCAATGTTCACTTTTCTCAAAAGAACTGATCAGCCAACTTCTAGTGATTTAAATATAGCAGCAGCAGAAGGTGCGTGGGCGTGTCACACTGTGCAAGAGAATCACAGCTTTCGCTCAAATGATTGTAGTTCTCTTATAATTCAAGCATGCTTCGAAAAAAAATTTCGCTGTGCTCGAACAAAATCACAAGCTTTAGTTGTGAAAGTATTGGCTCCTATGGCATTGGATGAATTGAAAAGTCAACTTCATGAAACCCACTGCATTACTTTAATGACTGATGCTTCAAACCGTGGTTCGATCAAGCTATTTCCAGTTATGATCAGGTATTTCTTACCATACGAAGGTATGAAACTCAAGATTTTAGAGTTCAGAGAACGGCCGGAAGAAACGTCGGATATCGGATACTATTTGAAGGAAGTATTGTCTCTAAATAATTTGAATAAAGAAATAGTGGCACTTTGTGGAGATAATACAAATTGCAATTTTGGAGGTAAAAACAGAAAGGGCAGTAATAACGTTTACGCGAAATTGCAAAAATCATTAGAAAGACAGATCATTGATATCGAATGTGGAGCTCACATAGTGCACAATGCCATCAAAACAGCCGCAGATTGTCTCCCCATCGACTTTGAATGCATAATAGTCAAAATCTATTCTCATTTCTATATCTACACCATTAAAGTTGAAGCACTAAAAGACTTTTGTGATGCAACTCACACAGAGTATCAAAAAATGCTTGGACTTAGTAAGACAAGATGGCTTGCGTTAATGCCCGCTCTGGAGAGGGTAATTAAAATGTTTCAGCCTTTAAAAAACTATTTCCTAAGTATCGATAAATGCCCGAATATCACGAAAATGTTTTTCGAGGATCCTACCTCTGAGTTATGGTTGTATTTTCTGCATACGCAGGCAGCTGCATTCCACAAAGTCGTGCTGAAAATTGAAGGACAGAACATATCTGCAGTTGAATCGGGGAGACAAATTAACCTTCTCCGAGAAAGCCTCGCTCTTAAAGAGAGGACAATTTTCTTACCTCATTCTGTCCGAACAATTTCAGTTAAACTACAAGAAATTGATGATACATTTGACCAACAGAACATTAATACTGTGGCTTCCGAGTTCTATAAAACGAGTAAGGAATACTTGGACCAATGGTGTCAGTTCAATATAGAATTAGAGATATTAATTCGAATGGGTCAACTTGAACAAAAGAATGACTTGTGAAGAAGTTCAGAAGGTAGTGGATATACTGATCACTCAGGGTTTTATTAGCTGCAGCCAGGATACAGAAGCATTTGAAGAGTTTTTCCTCATTTCAAAATTCTTACAGATGAGAAAATCACCAACTGGAATGCTGAGAATATCGCCTCTGAACAACGATGGGTAGAACTGTTCCTGCATTTCCGTGCCAATAATATCCCCTGTGAAATCTTTATATCATTTCTGAGTATGTTATGTGCCTGCCTGGAAGTAACGCTCCTGTAGAGAGAATTTTCTCTCTGATGAATAAAATATGGTCAACTGAAAAAACCAGCTAAGTGTTGCAGTATTGAAGGCCATTCTATTTACAAAAGTTAACATCAAAAAAACATGTAATGAGCTTTATTCGTATTTGAAAACTAGACCAGATATATTGAAACAGATTTGCTCCACCGAAAAGTACAAAACTAATGCTGATTGATTTTTCATTTATCTTAATATTGATTGTTATTTGTTTTTTGTTTATTCATTCATATGAATAAGATGATAACAGTTTTAGTAATATTCCCATTCAGTTTTAATGCTGATTGTTACTCGGTTTGTTATTTGACTCCTTCGTTGTTACAATGTTGCACATAAGTTTTTGATATTTTTTTTCGATGATTGGTATTGCTTTTCCATTTGTTCTTATTCTTTTGTTGTTTATCTTTTCATTTTCTCTGTTTTATTGTTATTTGTTTCGTGTAATCTCATGCCTAAGTTGTTTTCACTTAAATATATCTATTCATTTTTAATGTTAATGGTAATTTGTTTGCTTGTATTGAACCCTTTTTTCGGTTCTTTTTTGTTTCATTCGTCCTTCATCACAAGTTTTTTTTGTTAGTTATAATTTTTATTAATTCTGATTGAAATCATTTGATTTGTACACCTTTTCTCTTTAAAGTCTTGTTTTTGCGTTACTCAGTCTAGTGTCCCGCTCTGGACTCAATTTTTTTTGTTCTTTCATCTATTTTTATGTAAATGTCCCGCTCTGATGAAAAAAATAAATGGTCACGTTATTCATACGCCAATCGCCCAAAGAGATAAATTCAGCAAATATACTCAGCTTTTGCGGGTGTCGATGCGTAAACCAAAACCATTACCCCACCCCCGGCAACGGATAAAACCACCCGATAAACAAACTAAAATCGAATTTATTTCCACAAAATAAGTCCGGGAAAACGATACATCACTAGAGAAGCGTCGTTTCTCTCGCAGATCCAAAGGCAAGACAGAGACGGAGACAGCGATGCAGCGAGGCGTAACTTAGGGGGGCAAAGTGTGCCCCTTTTGATTTATAACGATTTAATATTTATTTTGATGGGTGAAATTCAGCGTAACTAAGGCCCGAAAGAGGGTCACGACCATCTGCTGAATTATATGGGGCGTTTTCAGTGGAATTTCGGCCTTACGTAGGGTACCATAAGGGTGTTGGTTTGAGTTTACAGTCTTTTGAGTTTCGCTTTTGTTACGTCTATTTGGTTTTTACTGCTTTTCAATGGGACATTCAGTATACCTTTCGACCGGTGTGGTCGTAATCGGCCCTGGCTTTGAATTTATGGACTGATTAAGAGATTTACGTCTGAAAAATTCGATTTTTGTCCTTTGTTGTATGGGATAATATTCACTTGAATACTTTGCTAGCAACATAGAGTTAGAGCGTTAATTTTCAGCTGAAAGGTATATATTATCTATAGAATATATATTTGATTACATTTTTAACTCACAGAAGTTTGAAAACAGTACAAATCACTCTTGATGTGAAATCTTTTCATGTTTTTGAGTAGGGTGACGAAACTGTTGCTTTTATCTGAATTTTTTCACAAAGCGTAATATCAATGCGTTTGATCATCTTTGGACGAAATTTATTTTTAAAAAACCATCGATCAATTCCTCCTATCAAAGTATTTTTGTTCTGAACTAATAAACCGATAAAACACTCGTCACCATTTTTCTCACTGAAATCTTTCAAGAATATGTCACTCAATTCACGATATCTCGAAACAGTTGATTACGCTCTTATGAATGAAAAAAACCCGTCAGATTGTCCCCATTATTTAAGACACATTAGAGCGAACAAAGTAGATAACCTCTAGTATAATTAGTTAATGAACTTGACTTATTCTGCCGTTATCTGTATGATTGATAGACGACTATAAATTGCTTGTTTTCGATGGTACTTCACGTCGATATCGAACCAATCGGTTGTTTTCCACCAATTAGATTGAAAAATAGGTGATATACTTTACTGATTAAAAACCGGTACGGTGGGAGATTTTTTCAGTGTAATTTTGAGGTAACCAGCTCATAGATCTTATTGAAATACATATTCTAGTTCAACATTATTTGGGTTAGATTGGGTTCAATTGAATAACATTTTTCTTGAAATTGACATCGATGTTTACTTTTCGCCGATATGGTGAAAGTTTATACCGTGTGGTTGTATCCGTAGGTATTGCGTCTCACAATAGATCATGAGATTTGAGAAATGATTTTTAAACAATTTTAAGAATAATTCAACAGAGATGATGATCGATGAGTGCCTCAAAAGATCGAACCATAGGAATTGAAAACTTGGACTCATCATTTTCTCAAAGATGACCTAGTTGTTTATGTTCTTTGATTCGAAAATTTAAGGGACGTTTAGTTTCTCCAATGTAGGCTCAACCGCACCCACAAGGTACTTCAAATATTCATATCATTCAGTAATGAACTCACTAGGTTCACCATACAGCTATTATTACGAGGGGTCTATCACTGGCAGTTTTTTGTACACTAAAATTCCAATTGATAAATAATTCCACTAAATTCACGAAAATTCTTTTCAATTCCGCATAATTCCATTCAGTTCCTCACAATCCGTAAAATTCCCCATAATTCCATTAAATTCCCCATAATTCCCTTAAATTCATCTTAATTCCGTTAATTCTCTACAATTCCGTTCAATTCCTCATAATTCTGTTCTATTCTGCGCATTTTCAATTCCATTCAATGCTAAGAGAATACCGTTCAATTCCATCGAAATTCTATTCAATTCTTCTCAATTCCAAACAATTCCGTTATAATGCCGTCAAATTCCATGCAATTCCATCAAATTCCATGCAATTCCATCTAATTCCGTGTATTTCATTCTCAATTCCAGCATTTTATACACTAAAATTCCGCAGTGATAGACCCCTCGGTGTCTAGACCCCTCGGGGCCTATCACTGGCAGTTTTTTGTACACTAAAATTCCAATTTAATAAATAATTCCACTAAATCACAAAAATTCTTTTCAATTCCGCATAATTCCATTCAGTTCCTCACAATTCCGTAAAATTCCCCATAATTCCGTTAAATTCATCATAATTCCGTTAAATTCTCTACAATTCCGTTCAATTCCTCACAATTCTGTTCAATTCTGCGCATTTTCAATTCCATTCAATGCTAACAGAATACCGTTCAATTCCATTCAATTCTTCTCAATTCCAAACAATTCCGTTATAATGCCGTCAAATTCCATGCAATTCCATCAAATTCCATGCGATTCCATCTAATTCCGTTAATTCATTCCCAATTCCAGCATTTTGTACACTAAAATTCCGCAGTGATAGACCCCTCGTATTATTATCACCAGAACGAAGTTTCCATAATATAATAATCTTCACATTCTGTTCCTCATTTACTGCACAATATTCAAAATATTTGTAACTCAGACTTTGTAATCTTTCTAGACGCTTATGACCTCAAAAATTCGAATCTATCCTAGCCTGAAACTTTCATAACAGAGCTGTTCGTATCTTAAAATTAACTGAGGTTCAAATTTTCGTCGGCAGCTTTTGAGGATAATAACTTATAACTTCATTAATCCAAATAGTTCTGGATTCAAACCGTCGCCGTCGGTAGTTATGTACTACGATGTAACCCTTAGTTTTTTTGAAATTCTCTTTTCTTAAAAAGTCATATCACTCTTCAAACATGAACTGAATCGATGTTAACACATTAATATCCATGGTAAATTGACAGACGCAGTTCATTACTGTATCTTAGCTCAATGAACCGCTGATCGTTAGAGTATGGTATACCAGCATGGGTCAAGATCTTTATCTAAACCCACAAATACACTTGTTTGACGCCAGACAAATGTTCAATGAAATCCAAACCGACGATATTCTGTTTTACGTCTGAATTTCAACCCGTACGGTGACCGGAAAGACTGAAAAAATTATGTAACTTTGTCATGTGGGAAATTAACATTACCTGTTCGAGGTGTTTCAATTCTATTTTCAAAGCTAAAACGATGTTTGATCTCCTTGATAGCGATCATAGACGAGTTTGTCTCCCAGAGTGCTTCTAATTAGTTGGAAATTAATGTCTCCTGATCCAGCAGATGTTCTGCTGGTAGAGATAAGGTTAGAATTTATAGGTTGTTGTTTTTGACGACATGTTTGTAGGAAGTAGACGATGAACACAAAAAAATATAGAAATAGGGTACAACGGCTTTAACGAGAATGAAATTCATTTTTGTCAATAATTTTCTAAAATAGTTCAAGTATCTACTTGTAGGGAAAAATTGTTTGAATTGTTCAATTTTATTGCTAGTTTTAGTACCTGTTGTTTGTGCCACGATCTTCACCTTTTCTTGGTATATGTAAGAGAGGATCAAATAAAGTGTATCTATCTATCTATCTAGAAACCCAGAGACGCGATCCATGTCTTGTCTCTTTTTCTCTATTTTTGCACAATTTCGATATTTCTTTATTTAAGAATGATGAGTTTTATATTACCTATTACTTCTTGTTTCTCGTCTTTATTTTGGGTTTTTCAGCTACGTTTTCACGATTTTTAGCCGAATCGACTGAAATAAAAAGTTTTTTGTTGATGAACTCTGTGCTCTTGCACCATATGTAGAAATGTACCTATATGTATTATTGTATTGTGAGTACATATACTTTATTATATTGTATTGTTCAAATGTCTTCTACCACCATTTTTGATCAATTATAGTTTGTTTTAAAATTTTCTTGTTTATCATCAGTTCTGTTCAGTTGCATTTTTCGGAATAGTTCGAAGCATTGACATTGATAATACTTGTATTCCATTGACTGTAACAAATCAGCTGTTGGTAAGGCATTGGTATGATTCTTTGGATATCCCCAAAAAATGAAAAAAACTTAAATGAACTCTTGAAGTTCTGAAAACTATTCAGATTTTGGTCATTTATGAATTCAACCTTCCTGTCTAAACCTTGTATTGTTGAAAATTTTGAGTTTTTGGGTTGGTTCATCCTGAAGTTATTATGTGTTGTATGTGAGGTCATGAATTAATGTTCTTCAAATAGAGACGTATATTATTATTATTATTACTTCTGGCTTTCGCCACTGTTTTTTTTTCATATACAGAGTCTTCTATAGCCTTCTGAGAGTTTGAGAACTATCCGTTTATCCATACAAAAATTGAGTCTATGTTTGCGGCGTCAAATCATCGTTTCAATTCCAAAATTCATGTTTTGAAAATGCGATGGATCACAAGACAACTGACCTCTCTTTTGAATAGGACTCATATTTTGGTTCTCTTCATTACTGTATGATTCAATAATGGTATTTTTGCGTAAATTGAAGATGAATTTATCAGCTGGAATCTATAAGGAATTCAAAATGCAAAATACCGAAGCCAAAGAACTTCAATAGGTACCTACGATGTACATATACCCTAGCAACCATGTGCAAAGAAGTGTACTTTTTGAATATTCACCATGTGAAAAAAGTTATCGAAAAACCGGATTCCATATGGAACCGGAAATGCAAAATCTCGAAGCAGAGTCCTTCAATAAATTAATTTTCGCATTATCCGTGTCGATTCAGTTAAGCCATAGAGCAGAAGCGGGCGAAAAGCAAAGCGAAGCCGAAAGCAGATTTATTTTTAATAATGGCGAACGAATACGGCATCGCTTGAGTGCACAACCCCCCGGGTAAATAAATAATACGGTTATTACAGACCGGTGAGTATCACGGTGTTCTCTGCCGACAGAACCGTACATCGCACGCGAATCTGAACCTTCTGCCGCGGTACGTACGGCACTTTTTGGCGCGCGTTCGCCCGAAAAACACGTTAACGTAATTTGAGATAATTTTACGTGCTCTCGTCGTCTAGTTGGGTAAGATGTTCGGGGGTAGATAATGCGGGGCTTTAACGATAGGTTGGCTGGGGGAGAATCGTATTTGGGGCGATATTTTCGCCATCTAAGGGGACGTCCTACCCTGCCAACTCGGTCGACGTAATGTGCGGATTTGGGAAACGATACAATTCGAGTTCTATCGCGTCAACATTGATATTTACTGCACGCAATGCGCCGTAAGCCGCCATAATTGAATTTGTTCGCTTCGCTTGCATTTTTCAGATTTGACTGATTTCAGCTTCTGGTAGGGGTAATAAAAAGGTTTTAGCGAATTTCTACTTGCAATTTTGTACTCAGTTGGACTTTAGTTCTTAATGGGATCTCAGTTTAAAGTAGATTTTGGAGCATAGCGACAGTGACGCTTCTGCAGTTTCGACGTGTCATCGCGACAATAGAAGGACAATGAGATAGTAGAGATGGTTATTGAAACATGGCATCTATAACGCCATGACAGATAGAACTGAACTGTTACCATGGTGTCGTCAGTGACACAGCGGCACTGCTGCTATAGACGACGCGACACAGACGTTGTGCAATGTGCTCCAAAGTCTACATTTAATTTTTGCATGATTGTTTTTTGCAACCGCAGCACAGTTGTCTGTGGTTTCTGAATCTTAAACCGATTGTGTCAACACGGTCGGCGAAATCTGAGGATTAAGGAAACGATACAGTTCGAGTTCTATCCCGTCAACATTGATATTTACTGCACGCAATGCGCCGTAAGCCGCCATAATTGAATTTGTTCTCTTTGCTTGTATTTTTCAGATGTGACTGATTTGAGCTTCTGGTATGGGTAATAAAGAGGTTTTAGCGAATTAATATCTTGAAATTTTGCATTCTCTGTTCAACGTAGACTTACGAGCGTCTTTGGGGACAGTGACGCGTTTGGAAGCCTCAGACACTAAAAGAAGTCTATGAAGCCCGGTTTACATTGCTAGAGTTCAGTGGTAGAGTACTTACTATTTCCCTACTAGCATTATGCAAACAGATTGTGCTTTTTTTCTTATAGTGACAGTTGAGTACTAAAAATGGTGCACGGCAGAGAAGAGTCGATAGCATGCGTGGAATAGTACACTCTACGAGCCCATCCCCACTTCCACAATTTCACTCTACTCTACTAGTTTACTAGTTTACTAGTTGACTAGATCAAAGTGAACAGATACTTGCCCTGTTTCAGTAGAGTATAGTGCTTCCTCTTATAGTCTCCCTTTCGTGATGCGGTAAATTTTCAGTACAATTTCAATACAGTCACTATACTGAAATGAGTAGAGTAGAGTATTTCCCTGAAAGCGTATGTAAACTGTTCTTTACGCCACGACACATAGAACTGTTATCACGATGTCGTCAGTTCCGCTGCTTCACTGACACAGCGGCACTGTCGCTTGAGACGACGTGACACAGACGTTTTGCTGCAAAATCTACGAATTCTCCTAGAAAACTAATGAATGCAGTTTATTGATTTCCACCAAGATCCTGATATTCAGGCCCCTAAGCCTCCCTTGAGATTAAGTCTAATGCTTTTCAGTTTTTTCTCTACTGTACCGATCCCCTCTGAATATTGCAGAAGTACAGACCTTCGGTTGGAAATATACCTGTTCCATTAGGAAAATTTTTCGATCAAAATTTCAAATTGACTGCCTTCATTCGAAACGTCCTTCCACAATCAGATATTGCTCTTTGTGTACATTCCAAAATATCCTAAATGGTAATATGGTTTTGTATGGATAAAATCAAGGTGAAATAATAGAAAATTAACCTTCCAACACAAATATTCGAATACATTTGCTTTGATCGACATTAACATAAAGTAGTTAATTAAATGAGACAGACTACAATAGAACCAAAAGAACAATAGGCGAGCAAGAAAGTTTCCAAGTTAACATCTAATTTCATTCTTTGTATTCAATATACCTACATGATTGTAGACACAAAATAAACAGTTTTCTTGACGTCAGGAAATGACAGATGCAAAACTAATTTTTTATCAATATAATGTTACCATATTTGAATATTCAACAAGAATAATGGTGTCAAGGGTTAAATGCTATTAGTATTGAAAAATACTGATACGTATATGTGCCTATTTTTCCTTTGATATTTCGGGATTGTAGCACAAGAACAAGTTATGATCTTTGAAAATAGCATCATTCTTCTTGAAAATGTCCCTGTTATGCCTTAGTTCAAAACCTCTTGATAGATCACCTTTAAAAATTAGTTCACGCACAGCATCAATAGTTTCTGCTTTTTCCGTTATGCATAGATTTTCTTGTTTTGTTTGGGTGACCTTCACGAAATTCGTCTGGGAATGAACTACGACCTCGATTGAATTCACCATACCATCAATAAACGTTGGTCCTTGATGAAGCTCTATAGCGAAAAAATCTGCTGGGTTAATTGAAATCGAGATGAATTTTTTGATGAATTTTTCAAGTTGCTGTAAACACACCAATAACTATTATTATTCCAAAATGTTCCGAGCACGCATAATCTCGAAAATGTCAAACTTTAAGACAAAACTGTCAGTAGCCGATTCGCAACACAATCCCGAAATAGAGGAGGAAACCCTCGTAAAACAGTAGATGAACACAACTGATCTCATCGTTTATAATCTGGAGTTGGAGGTCTAAGAGACAACCAAGTTAATATTTCAATTTATTTTTTTCAATTCGTGATCTCGTTTATCGTAAAACACTGGATTATTTTCATTCTCCAATTGAATGTTTTCTAGCTTAGGTATACCCACTTCTGTGGTACTTTGATGTTGACAAGTATGCAAGGTCTATCATGATTAATCATTCGACATTATGGTTGTTATGTCATATATTAATTCGGCTCATCAAGGATTGTTTAACTTTTTTATTTATGAACTTCGAGTAACACCTGTTATTCTCATTAACGCAATTAGACATTTTCAATAATATATTAATTCAATCATAAACAAGCAATTATTCCGATACAACGATAAATCGCGAGAGCACTTACATTCATTCAGTTGTGACATAAGTATAGGTACCAACATAAAGAACTCGGAACATAAAAACAGAAGAATCTGTTTATAAGTACAACCTTGTAAAACCAGAAGTGGCAACCAACAGAGAATATTTTTTACGCATAAGTTTTTTTTTATTAATGCATACTAATGAACTTTCTACGCCATTATATTTTCGTTTTCACATACCGAACCCACTCCTAATATTATTTAAAAAATGTTCAAATCTATTTCACTTTTCCTAAGCAATATTTCAGTACGATTGCATTGAATTCTTTTTAAATAATCTGATAAGACATTTACCGAACATGCAAAGTATGCAATATATGTCAAATTTATAACTTTTACATGGTAATACCAACAAATTATTCATGAAGTACCACATAAATTAATTTAAAAACATGGTTTGACTTCAGTTTAATAAACAATTCGCATAAAATTCATATATATTAAGAAAGTTATTTTTCAGTGTTGAAGTTATTAAAGTTTGAAATATTTTTTTATCAGAAGGTGTAAAAGAACAAATAATCCAATGAATAATTTTTTCTATGATCATAAGACTTAAGTGGAATCTTAAATAATGTTTACAAATGTAGAGCAATGGCATTTTCTTTCATTTCTGTTGGCACGCTGAAGGAAACTGTTTCGTTCAAAGATTTTGATGAATTTTTTTGCAGAGATTGTAGAGATTCACTCTATATTTATGATTGAAGATTAGAAGTAGTGGTTAGTGATGATAAATTTAAAATTTTCTTAATGTTGATAAAAAAGGCCACAAGGGTTTGTTGAATATCTAGTAATTCATTAGAAAACTGATTTTTTAGGATACTTCACGACACGTGCACAGAAAAATTTGCCTAAATTTTGAAATATTATTGTCAAGTGACTTTGCATAGGCAACTTCCATTGTGTTTTTGACATTATTCAGAAATAATTGGACTTTTATAATAAAAGATGCGGAAATCCATCGATACCTTTAGTCGATGATAGATCACATTCAAATTCCGTTCCAAAAATTTATTATCAGTTGTCATCAGTTTATGAGTTTTTTCTAGTGATTGGTTGATTTTTTTTCGACTCAGGCAAGCTCAGTTTGACTTTTCTTGGTTTGTTTCTCTATAATCGTCAAAACTTGATCATTATACTGAGATTTGCCTGTTCCGTTGTCAATTCTATAGCGGATAGATGCGATCTGCATTCTCCTTCTCTGAAGTATGACTGTGATTTATATTCAAGTGAAAACATTTGAACTATATGTGATTACCTATGATGTTATTGTGCAGTTTTTTCAATTATTTTAAAGTTCTCTTATTTTTTTTCATTTCGTAGCCGAAACACTGGGTACGTTCAGAAGCACTCAACTGTTGGCAACAGTTGAGTAAGTTGAGAAAGCGATAGCGTTCAGCAAAATCGCTGACAAATCGATGTTTCTCAGCAGATGTCGATTTCTGGCAGCGGTAAAAATTTGCGCTTTGTAACTCATCTGACCGCTGAGACATGCGCATATAGGTATCATGATATGTCAGATTTGTAAATCACTCCGCGAAGCGTTCAGAAAATTTTCATCCGCTGAAACTCAACTCTACTCAACTAATTTTTGCTTTATTCCAACAGTTGAGTGCTGCTGAACGTACCCATTGTCTGTTGAGGTCATAGAGATAGAATACTATTCTATCTCTATGGTTGAGGTTATACGGACCGTTTATGTTTCAGCTATTTATTGTACTGTAAGATTGCGTTCAAGACATGTAATGTTGTTACTTTTCAATATTAATTATGTTTAGTTTATTTCTTATTTATTATACAGGGTTTGGATTATGAAAACTTTTTTTTCGAAACAATCTCAATGGTCATCATTTAATGAATTTAGATATTTTAGAAGATTTCAATGGGTTATTCCTCGATTTTATTGATTTTTCACACTTAACTCAGAATGTGCGCATTTGCAAAAATATACAGGAGATCCCATATTAAGAATTTTAGGGTGTTTCCGGTTCAACCGGAAGTATATTATCAACAGTAAATTGTGCATTAGATGCATTTTGCGCCATTGCACTTGCTTGCAATATTTCATAAATATATCCTTTTCGTTCGAAAGATATTTAGGTTCCATACTTTCTTCAAACCCTATGTTTTCACTATGTTTCTTTTATTCTTGGTTGCGGTTTTCACCAATTTTTTGGGTTTCTAAAACGGCAAAAACTAAACTAATATTTTCTATTCCAGAGTACAGTTGCCTCTGGCCCAAGTCAATCTTCATCACCATCTTCCAGTATGGCAGTCACTTCTTCGGCACCTGCAGCAGGAACACCACCTTCCTCTGCCCAAAGGTGTTGCGACACCGGAAGACCAATTTTCACCGATCCCATAACCGGTCAAAGTGTTTGTTCGTGTCAATATGAACTTTTAGGTTATCAAAGACTTGCGAGCGCGGGCGTACCGGGCTTGCCTGCCCTCTCCATGTACAGTGCGCCCTATCCTGAGGGAATGGCCGCTTATTTTCCCGCCCTTGGTGCTGACCAGGCGCCCTTCTATACATCACCGGTAAGTTAATAAGTTTTTGTATAAGTATTTAGTTCATTATTATATTTTGGTGTGAATATGACCGGAGATTTATAATGTAAAATGCTCGTGGAAGAGTTTGTCAGATATCTATTGAAATATAATCTGGGAGGATTCTGCATTTCTAGAGAACTTTTTAGGTTCAGTAGCAAATTGGTTTTGAAAAAAAAGTTGCCCAACAGTAAAAATAAAAAAGGAAATACATGAAAAGAATTATGTAACCTTTCGGTGTCTATATCAGACTCCTTCTCCAGATAAACTTGTAAAATCTTTGGAATTGTGTATTTTTTCGTTTGCAGTCTAATTTACATTGAAAGTTGTCAACACATAGAGATGTTGATTTATTTCATTTTGAAATTTCCTGATGTCATTTCTTTCTTCTATAAATCAATCCAAATACGATCTATTCCAACAGAACAATTAGCCAAATTATTTACTTCATCTAACAAAGTACATGTGGATTCCTTGATTTCCTTTTTATAATTATAAGGTTCCGTCATTAGGATATTTGTGTTGTTCCAGTTCATCATATGATTGCCGCTATTTGAAAATAGATGATCAGCGATTTGTGATCTTGTAATGTCTCTATTTTTATGTTGTTCATATGATCGCGTTTTCTTATCTCTAAAGGTCTTGATGTCTATCCTATATAAGATTTTCCGCATATACCGGGAATATTGTAAACACATTTTTTTGATTTTTGTGTCTCATCTATTGGTTTCGTTCTGGTTAGAAGGGATCTCAAATCATTTTGTGTTTTGAAAACAGTTCTTATGTTGAATTTGGAACCGATTCTTCTGGCCTTTCAGAAACCATTTTCATGATTGCTGTTCTGAAATACACAAACATTCCACTAGTAATAATGTTCAATATGAGGAAAATGAAGATAGGTACCAAATGAATATTCTTCACCATTGTGTTTTGAAAACAGTTCTCATGTTATTTGGAACCGATTCTTCTGGACTTTCAGAAAAAAATAAGAAGAATCGGTTCCAAATTCAACATGAGAATTATTATTTTTTCGGAAGGACCAGAAGAATCGGTTCCAAATTCAACATTAGAACTGTTTTCAAAACACAATGGTGAGGAATATTCATTTGGTACCTATCTTCATTTTCCTCATATTGAACATTATTACAAGTGGAATGTTTCTGTATATATATATATATATATATATATATATTCTGGGCTTAACAATATGGTATAACACATATCAGTAAGATACAGCCTAGTGCCGTCTACCCAGTCCTCTTCTCCAAGCCTCGCGATCCTGTGTCAGTTCCACGTTCAACTGTCTCTGTTCCATAGATTGGTACACTCCTTCATTCCAAGAGCGTCTTGGTCTACCTCTTTTCCTCCGTCTGGCGGGACCCATTCAAATAACCGCCTAGGCCATCGATATTCGGGCATTCTCATTAAGTGTCCAAACCACTCAGACTTTTGACTTCGATTCGGTCTATTACGGTTTCCCTGGCCTGTAACCGATTCTTATGGTATCATTTGTGACATGTTGTAGCCTTGATGTTCTTGCGCTACGTCTTAGATAGTCCATCTCAACTGCGTTTAGCCTACGCTTAGGTCAGCGTTGATGGTCCATATTTCACTGCCATAACACAGAGTTGATTCTACCATCGCTTTTCCTACCGTATCTTCGTACGACTGGAGATTCCTCTATCCCCCACAAAGAGTTGAGGCAACCAATGATCTTTCTTGCCCCCTGAATTCTCTGTTTTATCTCGACTGCCAATGCCATTTCTGTCAACGACCGCACCCAAGTATTTGAACTGATATGTGGATATGATAATGTGGAAACTGAATATGAAAACATAAAAGCAGCACTACACTCAGCTGCAATGCAAGCTCTGGGTCCAATGCCAGCCAGAAAAATGAAAAGAAAACCTCCATGGTTTACAGAAGAAATAAACAAACTAATAGAGGATAAAAACAACTTATTTAATAACTGGTTAGCAAATAAAGATCAAAACAGTCGAGACAGATATAAGAGCAAGAATAGAGAACTGAAGAAGAAAATCAAAGAAACTAGGACCGATTCTGGGAGGAAAAATGTTACCAAATTGAGAACTATATAGGTGGAGCACAATCAACGGAAGTGTGGAGAACAATTAGATCACTCAAAACCAACGAGACAAATAAAACACTGGATATAATTAACATGAAGGATTGGGAAGATCATTACAAAACGCTTTTAACGGAAAACAGAGACTACTCAAGGAATGAAGCAGAAGAAAGATGTAGCCATGATCAATATAACCATGATATGACAATAACTATAGAAGAAACGCAGCAACAACTGAAGAGAATGAAGAATGGAAGATCTCCGGCCCTGGAGACATACGATAGAGTTGGTCAAGTATGGAGGTGCAGAGATAGTCAAAAGACTGACAACTTTTTTGAATATATGCTGTAGTACGATAACAACCCCAAAAGAATGGAAACATGCCTACCTAGTTTCTATTTTTAAAAAAGGAGACCGGAGGGATCCCAATTGCTACAGAGGCCTCAGTATTACCAGCAGCTTGAGCCGTCTTTACGGTAAAATATTAAGCTCTAAACTCAGCGAAGAGATGGACAGTAGCATAAGTGAACAGCAATCTGGATTCAGAATGGGACGCTCATGTGTGGACAACCTGTTTGTGCTACAACAACTGGCAGAGAAAAAATATCGAGGAGAAGAGGTACACATGGTCTTCGTAGATTTGGAAAAGGCCTATGATACTATTCCCCGCAGAAACTCTGGGAAGCATTGGAAATATTGAAGGTCAATAAACAAATGCAGTTGATTATCCAAGAAATGTACAGCGATAATACTGCCTCTATCAGAATTGGCAAACAGTTATCAAAGCCAATTAATATATCAAAGGGGCTGAGGCAGGGATGTAGTTTGTCGCCTCTGTTGTCAACCTTTATGTCGAGGTGGTGTTGGCTAGGTGGAGAAGGAGCTGCGGAGAGATGGGCATACCTGTAGGGGACCACAAATTGTTCTCATTAAACTTGTGCAGACGATCAGGTCATCTTGGCACAGGATTCATTCGATATTGAATACATGATCAGAAAATTATACACGGAATATGAACAATGGGGCTGAACGTAAATCTGAAAAAAACCGAATATCTGGTTGTAAACAGTGAAGCAAGTTTTGAGGTGCTCATCGACGAAGACACGAAAATGTTTGTGTATATCAGAACAGCAATCATATGAAAATGGTCCCTGAATTTGTACTAATTGAATACAGCTTATTATACTCAATCATCTATCTCTGTTCTCCAGGACAAATTATAATTAATTCAGGTTTTCGCCATAGTCGGATGAATGTCCCCAAATTGAGAACATGATACGAATTTCCATAGTACAATTCTGTAATTCAGTCGAAGAATAATGAAATTCAGAGCTTTCATTCTATCGAAAATTATATGGTATTAATTTTAATCCCCGGTTTCATTACCAGTTCATCAGAACCAACCGAAATGACGTTCGCATGTCACAGAAATGAAACATGTTAATTTTCCATCAACGCTCGAACTCGAAATTGATATTTTCGATTTAATTTGACTCATTTTATTATTCCGTTCCATTTACGTCTGTTAATTATGAATTTATATCGATAAAATTCGGGATTAAACTATTTTAAAGTTTTATTTTACCGGTTTTGATATCGATACTGCACGGGCAATATTGTGAACAAGTTTTATTGATATTAAAATCGTGTATTATTTCGAAGTTGGAATTATTGTTTGCATTTTCGAGCGGCAGTTAAAGTGTATCGTAAAATTTCCCATTTGACAAGTGATTCGGGACTGTTTCGCGTGGCTTTTCCGATAAATTTTCCATGCACGCCGTTTTACGATTAATGGAAAAGTCTAAGCGGTTTGGATCGAAGGTTTTCCGACTATATTCGCTTATTCGGATCGAAATTATTATGAGGCATATTTTTATGAATATATGTAGGTAACAATTTCAACTGAAAATTGATGAAAATGAAAAAAGTTTCTTAATCGAATACCGGTATATGCATTATTCAGTATTAGCTGAACGAATAGCAATGCTGTGACTGAGATGACGTAGGGATGCATTAGCAAAGCCTAGACAGATTACTGATTCTCCTCCTACAAGTTTGATATTTTCTGAATGGCTCAATCATAATCAATTATTATTCAGGTAACAAGAACTCATAAGAGATTGCACATACCTTGATGTATTTTTCAAATATAACCACTATTTTAAAATACAGTGCAACTTCCTTATAACGAAAGTGCTAAATCTGCAAAAAAATTCGTTATAAAGAAATTTCGTTATACAGAAAATTCGTTTCTATAGACGGCAATGTCGCGGTCGTCTTCACTGATAAATATAAGTTTATCATTATCATTCCAAGTTTAGCACTTGTTCAGAAGGATCCCTTTGCCCGCCGTAATGATCTAGTTTAAGGTCGGGATTTATTACGTATGCCCGGAAAAATTTCGGAAAAAACCCACACTCACACCTTCTTACCAATACCCATTCAACGAGTGATGTTCTTTGAATATTTCCTTATAGAGAGAATGTACTTCGTTTTGGAGGGTGTTTTCAACATGGAAATTTGATTCAAGGTGCAATATCTTGTAGGAAATTCGTTATACAGACGTTCGTTATAGGGAAGTTCCACTCTATAATTCAGGAATCACAAGAATGCGGGGTTCGGCGATAAACCTTAATTAAATTAATATCTTTCTTATCAGTGACTTCAGAAAATAACTGAATAACGTGAAATTGATTTTAAATTGAACTTAGTTTAGCAATGAAATGAAATATCTTTCTTCAACCACTCAGCTGCAACCCCACCGAACTTTTTTTGAAACGCTGAGGAGGTTATAAGGAAAAAAGACAGAATTCCTTGAAATACTTAAAATTTTTCATACCTTCTTAGTATCATCTACGAGTGAATAAAACATAGTGGATGCTGAAAATGCCCTTCACCCTGTAGTTTGCATGCTCGTTCTATAAGGAAATCCGAATCGTCTCAGCTGATATGTTATTTGTTTCCACTTCAATACTAGTTCTTAGATCTACAATATTAGCCTGACTGTTTTGATACACTTTGTCTTTGAGATATCCCCAGAAGGAGTAATCTTTGACTTATTTTATAACAAACCATTGAGTTGAATGAAAAAAAAATTTGCAAGATTCAATCTGTCACGAGATTTTCAACGAGCCTTTACACGACATATATTTCCATTAAAAAAAATTTTGGTGGAATTGCAGATAAGGGGTTGAAGAAAAATATTTCATTCTATTGCTAAAAAATGCGTTTATTCCGAAATAAATTCACGCGTCAGGTTACTGATATGATATACATACATTCATATATAAATTTTATTAACGGGTTTTCCCATTCAAGTACTGTTATTCTGACTCTGTATAATTCCCATAACAGTGACACGCTCTACAGAGTTAGTTCATACTATTGTATGAATTGACATTTAACACATTCAATCGATGCTTATATCAATACAAAACTTTGCATATTCGAGATATTATTTCAATTATAAAAAAAGAAATATTACGAAAATGAAATCACTATTATGCTTCTGATTACTTTCCAACAAGTTACACTCAATATCCTTCCCTCGAAAATATAATTTTCAATGCATTGCTAATTTTAAAAACATAATCAACCTAATAAGCGACCCCTTTCTGGTTCCGAAAAACCAATTTCACGGTTCGATCATCTTTTTAGATCTTAATTTTTTCCTACCCATCGCGGTGATTATACATAAGGCCCACTTCACACGTTATTCGAAGTGGAACAAAAGCCCGATACTGACCGGCAGCGCCAGGGTCGTAAATCAATGTAAACGAGGCCTATAATTGTTTTGGTAAACATGTCAGCGAAACAATAATCGTATACAGTATTGTTTGAATGTTTTCGTTTATTGCGTGATATACTGTCTGCTAGCCTTGATCTTTACTTTGTATCACATGGTTTAGGTGTTTTTGGTGACAAGAACATGTCAACAACAATTAATTTGTCGAGCCTACAGGGTGTCCCGTAATAATACCGACAAACTTCTAGTGGACATTATAAATCGTATTTTAGACAGATTCGACCTAAATCATATTATGCAAAATTGATTCTTCATGGAGCTAGTGCCCTTTGAAGATAACGTCCTGTATACACACTTTTTACCACATATTCGCAAAACGGAGTCACATAAAGTGAAGGGTATTTTTAGTTGAAACTTTTTTAACTTTCATTATTTCTCGAGATTTACATCATAATCATAACATCTGATGTTTTTTCTCGAAAAATGATGTTCTTGTAAAATAACGCCCAGATGCCTTTTTTCTGAAAAAAAATAGATTTGAAATTTTCTCTCTTTTCACTAAGTACTCAATGTAAAAATAATTTTTTTCCCAGAAATGCTGCATTTTTCAAGAAAAAACATCAGAGTTTATGAATATGATGTAACTCTTGCGAAATAATGAAAGTTAAAAAAGTTTCAACTAAAAATACCCTTCGCCCCCCAAATGATACGATTGTGCTTGACATGAAAGAAATCCACTCAATCTTATGGATGCGTATGTTTGATATTAGCTAATGTGTAAACTTTCAGCACTCTATGTGACTCCGTTTTGCGAATATGTGGCAAAAAGTGTGGACAGGACGTCATCTTCAAAGGGCACTAGCTCCTTAACGAAGCAATTTTGCATGATATGATTTGGGTCGAATCCGTCTGTAATATGATCTATAATGTCCACTAGAAGTTTGTCGGTCTAATTACGGGACACCCTGTATAGTAGATATCCTGTGGAAAATAAGTGGAAAATGTGAAAACCATCATCTTCCGATAAGAGAAACATTTGTTATTTCCTTCCACAATTTCCCAGTGAACGTATTTCATTTGTGTTTTTGCAACAAAAGAAGAATCCGCATTTAAAATGCTAGCGCTATAATAAAATTTTGATTATTCACTATTCATGTATATTTAAATTTAACTGGACTCGATAATCGATCCATTATATTCATTATTCTATTTTGAGCGCTCGTTCTACTTACTATAATAGTGCTATATCGTTTTGCCCAAATGTCTGTAATTTTCGAATTTTGAGCGGAAAATGGTCTCAAACGATAGGGTTCGACCCCCTGATGGCGAACCCGTGGTCAATTCGGTCCGTGGGGCAGTCCGTCCGGCTGTAAGCACGATAACTTTGGAAGGAATTGTCCTATTGACTTCAGAGTTTGAGGGAGAGTTCGGTTCCTAAATGCCGCGGTATATTTCGTAAACCAGCCAAATCGTACAAGATGTTTCATAAAATATGGCCATTCAAAATTTTCGTTCCTCGATCTCTCAGACAAAACAGAACCAATCTAACTGAAATTTTGCGGCCACATGCAAGATGGTCATAATAAACCTTATGCAAAATTGTAGCCATAGTGTCAACAGAACCATAGAAAATTCAAAGGGAATATGGAGAAGAAGAATCTCTATATTTCCATAACAAGATATCCGATTCGAGTGAAGTATATTTGTGAATGAAGATCGACATACTGAATGTTCATGCAACATTTTACGAGGATGGCATCATCTGACACATAGAATTAATTTTTTTCAGTTATTGTTTCCAATCGTGCTTATTTAGCACGCATATTTATACCTACTTAACATGAATCTCAAGACCATTACACAATTTTGAGGTGATAGCATTATTGCTCCATCAATGAACGAGCGCTAGAAAGTACCTGATCAGGCATTTTCTTAATTAAAATTTCAACTAAAATGAAAAAAAAAATCATCAAGCAGAAGAAAATTGCTCATTTAATATGCTAGCACTACAAAAATTCACTTATTATTGAATTTTGTTTAGATTCGAATGTGTGTTTTATCATTTCAATCCAAGCTATACTTTGGTATGATTCAAATTGATGGGTTGATTTTGCTGAAAAAAGTACAACTAATTTCTAATCAAATTAAATTTTGATGCGTCATCATCTATCTCTGTTCATTTGATTTCATCAGGTAAACGCTTGATAGTACCTTATATCAAGAGCATATTCTACTGACTTGATTTCAAAATCAATTTACTGCGAGACAGACTAATGTTCTCTTATAAATCTCTCACGATTGGTTTTTCTTGCTAAAAATGTTCAAAACACATAAAGTGAAGAACTTTATTGTTATGTATATCCTTATATACAAAATAAATGAATTATTACGAAATAATTCTACCTCATTACATAATAAAAACTCAATTATAATACAGCACGGTAAGGACAAAAAAGTTTTTATTCCAATTGCTTGAATAATTAACGAATGAATACCGATATTTTTAAAAGTTCGGACTATGTTATATTATTTGGCCCCATTCTTATCACCCTAATTAACATTGTTCGTACCAAAAATGTCATATTTACATTTGTTCAGTTTCAAGAATTAAGCGAAAAACAAGTAAAACGTTGACAGTTTTTGCGCACCTCGAAGGTCAGTTTCGGTCACCTTCCAATTAGTATGAGAATATTCAATGTAACACTCATATTGTGTAGATAAAAATTGTCGGTAATTACTTTAATGATGATGGACAAGTGACGAGATTCCTGTTTTCACACCTAGACGAGTTTTTATTTTTTATGGGTTTTTTCTCTCTCTCTGTACCTCATATTCCCTGATCGCAATAACAGCAGAAAGGAAAGGTGGAAATTTTTAGCTCTGGAATTATTTTGAACCATATCTGAAATATGTTGCTTAGATTTTGCGAAATATCCCGTAAAATGAAAATAAAATTCAAATATTTTTCAATGATTTGTGAACTACAGAATCAGGGATGCAGTTCAAAATTTCATGATGAACTATGAATTATATTAACAAAAAATTAACATATTTATTTGAAATCATAGTGTTTCGAGTAACTGATTTATTTTTTTCGTGCGAAACATACCTTCAATTTAACTTCCTTCATTGACTTTAGTAGGTATTTCGAATCCTAGAAAGCTGAAATTTTGTTTTTGGATAACCAGTTTCTCTAATCTCATTAACTTGTACTCAGTAAAATAATATGTTCCCGATCATACAGGTTTGTACAAATTTCCTGGCTTTACCGATACACACTAAGATGTTCAAAAGTAAGTTTTTTCAATTGAAATGACAGGCATATTTTTGGATGTATTGTAAGAACATTTCTTTCTAACGATTTAGCATGTTTTGATACTTATTGTGGGTTTTCGAAATAAAAGAAGTTTTCATACCAATGGGTATATTCAGATACGGGAACTAAAATATTAGAGAACATGCCAATTATGATAATTCGACAATATTTTCATGTAGTATCAAATTATTATTATTATTATTTATAATTAATGTTTGAAGCACAAGCGATGATCTGAATAAGTTTACATTCATTATGGCAAGGGCTTCTCACCAACTCTCATGAATTCAACAGCTTTTGCTTTTATATAGTTATCATGAAAATCTGGCGAAGATTTTCGCAAAATTTTACCCACAATTCACTGTCATATTTGAACAAACATAGGGTAAAAGCTATAGTGATTGACACCTTAAGGACATGGATACTTTCAGTAGGCGAATTCGGTTCCTTATTTTACTGTAACACCATGGTTAATTATTACGGAACTATAGTTGGAATGTTGCTATTTTGGTATTAGCTTCAAACTTTCAATAAATTTCTATTGAATATTCGAGGATACGCCAATTTCGTCGCAAATACATATTTGATAGTTATTGACATACTTTGATAGTTTGACACAAGAATGGTAATCATTGACATAATTTCATCTCACTTTTGCATCAATTCTGGCTATGATATCATCCTGCTTTCTCTCACTTATAAATTCTCATTATATGGGTCATCGAGACGTTCATATTAAAAATAATAGAGAAATAAGAAGGTTCAGACAATTTTATTCCATATCATCGAGGAATCATCTCCCTAGGTCCCTCGCATTAGTTTACAAACACCTGCATAATATCCCTACGATATTGGAAGACTAAAACCAGGAAGGTCTATGAAATCAGGTCTGACGGTCCAAGTAATGATTATTCAGAGGATATGCAAGGAACTGTCTACAGAGTGATATACTGTTATAATAATGAAAAACTTGCAATGATATTTTATATATAATAAAAAAACATGGATTCAACTCTTCGTGACCAGACAAGTATACCTAATTTCTATTGCTCTGTTGAGCTTTGAGAGATACAATATAAAAGTGTAAATCTGAAAGTCATCTACCCAGGCAGAATACAACAAATTTCCATCCTTGATTAAGTCCTCAAAAAATCTTAATAGTCCACGCTGTTACTCAAAACCACCAGCAACAATTAGTCCTTCTTTCTCACCCATGAAATGCCATTCAGCACTCGTTGAGGTTAGTTAGTAGCGTGCTTCGAACGATATTACTCAACCAAACATGACATTTAAAATTTAATTATGAATATTATATGGCCAGGTCTGCCCACGAAAACGTGAATGTTGCCCATTGTACATCTCTAGGCATCGAGGATTAACAAGAGACCTCTTGCATATGAACACGCCCTGGGTTTTAACGGAATAAAATGTGTTTTGTCATAAATCAGCGCTTGGGACGTGTCTGTATAACTTCATTACGGATTATTATATTAATCATTGAATGCTTGTTGGCCAACAATGCTCCTGACAGCGTTTCTAACTCTGTGCTCGAAAATGGAAGTGTTTGTTTGGAGTTTTATTATTTTTCTTTGACGGACTTGACGCCTTGTAGATGAACGATCGATTTATGATTGCAGACGAAATCGTTGCGTAAAATTCGAAAAATTGCGATATTTGCATCGAGTCTTGTTATACAATGTTAAAGCGAGAAAATGGCATTTTTCAGGGGGGGGGGGTCTCAAGTAGAATGAGTCGAGTTTGAAACCAAATAAAACGAGCTGTGTATGGGATATTAACAGATTTTTTTAAAGGCCTTCACAGTCTTTTAGATATGGGACATAACATTGTTCAAATAACAACTTTTTAACACTTTGAGAAAGAGAAAAATGAATGTCACATCACTATCTCCTTTTTCCAAGGAAATGCCGTCTACCGCGGTGCTCTATCTTTTTTGTTTTCAAGTTATAAGCCAAAATTGACATTTGGGCAATTGAAACTTTGCTCATTATCTCCGTTTCTTTGATATAAACTTAAAACAAAACATTATGAGAAACAACTTTTAAATAGGAATCTAGTGGCTTAATCTAAAAATTTCTGAGGGATTTCCTTCCTCATTCATGGCATATTTTTTTCTTATTGAAAAAATAATTTATGTTAACTAAATAACTAACAAATTATAACCGATTTATTTTCGTTTCAAAAATATATACATGTAAAATGTCTTATATCGCCTTCGGATCAGTGGAGATTTTTTCGTCTTTTACCAAACTGGCGAAGAATTTTAAAATTATCTGATTTCACGTCACCCTCCACAGTATTTGCGAGGTATTCTTGAAAGTTCACATTTGACTTCAGGCTCAACTGATCATAAAAATATTTATTTGTTTCTCATTTGTAAACGTCAGTTTCCAAAAACACAATATCAATCAAGGAAGTTTATCTTATCAAGTCACTAACTTGTAAAACTGACAGTTAACTTGTAAAATTTTTACAAGTTAGTAGTATTATTTACATTGACAGTTGCCAAGTTCTTGCTTCTAATTCCATTCAGCCTTCTAATTTCAGAGTTCCTGGAACAAATTTATTTCTCAATAAACGTTGTCAAACTATTCAAAAACGATATTCGTACGTTGTTTTATTCGTATCTATTCGTTTTCTTTCTCAAAATTGCAAATATCCTAGAGGTTTTTTGACCTGTAAACTCACTGACAGTCGCGTACTTCATTATAATTTCATTCATCTTTCTAATTTCATCGTTCCTAGAACAAATTTGTTTAGTAATAAACGTTATAAAAGCATTAAAAAACGATATTCATACCTTGTTTCATTGAATCTGGCCTTTTTCGTCAGAAATGAGCAAATATTCTCGAAGGACTTCCTTCTCGTAAAGCCACTGACAGTTGTCATAATTTTCCGATGTCATAGGTAAATAATCATAAATAATACAATTTTATCCACTCCATTAAACTAATTTCTATATGTAATGGTAGTCAAAACACAACCGTAGACATGTCTATGAACCGAAAAGCTAGTGTTATAATAACACCCGCTAATAAAAATACCTAGGAAGAATGAAATTGCTTACAAAAAAAAATGAATAAAAAGTAGGATCGATCCGGAAATCCATTTCAGCCATCAAGATAACGTTCTAGTGATTTATTCCAGATTTATTTTTGGAAAACGTAAATTTTTGAATTTACTTTACTTGATTTGATTTATAGTTAGACACTCTGATTTGATTCCCGACCACAGAGTACAGAGGTTTGACGAAATGTTGTCAACGCTATTGACAACTGTTCAAAATTTTTTAAATGCAGATTAATTCGAATTTTACTGAAGAAGTCGTGGATAAAGTATAGTATTCAATCCGCGGTAATGCTCAAAACACACTTGATGAATTACACCACTCGCCTGACGGCTCGTGATGCAAAATTCATCTGCGTGTGTTTTGACCTGCATTACCGCTCATTGAATAATATACTATTAAGAAATGTCAAAAAATTTAACGCCATTATTGAGATTTTTTTTGGAATTATCTAACCGTTTTACAAATGAGAAACAAATAAAATATAAAACAATACACCCAAGGTAACGGGTTTTACTGGCTCAAGGAGGTAACTGACTCGCCTGCGGCTCGTCAATTATATCCTCCATTCGCCAGTAAAAACCCTCTTACCTTGCTAGTAATGTTATATACTATTCCAATACAAATAGCCTCTAGATCTATAGAAAATATTCACTGCGGCAGAGTTTACCGCATTCCCAGAAATTTTGACAACAAACAGTTCAAATAAAAGAACGTAACTGTTTTTTTTTTGATAGTTATTGATTCTTTGTGTTTTTGTTTCGGTTTTCGGTTCATGTCATGAAACTGAAATAAGATGTAAGAAACCGATCAAATGTCAATACCATAATGTAAACCAATCATTTTCGACAACAACATGCAAAGAACTTTCGACGATTGATAAACTATTTCAACGAGTTCTTTATGTTGAATGACATTCTCCATTCAAACACCCTTGATATAACTTTCAAATGAAGAAATAGAAGAACACAAAAAATTATTAACCGTCAAGATTTTTTTTATAGTCATCTCTCTAAATTTTTTAAACACCAACAAAGCTTGTGAGGAAATATTTTCTCTTGAAATAACCTTCTCCAGAAAAATGCCAGCAAGTATAACTGAAATACTTTCGAAATTTGAACATCGTTCTATCCAGCACCAATGATTGATTAACAATGCTGAACACGAAGGTTAGAACGCGTATAATTCGAAACTCTGATCGATCGAGGGCTATAAATAGAGGAAGAATCCAGAGACAAATGGGATGTTGTTTTGCAATTTGTGCACCCAGAGGACAAGACATGGCTAGTTGGCAAAGTAGGGACAACACTATGCCATTTACTAATCAGCTGGATTATTGAACAGGACTCCTCGCCAATGTAAGTTTCAGTAGGTTACACATGTTGAACAAGCCATTTGAGATCGTCCCTAGCTCGAACCATGTTGTATTAATACTGCAGAATAGTTTCTTGTTGGCATCAAGCTCTGAACATACATTGTTTAATCCACACACGGTTAACGTGAGAACATATTGGATAATAGATTGAATACATTTATGAATGGATTATTGTCGCCTACGCCATTGGAAAATTCGGAGTGATTTTTCGTGGTGCTTTCGAACATGAACTATGAAGCAAGTTCTCCTTTTTCTTTTCATCTGATTTGTAATCAGGAATTGGATCTGAAAAGGCAAAACAACAGTAATCGTAAAACCATGAGATTGTTAAATATGGGAAGTGATATCATTCAAAGATGCTATTGGGGCTCATCAGTATGGAGAATAGCTCTGATTGATAGAGGCATTTGGGGACCCTTTACCTAGATCTGGCATACTGCTCCAGGTATTATTTGTACGGATGCCGAAACAAAACGCCATCTCTGAGGATTCTCACGAACAACCTACCCCCACTGCATGAACCTTGAACGAACATCTCGCTAATTTGTTCCTGGAGTGAAGGAAGGATTCGTAAGGATTCTCAGCGATGGCGTTTTGTTTTTGTTTATACTAAGAAATGAGTGGCTGCTCTAAGTATAGGTTGCTAAAATACTTCCATTATTTAGAGTTATTCTCCATACTGATGATTTAAATTTACGACAGAAAATCTCTTCTGTTTTTCATGCATATTTTAAGCATTTTTCACGCATATAACAACGTTTTTATGTTCCATATAATCCGGTCTCTACTCATAATATTGGGTGATCATCTCTCATTGATTTCACCAAGGTTTTTGGCTCTTAATCTCTTTCTCAATTCCGCAATCACTTTGAAAAACTTTTGACAAACATAATATGACAAACCCATGAAAAGAAATTTGGTATAACATGGTACATATGGAAACATTATATGAAAATTGAAATATCTATAGTCCGTTCACGAAAGTTTGAGCCGTCGGTTGTCCATGGAAATTTGGCATATTCCACTGTGTATATTGAAAATTTAGGTTATGTTGTTTACTTTCTTGTCAAATTGATACGCAATGTTGTCAATATTGCATAGAGTTCTCTGATAACTCGCATGCTCGTTGGACGAAGCCGGGTACATTCGGCAACGTTGACTTTATTTTACATTATGACAGCAAATACTGCCAACTTCAGATAAATAAACAAACGCCTACTATGCGCTCAAACTTTCGTAACTATAGCTATTCAAGTTGCTACAGTTCTTCTCATCTTCATTTGAGCAATATTATGAATGAGAAAAACTAGTGTTGTGATCAAATCAACAGTTTATCTCTTCCTATTTTACAACCTCAATAGATGTGTGCCTACAACGATACATAGAAGATTTTCTCCTTACCATTTGTTCTTGCATATAAAGCCCCATAAACAAACTCCTTACAACTTCTTCGATTGTAGGTGGAAGACGGTAATAAACTAGATTCTCTAGAACAAGTACGATCTTTAAAGAAGGAAACAAGCAAGCAAGTCCTGGTTCTGAAGAGGAAAATTACCTGCCCACTCTTTACAAGTGGTCGAATGATAATCGGTTGGCATATCTTGCTAGAAGTAACAGTTTTACTGTTGAAATAAGGTGGAAGGTAGTCTAGTGGTATTTATTTAATGTGTTGGTGGATAAACATCACAAGTTCAAAAGGCAGCACGTTTTAAATGGAATTAGATATTTGTTGTTTCTCTTGACAAACAAATTTAGTGATTCTGATCACTAATCTCAGAAACTGAGCTGCTGTTAAGAATCAGCAGTGCTTCATGGCATACTTAAGCCGACAAATTAACAATATGATGATGATTGGTGAAGCGAAATTTCTTGATCATAATAGGAGATATATTCATGATCATAAATGTCTCTCCTCAGAAAATTATCCCTCATTTTCGAATTTTATTTTCCTGTGTTAGCCTCAATCCTTACTTTGTGAATTGAAGCGAAACATTTAAGGGGACGATTCTTCTTATCATTTCATGAAAAAAGTTTCCATAAATATGGATCTGGAAATGCAGTGGTTGCAGGAGAAAGGGTGTTGAAGTCTAACTTAAAAACTGAAAAAATGGTAGTACCAGTGAAATTTTGAACTAGCATATTTTCTAACAAAAAATCTCTTTTACCTATTTTTCCTATGGGGCGCCGTTTTTATGTAAGAAAATAAAGTATTCTAACGTAGTGTCTCTACTACATAATGTGTTGAAGTAATAACAAATTCTTAAAAAAAACAAGAGATTTTCTGTCACAAATTCAAATCATGAGTATGTAGAATAACTCTAAATAAGTGAGGTATTCTATAGTCGGTTCAAATATAAGAAGGAGCTTTGTGAACAAACAGAATCGTCTGGTTTGCGCAATATAAAGCTCGTATAAAAACGCACCCTTCGACCGCCCTAAGAGACTGCCAAAATCGTACTCGGAACGGACTGTGGATGGTACCGGTTAAAGAACATCTTTTGACAAAGTAGATACAGTGTGGTACCTCCAAATGGAATAAATTCGATAAGTAATAAATGAAAGCGTGTATATATTTCACTTAGATGTGCTGTAAGAAGTGCATTCGTATAATAATATTCAATTAAAACTGAACGATTGTATGAAATCTCCTCGATTCGACTCTGGACGGAAAGTACCTATCCGAAGGCCCTCCTACCGCCGCGCCAAACTTGTTGTTATTGCTCCTTCTTATATTTGAACAGACTATAGCAACCTATACTTAGAGCGGTCGCTGCTTTCTGAGTATAAACAGAAAAAAACGCCATCTCTGAGAATCCTCACGAATCCTTCCTTCACTCCAGGAACAAATTAGCGAGATGTTCGTTCTAGGTTCATGCAGTGGGAGTAGGTTATTCTTGAGAATACATAATACCCGGAGCAGTTTGTCAGATCTAAGTGAAGGGTACTAGAATGCCTCTCTCATTCACAGCTATGCTCCATACTGATGAGCCTCGATGGGGCGAAATAGCTATCCATGGATGATATTTCCACCTTACATGTTCTTTTGGTGCTGACGTGATTAGCTCCGAAGTATGAGTTTAATATTGGTTGACTGTAATCGATAAATAATCTGCTTTGATTGTTCATATTCTCTTGCGTTATAAACGCATTGATCCTCATTTTGAAATTTTCAGATGTTTCAGAATATGTACATTTTTGCGACTAGTTTCGAACATTGATTTTTCCAGAATCGAAAATAGTTTTTCTCGTATAAATTCGGTAAGATTATTCAAGTGAGTATTTCTGCCTTAGAAAAAATGAATTGAATAATAACAATGATAAAATGGATATATTATTGTTGAATAGATCTAACCGGATTTCGGCCTTCATCAAGGAGCTATTTCACTATAAATCATACACCGCTCTGCAGTCGTGTTTATTTACCCTGCGATACCACGATACCAAGGTGAAATTTCTTCATGCTTAATGTTATTCCTGACCGTTAAATACATACACGCTTACAAAAAGTTTAAATAACACTTCGGAACTTGCTATTACGTATTTTATCGTATTATCGGTAACTTGGGCAGAAATTTATCGCCACTTAGTGGCAAATGCAGTTGCTAATGGCCTGTTCCAAATACGTTTATTTATTCTTGACACGCTAATATTTTTCTAATTTCATAAATATGTAATGTGATATAATTTAACATCGTATTAACATCACGTTATTCCATTGTAGCGGTCTCACTTCATTTGTGTTATGTACGGGGGGCGTGAGAAATGTTCATGAAAAGTTGGATCTAATGGATTTGATGGTTTCACTAAAATAATGTACGCGGATGGTTTCAAAATAAATAGGGATTTTTGAATGAATGCCCGAGAAATTTAGTGTCGTAAAAGTGGCTGCACTGGATGTTAGACTGGTCTGTTACGAACCGTGGAGAACAGCAGGAAACGCGTTAACGCGCTTGTTTGTGGAAATGCTGTACGAGTGTCTGTTGCGCAACGCATCATTCGTTTTTTGGTCAAAAATCCTTGGAAACTGATCGAAAATTACTCGAGCAGATCTGGCATGAGTGACTCTACAAGACTGAAGTTTATGAAAAAAAACAAGTGGTACTTACATATGAGATCATCAGCTCTATTGAACACTACTTTTGGGAGAACGACGCAGTACTGTTCGCGATATAGCTGAAAAATTGTGTATAAGGTAGTATTGAGCCTATAATTCAAGAATGCTCGGATATGGCAAAATTTCAAACAGATGGGTACCAAGACTGACTTTTTGGCAGAAATTCACACACAGAGAAGTTTGTACGGCTTACCTAATGGGTTGATTACATTGAGATACTTTACAGGCTGCTACTGAGCGAATTAAGTAGCTGATTGTAAATTCGCTAAGTGTAATCGTGTTCACAAGCCAACAATCTGATGGTAAAAAAGCTGAGACTAAAGTTGAAAGCTGGGCAACTTTACACGCTAAATCGTTGGCGTTTTGGCTAGTTGGCATGTAAACATGCCGTGTGAAATCACAGTTTGTTGCTACTAAACAATCTGTGAGTTATCTTCTACTCCTGGTTCTTAAATTTGAAAACGTATTCGACATTTATCTCAGATCTTTGACAACGATACAAACAGAAACCTCACGTGGATCGCTAGATTGTTGGCTACTCAGCGAGTAGACAGTTTTGTGTTCAATCATCACAATCTCACAAGCTAATTCACTCGCTTTTAAATTCGCTCAGTAGCAGCTTGTGAAGTATCTCAATGTAATCGTCCCATTAGAAACATTATTGAACGAATTGGGTTAAAAAAAACTTTGGAACAAAATCCTCATAGATTCCATTGGTCGTATAATTTATTTGGTCCATTGAAAGAGGCATTTGGCGGACTGCGATTCGAAAGTGATGCGGTGGTAGAATTCTTAGAGCTTAGAGATTTACGAAAAATGCATCCGAAAGCTTCCGAAAAGGTGGCAAAAGTATTCAGAGTATGACGGACAATAGAATAGATACTGCAAAAAATGTCCGCTTAGTTACTTAACAAAGAAATTTTTCATAGCAAAATTTCGGTATTTAATTAATCATGGGTGATAAATCCTACATTTATCTGAATAAGCTGAAGATTTGTGCAAACCGATATAATGGGTCACTTCGAAAGAATTCAAAATAATGTTTGATGAAGTTAACAGAATAGATGAACGTCGAATTTTTTCTCATTGAATTCTAATAATTTGACAAATTTGTTTTTTGCCGAATGTTTCCATGTCTTATATTTTCCTAACTTATATATGTTAGGGGGTAGCTATCACAAAACTTATGTACTATATGAACAAGCGTCATTGCTATCTACATTTTCCGTAAAATTCAATTCTATTTTTCATTCTATCGATAAACCCCAGTATTTTGATTTGGGCTATTATTCTAAAAGATATTTCTTTACAGGCAGGCTTAGAGTTGAAAGAAAACCTGGCAGCTGGAGCTGCAGGCTGGCCCTACCCCTCTGTTTACCACCCTTACGATACCGCCTTCGCAGGATATCCATTTAATGGGTAAGTGACTCCAAGATAATTGCCACTTTTCAAATCAGATCACGAGTACATTAGAGTAAATGATGTGACTAAAAGCGCAACAATAAATTCGACACCCCCTATGATTCGATGGTTGGGCAAATGGGAAAAAAGGGTGCATGGAAAACCCCCAATTTTGATAATTCGACTTGATTCAATTGGGCTTGTATTAATGGAATATAAATGGAATTTGCCCCTCGAATGCAATGACTGGAAATGATATGCTAACCTCAAACCTAAAATATATTCAAGATAATGATCAACGAATAAAAATTGTTGAGGAATGTCCTGTCCTAAATTATTCGTTTTTGATCAATAAATTGATCATGTAAATTCTTAATTTTTTATCTGATCCATTTCGATCTTGAGGTAAATTAGGAGTGCATTGTATTTTGTTGAATATTTATCAACAGTTTTATTTGAGAATTTGTGCTGAATTGTTCATAATGCTTCGAAAATGAAATTTCTTATATGCTCTTCCAGATAGAATTACAAACCGTCTCAATTCGGTTGAAAACAACTTCAATTCTATTCTGAAACTTACGGAAATTGCAAGTACATTATGTAGAGACTTTGTTCCTCAATATCTCAGACAACGGAATTAAAATTTGCACATGCAAGATGCTCATAATAAGTATTATGCAAAATTTTATGGCCATAGTGTTAACAAAACCGTGGAAAAATCTATTGGAATATTGAAAAAAAGATATTTCCACAACAAGACATCCGATTCGAGTGAAATTCATTTTGTTCATGAAGATTGATAGACTGAATGTTCGTGCAAATTTTCAAGATGATCGCATCCTCAAAATCTTTGAATTATTTTTTTTAATTATTGATTTCTTAGTTATTTCATTTTTGTGAATAATTTCTAGAATATAATTCCGATGGTGCTCAAATTTTGCATTCATATACTTAGCATAAATCTCAATACCTATATAATAACGGTTATCCATTTCGCGTTTTCAAAAGTATACGGCTGGAATTCGATATCTGTCAAACGAAGTTTTTAAAAAAAAATTTTTTTGTTTAGTTGAAAGTCTGACATTTATGAAAATGGATCGCTTGACTATCGCACAACGCATGAAAGTTGTAAAAACCTAATACAAAAATGGCGATTCTGCCACAGCCACTATCGTGCTTTAAGAGCAGATTTTGGTTTACATAATCGTCCAACTACGCAAGCAATTGGTAAAATTGTGAAGAAATTTGAAGAGACTGGATTGGTTACAGATATTGTAAGTCCTGTGCATCATCGTTTTGCTCGTACCACTGAAAATATCGCTACTGTAACTGTAAGTGAAAGTGTTGCCGAAGACCCGAATCTGTCGATTCCTCGTCATCTTAGGAATTAGGACTGTCTTACGGCACATTATGGCGTATTTTGCATAAGATCTGCACCTACACACCCCAAATAAAATCCAGCTCACAACAACTGAAGCCAGCCGACCATCACATCAACATCGAGGATACGTCGAATGGGTGCTTGAAACAACCGGCGGTGGACGGCGATATCAACTGGCCACCAAGATCATGCGATTTTTGACACTGCTTGACGTTGTTTTGTGGGGCAGATAAACCTTCAACTCTTGAGTAGTTAAAAACCAATATTCGTCAAGTTATGGCTGAGATACCGCCCAATATGTGTCAAAAGGTGGTCGAAAATTACCTCAAAAGAATCGATGCTTGCAACAATTCGGGTGGTTGTACATTTAATGATGTAGTGTTTCACACAAATGTCAACGTTCAAACTTCATAATAAAAAAGAAATATCATGATAAAAAATATTTTTTATGTGTTTTATTTACGTTTACTTTTGAAACCGCAAAATGGATAACCCTTTATTTTGAGGTATAATAGCATTTTGCTCCACAATAAACGGCCCGCTCAAGAGCACCTGTTCAGGACATTTCTTGAAGTTTTTCGTTATGAAATTCGCTTATATGATGACACAATGTATCTTTTTGGTGTTTTACCAATTCTTTGCTTCATTGTATTCAGTTGAACTATGGATATGTTTGACGATGAGATCATTTATGCCACACGCGAATGCAGCTATCTCGAACTGATATCGCATGATTTGCAAATCGCAAAATTACATCCGGGTATGAAACATATTAACCAAAAAAGGGCGAGCCAATCGCGCCACTCCAAAAATAACACAAGGAACTGATTGTCCCATATCTCCCATTTCAGATTTTATGGCGGAAATATCTAGAACTGTGAGACGTCCGTTTGTTTAGCTTAATGGATTTATTTCTCATTATAAACAACAACGTTAATCTGCGCCAATTTGTTTATTTTATGTTTACGAACTAATTGAATCTTAGTTTCGAAACGATAAGATATGTCTTGCTTATACCATAATTGATTACACGAATTTCCGAGAACTCGCCACACGCATTGCATCGTTTATCGCTTTGGAGGAGATTTTGAATACCTCACACGTCATGAGTTCACATTGTGTACTTATTTCAACTTTATTTATCGTCGGATATGAAAGGACGATGCAGCAGACTTCGACCATTTGAAATATGATGACCGACCAAGCGGAAAGTTGGAGTCGCAATATAGCCGTGTAGGAAAAGAATGCTAAACATCAGATTCCAGCCTAAGCTGCATTCGTACTAAACCCGCTTGTACTGAACGTTCAGTTATTTCCTGCATACAGTGAAATCTCCCAGGAGCGGACACCGTTGGTTCCAGCTTTTTTGTCAGGTCATGGGGGGTGTACGGTTGTGCAAATGAATACAAAGAAAAAACAAAACAAAAAAATTATCTATTGAAATATATCCATTAACTTATTGAAGAAATATTGATTTAAAAATATTGATCTGTTACGGAAAACGAAATTATTTACATTATGAAATGCACTATTTAGAAATAATTGGTTCTTTTGGATTGTGTCATTTTTTTTTCTATTTGTAGGTATAGAGAGTTTCGAAAGATTGTTAACCAATTGCGAACTGATGAATTATCTTTTTCTGACATATTTGTCAGCTTCATCTTCTCTTTCAATGCCAGAAATCTTTTCTTAGGCACCATGGTTCAATAAGCTTACGTTTCACTAATAGCGGGAACTAACGAATTGACACTGATTCCTCGAAGTTATAATTTGCGCGGTTAAACCAAGAAATAACTACGAGAATCTTCTGTGACCACGTACGTTTGTATTCTCTCTTTGGCGTTCAGAATTCCGCGTCCGTATCTGGGAGGTTTTTCGGCACTGCTGAGAAAGTTATGGTGTTCGTGTCGTTTCGATAGAGGTGTCCGCTCCTGAGTATAAAATTACAGAAAAATTTCTCGGTTCCAGGGCAAATGTCCGTTTGAGGGGAGTGTCCACCAAGAGAGGTTTCACTGTAGATGAAAACTTGGAGCACTAACGGGCATTTCTAGTGAATTCTGGAAAAAATTATTTTAGAAATAAAGGATCCTCAAAAAATCATAATGATTATTCTTTATTTGTTTCATAGATCGAGAAGAAATTATTGGAATCATCGAAATAAACAATAGCAAATTCAAACAATCAAAATTGGCGGTTGAGTGTGACGTACTCGTTAGAATTCATTTCGTTGGTTGAATAACAGCTTAAAACGACGCTAACTGACCACCCTGTAGTGAAATGTCATCGCCAATAACCATACTTACTGACTACTTCGTATAGAAATCGCATTTTCTTTATTTTATTAAAAATGAATCACTTGAAATTCATTTTGGCATTTTTCTTTGCATCTTGTATCATCCATATTGAATACATTTGAATCGGAAAGCGAACACAAAATGAAATTCATATTAATCAGGGCAATGTCAATTGTTACCGATTTGTAATAGTATGAAATAAATGAATATGTATTTTGACCTGTCAAGATTAAAAAAAATGGCTAATAATGAGTTCCTTGCGAAATATTGCAATTTTTTTGGTTTCGTTCCTGAAAAACAAATTTTATATGGATCCGATATACTTCACGAAAAAAGATTTATATGAAGAGGTTTTCTCCGAAAATTTTGTGGACTGAGTTGATTTATTAATGAGAAGTTTGTAGCAGATATATTCAGAATAGTAAGCGATTTTGGCATTTCGAGTTCCTAGCCTTGTCTTCTAAAGAATGCAGTTTCCCTATCCTTTGTAAAAAAATGTATGGGAAATTTCTAGACAAGAATTTTCAAGCTATGTCACTGTAGCATCACAATAATATGAAAACATACGCGTAGTTTATTTTTCGATGAATTGGTCGAAGTGATCCTTACCCCAAATTGTACTGACTGAAGGAATATATGATGAGCGAACAATTGTTTCTGATTTATTCTCAAGATATTTATCATGGGCAACATCAGAAAACAAAATATATTCGTGACCTATGATTATAAAATGACACTCGGGATTTCCAGGAGGGATAGAGTTAGAAATTTCACCATAGAAATGATGATCATCATGTAGAAAGTTGAAAAAACAACTACCACGGTATGGCAACATACAACGCATGCCAAAAACAAGACTCTCAAGGCAATTGACAGTAAAAGATGGGAGTCGCAAGACCAAAAATAAATTTAGATGAATAATTGTTTTATATGTTCAGGGACACGCTCTATGCAAATAGTATCAAGCGTATGGAACTCTCAATTTTATTGTTAACGACAAAAAAACTTGTTCCAACCTAAATTTACATGTGACCAAGAATTCAAATTAAATTTCGAGCTTGATAACCATCTACAAGGGTTGATATGAAGTCATAACCGCCCAAGGAAGTCCTCATGAATGACAGAAAAGATAGCCTAGAGACCAGAAGAATAATACTCGTACTTTTATAAGTTTTAGGAAAACGCTCTATGCAAATAGTATCAAACCTATGGATCTCTAGATTTTGTAGTTAACGACAAAAAACTCGTTCCAGCCAAAATTTACATGTGACCAAGAATTCAAATTAAATTTCGGGCTTGATAACCATCTACAAGGGTTGATATGAAGTCATAACCGCTCAAGGAAGTCCTCAGTCCATAATTCGACTTGGAATGCTACTTCCCGATCAGAATTTCTTGATATCTGCCACTCACACCATTGTCGATGGCATAGTTGACTTGTTTATCCCCTGGGGTAACGAATGGTGCTGATGATTATCAAATGCTTCGGGGGATCAAACGTCAGCTTCGACTCCCCAAATTTCTGAATAATAAATGATATCTGAGCGGTGCAGAATGGGGTTTTAATACTGGCCTAGAAGGGGAATACGATGTCGGAGTTAATGTGTTCATAAAGAGCGCGCGATGTCGTATCTATCGAAATTAATCATAGGGTGTTAGTGCTCTGACGTACCCTAAAATTTTCAGGAGAGATTGCTATCGAAATTATGTTACTCATGATAATTTGGCACGTTTCTTGAGCTGATAGTTTTTGCAATGAGTGTGGCTGTGTGCCTGTAATTGACTTGAGGTTGAAGGTTTTTAACCGAAAATATTATATATTTCTCGAAAAATACATACTCGATGCAGTGATTTCGACTTCTTTGATCATTGACTTCATTGTGAAGCTGGCAAATTCAGAATGAAGCATTTAAGCCCCTTGGAGTATGCTAATTTGATTGATAGGCTTGAGATTCGCGTCTATACGATAATTTTTCTGTCCTAGACATTCTTTTTACAGGCTCGCAACGGCGCGGCGCGGCGAGGCATTATGTAACTAAGTGAATAAACGTTTCCTTCTCTTCCCCGCACTCTACACTCGTCAGTTTCTTAGAAGCCAATTCTCATCATATGCATCCCAAAACGTCCTGTTAGAAACCCAGTGCTGAGGAGACGTAGCTTATTCTTGCTGAGATCCAAATACTTTTTGGTCCTTGCAATTTTAAAGTATCGAAGAAACTATGGAATGATCCATTCACTGAAAAATTCTTTAGAGTGATTTTCTTTCAGTTTCTGCCTACTCCAAAAACTCTTCCTCATAGGTGCATTTGCCTATACCATGGAAGGGTTCTTTGCCAGTAAGTAGCGTTTGTGCTTCTTTTCTGGCTAGTGCGTTAGCTTCTTCATTTCCTTTGATTCATGAGTGACCAGGAACCCAGACTAAAAAAAACAGCATTCCGAAATGTATGTAGTATATGTAATGCACACATGACGCTAGTTATATGACATTTTCGCAATATTAATAAGTAAAGAAATAGTGCAATACAGATATTAGGACCGAAAAATCGAATAAGATTGAAACACTCGGATATATAATATGTAGCAAATCCAACAAACTCCATCGTATATCTCCCTAGATATACTTACACATAGCGAAATTCATATCGATAAAAACTGCCATGATATTCGTGTCTGGAGAAGGAATAAAATAAAATATCTCGTATCCGAGGTGGAGATTTTCAGTCAACGTCGTGAAAAATCGCATGAAAGAGGCAATAAGAAAAATGATATTATAGAAAGTGGCGACATTTCCATAAATATTCGCGCCTGTTTCCACCTATTCTCTGAATGTTTCAGCTCACGCACCTCTGAGCAAGGTCTACAAAAATACAAATATCGTCAACCAAGAGGACATTCTTTCCTAATGGTGTTCTCTCACGAAACGTGAAGAATACTTCTACATATTTTATATTTGTGATACTTTCTCATTGTTCCTAGAGAAATATTCGTGGATTAGATATCAAAAACCTTGACGTATTTTGTTATAATATTCCTCGACATAGGTTTTCTGGCAGTCGGAAACCCTATCGACTAAACTGCCACCTTTTTTTACGTTTGTAGAGGACACCATGAAAAGATTGCGTAACACCATAAAGCAACAGAAAGGGGCAACAAAGTGACTCTACTATGGGTGCCAGGGTATTGTGGTGCTGAAGGAAATGAAAAGCTGATGATCTTGCAAAAGGTGCATCAAGGTTAACACCTGCTCGACCTGAGCCAGCAATGGGAGTTGAATAACATTATGTCCCTCTGGAGATACACTCCTTGACATACTCAAGCCTAAAATATTGTTGATGATTTCACCTACCCATACGAGAGAGTTTCTGAAACCGTCAAAAACTTAGCTTCGAGTGATAGTGGGACTGCTGGCAGGGCACTGTCATTAAATTTGTACTCAATGGAAAAATCAGTAGATGAGATTTGCAGGGTCTGTGAATCAGAAGCAGAAACAGCTTATAACATGGCATGCCAGATCCAGCAATGGCTGGCCTCTGACGACCTCTTTGGGTTTCCATGAATAAGTAGGGTAGGAACGAAAAATCCACATGGTCGCAGTTCCGGGAAGGCTAATAATCATAGTAGTCGCCTTATTTGATTCTAATGGTCTCTAGATCCTCCTGAATTTTCTGATAAATCATGATAGGTTTAGATAGTTCTTGCTTCATCCAACTCTCTTAACTTTGTCCCTTTATCCTTTCAGTTTCAATGTATTCTTCAGGAAGGAATAACTCTCCTATAAAGCTCGAAATTTTTCTTATAACAAAGTGAACGCAATCAATTCAAGTGGTTGAAAAGCCTTCAATGAAGCTATACAGGGTTTTCCTTTTAAGTTGGCCTATTAGACGTTTTAGGAGAACTAGTGAATATTTCGTTCTGAAATTTTTGGTGCAGCCCTGAGGTTGAAGGAACTCTTCGCCTAAAATATTTTCAAGTCGACAGTGTTGCCACGTCTATCTCAAACTCATATCTACTTTCTTATTTCAAATGGAACTACCTATATTTTCATTTATGTATCGATTCAATACTAGATTTGCAGTATAACCCACTAAAAAAAATTTCACTGCTATGCACTGTTGCCAAGTTATTCACAAATTCCTGAAACTTTTGACATTTGCATGCATTATTTCGATTATTTTTTATGCGAACGGAACCAAAATCAGCAGTCTTATAGTAAAGACTCCATACATTCATGTGGTATATTCAGTATTTTGATACATCGTGAGGTTTTTCGAAGATATTGCTGCGAAAACGTGAAACTCAAAATTGAATGTTTTCGAGATTTTCAAATGGCAACCCCATATTTATTTTACAGCATTCGATTCGAAATAAAAAATGAATGGCAGTCTCCTTTTACACTAATTATTTATTTTGGATAGTTTTCGAATGAGATGAGAAATACTGGAATTTTTCAGTATTTATAGTTCATGATCTATGGTCCTGTTTACGATGAAATGGTTCTATGATTATGGCGTGAATTGTTGAAGTAGATTCTATGGTTGAAATCATAAAAATTATTCGATGATCATGGATGTCATAAAAAAAAGTTTACCCATATGATTCGAACACGATTCGGGTTGTTTCACAATTCACGGGAAATGCCAAAAAATTATTGAAAGGACCTGTAGGGCTTTTAACAATCGTTATTCAGCAAGAATGACTTGAAAGAAATTCCGAAAATTGTTTAGGCTTTCTTCAGGTTAGGACCCCTCCGAATTTCATCTGTATTCCTAGCACGTGGTCGAAATGACCACAAATCGCAAGAACCTCGTAGCGGTCGAGTTAAAGACGCCACCGATTACTCGATCGTTCTTCTTCTTCCCTCCCGTGGCCGCATGTTGAATGTCTATTAGCCGTGAATCATGGACCACGACCAGCATGCAGATTTAGTGTTATTGCGCCCGTGATTGATTCGGCTTAGACGCCGTACGACTCGGGGATCGTAGCGAATTCAAAGCCGTAAATTTCTGATAACCTGAGTCGAGGTTTAATCCGCTAAAGCGCGGTTCAGACGTGGCGCCCCCAGCTGGCTCCGGTCTGCGGCTGAAACCCGGTCAGGAGTTATTGAACAACGTGGAGTGAAAAGGATTTGCATCTATAGATTTAAGAATGAAATCATTTCTGTGGAAATATTTACAGGTGATAGTAGAAGCATAGAGGAAATCGACGAATATATTCTTGAACTGAAGATTTGGATATGAATTATTACTAGTGAAATATCATGAATAAAAAAATCCCATAATCATAACTCATACGTGAGATGTCCCTGAGAACTTGTGTGGATCCACTATATCGCTCTCGTTTCCCACACAAGGGTTACATTTTTGGCCTGAGTAGATGATGGACTCTTTTTCCAGAGGATTGTTCCGTTATTCAACTTCTATTGCTGGATCGCTTATATTAGTCTTTTCCAAGCCCACAGAAAGGCTCAGGTCCAACATGTGTTGACCTTTAAATGCACTTTTTGCAAGTTCATCGTTTCTGTTATTTCCTTGATCACAACAATATCTAGCATTCTTCAGGGATTTAGATATGTTGTTTTCTACATCCAACAGTTTGTGATGAATAAGGAAATGATTCAAATAACAAATCCTCTAGTCCAGCATCCCTTTAGCAGCAATCGCGTGGTAATCGCCTAATGTACCTCAGAATGGTCTCACTCCTAGTAGTTCTGCCATTTTATGTTGGTTTGTTGGACAAGAAGATCGAGACTACCGAGACGAGGAATGGACGTGTCCGTTTCAGAGATAATCGTCTGGTCATGTACACCTTTTATTAATTGAAAATGCGGAGTGATAGCTAGCTTCGAGCCTGAGTTATTTTCCCGAAGACGCGAAGGTTTACCTCAACAGTTCGTGGTGTTCACTTCGTCTAGATGTGGCTGATTGGAGTGGTTTGCTGGCTTCGTAATGCAGTCTAGATTTTTATAAATTGGTTTTGGTGTAGCAGGATAGTAGTTTTTAAGCAAAAATATATATTACCCACGACTGTTTTATAATCTACCCATTTTGCACTGCTAGAAATTCCAATGTAAAATTATAGCACTTCACGATGGCTATAGAATGCCAAGGTAAAGTACATAGTGAAATTACACCAGAAGCCAGAATTTTCCATTTAAAAAAAACATGTTTTTCCATGTAGATTTCATGATTAATTTACAGAATTTTATGTATTTCTATCTTATTTTCACACTAGTATTGTAATATTCTATATAAATTTTACTGAGAAATATTACGATATAATTTTTATTGTAAGTATAATAAAAATTATGCACTTTATTTCAGCGTATATTTATTACAAACACATCATTTCGTTCGTCAATCACGTTTCGACTACATCGAGTACGACGACGTGTAACCCAATGAAGTCGATGTGTAACTTACTTATATGTATAATAAATATAAGCTGAAATAAGTGTTTTATTTTTATCATACAATAAAAATGACATCGTGATAATTCTGAGTAAAATATATATAAAAAATGTTAATTTTGGCTTATAATTCGAAAAAAAGCATTAGAGCAATGCGGTTGACGGCAAATTGAGTTTCTCGAAAAAAGATAACCGTAATGTGTCACTCATTTTTCTCTATCTCTTAGGGTTTAAAAGTTGTAGTTCAGGTATCACCGAATCTGGCCACCCTATACACTTTTCCTATTGAACCTCCAGTCATGTAAATCCATAGAAAACAATCGATTCGTCTATGAACTATCCATTATTCCTGCTCAGGTCGGAAATAACAACAACAAGGTACTTGCGATGCGAACAAGCGTTTCAACAATGTTTGTAATTGGTGATTCTTCCGTTTACGTGTTCCTAACTGAGGTTATCGTACCATGTTGCTGGTAACAGAGCACGTGGACCGCCGAAATAGACGTGTACCAAATTGTGATTGATCAGCTGTACGGCTCTACTTGACCGATCCAGGAAATGACAAATGCTTACTTCCGAAGTGACAGATTGCATATTAATGGCGATTTGGTGTCGACGGACGTGCCGACCGGAAAAAATGGTAGAAGGAAATAGATATTGGGTTGTTGTACCGTTTGATCTCCTATTAGGGATTACATTGGGACTTATGATGTAGGAAAATTTACAGCAAATAACAGTTATTATTACTTATTGTTTCGTGTAATTTATCTGCGTTATAAGTGAGGATTTTAGATATGCATAGAGTAAGAAGAGTAAGCAACTTCTTGAATGAATGTAAAATAAAGCATTCCCATCTTTTCGCTACTGACGTAGAAAATTTTAGGTGAATTGGTTGTCACCGACCCTAAAAGATAAAGACAAAATGCCGTGATTTTTCGATAAATAGTTCACATGAATGCCATAGCGTGTGATATTCTGCTCAAAATTCAAAAGTCTTGGTACCCATCTGGCAAAAAAATTGCGGTAACCGAGAGGCATTTTTGAATAATTTGCTCAATATTACCAACGCTGCGTCGTTCTTCTAAAATGAGTTTTTCTATATAGACGTTCTCATCGGTAACACTTGTTTTGGGCCTCTTCTCGCAAGCTATATAACAGCCGTCTTTGTAGAATAAGTAAAAGCTATTGACCTGTACATGAAATATAAAATCATGAAAAATGTGTGTCATCCAAACAAATTTTGATATAGCGCCTCTGCTTTTTAGCGTGATGTATCATTACACGCAAAAATCGCAATATGAACGCATCAGAAATATGAATAATATGCTTTATATGCGAAAAATGTAAAACCTCTGTTTTCACCCGTTTTTCCTTGTACCCTTCTGGCGACGCCGATTCCGAAGCGACGCTATACAATCCGTGACGTTTACAGCGTCGCGCGCAGCGTCTCGGCGCTATTGGCACATCGAAGCGGAAGATCCGCATGGCGCGTCCCTTTCACCGATCTCCATGGCAACGCTGATAACCGATGAATGGAACACGGTGAAAACACCGTCGGATCGAAATGGTACGTGTATACTTTCATGGGGGTTTTCCGGTGGAAACGAGAAAAGTCATTCTCTTGGCGATGTCAATTGTCACCATGCACGCCGAACTATGTGTTTCGGTACAAAAGGGTTGTAGTTTTTCTGTATGTTCTAGCTTGTTTAGTTGTCTTTTTCAATGGTCAGCTTTAAATTGTTTTTGGATTTCTCCTGTTCTTGGTTCAATAGTGATCGATGGAACTTAAAAGGAATTGGTCGGAAAATTAATAGGCAGAAGATTTCCATTGTGCTTCAGTCTACATAGTGATTGTACGAAATAGTGCCTACTGTCCTGAAGTTCTGACTCAGAATGGACATTGCAAGGTGTATACCTACATACTAATTAATCGTCAAAATCTTCGTATGTTTTTGTAATATCTCTTTGTATTATAATTGTACATAGTTTTTAAAAAGAATTTATCTAACAACCGTGTGGATCTTTATACTACATGGTGAGGCATAGGAACTTATGCAAATATCGATTTAATTTTTTTTCCATCATCAGGTACAGCATTGAAAGTTCATGTTCAAACAGTTCTGAAGATGGTATCTGAAAAATAGTGTTTATTATTGTCAATATTGTTGATCGAGAACTGGAATTCCAGAGAAATTCAAGAGCGGCCCCTTTCATTCACATCGTGTCACTGTTTGGCGTGCACTTTTGCGAGTTGGGATGAATGGCCCATAAAATTTTTATAAGAAATCGAACAGACAATTTCATTGACTTCTGACCACATGATTCAGGAGTTTTTTCTTCTTGGGGTTTTGAGCACATGTTTATAACGAGTTTCCCAGGAATTCGGCCGACTCCAAGAACAATATATTTGGCTGTGGTTAACATACCCAACAATATGAACCGAATTTTCCGACATTTCTGAAATAGATAAACGCAGTGTATTGACAATGTTGGACACTATTCATCAAATATCATCCTCAAAACTGTCTAAACTCAAACTTTAAATAGTGACTCGATGATCGCAAAATAATCAAATGGATATTTGCATAGGTTTTTCTTTGACTGAATTTTTAAATCAGTCTTCTGATAAAGGATTATCATCTTCCATATTCGTTTGGCGATGAAATTGAAAAACTGTCTCTTGATTGATGAGAAGGGCATTCAAGCAGAATATGGAATACACTCGTTCCTATTCAAAGATAGATCATGAAAAACGTCCAACAAGATCCTGAAAACCATCAGAAATTCTCACTAACTATAAGTATTAGGAACTTTGCCGATGTTCCGATTAGATCTTCTCGCCGATATACTACGAAATAACTGCTGCAGTTCATAAGAAATGAGTTTTCAAAAGTTGACATCTTTTTTGATCGCAATTAGCAATAAAATTTGGGTAGCAGCATCGATAGTGTTATTCCACAAGGTTGTCGAAAAAATATTGCATGCAAAACGCCCGTTCATAATTTTTCGGACTTGCAGACTCCCTGGACTCATGTACCTAGAATTTTGTCTATTCGTCCCAAAAACCCTATTTTCCGTTCTTGTTACGTAAATTACTATTTCGATACAATCCTTCTTATTCGAATACAGCTCATGGGATTCGAAACGTCAAACGAGATCCTCGAAATCATCAGAAATCCTCAACATTAATCTCTAAAACAAATAGCTGTATCGTATAAATCCAACCGGCTCTCGCAACTTTCCTAATTGAATAAAAAGCAAAAAGTATCGCCGTTCGCGACCGCTTGACTTATTAACAGTGACACCTAAACTATAAGTATTAAGGAGTTTGCCGATGGACCGATAAGATCTGCTCGCCGATAGGGCCCGTCAGTTAACGAGGTTGCTTAAATGCCCGCCAGGTGCAATCTGAGACCACGCATTTCTGCTGGAATAACACGATTTAAAACAGGGATGTCCACGGGCTATTTATCGAACGGTGGGCCTTCGTCATTCGGACGCCTTGTGAATCAGAAATGTCGGTTTTTTGGAAGGCATATAGCGGATTGCCTCGGTACTTAAATGGTCATAATTCTTGTGCAGTCCAAGGCGTTTCGAGAGAAGGAAACGCGAATTTTTACAGATGTCGATTGGGCGAGTTGGCGAGGAGAATTTCAAACATCTTTTGAGAAGAATAGAAGTGACAGAAATATTGAAAATGTTCTTTAAAATTCGATTTCACATTTGGTGATGTGGTTGCAATATGAAGAGTACTATAATCTCATTAAAATAACAGGTATTGGTCAATAAAATATCCTTTGCAGTTATCTCCACTTTGCATACTATCAATTGCGTGTTGTTCCAAGGAAAACAACTTGCCTAGTTTTCGTCTGAATGTCTGCACTATTTATTCCAATAATTAAGGAAGAATCCAATGCCAGAAGACAATTTTGTCCGCTGTCCACCACTACTGTTATTCTCGATCTCAACATTCAGAAAAGGTTTGAAAATCTGAACAAAGAAGTGAATGATTTTTTTCAAATAATATCAATACAAACATAAGTGTTATATTTTTCCATAGATCAAATTGATAGGAAGAAATTTCTTTTCGAAGAAACATAATACCTATCAAACATTTGTAAAATCGAATTAATCGTGAAATAATGGAAATATAGGAAACAAAAACAACTCCGTTTAAAGTCGTGTTTTTCATTTTCGTGATTCGAAGTAAGTCCTTGACTTTGTCCATCCCTATCCTATATCCCTGCCATCTGTCGCAATGTGGCTGTCACACTCTCAGGGACTGGCTTTCGTTTTCATTTAAATACGTATCCGTTTTGGAAGTGTCCGCTTCACCCCTGCGTACGCAAATGGAAATTTCGAAGAAAAACAATCTGACGTTCCAATCGGAATTCGATAAATTACGAAGGGTGGTACACCCCCGCTTTTTTCACCATTAACGTGCTGCGGCTTCGTATGATAATTTTTCCATGGTTTTGGGGAAGTGCAGTATTCAAATAAGATTGAAAAACTCGTAGAGTTGGATGAATGTGATTCAAAAAGTAATTTATTTTCATTGAATGAAGATTTCCCTCTCCTCTATCGGCGATAATTCTTATGAATATTGATTCGGCCAGATAATAAACAAATTCCAAATGATCGAAATGACGAGTACTGAAAAAACTGTGGGTGTAGAAAGAACTACCAATATAATGCGCAAATTCGCAACCGTCTATTCAAATGAATTAATCTCTTCAAAAAGGTATAATTAAGTCATTCGATGTCGTCCCAATACATAGAGAACAAGATTAAATGCATTCCCAAGCCTCATTCATCCAGATGCAAAAGAAAAATCGCAACGTCCCTTCTAATAAATGGCGTCTGAGTCTACGTAACTGTCAATGGCAGAATTCTTGACGGCAATAAATTCTCAGCTTTTTCCAGTCCGTTCCAAACGACTTCAGAATGAAGTCCTCAAATACCACTGGCTCAACGGTGTAATTACTGTTTAATTATGCATGGTAACATTTTCCCCGATTCAGAGACCTCTAGAATCTTTTGAAGTCTTATCTATCAGTCACCGCATTTGTTAAAGTGACATCTCAGGCTTGGACAAGCTCCAACGGCGGTTATTTGAGAGGAATAATATGATACATCCGAGTGAACCTGAAGACTACGTGTGTTGGAGTAACGTATGTGACATATTTGATGAAGTACTCTGCGTTGTTTGAAATTTCGGCTAACTACAAAGAGATCGTGAATCTTCATACTAACCAAGCCATAAAATACTTTCTCAATGAAATTACTGACGTGAAACTAACGAAACATAATATATTTCGATCAGTTCCAACACCAACCATCGAAGTCCTCCACTATAAAACCCTATCGATGTTTGCCGATAATAACCCTTTTCTATCAATTTTTCGTTTGTTACAGATATGGCATGGATTTGAATGGCGCCCGAAGGAAAAATGCAACCAGAGAAACGACAAGCACTCTCAAAGCATGGCTGAACGAGCATAAAAAGAACCCATACCCTACCAAAGGTGAAAAAATCATGTTAGCAATCATAACAAAGATGACACTAACTCAGGTGTCAACATGGTTCGCGAATGCTAGACGAAGGTTGAAAAAAGAAAACAAGATGACCTGGGAACCAAGGAATAGAGTTGAAGATGAAGATAATAACAACGAAGATGATGATCACAAGAGCACGGACGGAAAAGATCTTCTTGGTAGGTTGACGTCAAGGAATTATAACAATATTTCATTCCAAACTTTGTTTAGGATGTTTGTTTATGTTCGCATTTTGTTACAGATTCCAAAGACTCCGGAACAGCATCCAGTGAGGATGGTGACAGGCCACCTCATTCTCGGTTGCAACCAGATACGGCTAGTGAATGGAGTGAGTCAAGACCGGACAGTGAGCCAGATAGTCCTGAATGCTACGATAGACCGCATCATCCAGCTTTCCTTCCACCAAGAACATCATCTCCTCCACAGATATCTGTATCTGTAACCAAACCTAGGATATGGTCTTTGGCAGATATGGCTAGCAAAGAAGGGGACAGCTCCCCGACCTCTACAGCTTCCAACATCTATTCTACAAGCCGATTGATGCCACCAATGACTGGCAGATTACCACCTCCTGGTCTCCACACAAGTCCATATGCGAGACCTCACGAATTTTATAGAAGTCTATATGGTCCAGCCGCAGCACAACATCTTTCTAATGCTACTGGAGGTTCATCTGATGTTTCCCTTCTAGAAAATTATTCCAGAAGCTTAGCGGCTGCGAATGTAAGTGCCGTACCTTCATCTTTGAGCTCAGTGTTAACCAAAGCTAATCTAGCTGCTGCTTCATCTTCAAGTGCATCAAGCGGAGCTTCAATACCTCTCGGACTAACCACAAGTTCGAGAATGTCTCCGGCATCATCGATATCTTCTGGTTCCGAAACACCCCACAAGCCCATGGCATTAAATAAAGCTTGATCATCAACACTTTCGACCACCTCGTGGTCCTGATCTACCTCTTATATCCTGACCAATTCGGACAATAATACTTGAAGCCTCTAATACCTGTAGTGTGCTGTGCTGTACAGTTAATGTGATATATATCCTTCGGTTCCTTATTATCCTTTCAACGCATTCGGACGTTTAGTTTCTTCATGTACAGATAAAATGGACTGCATGCGAATGCAACATTTTGAAATATTGTATCTATATGTATGTATTTAGTCTACAATTGTAAACAGATATTTGTTATTATATAAATATGTATTATTAATTAAGCTAATATATGAGTTGTTGTAAGCTTATACAAACTGGAACTTGGTAAGAATGGAACTCTTGAGCATAGGTGTTGAAGCACAAGACAGTTAGCACCTTAGGGGTGTTGTACATAAGGATCGAATTTCTAAACGAAACTTCACTTCCGAATAATAATGTAAAGTTTTTTGATTTATAGAAATATTATTTATTTGTTTGTAAATTAGAAGAGTATATTGATTCAGTTTAGTCGGTATAAGCGTACGACAGAGTTCAATGGATGATCATAGCGATGATTGTATAAAATTTCACACATGGCAGGTCTAATAATAGCACGAGTCATTTAAAATCTGTGTATTTTCTGTTAATGAACATATCAAACAGCTGAAACCTTGTACCTTTTCAACATGATTTTATCCGATATTAATTTCGACTCAGACGTGTGTTGCAATAAATCGTTCATTATTAATTGATATCGTTTCATTTATATTCAATTTTTTCTTTGATCCACAGCGGTGATACCTTTGAGAGAAATAGAAAATATCATTTCTAAGGTAAGTCATGCAGCGAGAGGAAATGTGGAACTGTGAGAGATCGTTAATTATTGTGCTCCAGATAGATAACCTATCATTTATTCATTTGGTTTATTGTACATCATAATTCATTCCATATGGAGTCAGATGGGTACTGTTATGAATGTAGGTGACATCCTTCTTGCAGCGATCTGTTTTTTATTCTTGTTCTCAGGAACACACATCAATTGATATTTCATAACACGATGTTGTGGTGGGAATGTATGTTTAACTGACAGAGAGTATTCATTATCTGAAATGATACATTGATATGATATAA